>JAWWEO010000001.1:4676323-4846181 GCA_035582975.1 Ormyrus labotus | reverse complement strand
AGTTAGGTAACTAGGAATTAAAAATACCTATTTTTTACTTTCCTGGCCAATTTTGATACTTTTATCTCTACCAGGGTATTATACTTGCGTATATAATGATGTTTCTGTTTTCTCTAGACAGAAGCCTAGAAACAATAAGTAGCTCTATTTAATTACATTGCCATTATTCGCAATTTTTTGACCTTGCTCATTGCCATCATCCTTATTTTATAATTTATTCTTCTGTTGAGTTGATAATAATACGGTAGCCAACGACCAAGACGCCTTCATGATCTGAAAAGAAATATTAAAAATTAAAAAAAATATACAAATTAATTTTTCGACAATTGAAGGGTATATTATAGGGAAAATTATTCTTGTGAGCAAAGCAAAAGCAGTTTTCTTTAAAACATAAATACACGTGAAAAAAATAAGCTCTATCAAAAAACGTAAATGTAAATGCTAAAACAATGTAAGAGCTGTATTTTTTTTAGGAAGTAGATCAATATTATACTACCGATGCAAAATTTTGCATTGATAATGAAATTACTCCGGCACTTAATGAATCAGGCTTTGCTGCTCGCAGTATAATCATGAGTAATATTTTTTGAGCTTTTACGGGTAATAAATACCATTTTATGAAGAATCTGTAAAAAAAAGTAACAAACGATCTCTATTAGAATAATTTTTTCAATGCCTAATGAGACTCTTAATAAAACTGTAGAACACTTACGTCGTAAAATAAATTTTGCTGGAAAACTGAATTATCTGCTCGCCGGCATAATTCATGTAAAATGCATATATAATAAGTATCAAAGCTATAAAGAAAATGCGAAACGACAAGCGCAGATTATTTGCATTATATTGCACCTGAAAAAAACGATTTTACCGCGCATACTTTAAATACAAAAGAAATATATGGCAGCACATAGGTTTTGAATGTATCTAATACTAATACTCACGTCAAATATAAGCATGGCAAGGGCAAATAGAAGATTCACTTCTATAAGGAAAAAAGTCCTACTAAATAATTTTACGATTAAGCCGACACCTCTAGAACAGAATTATATGATTAATAAATTAGCAAAAAAATTATAAAAAACATATATATCAACGGATACCGTACTCAATAGCTTTTTTATGTTTGTGAATGATGTCGTACAAGCTTTCAACAATGTTTTCCTCGTCGTCCAATTTCTCCAAAGTCATTATTCCGTGAAAATTAATCAGTTTATTCAATCTGTAACTGATGGTAAAAATGATTTCGTTACTCGAAACGGTGGCAGAACATTATGCGTCTTACCTCACAATGGCGTACATTCCGCACATATGTTTAACGCTGAAAATGAGCATGGAGACAATGGCTATATAAACGTAGCCTCCATAAAATATACCCAGACTGGCGTGCACGATTAACTGAAAATTTCGCGCACGACTGTCGATGATCCAGATTTTGGAATAGTAGGGAAAAATGTTGGTGCTGTTTTTCGACAGGTTTTCGTCGACCAACAGTGGTACGTAAGTAAGAATTAAAAACAGTATGTAACAAGTGATGGTGCTAGCTGAAAGTAATTTTTTAATGTATATTATATACGTTAAAATTTTGAGAATAAAAATATTTGAATGTCTCGAGGGAATAATGTACTGTTAACTTCCGCAAAAACGTTAGTCAGATTGTGTTTATTATAAAAAATGTTAATCTGGTCTGACAAGGCATAAATATTTAAGCTATTAAAAGTATAGTATAATAGAGATTACTCATAAATAATATTGTCAGCCTTCCTCCTTGACGGTAAAACGTGCTCAGTATTTCAAGTTCCTTCTCACTTGAAATTGTTTGCCTATCCGTCATAATTTTCTCGTACAAATACTTCACCTATAAAATGTGCGAATGAAATTATTCTTCGATGAAATGGATAATTTTTTTGCACATGTTTACGAGAAATTAATCATTACCACGTGCTCTCTTATAAATAACATCGTGCACTGAAAAAAGCCGCCGGCAGTCATAACGGTAGCCACAAAAGTTTCGTAGCCAATCACAATGTCCGTGTTTGACTCGTCTCCCAATCCCATGGCCTATTTTTTACAAATTTTTTTTATTTATTCCAAAATACTGATTATTATACACAGTGCACAATAAAAGTGATAGCAAAATTTACCATAGGAACAATTAATGAACTTGTTGTAATTCCAAAGAACATGTAGGTCAACCATTTTCGAAATTTTGAATGATATGGCCACAATCCTAAGTACGATGAAAGGTATTTGTTGAGTTTCCAGTTTGGTTCATTGCAAACCTCACTCATTTTACAGTAACTAATAAGAACTAACTCATGCTTATTCTACAATTTTGTTAGACGTAAGAATCATAATGTTGCTTTCTTGATACGTTCCAATGGTCGATAAACTAATTTATACTGATGACATTTTCTACCGACGATATATTACTGTTCCACAACTTAGATTACAAAAATTAAACAAAGAAAACTAATCATACAACTAAAAAAAATGTATTATTGATTGGGAAATTCAATGAACGTAAACCATTAGATTAGAGAAATTATGTATATTTATTTCGAAAATGGAGAAGTACCAAAAAAGTTATTCTTATACTTATAAAATTTAAAAAATCTTAAAGAAAATAAGAAATTTATTAATAATTATTATATATTTAAAATGAATTCTGAAAATTCTGAAGCTCTAGTTTTTTATTACCGGCCTAATAGATTACAATAATGAATGTTCTATTGGAGATTAAATGATTATTTCGGAGATTTCTGAGTCGTTAGTATCACAGTAGCCAATGACCAAGATGCCTTTAGAATCTTAAAAAGTGTATTCATTATTTAACATATTATGTATAATTAAAGGTATTTTTCTTAAGAACTATTTTCTTACGGAGGCAAAATTTTCCAATGATAAATTCATTGTACTAGCAGTTAATACGTCAGATTTGGAAGTTCTGCGAATTATCATAAGCAGAATCTGTCGAGCTTTGTTAGATATTAAATACCATTGCAAAAAATAGCTATATAAAAAATTTTAAATCTTTTATAAATTTGTTACATCACTTTACTGTAATATAATAATTGCAATCTTTACTTACGCTGCTAATTGAATCTGATTAGAAGATTGTATTATCTGTTCGCCACCGTAGTTTAGATAAAAGACGTATATAATAAATATCAGTGCACAAAAAAACATTCGAAACATTAACCGAACATTATTTATATTGTATTTAACCTATAACAAACGACTGATTTTCATAAGCAGCAAAACTACAATGAATTTCATACTCACGTCGAATATTAGCAAGCCCAGACATATTAGAAGACCTACTTCCATAACAAAAAAAGTTCTGCTAAATATTTTGATAAGCATTTGGACTCCCCTAAACATATCAATTGTATCATAAGAAAAATGCACATCTATCATTCATCAGTTTTTACCAACGATACTTAACTTGACAGCTTCTTTATGTTTAACTATAATATCTAATAACTCTGGTATAATATCTTTATCGTTCCTTATTTCCACTGTTTTTATTATTCCATCAGTCTTTACTAACTTTTTTAATCTATAGCTATATATTATGAACATTTTTTAAGAAGTTTTATCAATATCCAAGTTCTTTCGAATCGATAATATTGTTTTCAAGAAAATTATATTTTGCCATTTTTACCTCACAATTGCATACATTCCGCAGATGTTCTTCACGCTGCCAATATATGTAGCTATAATGACTATGTACATGATGCCTGCATAGAGAATACCGAAAGCAGCATGGAAAAAGATTTGAATATTGCGCATTTCATCTTTAATGATCCACCGATCAGAGTAGTAAGGGAAAATTTTCGACTGATCTTTTACAGAATTTTCATTAATCAATAAAGGTAAAAAATTAAAGGCAACGAATAAACAGTAGCCTGTAAATGTGCTTCCTAAAACAAGTTTTAACGTACATTTAATAATCATGCATCATATATATATATATATAATGTAAAAAATTACCTATAAATATTAACATTAAATTTCTTGCCTTGCAAGAAAAGATTTTTAGAATATGAATCTCCTCTACATCCGTAGTTGTAAGCCAATTTGTATTGATTTGTTCGCACAATTCTCTTAACTATAAATAATGATATAATTTAATCAAAAGAATTTTATTCACATCATTTGTTACATTGCACGATAGACAAATTACCCGATGCTCTCTTATGTACAACATCGTACATTGGCCAAAGCCACCAAAGACCATTCCTATCGCTACTATAGTTTCATAAAAGATTATAATATCTGTGCTCGTGTCATTACTGAGTCCTTCAATCTGTGTCAGTGAAATAATTTTTTAAATACGGACCAACCGTTATATAAGCATTTTACGGAAAACTTTACCATGGCGATAAATAGAGATACGGTAGACACTCCAAAAACTGTGTAAGCGAATCTTTTCTTATGTTTCGATTCATAAGGCCATAGGCCGAAACATACCAGCAATAGTTTGTTATATTTTAAATAAGAACTATCAACGATTTTCATATTTTTCCGACTGAGCAAAAAAGTTACCTTTGCCAATCCACTACGACTTAAATACACTAACAGCTTTTCCTTCGAACAACATTTTCAAAAGTTTCAAGTGTACTTTATTAGTGTACCGTCAATATGAACTAATTAACATACTTATTTCTTACATTAACGTTTAACAACAGTTTTATAGTACTTTGGAACTACATTAAGACATTAAAAATAATTAAGTATATTACTTTACGAAGGTTAAATAATTTTTTACTAATTTATTTCTGTTATTTAGAAACTTTTAATAGTCATAATAAAATGTATCTCAAGAACAATGATATAATGAAGTTTCATTCACTTAAAGACATTTTTTTTCCCTTTTTTAGTTGAGCTTTACAGAAAACTACGTATATAAACTAAATTAATAATAACTAAATTTTCCATCAACTTAAAATTTTTTTATATTTATTTTTAATGAAAATTAAGTTTTATTGTTTTTTGTTTGTCATAAGCAACAATAAATCTTTACTTTGACTTTCTTTGCGTTGAGAAGAGCACCATTGCCAGTGACCAAGATGCTTTCACTATCTTGAAAAAAAATGATAATAATTTAATAATTAAACTTTAATAGTCCCAAAGTAAATTTGAAGCTTTATTATAGTTACCGAAGCAAAATTTTCCATGGACAACGACATGGTCCCCGCAGTAAGCAAGTCCGGTTTAGAAGTTCTTTTTATAATCATTAAAAGAAATTTCTGAGCTCTTATAGACGTCGCATACCATTCTGTAAAGTATCTATACAGATAAAAAAATAGCATGAAACACATAATTTAAATAGAATTATTGGAAAGGAGATGAGTGGGATTACTTACACTGCTAAACAAACATCACCCGAGAATTGAATAATTTGTTCGCCGCCGTAATTCATGTAAAACACGTGTATTACAAATATGACAGCGACCAAAAACATTCGAAACATTAATCTCGCGTGAAGTAAATTGTATTTAACCTGCAAGTTAATAAATTATTACAAAGTTCCGTACTTTTAACCGCAGTATGATTATTTGTCACTTACGTCAAAAATTAGTAAGGCCAGACACAGTAGAAGGCAAATTTCAACAGCAAAAAAGGTTCTGCTAAATATTATTTTTATTAAATGTACTCCCCTAAAAAAGAATTCGTAATCAAAGTCTTAAATAATATTTATGACTTTTCTATATACAAATAATACCGCACTTTATAGCCTTTTTATGAACATCTACAATTCGAAGTAGTTCAGGAAAAATGTATTCATCCAATTTTAATTCTTCTCCTGGTTCCATTTTATTACACTTAATAACATTCTCCAACCTGTACCTATTTTTAATTTATCTATTTGTTCTTTATTGTTTTCTTGGTGCATATTAAATATTACACTTTTTACCTTGCAATAGCGTACAACCCACATAGATGCTTAACGCTGGCAATATACATGGCGGTAACTGCTACATAGGTAACACTGCTATAAAATATACCTAATCCGGCGTGTATTGAAATTTGGTAGTGGTAAGTTCTATTATAAATGATCAAGTGGTCGAAATAGTAGGGAAAAATCTTTGAGCGATCCTTTATAGGGTTTTCATCCAACAATATAGGCACGTAAGTCAATGCAGCAAAAATAAAATAGCCAGGAATTGTAAATACTGAAACATTAATAATAAAGAAATGGCAAGTTTGTTTAAAAATCTCCTGAAAAAAGACATTAAAGACATATACAAAAGTAATAAAAAGTCAGCAGTTTTCCTTCAAGGGAAAATGCGTGAAGTATTGCCAGTTCATTTTCATCTTTTATTGTTTTCCAGTTTTCAGCAATATGTTCATAAAGTTGTTTCAACTGCAAGAACGCAAATAATTATTTAGAAAAAAAGTTTTCAATAATTAAAAAAAGTAATTATAGTACCAAGTGTTCCCTCATGTATAGCATAATGCATATTGCAATAGAACCGAATATTAAAAATAAAGCGACTATTGTTTCAAAGATGATCACGAGATTTGTACTTTCCTCGTTTCCTAATCCAGCAGTCTTAAAAGAAAATGTTTAATTTAAAAATGTAAAACGAATTTTTTTTTCTAAACTATTATTAAATGCAAGTACTTACCAGAGCTACAAGAAGAGAAATTGATATAATAATGGCAAAGGAGAAAAACATACGTTTGTATTGTACTGGTTGATAAGGCCACAAACCCAAGCCGCCTAAAAGATATTTGTATTGAAAGTAGGGACCGTTTAATACATCGTCCATAGCACTTGATCCGATAAGAAATGTATACTGACTGAAGGCAAAAACTATAAAGCACCAAAACTTAAACCTAACTTTCTGGAAGAAAACTATTATGGTAAATTTTCTTCCGTTGTATATTTACATTCAATTAAATGGAAGACCAGTATACTTAAAAGTATGTTTGACGGTTTAATAGACATCGTTTGGTTTAAATACAGTTGCAAATATATGCAATTTTCCAAACCAATGCAATTTATAATAATCATATATGTAAAAAAAAAGATGAGTATACAAATAATTATATATCATCTATAACAACGATGCACACGAATATATGTATTTCAAATTAGTTTTAAGCGTTCATCAAACGAGAACGCGATCTCCGTCTTTTTCGCCAGTAACTTTGAGAGAAGCACAGAACTTGACGGAAGAAGGCATTCAAATCCCTTTAGGATATTTAGGTTATCAGTTCAGGCCCGATCTTAAGTAATTATTTCTTGCGAGATTACGCTTTCGCGAAACAGATATATACGTATTTTCATTTTTATTTTTTTTTCGATTCATAAAATTCAATTTATATAGTATAAAAAAAATTGTGGTTCACCATTTACTTTGGCTTGGCGCGTCCAACCAGAAAATTTATCTCAGAAAATTACAAGACAATTAATTTGTTCGTTATTACATATCACATTATTAATGGAACAACGAATAATATTGCTTTTGCGGTACACTTACCGAATAAAATAAACAATTCACTGCACTCGCGCCGAATACATCAGCTCGCCGCGTCCTCTCGAGCATTTTTGCAAGCGTAAGAGCGCAGCTTATACGCGGAATCTCCCATAAATCTCTTTATCCTCGCGACGAATTCCGCCGAAAAGGAGGAAGGTACAGCTCGGGCTGTACAAATAATACGGTAAGTTAAAGGTGACGGCGCACTTGTGCTTCATCATACGGGAGGCAAGGCGCGGGCTACGAAATGTTTCGTTAACGGACGTGGAAGAAGCCGTTGAAGAGATTCGCCGGGCCCCCCCCCCCGGAAGGGCTGACGCGCATAAGTGGGGCGCAACGAGCCTCGATGACTGGTACTTTTTGCAGCTCTGCGACTTAACCCGATCAATCTCTCGCGCTCTCGAGTAACTCGCTTTGATTGTAAGAATTATCTTTGGAATATATAATAACATCAATTATATTGTTACATTGTGGATCGATGTTTATTGAATGTACCTCAATTGAAGGTAGTTAGATAAGACATTAATTACGTAACGCTTATTGAAATAATATAAGTATAAGAATTTCTGTAACAGTTTTTTTTTTCTTTTCAATTCAATATAATTATCCCGTAAAGGCTTCCCCCTGTACCGACATTCGCCGCAGGCATCGTGACTGCAACATTTGTATTCGAATGGAGGGCGCGACATCGCGCTCTTCTTCCCTGAAACCGACATCTCTCCCTCTCACTGTTCCTCGTAGAGGCTGCGATCTTGACCTCGACAAGGGTCAAAGTCAATGAACTCTCTCTCTCTCTCTACACCTCTCGCTCACTCGTAAAAGCCTCGGAAAAGCCGAGTGTGGTGGTACTGGGTGCGCGAAGCCACGAATAATGAGTGCTTTATCATTGCGGCGACGAGGAATATCAGACGTCGCGGAAAAAAATCGACGGTTCCTTCTTCTTTGTTTTTTTTGGTGGAAACGATCGCGGATGTTGCTACATCCTGACGTCACGCCAATTTCGCGGAGTGACGCTGGCGTTTTGAGTTATTTTGAACAAGAGAGGCTTTTTTCGTCCCATGAAAGTATCATTAGATTAAGAGGGTTTGTGTTTTAATTTTTTGGCCGATTTGCTTTTGCGCGGCGATCTTCCGTAATTGCGTATTTATTGAATTTTCGCGGGTGCTTTGAGACGATGTGTATCTTGATAATAATATGTTGGGTCGCTTTTATTCTCGAGATACGTTAGGTGTATTATTATATGATACTTTGATGACTCATTATTAAAAATTCATTCTTACACACAGATTGTATTAAATTTTTATAATTAGTTATTAATTTATTTTTTTACTTATTTGTCTTAGATCTACTAACGTTTCATAATTTTTTACAAACCTTTACAGGTTTTTGATTCTTTTGAGTTTTTTGTCTCATTGCTCGGAACATGACTGGTTAATGGTGCTATATCAATCCTTTTACATTTTTTACACATTTCGTTTCTTCGAGGAAATGTAGAGATTATTCTAATGATTTCCAACAACGAATCTAAGGATGATGGTACTGATATTATAATGACTAGACAGTTTTAATGATCGCAGACATTTTTCCTTGAGTCTTCTTTCATATTTTATTACAACATGAGTTTATTCTTTAGCAGGATCCATAAATGTAATATAAGGAATCATCTTTACATATATATAGTTATCTTCGAATTATGTATATTACTTGTTGTTATAAAAATGGCTACAAAATATGTCATCAAGCAATTATCTAATTTCTTCTCGTTCGTTTGCTAAGACATAAAAGAATCCATAGTAATCACTATCGTCGAAGGCCTGATTTGTGAATGCAAGGATCACTTGTGGATTCGAAGAGAAAAATGAAAATTGGCGGAAATGGCATCGATAACAGTGACACAAAATGACTTCCTTCCACTTATAAATAGATTACATCAGACTAATGCGTAAAATAGGAAAAAACTGCGCTCTCCTGCAGCGCGCAAGAGAATTAACAAGATACGCAATAAGTAAACCGTATAATCTCTATCTTTCACTGCAAGTTGTTTTATTATAATGAATTTATCTCCCGCTAGGTAATACTATCTGTTCACCAGGAGGAATAATTATCTTAGCATGATAGCAGACAATTACGTACTCGTAAAAATAGCTGGTTGGGTAATAGTGGCTAAACGGTGTACATTATTTGCTTTTAATTAAAAACTATTTTCTGCGTTTTTACGTTATAACAATTTTTGTGAAACTTTTGTTAGTCGGTACTTTCACTTGATATAAAAAGAAATGTATAAATACATAAAGTATTAACATTTTTAACAAAAAAAAAAAAAAATGTTTGCTTGACATTTAAATTAAAAAAGAAATCTTGTGGAAATCCGTTTTTATCACTTGATGTGGTATAGTAGTTCTCTACAGTTAGCTTCTAAATGGTTGAATAAATCACGTACATAAATAATTCAGTCGTGATATAAACTATAGATTTCACCTGTCTTTACGTAGTCCTTTAAATGAATACGAATTGCTTTCAAATAATTATGAAATTATATAACAATACATTTTCGTTTGATGATAAAGTTAATTTCTGTACATAGTCATTGCACGCAGAAAATATATGGTACAGTCATCAATTGATGATAAATGTACTGCGAGATATTACAGCATTTCGCAGAAGATAAAGAAGCAGCAGTTCGTAATACACATCTTTCAAACGTAGATGGCGTACAAGAAGCCGAAGACGAAGCAAAACTCTCGTAACTTGTGTTCAAGCCATTAAAAATACCTCACTTCTACTAAATTTTTGCAGATAATCTTTTACTACAATGGAGCTTTGTTAATTTTTTTACATCACATTTCGGGTAACGACTCTTTATTTTTTTCAAACAATGAGAATTGGCTACCTGTTTTCTTTTGCAGGTGAAGAAAAGTTTCTATTTTTAAAGCAAAATAGCCACTCGTTATGGGAAGAAAGCATGGAAGATTCAAGAGGCTCGTAAACTTAATAAATGCTTTGTATTTGGATAACGCGTAAAATAAAGGTAAAGTAACGTTAAAAAGACACAATTAAATCTCTAAATCATTTATTATTCGAAATCTAGTAATTTCGTGAAATACAGATAGGTACAGTTGCCAATTCAAATTGAGTACAGTAATTTATTTCACAAAGCACATAAATTTAAAATAATAAAAGTCTTATACACCTAACTGTAGAGTAAACATAAATTGTTCGAATAAAGAATATAATTTACGGTCGCCGAAGGCACATCGGAAAATTTTGCGCAGCTCGGCTGAAAATTTTCGACGCAGCGGCGAAAGGAAAGTTTTCCTAGAAGTCCAAAACAAACTCTCTCGAAAGAGCGGCCGAGAGTTGCGGGCTCCCTCCGCAGCCTTGACAAAGTAGCCGAGATGAGATGTGTATCTATTAGCTCAGCAGCTATTTTCGATATATGCCGCCTTCGAGTGTTACGGTCAGAGCCACCAGAGGAGAAAAGGTGGCACCTAAGAGAGTCAGGCGCACACGCGGAAGGTGGACCGAGTGGAAGCTTCGACTTACTCATCGAATACGTCTTATAAAAGATTGAAGCGACGCTACAAAAAATATTCACTTTTGAGATCGAAAGCGAAAAAACACACCTGTCGGGCGGCCGAAGTGCATAAATTATTGCTTTGTTATTCATTCGTGTTCGCTTTGGATTTACAATGATAAAGCAGCTTCTTGATTTATTGTAGTTACATAACGGAATTCCTTCCAGCGCGTTAGATCTAGTTTTTCAGTGATACAGGAATGCACAAAACCGCTTTTTGTATAATCCAAATGACGTAATATGTTTGAGAGAACAATTCTAAAGCCCGCGAATACCATCCAACAGGGTTAACCTATTTTAAGCGTTAAATTTCTCAGGAATTCGACGACGGATACTCGCCGACGCCCTGGTGAATCTAACTCTTTGTATCGAACGCCGCGCGTTCGTATCTTCCTCGTAAAAAGTAAGAGCTGCGAGCGTTCGCCGCTTTACGAGCAATCTGCTTTTGACACCGGAATCATTTCGCGCTCGTCTTCCTCTCTTCAAACAGTCTTAATTTTATTTACCCATAAATTTCCCCGGCGAGCGACGCGAAAAGGAAACAAAATATAATAGTATATACCGCACGAGTGAATTTCGCCACGCCTGTAAAGCGTCCTCGGAGAATGTCTTGTATGTAATAGCGTTTAACGCAAGCACGCAACAGTCGCGCGCGCACGGCTTGTAGCCACGATACGCCGGGTGAATTTCGAAGATGAAAGTTGGGAAAAATCGAGAGGCGCACGCGTGTACGTATATATGTACGCAATGGGACTCGCGGAAACACCGGGAGGCACTCGCCGCGCGGCGAACGTGACCGGCTTATATTTTTCGCGGCTCGTGACTATTTAGTCGAGTTAGTAAACACTTATTTTCCTCGGGAAAAACGGATCGGAGGAATTGAAGAAACGACCGCCGTTTTTTTTGTCTTCGACAGTTTCGCGCTAAAAATAGGGAGGTTCAACATTGATGCCTCTTTTTTTTTAAGCGCTCGTTTGATATTCATGCGATTCCAACGACTTGCTTTTTTTTTTACTTATAACCAATCAAGCGCCACGGATATCGTAATATTATACTTATGGTAATATCGGCGCGAGGCAACGTGAATTACTTCTGCCTCGCGCTCATAATTTCATATATTTTCACCGATTATGGTGTGTGACATATGCGATCACCGCCCTTATCCAAGGCTGGAACTCGGTGCGAGCGGACGTTTAAATTCATAGGGAACCGCGGTGACGTGCCCGATTTTTTATATCGCGGAGGGTCGTAAATAACGATTGACACACCTTGAAAGATGAATTTTAATAGAAACTGTAGCAATTATATTACTGGATGCGCAAAGAATTTCTAATGGAGAAGATATCATTGAGCACGCTTGAATCGATAATAAGGAAGAAATACACGCGGGACTTTTAAAGTAACATACATTGTCGTCGCATAATAAAGTTTTATAAATAAAGATACGAGGTGCAAGAGTCGTAAAGCCGCGGAGCAAGAATCTTTATTAATTCGAAAGATTGCATTGAGAATTAGTCACATCCGCGAGGAGTGATTAATATAAACCGCGGATTTTCAGCATTAAAAATCAATCGAAAAATTTTCCATCCTTTATACCTTCGCGGAAAACTGCAGCAAATGAATCAGGCAAAGCAGGTTAAATCACCAAGCTGATAAAAGCGCAACCGCAAAAACCCAGCCCAACAAGCCAACCATCACCGTCGTCGGCTGTTAAACCGCTTCCGCTCCTAAAACCCCTCGACGTAGCGGCCCTTACGAGCGACCGGCACGCCGCGCGGCGCGGCTACGCCTAACGAGGCCTGGGGAGTGGATGTACTTTTTATGGAATCGCGAGTGGCGTGTGTAAAAGGAAACGAGAGCGAGCGCGAGAGCGGTGTAGGTCGGCCAAGCCGTTTAACCTATATTTTCCCGAGCAAGGTGCGTCTCTCTCTTTCGGTTCGCTCTCTATCTCAGGCACGCGGCGCGTGTCTCGAAAAAGGATATATGTAAGCGTCTCGTCCTGGGGCCGTTAGCGGGTTTATCTTGACTCGGGGTGAACGATGATTCTCGCGATTGCCGCCGCGCCGGTATTGTATCGATTATTGCGTTTCGGTCTTATCGACGAGGATACTTCGACGTTGAGTCAAGACTCTCGTTATTTTAGCTGGAAAAGCAATAATAATTCGCTGACAGTTTTTGTGTATGCAAGTTAAGAAAAAGCTGCGTCAAGTAAAACTTTACAGCCGGGTTGTTAAGATAAAGTTTCTCGAAACCTGGGCAAAAAAATGATTCAGCACACTCCATCCGTAGGAAATTCATTTAATATTTTGAAACAGAGAGAAAGAGGAATGTAAACGTGCGCGATTCCGTTCGCGTGATCGTAAAAGAAAAAAAGGAAATAAAAGATAAATCACGAACTGCAGGGAGTATTACGCATCGCGAAGTTACGTTTTAACTCGATCGGCCGGAGAGTATCTCGAAGTCCACCTGTACCTCTCGCGCCGTGAGTAATAATGCTAAGTAACCAAGGGTACATTATACGTACAGCCGAGTTCGAGGATATAACATCCAAGTGAATCACGCACTCGCTTTTCCATTCACCGCGGCGCAGACTCGCCGGCGTCTTTGACGCATAATAAACGTATTCGCCATCGGTAGTATTATATCCAGTAGGAAATTTATATATATATACATATATAAATTTTATTAACTGCGAGAAGAACCACTTCCTTTCGGGTGCGCTTACGCGGTGTATTTAAATTATGTACCAATAAACGGATAAAAACTGAAAATTTACTCGATACGAGATTGGTGAGTAACTCGCAGGTGAATGTATATTGTGTATAGGCGTCCGCGCTTGAAATGCAGAGCACGGCGCGGCGGTATATCGGACTGTGTTATCAGCTGCATTGTTTTACCTCTGCCATTGATGTTTCTCAGCGATTATTGTAATGAAATTGATTGTTATTGAAGAACAACTTCTTTTTTTGCGCGTTTTCATTGTAAACAAACCACCGCACGATCGGAGAACGTATATTCGCTCGAGCATTCTGCGGTCGAGGAAGCAAAGAGTTATATATACACCCATCGGCGCAATTGGACGTATCTGCCTGTGAACGATCTACTTTGGCTCCGGTTAAAAAGCCACTCCGTACACCGAAAGCGTAGGAAAAAAACCTCGGCTCGCCGTGTATACCTTCTCCGAAAAAGAGATTAGCCCCAATTGGGTTCGGCAACGCGGGCCGCAAGCGCGGCGGGGCCCATTGAGGCGCGCGCTCAACGCTCTCCTCTCACGGCTATTCACGCGCGGGAGAAAGAGAGAAAAAAAAAAGAGTCGGCCACCGCGGGATGACGCATCGCTCGCGCGCTTTATAATTGGCAAATTGGCTCGTTTGAATGAAGCTTGCGCGCTGCCATTCCGCTGCCCTGCTCCGTGCCTTTGTGTTTACGCGTCGAGGGAACGTGAGACACGCCAAGCTGATTACATTGCTGTGTCGCGCTTACGGCTGTGTTACGAAGGCTGACCTTTCGGGCGAAAATAAATCTGGAAATCTGCACTCGATCGAAGCCGTCTAAAAAGCCTTGATGCGAGGCTGACCGATTCTCAGTGGACGAAAATTGCGTGGCGTGTTTCGGGTCCCTCGAATAATTAAAGGTTGCGGAGCCCGTAAGCGCGCGGCGTAAACTTTTTTGCGCCTCCCTCTCACCCGGCAAAGGTTGCGGCAGCGGTCGGCTCTTTCGAGCACCGCGTCTCTTCCACATCGTTCCCTCGGAGCTTGAATTTTTCCCACAGCAATATATGCCGGCGGGGAGCAGAAAAACGGAAAATCCCATCGCAACGCAGCGGTGCGTGTGCGGGGCTCTCCGCGACCGTAAACGCAGAGCTCGCCTCGCGCAAAAAAGCACACAATATAACTTCGTCCGCTCTCTCTCTCTCTCGTGGCGGGATGTCGAAATTCGCGCGTTACACATATCGCAACGTCTCTCTGACCGTCCGGAGCTGCCGCCGAGAGCTTCGGGGATTTGCATAAAGAGCGAAGAGCGCGCCTCCAATTAGCCGTGCCGCAATCTCGTTAGCGTGAATTGTGAAATTTTTGTGGTGTGCTAGCTGCCGTGCGCGAGTCGCGACGCAGCGCGCGGACGCGTACGCGACGGCAGGCCGTTTCTTTGTTGTCGAATGGGAATCCAAGGAAAACCTTGTGCCGAGCTTTCCCCCGTCTGAAGGAACTTGCTGGATTGTTGGCGATTTTGGAGTTTAAGCGATTTTCTAAATATATTGATGTCGGAGATGTGTAATGCCTCCTGTTAGGCACTTAAAATTGATCTATTGTCTAAATAAAAAGCAGATTTTCCAAATCTTTGAAATTACCCGCACGCCAATCGAATCTTCGCGTGTACGAAATTGATTCAACGGGAAAGAGACCGTTCTGAATAAAATAAACGTACAAATTCCCAAATAATCTTGATAATGTTTGCCGTGCCATTAGGCGACGCTATTTCTGTTACACACGACAAAAGCAGAAAAAAAAAAAAACATTACTCGTATATTTCTCCGCATAAAGATTAACCCACGGGTCATCGGCGAGCCAACCAAAGTCGGTCAGTATTTACATTAAAATCTGAAACGCAGCGCTCCGACCAATATAAAAAACGTCCAGCCGTCCGCGCTCCGAGTGAAATTCCCCGCGAGAAGCGAGGCCAAAAGGCGCGCGTTATCCAGGCTCAAAATGAGAAAATACCTCCGGCGCGCGTTAAAAGAGTGCACGCGCCGCATCGGCGCATGACCTCGGGGCCTGCAGCCGCGGCGGCGGCGGCTGCCTCTTCCTTCCAGATGAGAAATCCTAGCCGCCGGTTGCCATAACGACGGCGCGCGACTCGCGCGTATATATCCACCCCGTTGCGCGCGTTTCGCAACCCCCGGTTCGCTCGTTGGGATATATACGCGTGTGTGTGTGTGTGTGCGTGCCTCGTGCACAAAAGGACGGGGCGGCCCCTCATCCTTCGATTACGCGCATGACGGCCCGCTGCACACACTTTTGCTTTATCACTCGAGAGAGCGCGCGCTTTTGAGCGATTACGGGGAGGATCTCTCTCGCGGTGGTGTGCGTGCAAGCGCTCTTTCGGGGGGGACTCTTTTCAGCTGTCTCTTTATTCGCTTTTACGCTTTGACCGGTGGAGTTGGCTTCGATGACCCGATTGTAATGATTGGGAAAATAAATCGTTGAAAGTAAATTGTTGAAACTTCCCAGGCTTCGTGCAAATAGTTACTAAAAATAAAATCAGTTTGAAGACAAATATTGTAGGAGCTTAAATAAAGCAACTTTCAAAAACTGCGGCGCGTTACGTAACGAAAGTAAAAGAAAGCCGTTAAAACTTTAATGAAATCAGCAGCGATAGGAAGATAAATTAATAAGCCAAAAGCCCCAGAAAAACAAAGCTTAATACACTTTTCCCCGCCGCGCGTCAACCCCATTCCCAGGCGGCATTAATCATGGAGCGGCGCATCGGGAGCTTTTCATTAAAGCCCCCAAGCTGGAAATAAAAAGCCCCAAGGTCGCGCGCTTCAGCCTCGCGCCACGGACTACTTTCATTTCCTGGCCGCCTCGATGTCTATGCGGGTCTATCCTCTTTAACAACCCTGATGCGTATCCGCCACTCAGACGCCCCGACGCACGCAGACGTAAGCATGGCTCGCCGTCCGGAAGAATGCAAAAAATCGACACGCACACGCGCGCACGAGGCACAAAAGCCAGACTAGGGCGTGTACACACGAGGCGAGGAGAGATGAAAAAGGACGGATAAGAGAGAGAGAGAGAGAGTGTTTCAAGGTCTCGGCGGCGTGCCCTATTTTTCTAGTTTACTCGACCCTTCCCTCCCTTTCTCGTTCTCCCTCGGGCTGCACGACAAGTTTTATCACTCTTTGCGTGCGCGGCGCCGCTCGAAGACGAACGATTGCTTCCCCGACGAGGCGTCGACGTCGAAGTGTACGCGAGGAACGACGATGAAGCCGTTAGTCGTCGCGTGAGACCAATTTTTCTTCTTTTTTTCTTTTTTTTTTTTTGCCAGGGTCGATTTTCCCCGTCGGAAAATTATTAAATAATTTTGTCTTCGAATGATTTCAAAACCACCCGAGTAAACGGAGGATTACTCCATCAGCAAAAAGCCACTGTCCGCACATAACGAAGGTGTGCACAAACGCGGCGCGTAATTGAAGAGCAAGTCCATTACTGCGGCCGTACATATCGCTAAAGATGAAAAAGCCCCCCCCCCTCCCTCCCGCGATCGAGCAATATCCATTTGCGCTCAATGCACGTACAAGCAGGGGATAGTCCGGAGATGGGCTCTGCTCCACTTTCTTCGCGCTGCGCGCCACACGCCATCGCGGTGTATTTTTGGCCCGCGAGGCGACCGTCGGTAGGTGTGTGTAGGTCCGTGTGTGCGTGAATTCTATTCAGTCGAGCAGCCCCGCTTAGAAAGAAACCGTAAGGGCGCGGCGGAGAGCGGCCGTTGCCACCGAAACCGACCGTTTTATTTTCGACGGATATATTCCCCGGCTGCGTTATGTACTCGCGCGTTTTCGATCGCGATATCCTAGATTTTCGAGCGGTAATTTGTCGCCGATATAGAGGCGAAGTGATGTAGAATTCGAGCCATTTTGTCGCAGTTTTGTCGCGTCTCCTCTTACACTGACAATATTATGACACGGTTCGCCGGGCGTTCTTTTCATCCAGTGACGCAACGCGCTAATTTCATTCAGGTGAACGCGGCGTATTTTTTTCTTTCCTTCTACGACCTATTTATTCGAGGCGCGCAATTGGAGGGACGTACTCGTCGTGTCAATTACGCGAATGAATGTTCAATTTGCTCGACGCCTCTTTTATTTATTTCTTTTTTTTTTTTTTTTTTTTTTTAAATTTAAAACCGACTCGCGAGCTCAATGATTATGTTAATTGAATCCGCGAGCCTGGAAAATTAGAGGCGCGCAAGAAAATTAACGTCTTTATTCAAAGCGACATATTGCACCGCTAAAAAAGCCGATTGCAAACGATATTTCCTTGTATAATAATAATTCGTTATACTTGATAAACAATTTGAATAACATTATCCGATACGGTTTTTATGCGTGCGACAATTCATTAGAGAATTCTAAAATAGATTTTCATTCGAGTTCCCCTTCGAAGCAAGGAAACGTGAAATCACGGAAAGCAGTTTTCATTAGTGCGCCGATTAATTTCTTTCTATCGGAATATTTCACTTGTTACCTTGTTCTAATTTTGAAAACTGTAATGTACGATGGTTCTGAAATAAAATTGATGTGATGTAATAAAAATTTAATTTCGGCTATTATACAAACTAAAAGTGGCAATTAAAAACTTTCATAAAATTTTACAATAGTCACTCGTCTTATAGGTTTAAGATCTGAAAGTTGTAATAATAGTGTAATAAATAAATATTTAGGTATATTTATTTAGGAAAATTTTGTTGATTTACTTGTATAAAGAATAGAAAAAGCAAAAATTTTGCTCTTTTGATCAAATGACACAATATAATTGTAGAAGCGTGGTGACTAACCTCACGAACTATCGTTTCAGTGTAATTTACTTTGAATATCTGTGTTTTATGGGTTTATAGCAGGCTGCAATTATGCAAGGGGTCAAGGTGTATTTTGATGCAGTCTTCACATGCTTAGCTTTCAGTGCTCAAAAAAAAAAAGAAAAAAATCACTCACTATACATTGTTTTAGTTGTAAAGTTTTCACGAATAAGGAAATTTTTAAGAAACTCATCTTTTGAAGAATCCTCCAGCAAACCTATAAATTATTATTCATTTAAGAGCGCGCCTTTTTTATTACAAAAAATCTAAAAGATGTTGTTCTTTTTATTCAAATAATGTTTTATTTGCAATAGTAAAATAATTATTATATGTATTTCACCACAACTAACGATTTTATCAGTCAACTAATAAATTAAGTTAACGACCATAATTGAAAGCAGACAAGGAAAATCGGCGGAATAACCAGTAAAACGAAGGAAAATTTGTCGAGCGCAGCCGGATAACTACGTGAAAAATGGGAGTCGATGCACATCGGCGCATCGTTCGATGCCACCGCGTAGCTTCGTAGACGCAGATGGAAACGCGCGAGTGTCGGGAGCGACGACGTCAACCTTCTACGAACGAGCGCGTGACTTTTCGAGTGTCGACAGAACTGTCTTTCCGTGCAAGCTCGAATCTCCGACTCTAATTGGTTTGCCTCTTTTTCCTGGAACTGTTGCATAATTTGTTTGATGATTGTATACTCGCTAAGCTTGCTGGCGTCGACTCTGTATACTTTTTTCGTTTCGTTTATTTTTTATTGATGGGTACAATGAAAATGTTATGTTACAGATAAGTTCGAGAATTACAAGATTATATATGTATTTGATGGTCGATCGTGTAATTAGTGATTAGGTGAAAGCCTTCGATTGAGCGTTCGAAAAATAGCCGAGGAAACGTAAGTTCAACCTCTAAATTGTTTTCAATGCAAGCCGGAGTTCGCGTAAATGGAAACGCGGCCGTGGCTGTATAAAAACTAATCAAATTAATCAGCCGACTAAATTCAGTAAAGTGTTTAAAAATCTATAAAAAGAAAACTGTTTTAACGCAAATAACGTAATTTAATCAAACTTTTAGTATTTTTTTAAAGCGAAAACGGCTTCTCAGTAATTGACTGTATACCGTCCTTGTTGGTCAAATCAATTGAAAATATAACTGCTTCTTACACTTTTGCAACATATGTTACTTGCATAAAATGTATACTCGAATTTAAAAATTAAGTTACTTAAAATTAAAAAAAAAAAAATTATAAAATTTCGTTATCTTATCATCCTCTTAAGTAACAGTGATTAGTCAACATTACGCTTGTCTCTACTGAGAAGTATCTAATATTGTATATTATATATATACTGTACATTTCTTCCACTTGTTGGTCGAAAGCGTATAAAAAAAAAAATCAACTCCCAAGGTTTCAAGTTAAAACCCGTTAACAAGCAAGTGCACAGTAATCGAAACGCGGTCAAGTCTCCCGTTTAAATGCGATATGATTTACAAGTTCCAGACGCGTTCGGCGGCTGCAAAGTCTAAAAGCCGCGCGATCGATCCCGCGTCGTTATGCGGTTTTTCCCGTCCTCTCTTCTCGCGGTATTGCGCAACGTATATATACAGAGGAACAAAAGGAATCCAATTTCCAACACCTTAAGACTCGAGAATGCAATAATATTTCTCCAATGGGCGTTCTCCGTTGCCTCCGGTGCTTCCAGTTCGTTGCACTGGGAAAAAAAACTTGGCTAATACACTTTGCGACTGCCAGGCCAGAAGCTGTACAATGCTCATATATATTCGATTTTCTGCTATTTTAAAAATTGTTTAACAATATTTATGATTTCCATTAGTGGGTTGGGAAATTTTTTCGAGTTAATAGAATGTTTATTATCGAACCCCTTGACGTCAATAAGCTCTTACCTTACATTAACAAGGGTCAAGGGCCTTCGGCTTAATTCGGGATTTATATATTTATAGAAAAAAGCAGCCAACGGCTCGTTTATTTTTCTTCCGTCTGCCCCTTAAACAGAGAACTGGACACAGAGTCTAGTCTAGACCTCATCGACGCGTACGAATTTTTCAAAACGAAAATAAAAGCGTCGATGACTCTATATCGGTTCGCGCCTCGCTATTTTCAACGTTTTCCAATCAAACGAATACGGCGGTCGCTAATACGATGTACGTTTAGCCACGTAACCGCCGCGGTTGCGTAAAAGATTTTAAATCTTTTGCTGCTTCTACATTTTAATACTTTAGTTAGTTTTTTTTTTAAAGCTTTATTACCGAACTACAAAAGGCTTACTCGTTTGCGCGTTTATGTAAATTACTAATAAATTCTTTTCGGACCCGCGTAATTACCAAGAGTATATAAATATTTTAATAGATTGCAAACGACTTTTGCCTTCCGAAAAAAAAGTCGCTCGAGTAACGCCAAAAGGAAAGTAAAGTCTTTGTTTTCATCGGCGCAAAACGTCAAAGTAAAATGGATGAAGCCGTAAAAAATGCTTCTATTTTTGCGTAAGAGCCTGCATGTAACTCATTAAGAGGAGACAATCCGAGGCTTAAAGCTGCATGAAAATCTTTAAGCTGTTTAATGACTGGAGGTTTCCCTCAATGGTTCAACTTAGTTTAAACGCGATCGGGTCGCAGAATCGACTAGACAACAGGAAGATAAAGTTTAAGAGCGCCGACTTGGCCGGCTGCCATCGCTAAGTTGAATAAATGATTCAGATAATCGACGGCTTTGAATTTCTTCACCTTCAAAACCTCATAAACAGCCGTAAATAGAAATACGTTGAAAAAAGCGGCTTTAAAAGGTCGAATCAATGCTTGGAATGTTCGCTCGGGTTAAGGTTAAAATATTTAAATGTATGACCGTTGGAGCAGACTTTATTGTACAATAAATTTCTGCGGACGCGCAGAAGATAAAATGGTAACCCAATAAAGGCGTTTTTTTTAAGACGCGAATAAAAAATCGATACTAAATCACATCAAAAGTCTCCTGCAACCCTTTTAATATCCATTACGCAACCGCTCGGCACGCGTCCAAGATCAATCTCGAAAAATCGCTGATGGATTGTCAATGCGACGCGAAAACACGCTTTTCTACTCGCTCTTACGATCCCCGATCGCACATTTACGCGGAGGAAAGGCCGGAGGACAGGTTTCGTTTGCGCGCTTGACGTACGAGCCGGGTGTCCATTAAAGCATCGGATGAGCGGCCGAGATAAGCCGCGCCGTCCCGGCGTCTCCATCGGCAGTTAATTCCGATCGGCCTTCCCGGAGCCTCGCCTACGCACTGATCCGCTTCCCGCTTTGTCACTCTCTCTCTCTCTCTCCTCTCTGCACTCTCCACGTGGCCGTCAGCTGATGTTGCCGTGTGCGCCGTGATTTGCCTTTTCTATTGCCCGCGGAGAAAGATTGCGATAGGCATCGTTTCTATATAGATTCTGAGTCGGGCGGATGGATGCTGCTTAAAATGAGAAGAGGAGCGCGCGAGGCTTTTGTTGACCTGCTGCTCGATATTTGCATGATTGAAATCACCGTTAGTTAGACCAGATTACGAACGTAGTTCCTTTTAAGAAACAACGAACTTTTATCGTTTAATTTTATATAGAAACTAATGCGGAAAGGTAGCCGCGTATCGCGAGGACCTATTCAAAGGGAGACAAAGAACAAATAAAGAAAGAAAACTTATATACCATGACGGCGCATCTTACGGTATCCAAAGGCAATCCCGCCTAACCCTTTAAAAGGATCCAATCGGATCAATGGGCGAGAGAGCCGCACAATAACCCCCGTCGACCCCTCCCATTTAAGTAGAGGAACATGCAAGCCATCACGCTTGGTTTCGATCCCCGCTCGCTTCGCCTCGCATTTATCGGGGTTTACACACATCCTTTGGACTCTTCTCTCTTTTTCTCTCTCTCTCTCTCTCTCTCTCTCTCTCTCTCTGCTCCCGCGAGGGCGCGGCTTCCTACATTGATTCACGTCGCCTTCACAGAATGAAAATTCTTTTACGTGGGAGAGTTTAATCGCGCCTGGAGAAAGGAAAATCTTTCGCACCTGCTTAGGCGAACCGAATGGAGTTGTTGTAAAAGTTGCCGCGCAGATTTGCGGTGAATGAAGAAAGTATCTTTTCTAATTTTCGACTCAGATAGGTCATACTTTTCGCAGGAAGCATTGAATTTTCCTTCTGCTTATAAAGTACATTGGTGGAATAAATTTACTGGATAAGTCTACTAAATGCGCAAATTGCATGATTCACACCCTCAAAATACTTAAAAATACTATTAACATACATAATAATAATAATCCGTTCTTGAAACGCGTAAAATCTGACGCATCGTTCCTCGCATAAACCTTGAATAATTTTCTTCATTTTCATGCAGTGAAAGCCGTACAGGTCCAATTAAAGTTACAGTCCATAAAAATTTACAGCATTATTTTGATGCTATAAGTCAATGCTATTCCTTTTAAACTTTTTAATTTTTTTTTAACGATTATTTTTGTTAAAAAGTAACTAATCGATAGAAATACATTCGCAGGAAACTAAATGATAAACTAAATGGCATCGCGAGCTGGTGTCAATTTTTGAAAAGATACAAATTTGAAAGCAGTTTAAACTTTAGGTTAACTATATCGGTACGTAGCTGAATATATCTATACAAATTTTACCAATGCTATAAAGTGTGCACAATGGTTAAATGATACGATTCTCATTTGTACTAACCCACCCATGCCATAAAAATTGTAAGAATATTTATATTTCCATTTTATCTGTTTACTTTTATCATCTACGACTCAACGTACCTTTAAAAAAAAAGTGCAATTATACCGACGTAATTATTGCACTTGGTATTATTTGTGTTCGACGAGCGATCGGTTAATAGGCGAAATGGTTTGGTGCCTTTGAGGCCGAAAAAGAGGAAGTGTCTCGGCGCAGAGAGAAAAAAAGGCCCAAGGCGAGAGAACAATTACTTACGCGCATAAAGTGCACGCGGAAAAACAATCGCGAGGCCAATCATGCGCCACGACTTAATTGTTTCATTTTTTAAATTATTAAGCAATTGCCATTGTTTCGCCCCAGGCGGACCATTAATGAATAGCCTTTTAATCCAGGAATTATTCAGAATTTAGTTAATTTTGTACATCACTTATTTAGCACTTCCAAATATGTACGTTATTGTGAGGCTAAAAATTTTTAATTTTAGATGATTTATCACGTAGGAATGTAGCACTTTACACTTTGATAAAACAAAAATTTATAGGGTTATAATTTAAGAGTTGCTTTATGAGCAACTCAACAATAAAACTGAAATGATATTGGATTTGAAAATGTGAATGAAATAACTACATTAAAATTATCTGATAATTGTTTAATGCAACAACCATTTCACTTCTCGAAATCATTTCAAGCGCAATATAAACAGTCTTCACTGTACTCCTTATATTATCTCCGTGTAACATTTATGACCTAAACTCTTAATAAAAAATTAAATTTTTTTTATCAAGAACTATAAATATTTTAATTTTTGCACGTTCTACAGTTTTAGGCCAAGAGGGGATCGTCCTTCTCAGCCCGTGCTATTCTCGGTGTATTGCGCTCAAAGACTGGCAGGGGATCACGCCGAGGGAGATTAACGAGCCGTTCCACCGCTAAAACGATTTCCGGAGAACTGCATGCTTCCGCAAAATACAAAGTTGGGAGACGGACGTGATATATAATCTACCTTTTCAACTGTTGCGCTTCACCCCTCTCAGAAGAGCCGGCACTGAACATGGCCGCGGGATTGTGAAATAAACTCCTTGCACCCTCTTGAGGTGTAAAAAACTCCTGCATTGCGTTAGAATTCACGACAAGCTGACATAAGCACCTAACGGATTTTCAAAAACGAAGAATCTTTTTTTTCAATTTAATTATTCTGTTTCTAGTTCATTTGGTGTGCTGCTTTTTTCCCTTATCCTAGCGCATTTGAGAAGATTATTAAGCTTCTCAATCTTGATTTCAGAGATTTTAAGTCTCGCCGTTTTGTTCCATTCAAATATACCTATGTTTTTAATTGCCTTCACTTGTCATCGTTTGTGAGAACAAAAAGGTGGTCCACGGCAATGAAGTTTACACCTATGTATAGTTTGAAGTCTTCAGTTTCACTGAGTCAATTAAAAGAGATGTTTCAATTGATGCAGTGCTGAAGATTTCAAACGTACAAAAATTGAAATTGAAAAATGAACTGTTAACTTGATTCAGTTAACTTTTATAAAAAATTAAAATTAAAATACTTTTCTTCTTTCGTATATTGTTTTCTACCCATTGACGAGAACAAAAATTAATTTTTTATGATGTGAAACACATTCTTCATCATTTCATATTATTAAGATCCCAATTTCGTACATTGTTATTATTTCTAATGTCACGTCAAGTCGTTATAAAGTGTTAATTGTCGAACAACTACAAAATTATTACAATGCAACGTCTGTCTACAATAGTAAAGATTTTACGGTACGATGCTCGTACGTAAATGCTAATTACTTACTTGGGTAAAAAAAGAAAAAAAAATACATAGATAGAAATAGAAAATGCATAAGTACGTAAATGCAATAAATAGGTTGACTTTCACGCCGTTCTTAAAGCAGCTTCCAACGCAGCTTATATACGTCGCTCGTTCCGCATCGAAGATTATGACTCTTGATTATCACTTATTAACGAGGTATTGTTTAATGAAGCGACACATCTAATAATGTCACACGTTTACCTTGGACTTCTGGCTTCAATTTTCCAGCACACTCAGCCTGGTACAGAATTTTTTGGAGAAACCTTTTCCGTTTGTAACATAATGCATATATCATGCAAGCAATTATTACAATGTTTCCTTCCTAACACATTTACAGTATTTTATTAGTTAATTAAACATTTAATTATTCATTAAATGAGAAGAAAATCAGTAAAATACAGTGATTTTACCGCCATTTGCATTAATCTTATACAACAGCGTCAATTATCGCTTAATTCAACGGAAAAGTCAGACAATTATAATTATAATAATTCTAAGAATACGACGTGATTCAAGAATTTTCATCATATTTTATAATAATCTATACATCTAAGAAAAAAATTACATATAAATGCCGACACTGACTCAGTTTACAAAGATATTCTACTTGCTTAAATATCATCTATTCAATATACATTTCCAGCCCGTCCTATTCCCAAACTACAACGAACCGCCTCCCGCACTCAAAGACGACCAAAAAAGCCACCTGTTCCTCAACTCCACGCCTGCTGGAAGAATTAAAAAAATCTTAGCTTCCGTCCAGAAGCCGCCGGAGTGGGATTCAGGTCCGAGGATGGCCACGCGTCGATTAATATTTCATTAGGAGAGCCGCGCGCACGCCGGCCGGCAGCTTAGAAAATTTAGAGACGTGCGAGAATGCAGGCGACTTGTTTCGTTATATATACTCTCGCGCTTCGACGTCGATTGTCGCCCGAGTTCGCGAAAAACGCGCTGTTTTTAATGGATCCTCTGCTTCGATCAAGTAAATTGGAGGAAGATTATTGTACTTGTGGGAACTTGATTTGCGTAGGATATTTTTTGATTTTCTGTCAGATTAGCGCGAATAATGAATTTCCGTGTAGTTTTTGTACCTGCAATAAATTTCATACTGTTGCGTCCGACAATGAGACGTTTCAGTATAGCGTAATTATTTCTTTATTCATTCGCAATTCATTAAGACATTAAAGCAAGCATCAAAATCACTTTACTACCGTTGTACAAATGTAAAGAGCACTTTAACTTTACAATTGACTTAAATAATAAAACTTTATACATCTCGCTATAAATTGTGTCGATTCGTCAAAACGTGAGAGTACTCATCGCAGAAGTAAATAATAGTCAGGGCCGCATCAATTACTCTCGTTCGAGCTGGAAATGCTCGGTGGAAATGAAAATGGCCGACCTTTTGGATTCTCTCTAACGTACTAAATAAGCTTAATGTTTTTAACAGTGACACTGTTTTTTCACTCTAAAGTGGCAAAAATGCATTGCTGGCCTAATTTTCACTTTTCCGACTCATTATGAAAACGTGGCACGTAACACAAATTCGTATATACATGGTAAAGTAAAAGACAATAATTTCAGTTTACTTTTTCGAAGACTTGTAATTCCAAAGGAATAACGGATAATCGTTTTACGCAAATGGGAAGCATTAATACTCTGTGATCTAACAGTAATTACTACTGTGTCTTGCATACGATCATGAATTATTAGTTAACTTTCGCAGAGCCGGAGGAAAAAAAAGAGTACGTAGGAATACTCTGCTGCTGATTTGCAACTTGTTTTAAAACATTGAAAATCAAATTTGCCAACGTCATTATTAAATTTCTAAATCTTGGGTTAATTTAAGTCTTAATGTCTCTAACGTTATTATCTGAATTTTCACAAGGCCTCGCTAAAGGTTGTAAAGCACAGCCAATAAATTTTTACGTTTCCAGAAAGAGAAAACCTTTGATAACAAGGAAGTGCGTAAAGCACTTGCATTGATCGAGAAAAAAAATTTACGGCATAACGGTAACGAAAGTGTCTCTCCGCAAACAAAAAAAAAAATTAAAGGTCTGCCGCGAAGCGGACGGCCGTTTTCCTGCATCCTTTTCAAATCACTTCAAGAAAGTCATTTACGGCGACGCCGAAAAAACGTCATTTAACTGCTTTGCCGGCAAAACAGAAGCAACGGGTCTCGTAAAAATAGCCGCAAAGCAGCCACCGCAAACTCCGTTTACTCCGCCGCCTCGATCAATTCCTGAATCCAGCTCGAGTGTGCGCCGTTCGCTCGTATACACGAGAGAGAAAGAGAGAGAAAGAGGACGAGCCGCGCGAGGATTAAAACGTAAGCGGCGCACGCACGTCGCTCCGTAGGCGAGGCTCCGCAAAGATTGCGCAACGCGCATCGGCCGTACATTATTATTTGCCGGCCTACGCGTCGGAGTCTGTGCAGCATCAGCCGCGCCGCGGCGTAATCGTAACAACGAGCGCGACGAATATAAAGCGCTTCGCCGACTTGGCTTGTCGTACGGCGATTTATGGAGATTTCAGCTTTGAGTTTCGATGGCGCGTACTTTAGTTTCTTTTTTTTAAGGAAAACGACACACACAGCTTCGACAAGTCGACGCGCGTTTGTTTGCCGAACTTCGCGCCGGAGTTTACGGATATCGCGATAACGTGCTCGCGGGTATTTCTTCATTTGAACAGGTGTACGCAGGTGTTTTAATAACCTCGAAACATGTAAGGTCTCGGGGTAAATATTTTTAATTAAAAGTTTCTTTTAAAAGTATGACTGATCGTGGAAAAATTGAGCAATACAATCTGTTGGTCGTAGCTTCGAGGCTTCTAAAAAACTCGACCGCCCAGTCCGATAAATCGCGCGCGCAGAACAAAAAAAATAAAAAAGAAACTCGTCAAAACCGAGACGCGGGCCCGAGATTTTCGCAGCGGAGAATAACAATATTATTTCTCAACCTCGCGGACAATGAGTCGTCGGCCGTCGCGTATATCCACGGCGGCATCGCGCCGCTACACAATTGCATCACTTGCAATGCAGCGCGGCGGCTCTCGAAAATGCGCACTCGTCATCCTTCCTTCGGGACGTACAATGTGCGCGCCGTCTTTCGCGCCCTCGTTGACACGCGGAGAGTCTCTCCTTGGGAGAGAGAGGCTTATTTTCACTCCGCTTTTGGAGTGCGCGCGCGGGGCAGTCTTCGTCTCTCGACGCGCGCGCCTATAAGAAATGCAGAATTTCGCAAAGGCATTAGCGCGCGACACTCTTCTCTCTAAGCGCCGCTTCGCTTAGCGGATTTGTCAATATACGTTTATATTTAACCGAATGACTTTCTATGGGAGAATCGCGTAAGAAGCGGAGAGATTCGCAGTGTTGACGAGAGTCTTGAGAGGCTGGGCTGTTTGCGGTACGATAATTAAGTGGGATATCGCTTGCGAAAAGTCGCGGCTGGCTTCATTATTTTAGCAAATTCATTCGCCGTTCGATCGATCGGCGACTTGGTCGCAATTGCGATACAAGTCGGCAAGTTTCTGTAACAATGCAGCGACGCAAGCACGTCCTTCTGGGTGAAGTTATTTTTCGCGTAATTGCCGAGGAAACTACTTATCATATTGTTACAAGGATAATTTTAACTGCTCAAAACAGTAATTACAAGTGCAATCAGTTAACTAAATATTCCGTTTATTGAATTGTTAATATATTATATATTAATATTAAAGGAATAATTGTATAGAATTATGTATTGTACGTGTGACTCAGCTGCTTAATCTGGAGGAAAAGAGGTCGTCGTTGATTCGCAGAATACGAAAACAAAAAAAGAACTGTAAACAAGAGGTCTCATTTGAAATTCAAATCAAACTTTTCACACTTTTCGATATTTTTTAACGAACAGCTTATTATCTTTATGTTTGATTTGATAAAGCAGCATTTTATCTTCTACGTCATATACCTATATGAGGCAATAAGCCCAAAAAAAAAAAAAAAAAAAACAATTACGTAAAGGAATTCATTCCTAAACGGGTATTATTATTTGACCTAATGACACACTTGCATTCAAACCCCACCTGCCTAACACTCGTTACGTTACAACTTTATCTCGGAAAACCTACGGAAAGAAAGGGCACTAGGCGCTTTTCCCAAATTTCGAAACGCTCTCGTACCTATTCACAAGCGGAGGCGCGCATTCGTCACCACGCGCGCCGCGTTCACACGCCGACAGAAAAAAAAACAGTGGCGGCAGCCCCGCAGCGCCTAGATTATGTCATTAAAGAGAGGAAAAAGAAGCGGCCGTTAAAAGAGGCGGCGCTCTCACTTTTCCCGGATCTTAAAAAACACACTTGGCTCGGCGAGCAGCTGATCGCGCCGCGCGGAGCGTTATATACAAGACAGTAAGCGCGTCATTCCCACATATTCCGAGAGAGAGAGCTCAAGGTCGTCCCTCCAGTCGAAGGAAGCGACTGAAAAGAGTGTGTATATACGCAAGCTCCCCCCCCCCCTCGAGCCTATTTGCATTTTGCGAGCGCGTCTCCCCTTGGCTCTCTCTCTTTCTCCGTCGCTCTATCGGTCCAAGTACAAATACAAATGCTGTACGTCGGGCCTAGCTTGATTAATTGTTTAACGCTCGGTTTAACGTGCCGGTTTTTTTCGGCTTTAATGCCTATAAACAATTGGTGTTAAATTTCGGATTGGAATCGATTCGCCGACTGGCCGTTGATTAATATTACCGGTGCCGCGCTGAATTTTGCATCGACGAACTAGAACTTTACGACGCTGACGCGAAGAGAAGTCGCCGCTGCGAGCCGACGACTATATAAAGAAGAATAAAACCATTTAACCATTGGCCAATGGCGCATTGCGAGTGCGATTGAATTTATTTCAACCGCCGCAAAAGGCTAAATCCGCACGGCAAACGCCGTTAAAAGAATCAAGTGTGCTCTTTCGAGCGCGCAACGAGGCGCCGAAACAAGATATCCCGAGAGCAGGCGGGGGCAATTTTTTTTTTTTTTTTCGGCGGAGCTATCCGAGGGAGCAGCCAGCTCCCTCCCCGCGGCACAGAACGGCTGCAACCGTTCCATTGAGCTTATCAAAAGCCCAGCGCTTCGGCTGCTCGGACGATTTGGCGGCGGCGGCGGCGCACGTGCTCCGGGAGAAAAGAGCGCGAGAGGGGCAAGATCGGATCGGCCGCCGGTGGAGGGGGGACTCGAGTGCCGTTCCGGGGGAAAACGAGCGGCGGAGCTCCACGCGCCGCGCCGCGCTGCGACTCATCCTCTCTCAGTGAAATCGCGATCGCGGCGCGCTTTGCATCCAGCCGATATATCCGTCCGTCCGTCCGTCCGGTGTGTGTCTTAGCCTAGAAAAGCCAGCCAGTGACTCCCCCACCTCGGGCCACGACGCGCGCAGCCCTCCCCCCGAGTGAGCCGCGCGACTTTGGCGTCCCGCGCACCGAGTCTTGAGTAACACTCGCCGTAACGCGGTTAAGAATAGCAGGAGCGCGCTGAGCCTACATTTCTTCGGGCCGGTCTCTCGCTCGCTCCACACGCCGCCGAAATGATCGTCAAGTGCCTGTCGCTCCTCGGGCTGCTGGTGTTGTGCGGCTACACCACCAGCCTCCCCCACGAGTCCTTCATGGTGCGCTTCCAGTGGAACTACACGAACTACACCTGGCCGAACGAGGAGGCCTACGTCAAGGCCGACAAGGACGAGAGCTACATCGAGAAGAACAACGTCATCTCGGGCATCAAGTTCTGGAAGGACAAGATGTTCCTCACGATCCCCAGGTGGAAGAACGGGGTGCCGGTGACCCTCGCCGTCACCCCCGCCGAGCCCGTCAACGGGCAGACGGCCCCTCTGCTCCAGCCCTACCCCAGCTGGGACATGCAGCGCATCGGCGACTGCGAGGCCTTCCAGTTCGTCCAGAACGTCGAGATTGACCCGAAGGGCCGCATGTGGGTCCTCGACACCGGGCGCACCGCCACCCTCACCCTCGAGAGCACCGCCAACTGCCCCCCGAGGCTCGTCATCCTCGACCTCGAGCGGGACGGTAAAGTCCTCAAGAGCTACCCGATCCCGGCGGACGTCGCCAGTCCCGAGACCGCCTACCTCAACGACATCGTCCTCGACCACGAGGACGGCGGCTACGCCTACATCTCCGACACGGACGAGAAGAACCCCGGCATCATCGTCTTCTCCGTGAAGAGCGCCACCTTCTGGAAGGTCAGCGACCCCTCCATGTTCGCCAAGAAGGACGCGATCGGCTTCAAGATCGACCAGACCCGCGTCTTCCAGCCCTTCAACATCAACGGCATCGCCCTCTCGCCCGCCTCCACCGAGGGCGTCAATCGCACCCTCTACTACGCCCCCCTCTCCTCCTTCACCCTCTTCGCCGTCTACACCCGGGTCCTCAAGGACGAGAGCCTCCGCTTCAACATCAGCCGCAACGTCACCATCATGGGCAGAAAGCCCGCCCAGAGCGACGGCATGGCCATGTCCAACACCGGCTTCCTCTACTTCGGCCTCCTCGCCGACGACGCCGTCTCCATGTGGAACTCGACCGGCTCGACCTTCGAGCGTCCGACCTTCGCCGTCGGCCAGAGGACCGTCTCCAGGGACCACAGCCGCATGCAGTGGCCCGACTCGTTCGCCTTCGACGGCAACGGCTACGTCTGGTGCATCACCAATCGGCTCCATCTCTTCCTCGACGACTCGCTCAACATCGACGAGGCCAACTTCCGCGCCATCAACTCCCGGGTGAACATGACCAATTACCAGTACTACAAGGACGGCTCGGCGCCCGCGCTCCCGGTCATCAACGGAGTCGGAGCCTCGTTCGCCGGCAAGCTGGAGATGACGCTGGCCACGATGCTGTCGCTGCTGCTAGTGATTCTCGTACAGTAGGCTGGCCCACTCTCTCGCAGGTGCTGCGTTTATGACCGAGAGAAGGACTCTAGAAAGCAGTGCAGAAGCTTTGCGAGTCAGTGATTTTGTAATCGACGCCTTCCAAAGATATATAAACTGTTATTGTAATCAGGTTGCCGATAATCGGGTCTATTGTACACATACAAAAATCGACAAGGTCTTTGTATCTTTTTTTTTTCTTTTTTTTTTTCTTTCATTTTATAGAGAGAACCGAGCGGGAAAATATACGTTCTTTCAGTTTCTGCTTCGACTTGGACAGCCAGAAAAGCGGGAAAACCGTCGTCACGGCACGCCGGAGCGTGTCGTGCTTGACGGCGAGAGTGGATTTTTGTTTTAAGAAGAGCGACAGTATCCTCGCTGCTTCGCCGGGAACGCTCCGTACAGTCAACTTCAACTTTCCATCGTTGCTGGATTGAAATACGAGCGGAGCTTCTTCCTTGGAAGGAGCAATTTTTTTTTTTTCTTCCTGAGCGTTTCATGCAGGTTTAACTTTGTGCTCTCAGTATTTATTATTTAATAAGTCGTCGAGAATCGGAAAAAATTACTATATTATTACTTATTTTAATCAATTATCTCAGTTACCCGTTGATTGTGATTAACAGGCTCAAAGCTGTGTCGGGTATTGTCAGCAATCGCGTAATTGATTTTGGGACAAATATTTTTCGGTCTTTGCGGTCAACTTTTATTATTCCTTGTGCCTTTATTACTTGTTTATATACTAAAAATCATTTAATTACTCGTCACCTTGAGCCTGTTAATAAATTGCAAATTGATTAGTGCATAATATTTTTGCGAAATTAGAAAAATGTTAAATTAAGAAGCAAAAACAATCAAGAGTAAAAAAAAAAATGAAAAAAAAAATTACTCAAAAGGGTTTATCCAATTTGTCACGAGCAAGAGACGTACAAAACGCAACCATTCTAATGCTTTTAATGTGGAAAGTGAGTTCCAAATAAATTCTCGGTCACAATATTCATATATATGTACATATATGTTTGCTTTTTAATAACCGAGAGAGAAATTAATGCGATACGGCATATATATACGCGTGCATATACGTTCAACAAGAGCAAATGTAGCGTTCAACAAATCTTCTGCTTTATCGCTGGTCGTTAAAAGAAATACACAACGTAAATAAAGATTCTTTGCGTACGAAGGTCGCCGTGACCGGTTATTCAACAATTTTTTGAAATTCTCTGAAAATGGTATGCATGAAGCGGCATTCGAGTATAGGAAACGGGACGTTGTGTGATAAAAGCTGATGCAATTATAAAATCGACGTTCTTTGTGCGTAATAATACTTCCTCGTTACGCAGTGGCTTAACGCAGAACCGCTAATGGTGTTTTTTTTTTATTATTATTATTATTATCATCCGCGAGTGTATAATAATTTGATGATTGGCAAGAAAGCTCGCTCGCTCGATCCAGGCCATCCGCCTTATTATTCCAGGCCGTTTTCATCCGCGATTTTTTTTTTCTACTTCACGCTCACCGCGCCTCGCTCGTTCCGAGTGCAAGTGACATGTTCTCGTAACGATGTTTTCTCAGCGGAGATTCGATTAACGAGAGACGTCTTTTTCTAAGCTTCTTTGCGAGGAGGATCGGTCAATATTGGCGCGCCGCGCGACCTTGAATGATTTAATCGCGCGCGGAATAAAATTCATTTTCTCCTTTTGTGCACTTGTCGTCTTTGCCGAGCTTTTTTTTACCTGGAGCGCCGATGTTTTTAACGGCCGCCGCGCGTTCGCTTGACCTCGATTTTAACGTTCTAAAATATGCATTCATAACAGGGCTAAATATAATTCAAATTGAAAATTTTGAAAAAGCATTATTACTTGGAGCAGGAAAGCGAACAAAAAAAAAAAAAAAAAAAAACTAAACAAACACACGGAAAAGCCTTTTGTAAGCGAACGATACCTCAGTCATGGCCTTCTAATCTCGACCTGTGAACGCACCCGAGATACATACCGAGCGTAGCTTTAATTTGTATGGCCTTATTGTGTGTGCGTGTGTGTGTGTGCGTGCGTGCGAACTTAGCCGCGTGCTACTTACGAAAATCACCGAATCAAAACGCGCGGCTCTGCAATTTTCCGGTGCTCGATTCTTTCGTTGTCGTAAATCATTGTACTTCGCTCGATTGCGCCTCTGTTTGTACTCGGTTTATTTTGCAGAAAAAAAACAAAAATTATTGCTTCGTGCCGCGAAAAACTGGTGCAGGCTGTTATCGCTCGTAAAGATAACGAACGAATCGAGCGCCGAAAGTCAGAGAGGTCCAAGATATTAGATTGAGAAACATATTAGCGTGTCGATCTCGTCAAGTAAATTTACATATTGTATAATCGAATTCAAAAAAAAGTTACCGGCGACGACTGTCCGTCGCCCGCACTGAAAGTAGACAAGAATTTAATGAAAGTATATATACATTTTTGCACTTTTAAGAAGCAACTGTCGACGAGAGGAAGTAAAGTATCGGAGTGAAAGTCTTATTTTAAGTATAAGATATTTATTATAATCGCCAATAGAAATGTATAAAAAAAAAATATACAAAAATACAGTACTTTAAGTTTAACGAACTCTTGTTGTTCTTTTTTAACCCGCCTTCGGCACAGCTAAAAATACATTTTAATTATAATGTTTTTTTTTTCTTTTTAAATAGAGATCGTGAATTCAATGGTTAACGCGTTACTCATCCTTGTAACACCGGAAGATTTTTGCATCTAAATGAGTTACGTATGCTGATAAAATCTCGACAGTAATGTGTCCATGTCTGCGGTAGGAGTTATGTGCTTTTTTTTTAATAACTTGTTTGCATCGAATTATATAAAATATGATAACATTGAAATTATACAATGCAGGAGAAACAGCGGCACAGGAGAGAATTGCAAATTTTTTTAGATAAAAAATATGTGAAAAACGTGAAATTTACGATCGATTTCTAACTCTTGAAAAATGCACTAAAATGCACCTTGAGTCAGATGCATTCACGGGCCACATTTGCACTATTTATTTTTTAAGTAAATGCCAATGAATTCAATACCAAATCATTTCACAAACTAATAATTTAAAGTACCGTTATTGCATCGATTTTCGTTGAAATTATATGTAACGATAACACGCACAGAACAATAAATAATGTAGATGTACAGTTATTTAAAAAAATAGTTACATTTTCTTTACTTATAACCTAATTAATGCGAATGTTTTATTTCACCTCCAAAAAAGTAATTGTTCATATAGATAAACATATATAGTTCGAGCAAAACAATAACAACGTACAAAAAGAAATATAAAAAAAAAATAGATTGTTTCCGCGCCCTGCTTGCAATTTCTCGATTTCTTACAGAAATAATTTAATGCCCTCTTAAAAATATTTACGTTCTATCATAAAAATCAATGAACCTACTATTTGGGTGATTATCCATTTACAATTTTATGCACTTATTGTTCTTAAATCATCATTGTTTTAACTTCCATTTGTTTTTCGTTAATATAAACATTTTCAATGCTCACTTTCCCTTTTCTTATAACTTTCTTTTCCTTCCGCTAACCAATAAATCTTAATACCTTGAAAAACATTTAGCTTTTAAATTAAATAACTCTATAAAGCTTTGCTTAAAAGTGCTCCAAAAAATCTTTAACAATGGTTATTCTAATCTTGAATTTCTAGTTCTTTTTTTTAATAAATTCTTCAGTCCAATGATAACTGACGCTCTGAAACAACTGATTTAATACCGGATTTGATTACTAATATATATTCTCATTTTGAATGTACGTCATTTTTTTTTCTCAACAGTAGTTCCTTACACGGAAACGTTTTAACTTTTATCGCGCACAAAAACGTTAATTCAAATTAATTTTTTATAAAAGTTTCACCCAAGTTACGTCACTAAAACTTGTTTTTCAAGCAGTTTTATTCAACAAAAATAATGAATACAATTCCGATGAAAAAATGCTTTAACAGATACAGTTGAGCAAAGTAAGGTCTGTTACATCAATTCAAGATAAACCCACTTAAAAGAAGAACATGTAACTTCTAGGAAGTGAATTTTGATCTAAACGTTGCATCTAAAAATGAAACCTAGTATTGCAATAAAAAATGAAGTTTAGTGCAGGCACAAAGCTACTTGTTTAGTATTTTAATAAAGTGTATTCAGGAAATGAATATTATTATAATTACCAGAAATATTGCATTTCCTACATTAGTTTTACCTAATGCATCTTTAGCGGAAAGAAATAATAAATTATTTAGAAACCAAAATATTTAAAAAATTTAAAAACGCAACCATCATTCATATGACAACAGGAAGGCAAGGAAAAAGAAGGAAAGAGCAAAAGCAACGAATGCAACCCTTAATTACCATTTCCCGTGTGGTCAATTAAAGTGAGCGTATCGCGCGGGCGACTATAATAAACAAGAGTGCCCATATCGTCATCGACAATAAGCCTAAAGTATTTGTGTACAAGAGCTCGTCGCGCGCAAGAAAATTTTCTCTCGATTGTGTCGTCTTCACGCAGTGCGCACACAATAGCCGGAGCTACTTAGCTTAGCGATGTCCTAGTTTCGCGCGCTTATATGCTCCCTCTCTCTCTCTTTCTCTTTCTCTCCTTCCCGCTCGAGACCCTTGGCTTCTCTCATCCTAATTTGCAGGGTCTAAAATTCAATTTAATTTTAATGTTACCGGCCGCGTTGGGACGTTCTGGAAAAACTTGCAGGGGAAAACATGTTTTTGATTGAAAATTAGGAACTTTTTGGCTAATAAGGGTAAGTCATGGGTTTGCCACAATTTCTAATTTAGTAAATTTACAGGTTTTTAAAAATTATAACAGGGAAAATTGTTTTATTCAAAAAGTAACTTCTGTAGGCAGAGCCGTTCATAAAAGAAAGTAGTTCAAAAAGAAAAAAATATCCATTTGTGTTTTCTCTTAATACGCCTACCTGCTTCCATAATTCCAACAATAAAAATTTGTTTAAAATTTTATCATTATAACATGTTTTAAATTTTGATTTTTCCTACAATCGTGAAAGTGAGAATTCTTAAACTGATGTGAGAAAAGTATAAAACAAAGCTACCTTCATTAGAAAATTATTATTAATGTTTATTTCTCAAATTTCTCGAATCCATGATAGTTTTGGGTGTCAGGTCCTTCTTTTATTTATTAATTTCCTGAATATTACTTCAGTACGGATCTGCATCTGGTTCCCCCTTGAGATGCACTGTGTAAATGTAACGATAGCTCACTCCCGCGAGCAAACTAGCGAACGGCTAGTTCCGAGCGCCACCGCCAGGCGGCTATTTGTTGCACGTCACGCTCGCAGTCAGACTAGCCGACCGCTCAGCACCTGCGCCTTCGGCGGGGCTTACCGTTTTTACTAAAAGTTTTTTTCCCCTTTGCCTTTTGACTTTCTATTTCACTGTCCGAAGCGAATACTGAGCTTTCTTGACCCACTTTGTTCAACTCTTTATTACGCTGTTCGACCCAGCGCGGATTCAGCTGACCATTCTTCATTTGTTGTTGAATTTTATGGTCACCAATTGGCTCGCCAGTAAATGGCGATAACCATGTCAAAGTTGGTCTTTTTTTGCTTCTATTATATTGCTTCTATTAAATTTTTCTAGCGCGGTCAACGCTCTCGTGGCCCCCACTGTCCACTGCCAATCGAATGCCACTGTTCTATATTTTTTCGCGAAATTATTATGTACAAGCGACCTCGATGGGAATAATTTTGATTTGTTAATATAATTACCTTTGCTCGAGAAGTAACTACCAAGAATATATACTTCTTCAGTGATGAGTGTTCCATAATAAGCTGTTTATGGAACGCGTTTGCAGAGATAATAAGTTGCGATTATGAAATATTTTACGATGATTTCAATGAGGCGTTGGAAAAGCCAATGTATTATATAGGTTTTGCTCATAATTGTATCATTTAAATACAAGAAAGTCTTGAAGATGTATCATGGTAATGATCTATTTTATATTCATCCTATTTTGTTCTAAGAATGTATAAAAACTAGCGTTTTCAATTTGATGCTTTGCGAATGTTTAAAAGTGAATTATTTCTATGAGATTATTCTTTGAGAGTAAAAGAATTCGTTGCAACTTCTTTTACAGTTTTTAGCAAGTTTTTATTTTATTGTTATAGTCTACAATTGTTAACTCGCAAAATGGCCGATATATTCGTATAAAATTCCATTTTTGCACATTTAAAGTTTAATAAAATTCATTCGTTGAATTAAATTCGCCGACCGATAATTGAATATTCATTGAGCTCTCGTTTCGCAATTCAATTTAGAGATTTATATGGTGCGCTGTTTTTATTGCCATCAATGCGATTCAACAGCTGCTCTGAATATGCAAGTCAACAATTACTTCGAAAAGAAAATGTAGCCTGACCTCCTTGATAAAAAATTATCATAAGCAATTTTGTCTGCTTTTTTCACATTAAATAATTCCAAGTAAATAATTTACTCTATAAAAAACACGCGGTAGAATAAGCACAAAAGTCTTCAGGGAATCAGAAGAATAGTCGAGAGTCACGCAATTATAGGATACACTTATTTAGTATGATATGTCTTTTTGTGTTTGAATAATTTGATAAGAGTCGCAGTCCCTTTTAGCTATTTAAATTATCATTTCTTTGTGTACTCGTTTTGGCACAGACAATAATTGATGCACTCACATGAAAATGTTTTCATCTGCATGTATGCGTAAACGTGCAATTGATTCCGTGCAGTAATTTCTAACAGTTGTCTTTTAATTATCCTAATTAACCCATTATTATTTATTAAACTAAATAAAGATATTGATATTTCCGAATCATATAAATTGATGAACAATATATATATATAAACGCTGTATAAAGATAACTGTGACCTTTTAGCCTACACTAATCATTAGATTACTGATGTTCGACTTCACGATGATACGAATTGATCTCAAATTTATTTTACATTTCACAGAAAACCTAAATAGAATTGGAGCATAGATGATTAAAGCTATTTATATATGAAAAGTCTAAAATATGTTCCATTTCGTCTTGCAAATATATTTGTATATAATGAGAATTTAAATAATTAATTAAAATATTGCAGATCTGTTATGAAAAGCAAAGTTCAATTAATAATTAAATGCATCATTAAATATATTACGGAAAAAAACTAACAAAAACTAGGTATGAGCGCATATATTAAAAGTGCAAGAAACTGAATAGTGGAAGATAAAAACAGTATTCAGGTACATTCACAGCGGGTGACTTCATCGTTCGTGATGGAGAGACTAATTTTGCGCACATTTCGTCGGCAGAAATTTTGTAACTCTCTCTCTCTCTCTCTCTCTCTCTCTCTTCCTCTTTCCCTCTCTATCCATCTCTTCTCTTTGTCTTTTGTCGGTTCTCCTCAAGTTTCTACTGCGATTGTTATCATCAATTATCACGTATTCGATTGCCAATGTCATAATGTTGTTTAGGAAGGTGTAAATGAATCACAGAATATTCTTAATTAACTCTGTACAGCGACTTATATTTCCATAGCTCAGTAACAATTTTACGATAACGATATTCACATGCAAATCTAAAAGACCGATTGTACAAACTATTTTTAACATTTCTTTCAGAAGTGCAACAGAAATTAAAATTAGTAGTCAATAGCGAGCGAACCTAATAAAGATATTGATTTAAAAAGTCGAGTTAAATTTTATTGATCAACTTTTTTGCATGTGGAGAATTAAAATGTTTAATTTTACACTTATAATTACCTCAAGAAATCGTTTTAACATGATTTTGCGTAAAAATAATTACATTATAAAAATAATCATCGCATATCGTTGAAAATTTTTAAAACATTATATTTTATAAAGAATTTTTCGCGATAACAAAATACTAGCATTTCTATTTCAGAACTTGAAGAAAACGATCGGTAAGGTCAACTATGAAGTGAAGGTGCACATTTATGAGAGATTTTTACGAAAATTTTCCAATAAGATTAAGAAAGTGTAACAAATATTTTTTAAATCAAATTTTTGCAGGATTTTCAGGAATTAAATAATTTTCACCGTTATTAATGTAATTAAAGAAATAAAATAACATAAATTCAACTTGGCTATGATAATGTTTTTAAAAAAACTTTACTTTTTTTATTATTATGCACCTATAAAGTACTCATTGTTTATATGACACTAACGCCACACAGTAAGTATTTATAAAAGTAAAATCTCATTCCTGATGATAAAAAATATATAAATAGTTTATTCTGTGTTAAAAGTAACACTAATTTATTAAAAATTATATAAATAAACATTTTTAAAAATATTTATTACAAATATTTGTAAAATATATAAAAAAAAAAATATAAAATTCGCGTAATTTTTACTTTCTACTTTATCGACTACAGATAATCGCTTTATTTTATTGGTTACATAATTTTAAAATACAAAGTAAAATCAATATATCGTATCAAAAAAGTTTGTTTAAGATAAATTAGCGATAAAAATTTGATAAAAGCACATGCACCCTGCGTGCAGCTGCACGGACCTAACCTTAACCGAGAGATGTCGTAGCCGGCTGGGTTCTCCCCCTCCCCCTCTTCTGCATTAGAAAAGAGGCAGCTGCAGCATAAGAGAAAGAGAGAAAGCACTCTCCATCCAGCCTGCCGGCTCATTTAGCGAATAGTCATGACCGGTAGCTTCGACATTCGAAAAAGAGTCGGCATACGAACTGTTTGCTTACTGCGAGCGACCATACCAGTCTTTAAATACTAATTAATTTTCTCGTTTCTAACGTTGGTCGATATCGAGGTGGAGTGTAAAAATTTACTTCGAGACGAAATAGCGAGACTTTCTCTTTTCCACTCGGCGGTTTTCTCGATCGTTCTTCGTTGTGCGTGCATTTTGTGAATTTCTCGAGCGGATTACGGCTCGAGAAAACGTGAAAAAAAAGCAGTGTTTTTACGAAGGAGATAATTCGAGATCACGCGCTCGAGAGAGTGCGCATGTTCCCAGCTTGAACTCAGTCGGGCCGCCTTTATGCAACGTTGAGAAGCATATTTTGACAGAACAACACCTGCGCGAGTGCACACATGTGTGTACGTGCCTATATTTACACTCTGTCAGTGACCGTCAGGCGTAGCCCTCTTCCCCGGGCGCTGCCGCGCTTCCTACTGAGAAAATTTGCATCAGCGTCCCGACAAGAAAAGGAAAAGTGATAAGCAATCGATAGAGCAGGGTGTACGCTGAGAAAAGCAGCTGGGCAGCGTAGCAGGGACGAGAGAACAGAAGCACAGCATCCCTGGGTATCGGAGAGAGAGGGAGATCTAGCTTAAGCTTACCACGGCGTGTTCTAACCTAACCTTGCCAAGCCATTGAAGGGTTAGTGTCTGGCTGTCCTTGTCGCACTCTCTGACACTCAGCAGCGCGTGTGTAAGGAGAGTTGTACCCTCGGTCCCTCGGTGTGCCTCTCCTCGAAAGCTATTTTTTGTTGATCGCGCGTACAAGTGTCCATGTCCGGACGGCCTGGGGACGCCGTCGAGCGTTTTACCTCCATCAGGAAAGCCGCGCGCGGAAGTTAAGTAAGGATTCAAGCTCCTCTCGGCCTCCTTCCCAGTCGTGGCCCGTAAGTGCGTTGTGTGTTGGCGTCAACCTCTGTACGCGGACGAGAAACAGTTTTTATTTATCCTGTGAAATGAGTGACCATGGCTGCATTCACTTGAATAACTTCAAGGCAGCCAAGGGCATACAGCCCTACAAAGTGATACATTCATTTTTCGTCACGAGCACGTCCAATGAGGCACGCATCAGGAAGGTGAGTTTATATCCGAGATACGAACGCGATTTTGCATTGTCTGGCTCTTTGATGTTAGGTTGCAGTGAGAGGATACAGGCAGCGCGATCCTTCTTTTTTCCCAGCGATTTAAAGGACTACTTTCTTTAACGGCCTCGGATAACTCCATCTGCGAATTACATTGCGCGATTTTTTTTCCAACTAAAAACGTATGTTTTATTTTTGCGAAAAGTTCGTAACTCTTTTAACGCTACACTTAAGAAATAAGATTACGAAATAATTATTTTTTCTCGTTTATTGTTATTTATTATTATTTTTTTTCTTTTTTTACATTATTAGTTTTAAATTTTAAAGGCCTCATAAATCAGATGGACTTTTACTGGGGCTCATATTTTTCCTGTAATAGAATTTTATTGCATCACAAAACGATTTAATCTAATATGTATTAAGCCTATCCTGTCATTACTGTCAAATTATTGCTATATTCTAGCAAGAAAGATATCTTCGGGTTTGAGCAGTCATTTATCTTTTATATTTTTATTAAAAAACTACAATAATATATAGATTTTCAATGTTGAATGGACCCATCAAAAAGATGAGCTTTTCTTCGACCGCAACTTACGTATTTCCAGATTTTTGGCAGGTGTCCGACACGGCTTCTTAAAATAAATATTCGAACTTCCGAACGTCGTATCTGTGCTTAAGAAAATACAATACACAAAATGCGCAAAACAGTACGGAAAAATTACGGCGAACTTTCCGAAAATATTTGGCAATCATTTTTTTCTTCAAATAGGTCAATCAGCCGTATGCAGCTTCGAAAGAAATGTATTTCCGATAAACGGGCAGTATCGACTTTTCATGCAAACAAAGATTAGCAAAAGATACACGTCATTCGATTCTCGCGGGCAAAAGTACATCGCCGCGTGGAAAATTGGAACTTTTCGTCAATCAAGCTGATATGGTCCCTTCTCGCGGTTACTCGCTAACGGTATCTCGAATTTATGACCTCGATCCCGTTTGTAAAAAGCCTCGCCACCTGAAAGTGCAACGCAAAATATTACGTCCATGTATGCTTTATAGCTCTTTGCGTGCACTATCAACAAAGTCCATTTAATCTCGAATTTGTTTACCGCCCGAGTTTTCAGGCTCACAGAAAAATTGTCAATTGTTTCTTCCAGGCCGTGAGCTGCTTGTGCCACACTTGCAAGACCTACAAGGATCGACTTCACTCCTGCCTGCACTGTATATTTTTCGGCTGCTACACGAAGGGCCACATCCAGGAACATGCCAAAACGAAAAAGCATTTCCTCGGTAAGTATATATAAATAAAAGGCCTCGGCTTCATCGGCTTCGAAAACAGGGAATGATTTTTTAACATACAAAAAAAAATTAATATTCCCACAGCCGTCGACCTCTGCTACGGCAACATCCTCTGCTTCCAATGCGGCGACTACGTATACGACCGCGAGCTTCTAACCGTCGCGAAGTCACAATGGAGCGAGACGGCCAGGTCCCTAAGCCTCGGCGAGTTCTACCGAGCGTGGGAGCCCTCGCTATACGAGGTCGAACTGCTGAGAAAGAATCCACGTCGGAGGAGAGTCGTCGAGAACTCTACCGTGGGTGAGTATCTTCTTCTTGTCATTCAGCAACAATTATTGATTCCCCGTCTATTGGACGAATCCGTGCGAGCTTTATCGACCCGCTCCCAGCTGTCTCTAGCTCCCACTCCTTCTCCACATCTCTTTCTCTCCCTCTCTCCCTCTCTCTCGCTTCATTATACTTATAGAACTTGAATAAATTTCCAAAGCTCAGGCGAATAATGATCCGGCCCCTTTTTTTAAACAGGTCTGCGAGGCTTGATAAACCTTGGTAGCACGTGCTTCATGAATTGCATCGTCCAAGCGCTGATCCACACTCCTTTGTTGCGCGACTACTTTCTCGCCGATCGACACCACTGCCCCCAGCCGAATCGCTGCCTCGTCTGCGAGGTGTCGAGCCTCTTCCAGGAATTTTACTCGGGCAACAAGGCACCTCTGATCCTCCATAAGCTGCTGCACCTGATTTGGACGCACGCGCGTCACCTTGCCGGATACGAGCAACAGGATGCCCACGAGTTCTTTATCGCCACCCTAGACGTCCTGCACAGGCACTGCGAACAATATTCTCAAGTTGCGCCGCTGCTCGTCAAAGATAATCCGCATCATTGCAATTGCATTATCGATCAGATTTTCACCGGAGGCTTGCAGAGCGACGTCGTGTGTCAAGCGTGCAAGTGAGTGTCCTCTTATTCGACCTTGAAGATAATACGAAAAGAGCGCGAGCATTGTAATAAAAAACTTTGTTTATTCTTTCAGTGGCGTATCAACAACGATCGATCCATTCTGGGATATTTCGCTTGACTTGGGCCCGGCAGCAGTTTCCTCGGGCGATGGATCAGCAGCTCCTACGTCCCTTCTCGACTGTTTAGAACGTTTTACTCGTGCCGAGCATCTCGGCTCCTCGGCTAAAATCAAATGCAACAACTGCCAAACTTATCAAGAAAGTACGAAACAACTGACAATGAAGCAGCTGCCGATCGTTGCGAGCTTTCATCTTAAGCGTTTTGAGCACTCCAGCATTCAAGACAAGAAAATATCGACGTTCATCTCGTTTCCGGAGCAGCTTGACATGACGCCTTTCATGTCCCACCGCAGAAATGGCAACAATAACAGTTCTCCCACTGGCTTCCTCAAAAACGGTGATGACATAACTGCTTTTAGCGATAATAGGTATGTCAGGGTGAAAAAAATAAACAATTTTACTGTAGTATGCATTCCTTGAAATTACAAATTTTTTTATTTCTTATTACAGATATTCACTGTTTGCTGTTATAAATCATGAAGGATCGTTAGAAACTGGTCATTACACGGCTTTTATTCGGCAGCAACGAGATCAATGGTTTAAATGTGACGATCATCTTATTACAAGAGCTAGATTAAAAGATGTTTTGAATAGTGAAGGGTAAGAATGAATCAATCGACTTTTTATGTGTTGCTAATAAAGAAAGTATTTCCATGTAATGAATTTACTCATTGGATTCTTTTCATTTCAGGTATTTACTATTTTACCATAAACAAATCCTAGAATACGGTCGAAATAGTAAAAGTATGTGAAAAGTCTGAAGATGTGATTATTATTAAACTACTACGATTCCACTTTCAAATAACTTAGTAATTAAGTTGGCCAATCGTCGTGAGAAATAGTTTTTTTTTCAGGCGCAAATTAATGAATTTCAAGAACTGCTGACAAATTCTCAGGAAAGGAGAAGAAGTCTGTAATTATTTTATACGATCATGTTTAACTATTTGACTACGTGCGCAATAGTGAGCGATTTATTGACAAAGACTTGCTACATAATTAAAGTAGATTATTTTTTAGTTTAGGTTGAAAATTTGCAAACCAGCAAATTTTTTCTGAATCACAGTGTGAGATAATGATTTAATTTTAAAAGCGTTGATCCTACTTGTTTCTTTCTTTAATATTTTTATCTTTTTTTATTGCCGCATTAAATGAAAAAAAAGAAAGAAACGATTAATCTTTTTTGTCTTTTAGACTCGATAAGACGTTGAACTATGACTAGTTTTAAGAACTTATGTAATTTTTTTATAGTCAATTAATTCTGCTGTTTTAAAATTCACGTGTGTAAAAATAGATGTCAAAATTAAAAATATAACAAAATTCAACATTTCTTTCGTTTATCCTAAAGCAGAATTCCGAAATGATATTCTTCATTTATATACTCTTTCTGTGTCGCGAAATAATACAAATATATGTATTCAAGCGTGAAATATCGATGTGCGTTTATTTATTTACTGTGTTCACAAAAAAGCGTTAACTGTAATATGAACAAACCCCTCAAATGAATTGATGCGTTTAAGAGGGAACATAATCGTTAAAGCGGGTGAAAGAAAAAACTACGCCACTCTGGTAATATTTTGTATAAGGCTGACAAGAGAACGTGCGAAAATAAAAAATATACCTATATTTAAATAAATTGTGTTTCATCAACTATGTCACCTTAAACTATTTTTCCAATCACTTTTTACAAAATCTATTAATAGTAATTAATATATTTCTATATATTTATATTAGATTTAACGAAAAATCAGAAAAAATAGTACATAATAACTTTAATATAATAACATATGAAGCTTACTTATAACTTTTCCATAAATTAATTACTGATAGATTCATTAATGATGAGCATTTTTAACTTAATTCAATACGGTAGTCAAAGGGAAAAATTATTTTCCCTTTAAATAATTTATAAATATTCTGCACTCTAATTTTGATGAAGTTTTTTAATTTACTTTATCAATATTTAATGCATTACATACGTTCCGTCAATGAATATTTACTTGGAAAATTTTTGTTAAACTTTTTCAATGTGCGATATTCGGTGGTACGGAGATTTTAATCTCATTTTTGACAGGAAAAGGAAGAATTTGTAGAGATTAGCAGATGAGTCTATGATTTATGAATTTTCCCAAAGTAAGCAGGTAATCGCACTAAAGTGAAAGTGCACGGATTGCTGTAATAAAACCCTTTATAATAAAACTTTCCTTTACGTGAGTGGGTCAAGATTAAAAACAGATGGCCCCAGATTAAAGCGCTTTGTAGATTTTAAACTTGATAAACTACGACTTTGAGATTTATGAAGTGAGTGAAAGTTTTAAACAAAAATAAGTGTGTTATAATATTACTTTTGATCTAAATTTGACGTTTAGCAGAAATTATTCATAAACTTTGAAAATATTTGGGAATATGATTTTAAAAATTTTATTATTAAATTCCGTGCATGAAATAAAATTTAAGTACCTAGTAATAGTTTTTACTTCTTATTATATCCCATTATTTCATGGAATAAGCTCGGACAGAACACAGATCCACAAAAACAGACCTAGGAGAAACAAAGAAGAAAAAAAGAAAACATAAATAGATTAAGAATAAAAATTATTATTAGTATTATAAATAAGTCAGTTTATTTTTGTATATGGGAATTTAAAAAATTTTTAAAAATTACTATTTAGTAAATAGATCTAGAATAAAACAACGAGATTTAAAATTACCACGCAACTACGCCAGTCGCTGCACAAGTAGAGCCTTGAATTTGACTCACAAAGTGCATTGAAACAGTAAACAGTAAAAATGGATGCACTGACGTCTGGCTCGCATAGGTAAACAAAGGATTTCAAAGCTATTTTTGCGGCATATTATAGTCGAAACTTAGAAATTGTCACGCTTTGAAAATGTAATATTTTATTGCAGGTTAGTTCACATAGACCTCAAAGGAGCTCCTCCTAGGGTCAGCTATTTTGAAAAGGTCTGTTTTGGGCTAAAATTTATTACAGAGCGCGCGTGAATGTTAAATACGCTTTTTAGCATAAGTGTAACGTGTCTTTAAAATGTATTTTTATTACAAATTAATCCACTGTAATTATCCATTTCTGTTTAAAATCTTAATTTGATAACTAATGTAATGAAATAAACTGTGATTCACATAATAATAAATAAATATAAATATGGCTTCAATATAAGTATTAAAATTATACGTATAAAGTTAAGCTTATATCTAAAACTATCAAATCTAGATAATTTATATTAATCATCAAAACTAATTATTTTTTTAGTTATTTCCTCTATTAAGAGCTTGGGGAGCCACTGGATTGTTATTGGAATGGGAAGATACATTTCCTTATACTAGAGAGCTTACACCGATTGGTAGTAATGGACCTACCAGTCTTTCAAGTGGATATACTGCACAAGAAGCTCGCCAAATCTTACAAATGGCAGGAGAATCCGGGCTAGCTGTTATGCCACTGATTCAAACTTTTGGACACATGGAAGTAAGATATTTATTTAATCAATATATTTGCAGATGAAATAAATTTCTACCTTAATTGCAGTTTGTTTTAAAACATGATGAGTGGAGAAACTTAAGAGAAGTTGCTTCTTTTCCAAGCTCTATGTGCCCTTCTAATCCAGGATCTCAACCTTTGGTAAAGTCATTAATAAGACAAATAGTTACATTTCATCCAGATATTCAATATTTGCACATTGGTGCAGATGAAGTTTGGCATTTAGGACTCTGCTCTGTTTGTAGTAAGCGTGCAAACTCAAGTAAATATGGAAAAGCTTCTTTATTTCTTGAACATGTACTTGCTGTGGCACAATTTGTTAAAGAAACTTACCCATATCTTAAGATAATAATTTGGGATGACATGTTAAGGTCGATAGATTTGCAAGTTTTAAATGGTAACTATAATTTATTCATACTTTACAATATTTTACAAAAATATTAATCTTTGTTTTAAATTTACAGAACACTATATTGGTAAATATGTTGAGCCAATGATATGGCATTACAATGCTAGAGAGAATTTTGCTTTACCACCTGGTAAAATGACGAAATATTGCATTTATTATTGCAATGTGATTTTCAAACCCTAGTAAAAAATTGTTTGTTTTATAGATTTGTGGGATAAATATAGTTCAACATTTCCTAATATATGGACTGCAACAGCGTTTAAAGGCGCAACTGGTTCTTGCCAGCACATTCCTACAATACGACATCATATAAGCAATCACGAGCGATGGCTTGAAGAACTTGGTACACATGTAAGCAAAGTTAATGAATTCAGAGGTACTGTTTTTACAGGTTGGTCCAGGTGAGTGTAATTCTTTTTAATAAAATTAATGTAATAGTCAATTGTATTGTTTGTAAGAAATACAAAAATTTGTATGACTAGGTATGATCATTTTGCAACTATGTGTGAGCTTTTACCAACAGGATTACCTTCTTTAGCAATTTGTTTAAAAGTTTGGCTTCATGGATACACTGAGCAAACCCACAATCAAGTTGCAAAAAGTTTAGGATATATAGATCATCCTTTATATTTAACACCTCAACCAAGACCAATTCCCATTCCTAGCAACTTGCAATACCCAGGTTGGCAAATCGCAGTAGGTGTGGAATGGTTTCTAAATTATAAAACAAAATTTCATGGGCTTGTAAATAGTGAACAGTGAGTATAAATATAATTTATTAATTAATAAATATTTATGTCGATAAAATGATGGTATAATACAATGACGCGCATTTACTATGTAAAACTTATTTTCATAGAATATTGACTTGGATGAATCCATGGCAGGTTGGAAATAATTATACAAATCCAATGCAACTTGAAAGTCTTGTTCCAGCATTCACAGAGTACGTATATATTAAATCATAATTTTTAAATCATATTTTTAAATGAAACGATTTATTTTTAGTATGTTATTGGAATTATCAGCGCTAGAAAATTACATGCGAGTACAAATGGAAATCGTCTTCTTCTCAGCAATGTTAGACGAGTGGATCGGAACGAATATTCAACCGATGAAAGAAAAATTGACGAAATTGAAACAAATAGCAGAAAGTCAAATCAAATTAAATAGTAGGAGGTAGATTATTTTTTTATGATTAAATATTTTTAAAAATACATTATTAACTAAATGTATTAGAAAATCATTGTTTCTGTCATATGTAAAATATATAGTTTTTAAAAAAAAAATGAAGATCTGCGTTTTTATTCCGCGAAAGATAAAAACACGTCATATATATGTATATCACATGAAAATTATACACATGAAAATCAAAAAAACATTAATCCCAAATATTTGAGCAGAATAATTATATAAAGACGAAATGTCAAAGAAAAATTGCCCACCGATGTCACCTAAAAGTCGATTAAAATAAAAAAAAGTAAACGAGAAGTAGCGGGAGGAGGCAGGCGATAAGATGTCGAGAAGAAATGAATCAGAAGAGCAGGGGCTCGATGAACGCTTCGAAGATATCTTGGCTAATATAAAGCCATATTTATTAAAACTACCGGTTTCCAAAGAATCACGACTATGCCGAACCTGGCTTGAGCGCCTGAATTGTGCAGATGACCAACGCAACCTCCGAAATGATTACCTCTTTGAACTCTACAAGCAGTTGAAAAAGGGTTATCTAAATAGCCCGTTTAGTAAACCTCCCGAAACTGGCAAACTCATTCCTATCGCCAAGTCTCATCGTACCGTGGTACTTGCAATCGATTCTTTTTTTAATTTTCTAACATTTGCTTTTCAAAAGTTTTAGGTTGCTTTTTATATATACAACCTTAAGGAATAAGTTAATGTTTATTTATGTTTTACTTTATGTTTTTATTCGATTATCAGTTTTAGTGGATTATGGAACAATTGATTATTTTTCTTTATTTATAATAAATATTTAAAAGACATTCACTTGAGCAACTTCAAAAATTCAATGATGGAACGTTTTCAAATCTGTACTTGTTTACTTGATGCGATAACAGCCGACAAGTTCCTCCTGCAATGAGCTCACAGAAACCAGTGTTGGCGGGCCGAAGCGAAGTTTTCAAAAGCCGAGGTCAAAGAGCCTTCGAAGGGACCAACACAATCGAAGATCTAGGATTCCAACATACAGCATGCCCCTAAGCCCCGACCGCAGTTCTCCCGTCACAACTGAACCCCAGCTCTCACCGACCGTTAACTTTTGCGAATTAACGGAGAACAACAGGTTTCTTGAATTCTTAACCGAACCTTTTGGTTCGTTTGCAGGAGACTTTAAAGAAAATAACAAGTTTTATTCCTTATTAAAAAATATCTAAAAGTTTTATAATTAAAAAACAAGTACTTTCTGAAGGTCAAAGCCTCTAAAAGATTTAATCAAGTAATTGAAATTAGCTCAAACTTTTAAGGAATGCGAGAGCTATCCTTCTCAAATACAAAGGCCGCATCGAGGACCTTAGTGCGATCATTGAGGACCTGGAAACCCAAAACGACAAGTTAAAACAAAAAGTCGCTTACTATCGGAAATTATCTATGGCAGATGATATCCCACACATGCGCGCACGAATTAAGCAGCTGCTGGCCGAAATTGAGGGTTTGAAAAAGAGGTAACATTTTAAGAAAGTAGATAAAGCTTTTTCTCATTGCGAAACAGGAGAAATAAAGTGGCTTTTTAATTTAGATTAAAAGAGCTTTTAGAAATAAAAGATATGCTTGAAAAAAGCCACCAACGTATAATTGATAAATACAAACTCTCAATGACCGAACAGTTCAACAAAATGAAGCGTCAATTAGAGAAGGCGCGCGTTGAAAATCAGACACTGAATAACAAAATTGCTGATGTAGAAAAGCAATTACAGGAATATACTCAGCAAAAGGTGAATAAGTAATTTATTAAATACGCTGTTCAATTTAAAATAAAATCAATAATAAATCTTTACGCGGAATTTTTCTAAAGACATGTTAAAAATACATATTTCAAAAGCTTATAAAATGATGTAGTTAAACAATTATCTTTTAGGAACAGCCCGACAAAACATCCGATAAAAATTTGGAGAACAAAATTTTGAGTATCAAAGTAGATTTTGAAAATCGTTTGCAAGAAAAAGAACACGAATTAAAAATTAAAGATGAATTAGTGCATCAAAAAGAGAATGAATTGATTAAAAAAATTGAAGAAATTGACTTGTTAAATCAAAAATTAAAGGAATTCCAGGATTTAATAGATAAAAAAAATCAAGAAGTAATAATTTTTCAAAAATAAAACAATGTTTTTTTTTTTTAATGTTGCTACCGCATTTTCATTGATTTTTGCATTTAAATCATAATTTGAACTAAGAATAGAATATAAATTATAACAGATATTTATTTTATGCTTACCTAACAGGCAAAACAATCGGACTCTTTATTGTTTGATCAGTACAAATATTTAAAGGATGATCTAGTCAAAATGCATTTAGCATCCAAAAAGCAAAACGAAAGTCACCAAATGGAAATGATGAATATGAGAAAACATATGGCGAAGCTCGAAAAATTTGTGTTTAGACTTCAGCAAGAGTATGAGGAGAAACTTTTTCCTATAGTCAAAGTATTTCTAATGATAGGATGAGAATAATCAGTTGTTAATATTATATTGAATGTATGGAAAAGTATACCTAAATTGTTCATAGCGATATTAGCGAGATTTTTCAGACGTTGAGTTCATCGGCAGATTGAGTCCAATAAATTTCAAGGCATAGTGGGATAGTGAAATTACAGTTTGACACATTTTTTATCCTTATTTTAAAATTCTTTAAAATATTTTTTTCCCATACATTTTTTACTTATAATTTTTAATTTATATTGAGATTTCATTAATTGACAATTGGATTGCAAATTTGATAAATGTTCCGTGAGTTAATACTTCTATTTCTATCTTTCTGTACAATCTGGTTAATTTTATTGCAAAATTTTAACAATTTAAATTATTTTTCCATTACACAGAAACTATTAATTCCTAAAAAAAATTTAAAAATTTGAATAGAATGAAAATTATTGAGAGAAGTTATAAATTTGCAATACTTAAACATGTTTTATCGTTTTTTATAAGAATACTTTTTATTTTTTTCATTAGTATTTACAATGATATATTTAATTATTTATTGTACTTTAAATTATTTTACACTTAATTTATCTAACTTTTTAGCAAAACTCGTGTGTTTTTGAATGACTTCTCTCTACAAGATATATGTTTTTAAACAATTTTTTTTAACAAAATCTATCAGAGCTAAAGATAAATATTAATATTAAAATAGATTAATTAAAAAATATCCTAAATATTTACATGTGTATGATTTGATTAGGAAGATGAAATTGGAAACTTGATGTCGCAATTTAACAGTAATTTAACAGAAAAAGGTGGTCTCTCTAATTGGTGAGATTAAATTATTTATTTTATTAAAATAGTATTTTCTACGTGAGAATTTATTTTCAGGAAAAAAGTATACAGTATATTTCTAAGTGCCATAAAAATTGCCGCGAAAGATAAACGCTGTCAAGAACGTCAGGTTTGTAAAAATATAAAAAAATTATAAAAAAAGAAAGAAATAAATGTTTCAAAATGGTTCAGAATATCTTTTCGAAAACAAATTTGATTCAATTAATTTTTATTCAACCGACTTTTCGACACTTGTTTGAGTGTCTCACGCGTTGAAAAAATTTTGCGGCTATCTATACCTTGTCATGAATACATTTGATTGCAAAGAGAAAACCTCATTGAACCATTAATAAATTCAATAAATAAGTTAATTAATTTTAACAAATAACTTAAAAATATATAATTAAAATTTCTAAATAAAAACATTAGATATCATTTCTTTTTCAGGATCTTGTATTTCTAGAAAATCAAATTCGTCGATTAAAAAATAACTAATTTTTGAAGTACTTTAATAATGTTAATGCAAACGTGCATCGTCTAATTTACTAGTCTACCGTTTATAAATGTGAATCTAAAATGTTTATACCTTTTATAAATAAAATTTTGAAATTGTATTATTCGATTTGAATTATTAACAACTTATTCACATTGCGTTTTCACATTGAATGGCAGCTTTGATTTGAACGAATTCGAATTTATATTGGCGGTAAGCTGCGCGCGCATAGTTAATCGTAACGCGCGCGCAGGTGTTTTCATTCTTAGAAACTGTTTGTTTACCTTCACTGTTCACCTGGACACCAATAATAATTGCTCATAAATCAAATTTTTAACAAAAAATGAAGTTTTTAATCCTAATTTTTAACAACTTTTTTAATTTAATGGGTACATTAATATAAATGTTTAAATTAAGTTAACAGTATTTAATTATAATTATTAAATAAATTAAAGAGCATTACAATGTCACTATATTTTGACATTCGGGTGCAAAACCCTGAAATAGCATCTGTAAGTACCTTTGTTGCATGGCATTCAAATTTGCCACTTCTTGCTGTTGCTGCATATTCGCAAGATAAGGGAGGTTTCGTTACAATATTTGATGATCAAGGAGAGCCTTTACCAGATGTCGAAACATCTGGACATTCTGTAGCTCAAGTAACAGCTCTTGCATGGCATCCAGAAAGGAAATGGTTAGCTGCTACATGGGAAAGTGGAGAACTTAGGGTATCTACCTATTTTAATTTAGTTTGAAATTATATTTTTGAACCATTAAAACTCTGTCTGTTTTTTATTAAAGATATGGCCAGGGGATACAGGCACTAGTGAGTTCAATATAATCGTTACTCCACACAGAGATCCAGTAACTATTTTACAATGGAGTCAGTATGGTGGTAGATTAATTTCTGCAGATATAGCTGGTTCTATGGTTGTTTGGAAAATTGATGGTAGAGGACAACTACTTGTAATGTTTCATCATGAATTAAAACAATCATTTACACACATTGCTTTCAAAATTACTCCTCCAAAACCTGCCATTGATATGACGTAAGTTTGAGGCAAATATTTATAAAAACAAATTAGTATTTTTAATTTGAATATTAAATAAAATAAATTTTTATTACAAGTGGATTAGCAAAGGCAGCAGTAGCGGGAGATGAAAGAGCTTTAGATTTATTTAGTTCGTGGAGACCAAGAACTGCTGCACCTACAGCTGTTGCCATACAACGAGACAATCATGCTTTCTACATAGGTACTGTGAATGGTATTATTTATTACGTTGACAACCAGGGTCAATGCATACAAGTATTAAATATGGATGGAGCAACTTTACATTGCTTACTTCACCATCAAACAAGAGAATCTATTGTAATAATGAGTGAAGGTTTACACATTGGACATTTCCAAGCTGATACTGTTACTGGACGCCTTACAGAATTAACAAAAGTTAACAGCTATTACTTGTAATACTAAACAATCATTAACTTTATTTTGGAAAATTAATTAAATATTTCATTTATTTGATAGGTAAAACTTAGTGGCAGAATCGATATGACCAGAAATGGGCCCTCATTATGCTGGGCTGGTATCAACACACTTGCTATTTTAACGGGAGAACTCATGGTGAGAATGTGGGATCTTCACACTGGAGACACTTATGTCTTAGCACCTACAGAAACCTCTGCTACAGGAAATTTAGCTACACCGCAAGAAGTTTGTACAAGTTTATGTTTTTGTAAAAATAATGGTAAATTATTATGTAAACATTTATTTTATTAATTATCATGCTTTAAAATATAGTTTTATAAATAAAATTAACAATATTTTTAGATACTTTGGCTGCTGGAACAAATTTAGGTACAATATATTTATGGAAAAGAAAAGTTAGAGGTATAGAAAGTGATGAAAATTCCTGGCCTGCTTCTCCTGATTGCTGCTCTATTCCTGGAACAGTGAAACAAATAACTTGGGGTGCTGTTCTTCTTCGGAGTCCTCTACTTGGTGTAAATTGCGTCACAAACGTTTATATTTTGCAACAACAACCAATGTGTGCAGCTTATAATGACGGAGTTTGTGTTAGTCAAGCGAGTCCTACGCAATTGCTTATTGAAATGCACGATTCAGGTTAAAAAATTTGGATATTTTATAGAGCACATTTATTAATATTTATGTAATTCTATTATAATTTAAACTCTACTTTCGATATAGAGGAACAAACATTCACGTTGAAAACAGATATTCAAGTGCAAGTAGTTGCAGTAAGTAGAAATTATGTTGCTGTATCTTCTGGAAGAAATGTTGCTGTTTATAAAATTAGTGGAGGTGGACAAACAGCTACAACCGTTTTAATGAGTTTTAACTGTGATACTGAAAAACTTCTTATTCATGAAGCTATATTGATTATTTTGACACCACAAGTCAGTACATTATTTAGTAGAATAAATTTTTATAAATAATAATTTACAAATAATTTAACAATTTTCAATACATTAGATGATTCAGTTGAGATCTATTGAAGAAGGGACAATAATACAAACTCTTCCTACTTTGCCAGAAGAAGGAGAACCAATTACCATGGAAATGACTGGACATTACTTGACTGTAGCTTCATTAAATGGAATTTTAAAAATTTGGGATTTAGGGAAAAGAGAAGCAAAACTTCATACAAGAGCCATGGCTACTTATGAAGCTATTAGCGATTTTGCCGAAATTATTGAGGCCAGATGCAACTCAGACTGTAGATATGTTTCCATTACTGTAGCAATGGCCAATTTGATGCCAAGTTCTATACTATATGTATGGGATATTGAAAGTGATCAGATTCATGAATTTGACTTCTCTGATATCGATAATGAAGATGAATCTCCTTTGTAAATATGTAGTAATGTGTAATTATTTACAACATCTTTATTTTAGTAATTATTTTTTGTTCTTTTTAGAATTGCAAAATGTAAAGGCAGATTAGTGACAGCTCATTGCTGGGATAATGACGACCCAAGACTTTTAATTTGTAGAGCTCAAAGACCAGAAAGCCTTAATTCTAAATCGACTGAATTAATTGATGATAAAGTACTTTTACTTACATTAATAACCGTTGTAAAATAAAACAATTTACGGTTTTTCTAAAATTATTGTAAAAATGTTTTCTTCTAGGATAATGTGGCAAATGTAGTTTTGGTAACAATATTTGTCACTTCAGAGCATGGTATTATTGTGCAAGATGTGCGGCCAATGAAAGACGACAATTGTCGTCTTCTCGGTGTTCAGTCACCTTTTATTGTTATTTTAGACTCAGAAAAATCTAGTGGCAATAAAACTGTACGTTTATTAATGCACGATTTTGAAGAACTTGAAACCTGTGATACAAATACAAAGCGGGCTATATTAGATTTTTGCTTTTATTTAAGTGTTGCTAATATGGACGAAGCTTTTAAGGTATTTTTACTGCTGATGTATGAAACATATGTTAATATTTTAATAATGTATGAAATTTATGTTAATATTTTAATCTAACAGGCTATTAAGACAATTCAGAATGAAGCTGTTTGGAAAAGTTTAGCTAAAATGTGCGTAAAAACGAAACAGCTGGATATGGCTATGTTATGTCTAGGTCATATGAAACAGGCACGAAGTGCAAGAGCTTTAAGGGAAGCTATGCAGGATGATAGTTTAAGCTTAGAGGCAAAAGTTGGAATTCTTGCTGTAGAATTAGAACTTTACGTAAATTATATTAGATTATATAATATATTATATTAAATCGTATCATTTATATTAATAAATCATTATTTAATCATTTTCATAGGCTGATGCTGAAAGATTGTTTCGAGAAGCAAATAGACTAGATCTTATAGGATCTTTATTAGAAGCACGTAATAAATTTAAAGAAGCTATTGAATTGGCAAGGAATGAAAATAAAATTCGAGAAAAAACGAGCTATTATAATTACGCAAAAGCTCTTGAACTTGATGGAAAAATAAATGACGCAATTGAAATGTATACCAAAGCCGAGTGTCATAGATTTGAAGTACCTAGGATGCTTCTTGGAACACCCAGAGAGCTTCAAAATTATTTAAACAATACCGAAGATTTGTATGTCATAAAAATATTTCAAATTAAAATTTTTATTAAAATTGATTTTATTACAGTGATGATTTGTACACTTTTTAGAGAAATTAAAAACTGGCACGCACAATACACGGAATCTACGAATGATATGGAAAATGCTTTAAAACTTTATGAGCAAGCGCAGGATACTTTATCAATGACACGATTATTATGTTTTTTCGGTCGTGAGAATGAAGCCTGTAATATTGTTAATAAAACAAAGCATGCCGCTTCAGCTTATCATTTAGCTGCTCACTATGAATCGAACAATAATGTTGGTCAAGCAGTGCACTTTTATACCATGGCAAAAGCTTACACAAATGCCATTCGGGTGTGTAAGGAGAACAATATGTTGGAAGAACTTTGGCCCTTAGCAATGATGGCTCCAAGACAAACTCAAATAGAAGTGGCTAAGTACTATGAGGAAATAGATCAGGTATCAACATTTTTTAATATTTCTAATACCGATCATTAATAATTAAATATTATTTTGCGTCAGGTTGACAAAGGAATATTGTTGTATCACAAAGCCGGCCTTTTAAAAAAGGCTCTTGATCTCGCTTTCAAGACGCAGCAGTACAATGCTTTACAATTAATAACAATGGATGTGAATGCAGATTCAGATCCAGATTTAATAGAAAAATGCGCTCAATATTTTGTTCAAAATTCACAAATTGACAAAGCTGTTGACTTATTAGCGACAGGAAAAAATTATGGCGAAGCTCTTAAACTTATTCAAGATTACGATGTCACTTTAACTGAAGACCTAGGTAAGTTAACGAATTAGTTAATTATAATTAAATTAATTACATTTACTTACAATAAAACATTATTTTATTGATACAAAACTTCACTTTTAGCTGAAAAGATGACATTAGATAAGACAGAAAAAGATTTAGAAAAAGAAAGAATTCGGATAGCAACATTAGATAAAATTGGAGAAATCGCACTAAATCAAGGAAATTATCATCTAGCTGCAAAAAAATTTACTCAAGCTGGAAATAAATTAAGAGCTATGAAAGCCCTGCTTAAATCGGGAGATACAGAAAAAATTTGTTTTTTTGCTCAAGTATCAAGACAACGGGAAATTTATATTATGGCAGGAAACTATTTACAATCACTTGATTGGCAAAATCAGCCAGAAGTATTAAAGAATATAATAAATTTTTATTCAAAAGGCAAAGCAATGGATTTGCTTGCCAACTTTTACGTTGCATGTGCGCAAGTGGAAATTGACGAGTTTCAGAATTACGAAAAAGCACTGGATGCATTGAATCAAGCGCATAAGTGTTTAGCTAAAGTCACGGAACCTAAGGATCTAGATACGCATAGAAGAGCAGTGGATATTGTAAACAGTAGAATAGCGACAATCAAAAGATTTGTGGAAATTAAAAAGTATTTTTGCTTAACATATTTTAATTTTTTTTTTTTAATAGATTGATCTGAACGTATAAAAAAATAACTTTAATTTTCCACAGGCTGTTTGATAGAGGTGAAACAGAAGCAGCCATGACTCATGTTCGTTTTTTATTAGATTCTCAAGGAGCCGAATTAGAACAATCAATCCGACGAGGAGATTTGTTCGCTATGATCACGCAGCACTATGCAAACATAGGTGAACATGAAAAAGCACGAGCTACAGTAGAAGAATTAAAGCGTTTAGTACCTGGAATTAATTTAAGCTATTATTATAACGTAAATCTTCTTGAAAAGCTAGGATTTAAAATTAATGTTAAACGGCAAGAATCGTCAGATCGAGATGATGATATTGAGGAATTATTAGGAGAATAGAAATACTCATTATTTATATTATTAAATAATGTGCAATGGTGCTTTCCTTAATTTGTAATATTTTAACTATGAACGTTTTATGATTTATCTTTCTGTAAGGTATTTTATAATATACAAATTCCGTCCATTGACGATAATCCGTCCATTAAATAAGGAAATTAAAAAAGGAAATAAATTTATTTTAGATTAGATATCATTTTTGAACGATTTTTTATTTCCAGAAACCTTTATCCACTGATGATTCTTGAATTTTTTAGGGGTATCTCGAAATTTTATACAAAATGAAGACAATAATTTACTAGAACAATGTCAAAAACTTATAACGACGGAATGAATTTCGCATGTTTACATATTTTGACATTTCATGGTCTCGCCGTAAATGTCATTCAAATAACATGATGTATAATAAATAACAATTGTTTTTTTCTAGTCTAATACACAAAGTAACAATAAATGTAGACAGATTTCTAATTTTCTAGTGAGTTAAAGGTAAAATGCAAACAAACTGTTTTATGTACTAAAATTAAAATTTTAAACGATTAATGGGCAATTTAATATTACAACTACTAATTAGGAAAAATGTAAATAATATAAGTCCTTTTTTCAGAAGACTATTTGAAATTAAATTTGTAAATTAAGAACAACTTTTCTTTATATTTTTCAATTAAAAAAAAAAAAAATAAAATAAAATATTTGCATGCAAAATACTTATTGATTGTTGCAGTCATTGTTATAAAAACTAATAAAATTCAATATTAATAAAAAGTGAACAATGCCCATCCGTCATTTTTGAACTTACAATCTAACGAAGACTTATAATCTAAACTTTACAAACTTATCTTTCACAAGTAAGATAAGTTCTACCTATCTTTTCTTAAATTTTTAAACCCTTAAATTGTCCACAATTGATAATGCTCATGATTTTTTAACACGCACTTAGGCGAAAATGATTCTAATATGCTAACAGATGAAAAAATTAAGATTTAGAGATAGTTTTAGTATTAAGTTATTGCAAAAAATTAAGTGATTTAAAAAATTAAGAAAAATATATAGTTTTATGGATTTAACGTCAAGAAATTTCAAAATACGTTTATGCAACCTTCTCGGGTGTCGGTTTTTTACAAGGTGATTCAATTTCAGTATCATCATCTTCTGGTTTCCTTTTTTTACGCACAAGATGAGAAATGTCGCTTGCAGGCTTAACTTCCTTGACTGGTGATGCATCTACAGCTGCACTTGAAGAAGAAGAGCTCCCACTTGGACCAGCTCCGTTTGAGCAACTACCACCTGCAACGCTGCTCTTAATACCCTCGATGAGAATTTTGCAGGCCTGCCGCTTAAAGTCTCGCATATCCGTGATCTTATCTTGAATTTCTGGAAGTAGTTCTTTTAATTCTTTGATCTCTCCTTCGATGCTGTAGAAAGGATCAGTAGATTTAGGAGCATCTGTCATTTCTTGCAGTTCCTTAATGCGTGTTTCAAGAAGACTTGTAGCTTCATTAAATTGTTCGATGCTGTCGTCAAAATCATTGCCAAGAGAGTAGGCTAATCCTATAGTGTAAATGAATGTAGTAAAATTTTATTATTTTTCTAATTATGAATACATGCATTTGAGAAATAAATTAGTTAATTCAATTTAATATACCCAATTGATAATGTGTTTCTGCCATGCTTCTTGCGTCAGCTGGTTCAATTTTACGCAGTAAGTCTAAACAAGCGTTTAGATCTGTGAGGGCACCTGGTTGATTTCCACTTTCCATAGCTACTTCACCTAGCAATCTATGAGTTTCTGCTAAAAGTTTCCAGCCAGCTTCTCCACGTTTGAGCAGAATCAACTTTGAGAGTTCCAAAATTTCCCAGGCAAGCTAATATAAAAAAAATTATTTTAAAATCAAATTTAAAACATTATATAAAAGTTATATATGCTAATTTAATACCTGCAAATTGCTGCTTGAATCATCATCATCTTCATTGTCTAAATCTTCTCCATCATCATCATCATCATCTTCGTGAGCATCTCCATTCTGTTTAGATGTGGAAGCATCACCATTCATCATTTTAGAATTGCCAGCTGGTTCTTCTTTAGTAGTTGACGAACTAGAAGCAGGAGATTCTTTCTTGGATGTTCCATTCTCTTCTTGCTTGCTTTCAGCTAATTTTTCTTCCTTTGCTTTAGTAGACTTTGCTTCAGTAGACTTTTCTTCTTCACCATTTTCTTCCTTATTTTTTCTATTAATAATATTAAAGTACAACATTAAAAGAAATGAAATACACAAAATATAAATATAGCAAATATTAGTTCTAAATTTGTTATTTAAATCTTTTGTAATGAGATACATCATTGAATTTCGAAATTAGCGTATTAATACAATAATCCACATTACTCAGCAGTTTCTTCCTCTTCTTCACCTTCGCCCTCTTCCTCGTCTCCGTCAGCCTCCTCGGCATCTTCCTCAACCTCATCAGTACCTGGCACACCAGTGCCAAGCACTCCCGACTCCTCACGTGAGAGGAAGAGAAGAGCCCTGCCGTAGTGCAAGTAGGGTTCGCCAAGTTCATCTGCTGTTTCACCGAATTTTTCGGCTAGCATTCGACAACCCTCCGCCAGAGCTGTCACGGCCATGCTGTAGTCGCGCACCAGGAGGTGACGCTTACCTTGCGAGATAGCGGTTGCTGGGTCATCATAAGTTACTGTATCCACTGCGTCTGCCATCTGTCATAACAATTTTTTTGATTTTTAATTTATTTCGTGCACTTTAATATTTTGTTTTATTGATTATGAATTCTAGGTAAAAATCAATGTTAAAATAGAAATTATATTAAAATTACATCTTTTTTAAAATCTTAATAATTTTTAAAAATAAGTAAATTAAAATAAAAAAACATTACTTCGATACTGAAAATTCTATTATATTCCGCTAATACTTCCTATGTAAACAAACCTAACCTTCATTCCTTGTATACTTTATTCTCTAACTTTAACTCTACCTCCTATGTCTCCTAACGTACAATATAGATATGTATTCACATGCATGTGTATATCGATGTACCTCTCTCTATTGCACTCATGTTACTTGCACAAATCGCGCCTTTTTCGACACTATTCAACTATTCAATGAAAAAGCTACTTTAATCATATTAATTTATTGTACTTATATTCTGTTCTTGTGAATAAAGCACAAAATTATAATATAGGTTAAATGAAAATCTATGTATTTGTTAATAAAAAGAAAGACAGTATGTCGAAAGCCGTGAACGGCTTCTACCACTTTCTCTTCTAAGAATTTCTCAGAAGTACTAAATGTTTCCAAAACAAGTTTCTTTGTTTATGCAACAATCTTGTGGTTAATGATAAATAATAATAAAGAAAAAAAAAATCTTACAATTGTGAAAAACGCGTATCGCACTTTCCTAACCTGTACTTGACAAGTCCTACCTTAAAAAAATCAATATATTATAAAACAAATATTCAATATCCAGATAATTAATTTTCTTAGAAGAAAAAGTTGACAATAGGAGCAAATTTTGAGGTAATCCTATGATGTTAAAATAAGAAAACGACTTACACTGCCGAGGTCAAAGACCGAAAGAAAGGAAAGATTAAAAATCTGCTCGTACGTACCTTCGTCTTCTTTGCAGCTCGTTGCAGCTGTTGCGCGAATAATTCTTATTTTTACGAAAAGCAGCCTCTGCGCGAATACAGAATACTTACCGCTCGTCTCGATTGGTTCTAAAATATCCGTTAAAAACACGGGAAAGGGAAGAGAGAGACGCGCGCGCGAACGTACGTAGGTACTGTAGCAAGAATGGACGAAGCTTCCGTAACAACCGGCACGGCGAAACCTTCTGAACGTGTGTGCAAAATATGTGCGATTTAGAACGACAGATGCGCGCGCATCTTGGCGGGAAAATCTGCACAACAATGGCGCGAAGTTTCGAATCTTTTTTTTTTTTAACGACCACGTGTCTTTCTCAGTTTGCTTCACAGCCGATGCACATAATTAAATAAATGATAAATATATTTGTATATATATTAAGTGAAGGTTGGCAATATGAATGCTTTCAATTAAATACTTACATATGTAACTAATAACAGCATTTAAAAAAACATGTTATGAACAAAGTTTATTAAATAATTTCTTCAATAAAAATAACTACTTTAAATATCGTTTAATTAACTGTTAATTGATTCATTTTTTTATTATAACGTTTACTCTTTTGGAATTTAACTGAATATATTCAAGAATGGAGCCAAATAAAATAGATTAAAATGTATTTTAATATATATAAAAATAGAAATTTGTATGAATAATGAATTATTCTTTTCGTAAAAAATAAATGTTTTACAAAAAATAATTGCAATCTATTATCAATTAGGTTTAAATCTCGAAATTATAAGGTCTCTAATTTTCAACAAGATTTTTTTTTCACAAAAAAAAACAAAACAAAAAAAAACAACGAAGCGCGGAGGCTCGAAAAAGCTAAAGCTCGTCTCATCCTTAACGAACTATTTAACGAAGCAGAAAACAGGCAAGGATGAAAAAGTCACTCTGGGGATAGAGGTTTTCCCTCGGCGTTGAAAGTGGCCCATTCCCGGCGATAAATTTCATTAGAGGCGCTTAATCTCCCTCGAGCTTCTGGGATATAATACCGGAGTTAAAAGAAAAAGAGCGTATTTCAAAGGGGATTCCTTCCATTTTCGACGCGCGATGGAAAATCCTGATTACGCGTTTAGTGTATCGATCGAGGACTACTCCAGCTGCTTCGGAATTAGCTTTCAAAACAACGTCGCTTTGAGAACGACATATTTTACTCCTAACCAGATCTCTTTCCCAAAGTCCTTACTCCGGAGCATCGAAGCATTTCATCGACTGCTTTCTCCAGGAAGGTGTATTGCGCAATTCCACGAAAGAGAGTGTAGATTTCGGGTGGGAAGGCAGAGAGAGAGAGAGAGAGAGAGAGAGAGAGAGAGAGAGAGAGAGAGAGAGGCGCGCAGGATTAAGGTATCAGTGGAGGGACAGCGAAAAGCGCGACGCGACGGCGTCGGCGAATCGGGGAGGGTAGTATAGTTCGGCGCCCCCTTTCGCATCGAGGGCGCGGACGGAGGGGTACGGTACGTATGTATGTAGGGGCTGAATCGTCGGCGCGCGGCCAGTGCACGTTCCTCGCTCGGCCGGAGCGGACGCGCGAGATAGAGAGTGAGAGAGACAGAGTTCCCCCCGCCTTCGTACACAATCTCCCTCTCCGAGATATCTCCGTCCCCGAAAATCATCGTCCCCGCGAGGCGGCCGCTTCTCTCCTCTCCTCGCAGCTCCGCCGCGGAGTCGCGCCTGGAAAAGGGACGGCGACGGGGGAGGGAGGCTCGGAGTCCTGAAGATCCGCTGGTTCGGGGTCAGGGGGCCCAGGAGGCCCAGCGGCGGCGTCGGCGGCGGCAGCTGGACGCCCGGGGGGAGGCAGCTGCTGCTCATGGAGCCCTCCAGGCTGCCCAGGAGCCCGGCGCCCAGACTCGTCTTCCTCTTTGCCACCCTCACCCTCACTTGCGCTGGTACGTGACTGCCTCTGCACCTCTCTTCCGCACACCTCTTGGATTATTCGCTTTTTTTTTTATTAAGCTGACGCCTTAGGAAAATAATTGACCCGACCTCGGCAATTAACGCTAACGAACGGTTACTTTTAGCGCCGGAACTTCAGTTTATTTATAAAGCGCGCAATTATGTTTTACTGAACGCGGAACGTTTTTTCGGGGAGTTAAGGAAAAAATGAGTACCGTTTCAGAAATTTTTTTTTTCATTATAATTCATATATAATTCATTAGATTCTTTTAGCTGTTTGGTTAATGCGAAATTTGTGCAAATTTCTCACTCTACTCGCTTCAATAAGCGCAATTTATCTTACGAGTAAAATATAGGATATCTTCTCGTAATTCACGTTGCGCTTACAGCCCCGGAGTAATTAATGTACAATTTAAATGCTTTAGTGCCAAGTTTATAGTTCTTTTAGAGTCTAATTTTTAATTAGCGATTAAATGAATAAACATCAGTCTAAATCGGATACGTGAAATGGCTGACTTATCGTAGGTTTTAACTACTCGGCACTCGGAATATCTTAACCGGCTTTAGGGTCTCAGTGTAAAGATGATAATGAAGTATATCTAAGTCGCCGGTCTAAAAGTACTGTACACCCCGCAGTTTATTTTTATTATAAGCACGATGTTTAGTTCGAACAGCCGACAATTCTTACTTAGGAAAACAACCATGTCGGTACAACATAAAACTCGGCGAAATAATTTTTCCAGCGACGGGCCTGCTGTGCGCGGCCATAATGTCGGACCATTGGGAAGAGGTGTACTGGGACAAGGAGGCTCTGAAGAAGGCTGACGTGAATCCGAACTGGTACCTGGACGGCAAGGTGGGCAGGCTCGAGGCCCTCGCCAATCGGCAGCACGGCCCCGCCGGGCACCACGTCGTCGGCAACTCCAGGGCCCGGCAGAACCCCGCTTTCCTCGTGCCGATGCACGGCGGGATCTGGACCCTGTGCGTCTCCCTCTCAGGTCCGTTGTTTTATCAGCTTTTATTTTTAGGAAAAAGTATCCAGCGAGCGTTGAAAGGGAGGGCGGGGCGAGACACTCGGCGCGGGGAAAGCCTTTTAGCCGCCGCGATCTCTCGAGGCGGCCCGTATTTTTCGAAATTCCGCCGAGTTGAGAAAAGAGCGGAGCTATACTTTTCTTCTTGCCGAGCTGAGATCGCGAGCTCGAACGCCGAGCGCGCACGCTGCTCTCTCTTCTATGTACGTCGCACTCGTTTGTTTCGGGATCTCTCTCCGCCACTTCGGGAGCAAGAAAAATTCCTTACCGCGGACTATATTGCGTTCCAGTTTCGATTTACTTCCTCCGTGTACCTCTTTCTTACCAGTTGTTCCTTTCATTTTTATTGCGCCGAGCCAAGTTTATTCTTTTTCGAAGGCAATATCTCGTGTTATTTATTTATTTTTTATTTTATTTTATTTTCGTCTTTTTGATTAAATCAATACCAACGTCTTTGGAACGGGGAAAATCGGGGCGCGGAATGTTTTTTTTTGTCGTGTCTTCACTTTGCTCCGAAAAGTAGAAATGAAATTATGAAACTGTTATAATACAGCGTACAAGATAAAACACCAGCCAACAAAATAAAAAAGACTTGAAAAAAGAAACAAGCGCAGCCAATAAAAGCGCTCGGGCGGAAAACTCGGAATCCTCGCGAAGCGGAAAATTCCTAATTCGTCGAGAGAGAGAGAGAGAGGGAGAAAGAGGTTTGCCACCGGAAATTGGAGATCCACTGAGCATTTGAACTTCGTTCCGAGCGATCGTCATTAGTATTTAGTTTAAGGGATGCAAGGAACCCGAGAAAAGTAGGTCGAGTGCGGATGTGCCGTTTCTTTGCAAGTGCTTCGGATGCGATTTTCGTTCATTACGAGATTTTCCAGATGCGATTCTTTTTATAAAGTCGCGAGAAACACAAATCGCAATTGCACTTCTGCAACCGCGTTTATTAATGAGGCCACTCATTGTGTATTAAGTTTGAAATCTAACAAAAATCATTTTTTTTTTTTTTTTTTAAATAAAAATATACCAGCAGATTTTGTTACTTTATTTAATCGCAGCCTTAACGAATTTTTGTAAAACTTAGCGTCGCAGCTTTTTATTAATCTCGTTGAAATTGTTCTTTCATATTCAATTGGTAATATATTCTACACAGTCATCGATATTCGTTGAAATATCGAAATCCAAATATTAGCATAAAATAAAACCGAATGAAAATTAATAACCCCTCTAGAATATTTCATTATGATTAATGAATATATCAGGAATATGCCAATAACATGCATAATATATTTCTACCCCGAGTCTAAGCGCGATTTATTTTCCGCTCACGATTCACTTCGATTTCCAAAGCAAAATGCCACCCTCGTCCGTCGTCCTTCGCTTCTTTCTTGAGGCGCATAAAGAAAGAAAAAAAGGGAGAGAAAAAAACATCAGACGAGAAATAGACAGAGAGGTGAACTATATAAATCGACATGAGTAAGAAACGTGAGCGGGTTCTTTTACGAGTTTCCATTAAAAGTGCAAAAGCTTCCCTTTGCAGCCTGCAAAGTGTAATCAGGATTTATAGAAATTTTAATTGCTCGGTTCTGTTAATTTGCACGCTTTGCCATCGCTAAGTGCACCTTTATAATTTTTAAACGTGGCAGTCGGTATGAATATAATTACGCGGAGAAAAAGTGATGAAAATTTTCAAAAGTGTATCATTTTCACATCTGGATGTGGCGTAACTATTTTTAATTTCGTAATTACTCACCATTTATTATGTTTGGAAGATATACGTTTTCATTGCTCTTTTTATAATTACATACCGTAAATGTATATAAAAGTGAAATTACGCTGTACAATTGTTCATTTTTTCAATGGTTCATGTTTTTTACCTTCCCTTAATTCACAAAAAAAAAATTAATAAACGTTCCAATTTTAATCTTTTTGAGTAATTAAATTTCAAAGAAATAGTTCGAAGGAATAGTTGAACTGCACTGAAACGACAAAGCTGACAATGTAATGAAAGGGGGAACTTCAGCGTGTCAGATGAAGTTAGACAGAAATTGGGCCAAGTATTCAGGGCTGGATTTCGCGACCTACTTTATATATTATAATTCCGATCGAGTCGCTAATGAATGGATCTGTCGTTACCTTTTCAAAGAGCTGAATAATTTTTGGTACAAGCGACTTTTTAGGAAATTCACTCGGCATACTCGAGTTCCCTGAAAAGCTTTGGTTTATGGCCCATTTTAATAAAAAGGGACTGTTCAAATATTTGTACTTTTCACAAGAATAAGAAAAGCTATATTTACCGCATTATCATTTTATTCACTCTTTATTTTAGCTTTTCTCGAGATTCAAATGAAGCCAAAAAGATTGAACGAATCGAGAATACTGTTTGCCGTAGGCGGGAGGCTCCCTTTCTTGTTTTCCATTTTGGTCTACTCCCTCCCAAGGGTGTTCGTTTGATTTTTGTTCACGTTTTCCCGCCCGACGGGAATTCATGCCGCAATTGAGTCTCGGTGCTAAAATTTTTTTACTCCTCCGAGCCCGAAACTTTTGCAATATCAATCTTTCTGCTAGACACACACACACACATGCGCGCGCGAGCGATAAAAAAAAAGGTCGCCGAGAGTTTGTACCGCACAGATTTACGACGGCGCGTTAAGTTTTCTTGTGGAAAACTTGTGTCTCTCGACGGGAGCTAAATTCAAAGGAAATTTTTAGTGAACTCGCCAGTGTGCGGTTCTTCATTGTTCAAAGGATTGGCTGTAGTCGTTGAGAAATCGATAAAATTCAAAATCAGTTTTTCCATTGGAACTTTTCTCTGTTTTTATGCAAATGCAGTTTTTAAACCTAAAATAAAGGGATGACCGCGGAAGCGAAATGCGAAGTGAACTGAAAAAGCGCTTTTACTTATACTACTGACAAAATCGACAGTTCCATTTTACCTGCGCTTACTTTTTAAAATCTATGCTATACTGGGATTCTGACGAATCCCATTTTATATTTCAATTCTACGTTATATTCGCAATAATAAATGCATAACTCTTCAAACTTTCTGCGAAATAACTGTAGCAAGCGCGCATGAACTCGAACGAATTACGTTATACATAAAAGCAGTCCGAGAATTTTACGACGTGGTCTGACTACCTTCGGTATGAATCTACTTAACATTCTTACGATCCTTTGAATCTTTTTAAGTTCCGATTCGGTTAGAAAGGGTAATGTAAATACCAACTAGTACATGTCACAGTAAATTATAGCACGAATAAATATGTATATACATGAGGTGCCGTACATTTGTGTTCCAACGACGAGAAGGTAATTCTGCTCTTTCACCCAGTAATCTGTAAAACGCGCGCAACTGTATTTTCCCGCGGGGCTATAGACATTAATCAGAACGATTGCAGCAGCGTATATAAGCAATATAACGAACGTCAGGCGCATCCGAACAAAAATCTCCGTCTCCGTATAATAAAGCTGGCCCTGAAAATCGTTGCGGAGTAACCTCAGACGTCAACTCCAGCGACGCGGCTCTAAAAATACGCCGATTAACGCGGCAACAATAGCAGCTGGCGTAGAAAGCGAAGACGAGCGCGAGCGCAATAATCGAAGTTGCATCTGTGGCAAACGGCGGAAGCGGAGAGCGATATATAATACAAACGCGAGCTAAATACTGCACGTACACACACGGAGAAGAGTAATTGGGATGCCTAATAATAAATGCGAGCTGCTCTTTACGTACTAAAGTGTGTATGTGTGTGTACGATTTGTGTGTGTGTGTGTGTGCGGGACTAGACGAGACTCGGGATAGGATGACGATATAGGGAAAAGATCGATACGCCGCTGCCGCCGTCGCGGCCGGGAGTTCACTGGGTCTAGGTTACATCCGATATTCGCGCGAGCGTGTGTCCCCCCCCCCCGCCCCGCTCTGTGTTCGCGCGGCCTTTTATCGGGAAGACGGCACACGTCCGCGCCAAATCCTGTCCCGCTTCGTTAATGCACAATCACCCGGCGCTAATGCCATTATGTACCTGTGACGCCTCTCTCTCTCTCATTCTCCTAGCACGCGTCCGGGGACTCTGATTTATCGCCGCGGCTGACGCCGATGCGCTCAAAGGACGATGTATATTCGACTTGAAACGCATTCGGTCGATCGGCGCGGGGTTTTAAAAAAAAAGGCGAGAGCAGGATCGCGTTAATCGGAGCCGGGGGACGGGAGGCGCGTGTATAATTCATCCAGATTCGCGCGGCGGGTGCACATCGGGGACGGTCTGTCTCTCTCTCTCTCTCGGCGATCGATTTTTTCGTCGTATCGAGGAGGTTTTCAACGATTTCCTGAGGCCCGCGCCAGACACGGATGCACTCCGCCGACGGGTTTTCGCATTGATTTTCTCCTCGCTCTCTCGCTACACGTATACACCTTTTTTCACGCTAAGCGGTGGCAAATAGCTCGCGCGGCTCGTAATTGCGGAAGGGGAGGTTACGTAATGAGGGTTGCACCTCGCTCCTCGCTAAATCCCTCTTGCGGGCTCTTCGCGCGCGTCGATATTATCGACGTTCTCATCCGCTTTTCGGCTGCCGTTGTGGAAACGCCGACTATTTTGACAGTCGACTTTGACGATCGCCCGGAGAGCTAATTTTCGGCGATCGAGCGCTCCGGCTTCCGTAGAAGTTAAGCGTGAATGCCGAGAGTCGGGTGTAGGAAAGAGAGAGAGAGAGAGGGCCACTTTAGCGGCACTTAGAGCTCGAGTGGAGAGGTCGATATCCGCTTTGATCGGCGTCGTTGAACGTCCGATATCCAATAATTCTGTTTTTTTTTTCTCCCCGTCGCAGACGAGGAGATCCAGCTACTGGCGCAGCTTGGCTTCCCGCAGGAACGGTGCATCAATTATCTGACGCCTGACGAAGCCCACGAGGAGATGCGCGCCGCCTGGCAGAATCGTAAGCGTTCAAGTGTCGTCTTTCGACCCTTTTAATTGATTCATTGTTTGCTATAAAAATATTTGAAGATTTTTTGATAAGTGATAATAATTTTCATCCCGAGCGACAGAGTCGTGCGCGTTCTCTTCTCCGAGTGCGCTTTTATAAAAACCGACATTTTCACAGGAATGCAAAATCTGAGTATATCTTGCTCCCTGGTCTGCCTGATCATCCTCGGCTGCGCCGTCTTCGTCGGATTCTTCGGGCTCTGCAGACACCAGATATCAGCCGTTCTCGTCACTGGCGTCATGTACTTGCTGGCAGGTAAAGACAAAAAACCCACGCGACACCCCACGGCGATGTATATATAACGCATTCGAGGCTCCTCTGCCTTTTCCGTTCCAGCGACTTTCGCCCTGTTCACCCTGACGATAATCCACTGCAAGCGCTCGCAGGACCGCGCCTCGGCGCGACTGATCGTCGACGGGCCGGAGGACGGGGTGGTGGGCGGTCCCGTGGACCGGAGCATCCTCAAGGCTCGCCGCTTCGAGAACTCCTGGAGCATGGACTTCGGCTGGGGCGGCGTCACCCTGTCCGCCCTCTCGTCCGTCGCCTGGATCCTGCTCAGCAAGATCATGCGCTTCAGCCCCATCTCGGCGATGATCGCGTAGCAGCGCGAGGCCTTCGAGGTTTAAGCTGTCCCGTTCAGCTGGACAACTTGTTACGCCGCACCGAATCTGCCTGTCGCGACCTCCGTTTTTTTTTTCCTTTTTCCCCTTTGTTCCTTTTCTTTGTTATTTTTTATATTTTTTTTTCTTTTTTTTTATTCGACTGAAGACTTGGAAACTGATTACACGCAGAAAGTTCAACAAAATTTGCACGCTCTCGCGGGGAAAAAAGGCATTTTCAGACAATCAATATACTGTAAATCGATAGAGAACTGGTTTTAATACAGATTTTTATATAAAAAATTTCAATTCTTTGCTCTTTCTTTATGTCAAAGATCAAGTTTCCAAGCATCGGAGAGCGAGGGGCTACGCCGCAATATATATATATATAGCTACAACGTTTTGCCGCTTAAAAAAAAGGTACGACGGGCGATCGGGAGAATAACCTCGAAGGCGCAGATCGCTACATTTTCGTGCAATTTATTTTTTCATAGCAGAGAGAGAGAGGGGAATTGTAATTTTAAAAAAATTTAGTTTACCGCATAGTGAATTTTGTGCTGCGATGCCCCCCGCGTGGGGCAGTTGTCAAGGAATTTTTGCTACGCGCATTAAATATATACATATACATATAAATATATAAATATATACATATACATTATTACGATGTTACGCAAGCGAAATTTATAATTTTGCATTTTTGTAATGAAGGCAATGCGCACACGATCTCGTCGCGAGATCTTTACTCTTAGAAAGGGAGAAATGAACGGACGGTGTTGAGACAAATAAAAAAAAAAAAAGTAATGCTGGCGGCCGGAAAGTGGTCAATTCATACTAAATTTTCGAAAAAACAAGTTTAGGAATTATGGAATTGTCTGAATGTTTTATTAGACGTAGAGCGTTTTTGTTATTTGCTGAAACTACGCGATTCGTAATAATAGAAAACATCTGCAAAGTTCTGAAACATAACGAAAAAATCTGTGAAGGATTTTTCAATCGCTGCGACAGTTTACTTTTTAAACTTGCGTACGGCAGATTATCTTAATACACGTTGCAAAAAAGTTAATCTTCGATGTAATTTCGATAGAATAGGAGCTTATCCAAAAAAAGTTAATGCAAACTTTACCGCGGGAGATTAGGATGTTCGCGCACATTTTTAATGTTTAATCGCGCGACATTCCGTACGTAGAATATGTCCGTGTAGAATGCTTTTGCAACGCACGTTAGACTTATATGTACTAGAAACTGGAAACTTTAGTTTCTAGATAAGCAATATACACCTTCCAATAGATGAAAATAATCAATGAGACCGCAGCTTTATAAGCGAATTACACAATAAAATCTTTAGAGAGTTTAAAGAAAAGAGCAAGACCCTGAAGTGGGTAATTACAATGATGTATATAGGATTTCTATATATGACATAACTTTTTTTTTTCATTCGCACTGATACAACATCGTGCGTTTTTTATATAAGCTTTCGCGACATTTTAATTCAAAAAAACATTTATAATACATATGTGCAATCTTTTATGAGTATAAAAGCAGACGGTAATGAGAAAGGAGAAAAGAAAAAATTAAAATACGCACTTTAATATACGACACAATACCGTAACAGCGCCTTATCGCAAGAACCAGCTTTTTGCTATGGACTATTTCGTATGTTATTATTATATGTATATAAATAAAAAATGTAAATAAAGTGACGTACGTATATATAAACCTTTCAAAGGTAATAATTCATTTTTTATTTTTTGTACTGCAATGGACCCAATGTTCCTTGAATCTTCTCACATACAAATAGAATATAGTTCATCATCTAATTTATATATTGATGATTATACTTAAAAGATACAGATTTTAACAGGTAGTACGTTAAAAATATGAAAAAATGATACTATCGTCTAGAAATTTTTCTTCTGCAAACTAACATCTTCGTCCGGCCGATCCGAAACATATGCTACAGATTTGCGAGAATAGAGGAAACAATTAATTAACTTGAACGAAATATTGACTGCCACAAGTATTTATCGAATCATTTATTTGCATTTTAACTTAAGAATAATTTATTGTTACTTTTTATATTTTTAGACTATTTACTAAATACAAATGTAAATGCACTTACTAACGGTTTAGACAACAGAAGTGGTCAAGTTGACACGAGTCTACAACTTGGGGATCAACCAAAATCCATAACAATATACATTATTAATACTTCATTTCTCTTTGAGCACTGGTCGAGGTGAGACGTGTTTACTGTCGCTCCCGCCGTGTATCGGATTATAACGCGAATTTGGATACACTGTGCCTCGATTATTGGTCTTACGGCTACTGTAGAAAAGCGAGTGCTAGCATAAATCTACTGCGTAAGCAGTCGATTTTTGCTTAATTATTGCAGAGATGAAGAGGATTCGTCAAGAAGAGGCGGACGACGCCTCGAATGAAACACCCACAGCAACTAGAAGATTATCTCAAGATCAACAAAGTGTCCCAAAGTTCAATTTAGATAAAGTTAATCTGTCTAGTTATACCGATGTTACAGATAAACCAGTTACACATCTAGCAATGATCAGTGTTTAATTTTAATGTGTGAAGAAGGTTTAATCTTGGCGGATTACGTGAATGCAATTTGTAATATAGTGAAATCAGAAAATGTGCTCTACGTATCTAAAATATCTAAAAATAGAATGTCATTGTTTTTGAAAGATTAAAAATTAGTCACAGACATTACTGATAATTCTGAGTATCTAATTATAAAAGAAATAAAAGTGTTTGTACGACCTTTTGTATCAAATTATAAGAGAGTGATTTTGTCTAATGTATCGCCAATAATTTCAAACCGATATATTGAATACATACTGGATGAGTTTAAGGTAAAGCGTAATTCAAAGGTGCAACACGTTAAGGGTAGTCTTGATATGCCCGATCAGAAGCATATCCTCAGCTACAGAAGACAGATTTATGTAAAAGCCGAAGATATTGGAAAAATTCCGAGCATAATAAACTAAAATTTTGACAATACGGATTATTATATATACGCAAGCACAGATAGATGCTCTGAAATGCTTTATTTGTAAAGTCGAAGGTCATATTGCGAAAAACTGCAAGGCACATCTCAACGAAGAAATTGAAATATTTACAGAAGCTAATCCAGTCGACCCCAATGTTTACAGCCAATCTCAGCAATTCAAGCGTCCTATGTCTACATCTACTGATAGTCAGTCATTGAGTATTAATTCTAAGACCCGTAATGGAAACAAAGAAACTACCCAAAATTCTAAGAAAGCCAAAGTCGATACAGAGATTCTGAAAATTAATTCACGCTGAATTTGAAATACCCTAGGCCCTTGTCAAGCAGCTTTCACAACAATAGAAAACTCTGTTTCATTTGATTTCAACAAGTTTATTGGTTTTACCAAGAGTACTTATAAATGTAAAAGCATTGCTCAACAAAGCCATGGAACTAACCAATGATACATCGGTAATTGTACTGACCATAGGCACAATTTATAACTCGATCAAAGGCAAAACCGTAAAATCAAGAGTAACTAAAATAAAAAATAAAGTGTTGAAGTTGAAATCTAATATACTATAAACGACTTTGCTCCATTTGTCAATAACAGCGATAATATAAAGTATCCCCGCCTTATAAATTCCTATATACAAGATATTAAAAATCTCAATGTGAAAGCTAAAAAAAAATTTAAGATTTATTGTTATGACTACGAAACGATAACTACGAGCATTGATAGTAACACTCAGCTTGGTAAAATCCTTAAAATAAGCAAAGATCCTAATAAAATAATAGATAAGTATGCCAACGATAAATTAACGCATATATAATATTTATATTTTGTAAATTATTGTATATTTTCTACTCTGGTTTAATAAATAATAAATAATAATTTACACCGATGGCAGCAAGAGACTGGATGACTATGTGGGACTGTGATATACCCAGCTGAAAACATTAAAATAGGACAATCTACCCAATACTTGCTCAATTTTTACCGCAGAATATATAGCTATATATAAAGCCCTTCAACAAATTGATCGAAGTAACCATTCAAATTTCACTATAGCTACCGACTCTCTAAGTGTATTATTAGGCTTAAAATCTGTTAAATTTAACATCTAAGTTAATCTCTACATACTTAAAATTAAACAATTATACAATTCTATTCTCACCAAAAGTCCCACAAAGTCAATCAATTTCTTATAGGTTTCATATATTATCGAAATCAAACATAATGAATCTGCGGACGCTTTAGCAAAATCGTACCTCACAAAAAGACCAACAAATCATACAATTATTCCGTTTACTGACTATTATGTAAAGTTTAAAAAAAATGTTATATAAACACCTCCATTAAATGTAAAGAAGAAAGTACAAATAAAGGAAGTAAATATTTTAGATTGTTTCATAAGAACACATCTAAAACGTGAATGCTTCGTTATTCAAAGTAAATATTGTTGTAAGTCCTATATGTGGTCAGTGCGGCGAATATGAGGAAGACCTCAATCATGCAGTATGGCAACAATGCCCACTGTATGATCAACAGCGATCAAAATTTTTAAAAAAATTACATAAACATAAGGTTACACTTCCGGTCAACTGCGATTACATTCTAATGGATCCCAAAGCGATAATTTGTCGATATGTATTTGAATTTCTCCAAGATTATGAAAAATGTATATGAAATATTTACGTTTGTAATTGTTAAAAAAAAAAACATTAAAAATACTTCAGATTTGAATGGAGGTGACATTAATAATATCGAGAATATTAGAACTGAAATTTTTCAATCAAATACAGGTATTACATTGCGTATTTTAAAAAAATTTATTTTAGCAATAAATTAATGTGCTTAATAATATCGATAATATTAATTTCATCATCTTTTAGGTGCTCAAATAATCCAAAAGGACCAAGTACCGGGCCGAACATCGGCGAATGCGACATAGCGCAGTGCGCCCAGAAGGACTACGCGGTCAGCCACTGGGGGTACAAGCTCTGCCCGATCATCGTCGCGGAGGGCGAGACCATCTGCAAGTTCTGCGTGACGATTAATCAGGTGCTGACATACCCCAAGAAGAAGCGGCTACCCTTCAGCAGGAAACCGCCCGAGGAAGATAAGAGCTGATAGGAAGGAGGAGGTGGGCTTATTCTTTGTTCTTCGTAAGAAATCATTTAATATGATAATAATATAGCATTGTTTTATTACTTTTAGACGTCCTTGGAAAGACATTAAAACTACAGACTGATTATTATGCTCATTTTGGCTTCTCTGATAATCTGGAATAATTCTTATTACAAAAGTACAAAGCTGAAGAAATTTGGAAACAAGTTGTATTAAAAAACTATATCCACTTTATTATTAATGCACCTATTTATGATTACAAGCGATAAACTTAAAGATACAAAGCTTTTTTTTCATAAACGTGAAAATTTTATTCTAAAAGAAAAATTATTATTAAAATATTTTATAAATTTTAAAAACTAAAGGCAAGCGCAAGAATAAATGACCTCAAGGTATTATTTAATACCAATAAAAAAGTACTTTTGAATTTTGAATTCTTTAATAAGTTAAATAAATTTTATGAAAAATATAACTCCATCCTCTAGTTTTCTTTAAATTTATAATAAAACTTAAATCAATTTCTTTTATATATTGTTTGAAGATCACAGGTATGACTAGTTGATAAACATAAGTATACATTATTTGTGTTTGCATCTTACGTTTCTTTGACAAGCGAAAATAATAGTTTTTACTTTATATTCACCCAGTCATAAGTATAAAATTTCAATTTAATACAAAAATTTAGTTCATTTTGCTTGAATAAAAGATACTTAATCAGGGAGTGAACTTGATAAAAAAGAAATACATAAGATATAATGAAAATTAATCAATTAAAATTTTGTTATGATAGTGTTAAAATGGCTAATTAAAAGTTTTACTTAAGATTTAAGACTTTCAATATTTTAAATTATTTTATTCTGTTAAAAATGATTTATAATTAATTATTTAATTGTCAAATTGATTTCTCCAAAAATTCCAAATTTTCATACAACGTTAAAACTATTAATCAGTAGTCTAAATTTATCACAGTAAAATCAATAGTTTTTCTTTTCAAAATCCCTAAATAAAAAGGCAAAATTTTTTAATGAATATTTTTACAAATATTAATTATATAGGAAGATTTTGCCTAATTTCATAGATAGACAAAAATAATCGAAATTTACAACATATTCTAATATACTCGTGGTAAATGTTAACAAATGTTTATTAATTCTGTATGTAAGATAAAATTTGTGCGTAAGTTCGTAGAAGAGGATAATATTATTATAGTACATAAATGAATCTTTTTTTTATTTTACATAGTTTATATAATATAAAAATATCAGTACAAGCCAATTAAACTTATTATTTTTTTAATACGTATAGCAATATGAACATCGCGCCTAATGTTATTATATAAACTCTTCAAGTTCTCAATCTTTTTTTCAGTTTTTTAACATCTCCGATACATCCTTGACAAAACTGAGAGGTAAATTTTACATTTTAAACGTGAAATTGAAGGTATTAAAATAGAAATAATGAAAATGAAAATTAAACTTTATGATTTCGCCCCATTCGAATTTGAATTCTATTCAGTTAATAGTATCTAGTAAAAATGGGTATTTACTGAAGTATTTATCTTGCTAATTGATCTCTTTAATAACCTCACCCTAATATTTATTAAACAACCTATGTTAATAAAAATATGAGTATTATTTACAATGAAAAATGTAAAATTAACGTAGTATTTAAGTTTATTAAATTACGAAAAAGTCTTTTCATAAAATATATACATTTTTTCTATTGTAATGAAAAGTTTTTAAGTAGGTTTCGTTGTAAAGTGAATAATGTAATATTTTTAACGAATTATTATTAGTATGAGAGCAAGATTTCGAGCTTCAGAACTCAAACATCAGTCGGTTAATTTTTGGTACAACATACTTTCACTTGTAGATTTATTAATATCACGAATTCACTCCCTTCCAACGATTTAGTAAAAACTCTTATAAAACAGATTTTATGTACTAAATCTGTGATTGTATTGTGTGTTAAATTAAATTAGTATTCAAAAATTTTTAATATGTTTACAATTTAAATGTATTTATAAAAATTAATAAATACTGTGATGTTAAAAGATTAAATTCATTATTAGCTGTAACAGTCTTTTTCCTAATAAACATTTTTGGCAAAGCTTTCTATTAAATTAGCAAAATTCAAACATCAATCATGATTCAGTAAATATTAATTTTTATAATTACAGTAATTAATTTTTTTACGTTAAATTTTCGTACTTGTAAAAAAGAATGAAACCAAACTTTAAGATAATGCTCTTATAGATTGATTTTTCGAGATTATTTCACATTGTCTTAAATTTAGTAAACTAAATGTATTTGCTAAATTTCGATTTATTAAAGACGAATAATATTTACTTAAAAAATTTCTTTTTGAAGAAAGTTTTGAGAATTTTACAGCATTCTTCCAAAAATTTGAAAAATTCATTAATACAAAATTGTTTAATTTTGAAGTTGAACAAAGTTCAGCAGATGAATGCTTAGTAAGTGTTAAAGTTGTACTTTGATTGTTTGATCAATATCTTTACATAAGCCTATACAAATATTACTTTCTATAATATCCATTTTTACAATTACATTTTTTTTCACAGTTCCATATTAATTTTTATAATATTTTCTGCTGCAAATTAAAGAACTTTTGTCAATTGTCATTTCACTATAAGGAAGCCTTGGACATTAATAATAAACTTCTCAAAATTCTGTCCAAATTGAAGCGCATCTGCACGTACACCGTCAAAAAATATCTGATCACAGAGTTTTTGAAAAGCGTCTGTTAACCTTTGTATCGTTACAGGATCCGACTGATCAGCAATGAGTCTCTGTACAAGCTGCTGATACTGTTCCTGGTAACAGCATATCAAAGAATATATAGGTGCAGTTGTGTGCGATATTAAATCCACGTTGATTTGATGATTTATAATGAGATTCATCAAGACCTATAACAGTAGAAATAGCATTAAACTACTTTTCTAATAAAATTTTTAAATATTTTAAATACGTACATTTAAGAAAGGAGCCATCAGATGAGTTTTTGGTTCACCTTTTTTAATTTGATTGTAAGTGTGTGTAGCCATTGCTTGAATAATATCACAACAATGAAGTGTGACTTCGTCTCCAAACGAAAATAAACCTAACTCAATTGATATTAATAATTGCTGTAACAATGGTGGAGGTAAGGTGCCAACTTTTTCTGGGTACATTTCACAAAGAAATGTTAACATTTTAAAATACCTAAAATATAGAATTCATACAATTTAAATTTAAAAACAATAACGTTTGTAATTATTGAAAAGACCATTTTTCACACATCTGAGTTGCAGAACTTACTGTAAACATAGAGACGGAAATTTGAGTAAATCTATTGTCATCATAGGCATAACAATATTAAGTCCATAAAGGAAGATATTAATATAACTAACAGCGTGATCTTGATTATTTTCGTTACCTGGTGGTTCATTTGAATCTAAGTGCAGAAAGCTACTCAAAAAATTTGTCAGGAGTTGCATAAGTATCAATAGTTCTTGAGAAGTATCTTCTTCTGCTGTCGCATCAGTAGTTAGTCGGTTTTTATTGCACTTTGCATACTCCTATACGATGAAAATAAAAAGATAGTATTTAATATTTTATAAAATAATATTGTTTTTCATATAAAAGGATTCTTATTTACCTCCATCATTTGCAGACTTATTTGAAAGAAGTTGCGAACGTCTTTAAGGAAACATATCATGTCATCGGAACACTCATAGAAAAGTTCAAGTATAAGCTGCACAATCTGCTGATAATTATGATATAATGCTAGTAGACGTGGTAAATCTGATAGTACTGGACATATATAATGCCAAATCAAGGACACCGTATCGCTAAGATATCCTTGAGAAACTCCTAAAAAATATTAAATGTTTTTTTATTATTGGCAATATTTTTCTTTAATTTTATGATTATTATTTTCAATAAATCTCTTATATAAATAATCTTTCGAATTTTGGGAAAAAATAAGTGATATTTGACAAATGCCGATATTTTGCAAGCCTTAAAATTTCACTTTCTTGTTAAATTTCAGAAGAGTAAAATTGTTCAATAAAACTAAGGGCAAAATTGAAAATTTAAAATAAGAATTCGGAAAGCGATAGTCAACTTTCACGTAGACTCGTTTTTTTTTTTTTTTTTTTTTTAATGAAAATCGTTATTTGCTGAAGGTAGGAGAATCAATTCATTTCATTTTTAAAATTAAAAAATTTGTAATCAGTGATTAATACCAATCAAAGACTCGAGAATATCAATAATCTGATTGCGTATTTCTTCCTGATGATAATTATTTGGAAAATCAGCGTGACAAACAATCTCTTTAAAATGGCTTTGTAGAGGCTGAATTATCTGATTATAATATTGCTGTCGATCATTTTCAGTTATACAGCTACCGACTTTAACTATAGCTTTCATCAAACCACGCTTAGCAGCTTGTGGAAGATCTTGACTTTTTGTTGCTAATTCAACAAGATTGCCAAAGTGTTCTGATTTCAATACGATTGAAGCTCTGTAAAAGAAATTAATTCATGCTAATTAGCGTATACAGATTTAATTTACGCACTTCAATTTTTTTAATATTTTAAAATATTAAAAAAGATATGTTCAAATTTAAGGAGGAATTGTTTTTTACTTTGGCGATTCGACCAAGATGATAAGCAGTTTAATGGCTTCTTGAATAAGCGCAGGCTCGCCTTTAAAGGCATTAATATTACACAAAACTTTTTCAAGTATAAAATTAACTGTCCACGTGCAACCAGGCGAATCATCGCCAAAAGCCTGTACTAAAGTAGTGCTTAACTCTGAGTAATCTTTCTCTTCTGGTGTAAGATAACTGACAGACCACAATTGTAAAAACCTAATAATTGTGCTACAGAGCTCGGGCGATAAGTGTTGTGTCGCATTAAAGTTCATAGTTATCTTAGCAACTTCACTTAATCGAAATACTGCAGCAATAAGACGAATTACATGATCTGCTGACTGTTCGGCTCCATTTATGTCAGTTATGTTGCTCTGAGGTGAACCCAGTAGTTGTAAGGTCACATTTATATCCATTGTTCCTTGCTTTGCCTACAAATATAAAAATACACATGATTCTCAACTTTTTTCTTTTTTAAATACTATAATTACAAATCAAATATACTTATAAATTGGTGAGAAATACGATATTATGGAATTGAAAGAATTAAAGAAAATATTTACTCTACCTGCTCCATACTGTACTGCATTATCTTACTAGGTACAAGCGATATTTCACTCTTGGATTCCATGCACAATAGATAACCAGAAATAAGTACTAGCCAGTACAGATCTTCATAAAGATTCTCAATTAAAGAGAGGTTTGAGGTATTCATAGACGTTGGCTGGCCAACCAACCAATTTAATTGTTCCTTTAATTTGTTCGTACGATCCTCGAGTATCCGAGAAAGTAACGGTAATGAATATCTCAGGATCTGCCTACCCAATTCTCCTAAAATATTGAAGTAGAACTATTAAAAACTTTGTTGAAGAAAAAAAATTCAAATTTAAAGAAGTGAAAAGGTAAGAACCAATAGTTGTAAGCTGATTCTTGAACTTGATGCAATCTTTCTCCTCGTTAGCGTCGATTTCTTCTACCTGCTCCTTACTAGTACCGCGTATTCCATCTGGGGGTGATAAACGGCAATGCATGTATGTATTAAAGATTTGAATGCAACAACGCTGAATGAAATCTTCGGGAAAGACCGAACCAAAAGATATAATTGAGCACCAAGTTTCCAAAAAACTTTCGAAAGCTTCCATGTACATGCAATCATCCGCACACATCTGTAACAATTTTTGTTTTGAAAACATAATTTTTAACATACTGGTCACTGTATTTTATCAGTACACTTTGATACTTAAAAAAAGTGTCCTTCAAAAGCATATTCATATTTAACTCTTGATAAAGGATCTGATAATCATACAGGTGATTGGCATACCACTCTTCTAATCAAACAGCTTTTAATTAAAACATAAATTTACCATAATTTACAGAAATAAAGTTTAAGCAATGATTCTTCAGTAGGTTAAATGCAGAAAAACAATACTTTAACAACTTCTTTTACTAAGTACAATAAAACCAATATTCAAGCTGTGATTTCAAACGAAAATTAAAGTGATTAAAAATGTACTCAAACATATAAAAATTTACTTAACTACGTCTTTTCCTGGTCCAGACTGACATACTGTTAATTTATAATGCTTAATATTCAGTTTTTCCTGAAAAATTACTTACACAGGAAATTTGAAAGTCATCTAAAGCATTAAATACAGTACATGAGTAACAAATACTTTTATTAACCATGGTACATTAATACTAACTTAACTTTATCAATTTTTAGTGTTGAAATTTCTTTAATTTTAACTTAATAAAGAGCAAATTGTCATTCCAGTGGAATGAAATATTTGTAATTAATATTGCGATTTTCAAATCCTTTATTTGTAAATTTATAGTAAGAGATGCACTTAATTATTAAATATCTTTAATTTAAAGCATATTATTTATAATATGTATTATACTTTTGAAAATTATGAATACCAAATTAGTTTCTTAAAAATTACTCCTAAACTTAAATATAATATTTTTAATGAGATTTTGTAAAATACATTAAAATCAAATGTTAAAAAAGTCTAAAAAGATTTTCATGCAATTGTAAGAAATAAAAAGCATACTAGAATGAAACATTAAACAATTAAGCATTTTTTATAACAAAATAATAATAATTTAGCGTTTTCTTCAATCTTATTTTTAACATGCAGAGATAAATTTTAAAATTTTATCAATTTTTTTTTTATATCTCACTATTAGTATTCTACTTTTTTTGTTAATAAATCACAAAAAATGTACAACTTTTATTAATAAAAATTGTTTAATTAAATATTTAAATCTTCTTAAAAGATAAAAAAATACATAAAAAAATCTCTCTTAATTATTTTCAAGTTTTCAAAAAATTAATAGCTAAAATTTGAATCACAATTAGAAATTAATTATTTATTAAAATTTAAAAAAATGTTTCATTAATTTATTATACATATAGAAATACATTTTATGAGTTTAATGGGTAAGCTGAATAAACATAACTCACTCCTTCTTCCTGTGAAGCTCCTTCTGCAAATAAACAAGTCAATCGCGTCATTTGCTCCATAAATGTTTTTAACAACTCTTCTGGCATGTTGCTTATTCGTGATCGATGAAATAGTGTAAGTTTCCTATATATACTGGCAAAACCAATTGCTTCCTGATCAATTACTTCAATATTAGTTAATAGGTTCATAAAACTCTGTACATATGTAGTCAAATATTGCATTTTCACTTCGTCGTTTGATACTATTTTTCCATTAACACTAGCTAATTGCACTATACAGGTCCTTGCATGGTGTGCCAATTGTGGGTTAGATCTAATTTTCCAATAGACGGTAAAAAAAAGATCTATAACAGCTGGATCCAGAATAATATCGCTCCACAAAGGCGTAAGTTGGAGTGAAGGATGGCTCTCAGATTCAGAAACTGACAGAAAATGATGTTGTACAAAATATCTTTTGAACCGTACATTGGAGTTAAGGAATAATTGTTTAATTATATTAATAATTTCTAACACACAATTATATAAGTTCTCTACCTCTATGTATCAAAAATTAAATTTGTACAATAATTTTGTTTGCTATTGGTACAATTGAAAATATTTAATATATTTTATAATAAATAAAATCAAACAGTTATATTTTAAATCATGCAAAACCCTTGTTAAAAAATCAGTCAAATTTATTATAAATTTATTTGGACTCAAGGTAAATCTACATAAATTCTATGCAGAATCAGACTGATTGTTTTACTAGGTATTAAATATTAGTAGAGTTATTGATCAATTTTACTATACATTTATACTAATTATATAGTAAACAAATTTATCTTTTTAAAATCATCAAAATCTCACAAAATTCAAAATTGATTTAAGTTTTTAATTTTGAAAGGATATGATTCGCATATACATGAATCCATGTTAATCTACTCTCACAAATAGAAAGTAAATGCTTTATTAATGGTAAAATAGTTTCTGATATTTCAGCTTTTGTCAATTCTCCAAGTACTTGAACACAAAACTTAAATATTCTTTTCAATGATGTCACTTCAAATTGCCTTTTTGCCTTAAAATGCATTTCCCAAGTTAATCCAATATCTGATGATTTTTCTGTTGTTGCATATTCTTGCATGATAGCTGACATTATACTGCAACCTAACAATTGCTATAAAATAATTAAAAGTTTTTATCATGTGTGTTTATTATTGTGCAAAAAAAGTTTATTTAATTTGCAATTAGTTTTAAAAAATTTTAGCCTTACCCTAGGCATATCCCCACTAGTAACTAATGTTTCAACTTGATCCAAAATTTCATTTCTTTCTTCACCTAAATCTTGTATACTTCCTCTTTTTATCATAATAGCAATAACTTGCAAAATTTTTTCTCTAACAAAAGGGGCCAAAGTAGGTTTACTTATTACAAAGTGCAGCAAATACTGCCTAAGTGATGTGATATCCGATTGCTGTAATAGAGACCATTCTCTGATCAAAGCAGCCTTTATTACTCCAGCAGTTTCGAATAAGACATAATCGGTTGTAGTAGTTTCTAAAATTTCTCGACATAATTGATAAGGAGATTTTGTCAACCTAAAATTTAAAAATACTGCCTCTGCTGATTGTCGTTGTTCAGCAGTCACAAGATTTGGCGGAGCCTATAATACAAAAACAAGAAGATTCCAAGTATGTTATTTATTTAATTGATGTAACTACTAAATTTTATATTTTTATTATGTTATATTGTTTGCAATTATATTATCTTTATATGCTAAAAATATTTTGAAAAATATTTGTTATTAAATTTGTGTACCCTCAATATCTAAAATTTATTGTTATTGTTTTTGGTCCTTATTAATATCATTTAGCTATATTCAACTGTTTATTTACAAATTTTACAGTAATACATGTTAATTGTAAGATGCATTGAAATTGAAATAGTTAATTTCACCAAAAGAAAATCTTTAACTTATAATTTCTTGGTTCATCAAATAATTAATTTGAAAATTTTATCTAATTTATGAATTGAAGAATTATGTAATTTAATTAATTTCAAAATTTTCTTGCATTCACCAATTTATTTAAAGATTCAGTTTTTAGCTTGATCATTACAAAAATTGTTAATAAATAAATGAAATGTTATAAATTTATTGTTTAATAATATGAACTAAAAAATATTCTGAGAACTATAATAAAATAAATAAGAAATCATGTAAAAAATAAATAAATTTTTTAGAACAAAGTAGAAGTCTTGAATTTTATTAAGGTTTCTATTAGGGTTGATAATAGACCCTACTTTTCAATTTTCAATGACACCTTGACATCTGGAGTTAAAATAGTACATGAAAAACAAAAATTTTATTTGTTGATTGTGTAAATATTATTAACACTAAAATATAAAAAAGTTTTCTAAGCAATAAAATTTTGCTGCCTTAAAAAATTATGGCAAATCAAAAATTTGCAAAAAAATTTTTATAAATTCTACACCAAAACAAACGTTTTTTGATCAAGACAATATAACCTGCAAAAGGATGTGCAAAAATAGAATTTAATATTGTTTATTTACATCGCGACTTCGTAAATATTTCAAAAATAAAAAATTGCATAATTAATTTAAACCAAGCATCTAAATATTAAAATGTTTAATTAGAAAAAACTTACTAAAAGAACTTGTGCAGCAGCCTCCAATTCTCTCAGTAATTGATCCGCCATTTTTATAAATAAATACCTTTCCCTCGTCTCCAGACCATGTACTCGGACGTTGACTTGACGGTTAAAAGCCGTCAAAATTTACGTTTTTTAACTTCAAATCAGACTGCCTTAGTGCCTTTACACATCATACATGGATTAAAGAGGGTGGAATGACAATTCTTTACGGTTTGTAACCGTTACTGTTTAAACCGTAATAGTAAAGTAGAGTATAGTAATTATTTAAAAGAAATTTTTGCTTTTTGAGTGTAAAACAATTGCAATACAAGATTGTTGCAGTTTGTTATCCCTTTCTTAATTATTTCTTTGAAATTCGCGTTTCTGTTTTGTTATTTATTTATTGTTGGTATAGCCTGGTATAGCCTGGTACAACTATTTGGGTATGTAGTAATGCATGATTTCTTTTAGTGTTTAATATAAAAGTGCAATTATACTTTTTAGATATTAGTATTCTGAGTGAATGTTTCATGATAATACTAAAAAACTTCATCAAAACCTTAAAAAAATATATAATTTATAAACATTAAAAGCTTAAATAATTTTTTAAGGTTAATTTTTCTATGAAAACCTAAATTAAATATTTGAAATTTCATTATTACAATAAATTTAATACAATAAATTTATACACTAGATTTTGAACTTTGTTTTTATTATTATAAGTAAAAAGTTAATGTAAATAATTATTTAATTTTAGCCATTAATAATGAAAAGATATAAAAAAGAATGTCCAAATCCTTTGTTTGAGAAGTGGCTGGAAGAATGGAAAGAAGAAGCAAAAACAAAAGATTCTCCACTTCAATTTTTATTTGGAAAAGCTTTAAAGTCATTAAGAAAGTATCCTTTGACTTTAGCAAGCGGAAAGGAATGTGCAATCCTTCAACATTTTGGGAAAAAAGTATGTGATATGCTTGACAAAAAGTTAGAGAAGCATAAAATGTTGTTAAATATACCATCAACTTCTGCCCAACCTAATTTTCTTCTTGATAATAATGAAAAAGAACAAATAGATAAAAAAAAATTACAAGAAAGAAAAAATGGAAATAGTAATACAAAAGATCAAAGAATCAAAAATTATCAAATGGTATAAATTCTTTATTAATTCTTTATTACAATTATTAAAGTATTTAAATTTTATTATCTGTCTTTATTTTAGATATCAAACAATCCATACATTCCAAAAGTTGGTTCTGCTGCTTATGCAATTTTAATTACAATGTATAACAAAATGCAAGAAGCAAGTTATCCTGGTATTCTCGTTAATTTTTTATTCAAATTCTAATTAAAATATGTGTTCTAAATAAAGTAAAATATCCTTTTAGGTTTTATGTCTAAAAATGATATAATACAAGAAGCTCAGAACCATTCTGATTGTCCTATGAAAAATTCAGCTGCAAATCATTATTCAGGATGGTCTTCTATGACAACACTAATACAGAAAAACTTTGTTATTAAAAGAAGTAGTCCAGCAAAATATTTTCTTACTGATTCTGGCATTGCTCTTGCAATTGCTTTATTGGATGGGAGTGCAAAACATTTTTCAAACTTGTCTGATGATTATGGACATTCATCTAATAGTCTAAACAATAAAACTTGTTACAATACAAGTCCTGTCCAGAAAATTAGAAATAGTGAATTGTCATTTGATTTAAGTAATGATATTCATGATACTGTAACTACACCTTTCAGAGAATTAGAATTTCTTGAAGAAAATCAGAATCGCCTCAGCTATCTTGAGGATGTATCTAAAAATACAGTACCAAGTGATAAAAAAAGTAATGATTTGAAAGATGTAGATAATAATAAAAGTGATAAAGAAATTATTAAGAAGGTAAATAAATAAAAATATATTCTAATTATTGAAAATATAAAAATTTGAAATTTTTTAATTATTTAAACTTTTAATTGATATGTAAAGACTGCTAATAGAAGGTTTAATGTAACAGAAGACAAATCTACAACTAGTAATAAATATAATGATTTAGTAACCATAGATGATGATGATGATTATGACTTGTTCAAATTGAATAAAACGGTAAATATATTATAACTTTCTCAATTTATTCTATTTAATATATAATATAAAAAAAATTTAACAAAAATTACAATATCTTCATAAGGTGAACACTGATTATGTAAATCTAGATGATTTTGAAAAAAAAGAAGTTGATCAAATTGAATACAGTTCTGAAGAAGATTTTAACAAATTTTGTAAAGAAAATGCAGAGCCTGTAATAACTGTTAAAAAAGAACAAAAACATTTTATATTTGCAGAAACCTTAACTTCTGATACAACTTCAATTGCAATAAAAGAGAAAAAAGATGAAGTATATTCTAAAGAAATTGTAAATGTAATTATATTACATAATACTAATTTGAGAAGTATTATTAAATAATTATTTACATTTTCATTTTTTGCATAAATTTTCAAGAAATTAATATTTGAACATTATTGTTGAATGTGCATGTTTTTTTATAGAATACTGAATGTAAAAATGAAAAAAAAAATGAAAAAATTATAGACCAGAGGCCTGTAGAGGAAATGACGTCAAAAAATCAAAATCAAGTGAAAAATTTCAATGCAATGAAGTCAAAGAAAAAAGCACCGTTTGAAGAACTTTCTGAATCCTTTTTTCTTCTACCAAATAACTTTGATATTATATTATTAGTTGACACTCAAGAAACAAGCGGGTATCATATAATCATTTTATTTTATTACACTTATGATCTTTCAAATGTTAAAAATAATTAATCGTTGTTAGAGGAAAAACTAGACCTAAGGATGATCCGGCAATTTCAGAATTAATTAAAACCGGAGTTTTATTTGAAGTCAGAAGTTTAAATGTCGGAGATTTTACTTGGATTGCGAGGTGCAGACTTACGAATAGAGAACTCATTCTTCCATACATTATAGAAAGAAAAAGGTGGGATGATCTGAGTTCAAGTATAAAAGACGGACGGTATCACGAACAGAAGGTAAGGAACTATCTTCACAATAATTAGTACTTTTGTTTTATATATCATATCATATTTAACTTTTATTGCAGTTTAGACTTAAACGTTGTGGAATCGAAAACCTTATTTATATGATAGAAAATTGTGGCATGAACCATTTTGGTTCGTTGCCTGCAACTACCTTATATCAAGCGGCAGTAAATTCATTAGTTCAAGACGATTTTTGTGTTAAATATACGAAGGATCTTAAAGATTCAATGCGTTATCTCGCTGTATTAACAAATATGTTTATTAAAAATTATACGGTAAAAAAGAAATTTAATTAAGATCTATAAAATTAAATTATAATGTTATATTTATTTACTAATGCAACTTTTAAAACTTTTAGAGTAAAGAATTAAGGAGTTGCAAAAAAGTAAATTTAGAAACCAAAGATTCTGTTAAAAGCTCAGAACTACTAATGGAATTTGATGAGTTTAATAAAGCTGCCGTAAAAACAAAGGTATTTTAAAATTTTTTTATTTATTTAAATAAATATTTTTTTATGTAAATGTAAGATATCAACATTTCAGCTTTAATGTTTTTTGAAACTTTGGGAAGTATATCTTTATTGAACTTTAACTTTTTTTGTACAAGAGCAGATACTATAAAGTAATATTTAAATAATTTTTTCGATTTTTGAATAAGCCTAGAAAATTGAGAAAACTGCAACATTGATGCAATAACTAAGTGAAACTAGTTTATACGTTTTCACATGCTCTTTATTAAATAGTTAAGGCAAATTTTAAGTAAAATTGTGTAAATATATGATGATTATCATATATAGATCTATACGTTCCAAATATTTTAAGCATGTTTTAAATTTGTCATTAAGCAAAAAAGCTGCGCTTAATTGTATGAAAATTTAGAAAATTTTTTACAAATTATTTAAATTTAGTTTTTGATTCTTTTTTTTACAGAATTATAATGTGCGTGAAATGTTCATTCGCCAATTACTGCAATTAAAAGGTTTGTCGGTGGAAAAAGCATTAGCTATTGTAGAAATTTACCCTACCCCGAAAATCCTCATTAACGCATTACGAACAGCAGACGAAAAGTTATTAGCCATGATCCAAACAGGTCCATCAAAACGGAAATTGGGGCCAATCATTGGTAAAACTTTATATCAATTTTATACCAGCTACAATCTTGTCTAATAATATCGTGTTCTCTTTTATATTATAACCGTTATATTTACAAATTAATATATAGCTATAGAAAAACTCTAGAATTTTAAATAGTTTTATACAAAAATATTGAGTTTTTTTATTGGAATCCAATACTTTTCTTTATATATAACTTGATTAAGAGAATCTTATGTTTAAAGTAAAAAAAAATAAATTTTTAAATTATTATAATTGTTAAACTGTTAATTTTACAACTGAAAGAAGACTGTATCAATTATTGTACAACATAAAACCGTTTTTACAATCTCTACTGTTTAAGTGTCACGTTTGATCTTAAATAAGGATTTGTAATATAAGATTATTTTTAATAAAAAATAGTTGACTGTTATGTAAACAATATTTATTATATAATAATCCAAGAATTAATTAAATAATTTAAGTAGAAATTATATAAAAATTTTTTTTTATTGTCATAAAATTTGTAAATTTACGAATAAACCTTGAGCTTTAATTTAGGTAATCTGCACAACCTGGGTATTATCAGCACAAGATTCTCTCAAACAACGTCTGTTTAAACGGATATGATCTATTCGCATTATAGTTTTGCAATTTTTTCCATCTTATTTCAAAATTATCTCAAATATCTTTCAAAAGTGTCCTTATTTTTTATTCATAGAAGAGAATATCACAAAACTGCCGCTAACTATGTATAAATAATATTTTACATCCTCTCGAGTCTATACAGTATCAATGGAACTTTTTACAACAGTTTCAACATTTCCTTTAGCATCTTTTTCTAACATTGGCTCTTCATTAGTAGGTACTTGTTTTGACTGAGGTTCCGCAGGAGATTCCTGTTTAGCCTGAGCAAGTGACGAAGAACTTAGCATGACCGAGACTTGTTCGGGTAACGGGCATGCAATCAGCATGAGCTCATCGCCGGTATAATTTTGGCTCAATAATTGAGATAACTGAGTGAATGCTGCAACGATGTTATTACGAATTTGTCGGAAGAGAATACATTCAGTTTCGCGATTTGCTAAATATAGTTGCATTGATTGCTGTACATTTGGTAATTTAAATTTTATTAGTCGAAGAGCTTCGCTGATCACTGCAGCTACCAATTCTGCGCTACCCAAATATTTCATTGCGGCTGGCTGAAATGAAATTGTTCTTCTGTGAATTTTTTTTAAGTATGTAGATTTTAAGAGTTTACATAAGATTTATTTTTCTTATAAATGTTATTTAGTACGGATTCTTGAAGACTTTATCCTTAGGAAGTAAATAAATATTTTTTATCGCGTAATAATTTTTATTGTAAATTGTCTTTTTTACCTGTTGAGATGCTTTAGTCTTTTCCAATAATTGCATTACTGGATTTATGAGTAATCGTGTTATGTGCTGTATAAGCCTCTGACATGAGGATTTCAATTTAGCATCAACGTGTTTGCGTGAATCAATTAGTTGCTCCTTCATTTGAGGTGCTCCTTCCAAAAGGAATTCTAGGAGAGCATTATTAGAAAGCGTGAAAAGACGGGAACGTTTCTCTAAAAGACCGAACGCAGCACTTTTTACTTTTGAGAAGTCTAAGCTATATTCCTTCACTGTAAAATCTACTTGAAAGGGTGCAATTTGTTCTCGAAGGATCAATAGATGTTTTACCTAATGAAAATATATATATATATATATATTATAATCTGTACATGTTGCATGATCTGAAATTTGAATTTATTTAATAGGTGCAAACCTGAAATAGTTCTGCATCTAAAGGTGTTGCTCTGGCTTGAATCCGCTCTGTAGCAGTCTCTATGCTCTGAACACAGTATGTTATTGCTTCTTGGCTTAAAGATTGAAAAACTGGGCGGTCAACACACCTATATAATCTTGAAAGACACACTAAAGTTCGTCGAACAGTTGGATACCACATACCATGAAGATCTGCTGGAGAATTACCTGCATGTGAGCCCCGTTGATACACAGGATCAATTCCCTTTTGAAAATTGAAGAATAAATTATTAAAAATTAACTTTTTAACTATGAAATTATAATAAGAAACTTAATTTTGGTCAAATTATTTTTTCTTACCATTGTCATTACATGGGTTCTTGAAATAGGTTCTACAACATTGCTACTGCTTCCGCTTTCAAGTGAAGACAATGATATCTTTTTCATTCTTATTTGCCTATTTTCCTCTCTAATTGATTCAGCAATATCTTCCATCATTTTTAATTTTTCTGGATAAGCAAGATCACCTGGAGAAGGATTATAACCAGCAACATCCGACTGTAGATATAGATGTGCTCTGAATACAAGTCTTTCTTGAACATCATGTAATAATTGTAGACAAACATTGCCAAAACCTTGAAGAGGTTCTGCATTGTTTTGTACATGTTCATCTAACATCTCTATCCTTAAGATGCAACAAATTTCAGCTAAGGTTTCTAAGTGATTAATATGAATTATGAAAGGTCTTAGAGTATCATAAAGGGAGGTACACAGACTCTCAGAAAAGGAAACTAAAGTCGCAGAAGATTTACTAAAAAATTGATAAAATAATCTATATTCATCAATGGAAGCATGCAACAGAAGGGAACAAGAATGTCTAACAAGACTACAATGATCTCCATTATATTTCGTTTTAATAGATTGCAGACCTTTTTGCACACTGGGACCTAATACTAGACCTCGATGACTTAAAAAATATTGATGACACTCTAAAAGTAAACTCTCATACTCTTGACGTTTATTAGATTTAGTTTCTATCTGTTCTATAACTGGCTTAACTTTTGGTAATATAGACTGAAATCTGCCATAAAATAGGGCCAAAACTGCATCAGGATTTTTTTGAATGCTTTCATTGTCCTTTGGATTTAAAATACTTTCTGTTGCTTTAGTAAATAATTTAAAAATATAATTTTGAATTAAAGTTATGGCTTTTGACTGGCAGTGTCTATATTTAACTAAATAGGTACTGCTTTCTTTGAAAGTTGGATTATTTTGCATAAAATCCATATTTACATCTATTTTTTCCAATAAATTGAAGAAGATTTCACTATTTATTGATAATGTAGGTGCATCTAGCTTATCCATAATATAATCTACCTCTTTGAAATACTTAACATGCTCTGCTATCTTTTCAACAAATGTTATCAGTTTCTCTTGATCTGATATTAATTGTTCACTTGCCACATGCAAAGAAGTGGTTTTCTCAGAAACTAGAGAATACTGTTTAGACAATGCTGCAAAATCATCAAGGACACTTTCGATTTGCAAACATAAGTCATAACATTCTGCCTTTTTAAATTGTAATTGCTCCAAGTAGGATACATATTTAGTATCCTCAGCAGACATATGTTTTTGTTCTAGTTTGGAATAACATAATAGAAGTTCTTGATAACTTTCAATGCGTTCCACTACATCTTGAATAGTTTCTGATGATGTAAAACAAACCTAGAAATTTAAAAAAAATTCTAAATCTCTAAAAGGAAATTAAAATACTTTCAAAAAGTAAAATTCTTAAAAAATTTTACCTGTCCAAACTGATTTTTAAAAGATAATTGTTTTAAATTAACAGGATCTAAGGAAGAAATTTCATCTTCTAGAGATGATAATTTAAACTTTTGATTTCTAGTCAATGGAGCTAAAGGATCATCTGTCAAATCCCATTTGATCAAATTATCAGGAACATTTACAGGACCTGCCATAATTGATTTTGATTAAAGAAAAAGCATTCTCTCTAAAGTTCTTAACTCTTTAATATTTTATTAAAATCTGCAAAGAAAAAATTTGTTTAGAATATATTAATTCATGAAAGTTTTTACGCATAAAAAGTTTAATAAGACATGCATTAACAAATAAAAAAAAAATTGAATTAAATTTATTAATATTTTAAAGATCCTACTTATTATAATTTTTTCTTTTTTTTTTAATTTTTAAAATTCAGTAAGTATGTTTAAACTCATTTAATTTAATACGTTTCTTAGCTTTGTTTAAAAGCATAAAACCTAAAAACTAGCTAGGTAGTAAAAGTGTACTTAACGAATGTTATCTTTTTTATTTAATTAACACTGAGCAAATAGCATTTTATATTTTGAATGCTTAATTTTGAACACTTATAATCAGTCAGTCAATGGTAATAAACATTTTTTACGTTCTGGAACATAGTTTTGCCAGATAATCCAGCCATGTTTGGCAAATTGCCACGAACACGCAGAATCCGTAATAGTCTAGTTTAAGGTTATGTCTCATTAGTTACGAAGTTACGATTGTTGCAGGCTCTGTATGTTTTCAATGTGTAGGTAATGTAGGTATGTTTTCAGAAACTTACCTTATCTACCTCCATTTTTGCCTTATTTGAAGTAAAGCAAAGGATCGTAAGAAAGTTTTAACAATCCTTAAAAGCGATTTTTGTTGTGCAAGTAATCGATGTTTTTAAGAAGTAACTGAAACAATCTGGAAAAAATGGGAAAGTTTTAAACACATCTACATAACTTGCGAAAAAAACTCATCGAGGTAGTTAATAATAGGTTAAGTAAGAATAGTGTACAAACCCAGACATTAGAAATGATTTTCGTTTTGATAAATGACAGAGCAATGTAAATGATATACACTGAAAAAGTATTTGGAGCACAAAATAAGATGAAACGACGACAAAGAAAGCCAGTGTTGGATATAAACGGAGATTCTGACTCGCCGAGAAGACGATGGCCAAATGAACGTAAGAATTACACTTATTTTAGTCTATCGTGTATCGTGAAACTCCTAAGGCGACAACGAAATCATATTAAATAAAAATTGCCTGTTTTTATACATAGGTCAATCACATAACGGATCACCAAGCAATCCTTTAGCCAATCTTATAGGACAATACAATTCAGATAGTGAAGCTGAAGATGAATCGAGACCACGTACACACGTATTAAATGATCAAGTTAATGATTTTCTTAAGGTATTAAGGGTCTGCTATTTTAAATCATAAACAAATTATCAATTACGTTTTCAATTTTCATACAAAGTTGCATGCACATTAAGAATTTATATTTTATTGATTATGTCTTTTACAGGAAATCCAGTCAATTGCACCTGAAGACTCAAATAAAGACGAAAAAAATTCTTCCATGGCTCATCCAGGCTCATGTAAAATATTTTAAAATAATATTGTAAAAAACTTGTAAAGTTTTTTATGCATTAAATCTTTGAAAATTAATAAATTAATTTCTATTTATAGATTGGCAAGAATGTTATGATGAACAAACAGGATATCCTTATTATTGGCATACTGAAACAAACCAAGTTACATGGGAAATGCCAGCTGAATTAAAAATGTTGCATGAAAAAAGTCAAAGGGAATCTACTGCTCCTCGTGGCTCTCACATTCCTCAGTGGTCCAATCTGTCTCAAAATAAATGTGAGTTTTATAAAATTACAGTTCTTAAAGTTGTTAATAATTTGTTGGCTGTTTTATTTATTTATTTTATGCTTATTTAATTTTTTATATTTAATTTTATAAATTACACTTACATGCAATGATAAAATTTTAGATGTACAATCGCAAAGTAATATTCCAGAAGGTATGATACCAAAAGAAGTTGTAGCTAGAAATAGAAATAGACAGGCTGGAATATTAAATAAACCTGCTAAACCTCCAGTCAAAGCTGATGTTGCAAAATCTTCAGGTTTCAGTAAAGATGATAGCTCTGATGAGGGGTAAGTGAAATCTAAATTTTTTTACTCGTAATCTTTTTCTAAGCTTCGATTTATTTATTTATTTAATTTTAGAAAAATTGAAATGATAACATCCTTTGGAAATGATGAAAGTGAATCAGATGAAAGTGATAATGAGGAATCTAAAAAGAATTCACCATGCCTTACAAAATCTTCGATCAAATCATCTCATTACACAAAACTTCCTACATCATCGTTGCAAGAGCAGTCAAATAAAGTCCCAGAATCTAATGATTCAAGATTAAAAACAGAAGTTGGACCAGCCTTGTCACGCGTACAATTCGGACCAATAAATCAAGAAAGGCTGAGTGAAAAACTATCTCAGGTACAAAATTAAAATATTTGAAACATCAAAATATAAGTTACATCCTGTATGAGGATTTATCAAAGTATATTAAATTTTATTAATTTATCAATTTTTAGAATGTTCAGGCTAAAAGTTCTAGGGAAGCTTCTACCAATAATGAGGAGGATATACTAAAAAGACTGAAAAATCAAGCTCAGATGTTTAAGGGAAACAGCACTACAAAAGGGGACTTAAGTAAATTATTAACATCCGGCGATGCAGATTCTGCAAAGGATTTAAAATTATCGCTAGTACCTGGCTATGAAGATGATTCTGATGGAGACGAAGAATCACCTCGAAAACAAAACAAACCTCTTTTTCCTAGTGCCGAATCTATAGCTGACAATGATACAACTGTTGGTGATAAAATTTCCAAAAGAATTGAAATAAACAATGCTAATGTAAGAATCTACGATTATCGCAATGTGGGATCGGATGACAAAATTGACGGAGCCAATGATGGAATTGATACTATCAATGCATCTGAAGAAAAACAAGAAGATTCCAAGGTTGATTTAGAGTCTAAAGCAAAACAATTTTTAGAAAGCATAGATGCTCCTAATAAAGCCTTTCAAAGGAAAAAACGCATAGCATTTGATGGTAAGTTTAAATTTAGAACTAAAAAAAAAGTTTGTTGCTAAAATTAAAAATTAAAATTATTTCTTAATAGTTGCTCCTAATAAAAACAAATCGCAAGACTGCACTGGTACCAAAGATGATTTTTCAAATACATCGAACACCACACCTTCGTTAGATGCTGGAGAACGACGTGGTTTGGGTTTTGCAAGGGAAGAAAGTAGGAATTCACCCGAGGGTGAAGCCAATGCAAGATTTTCGACCGAGACGACAAATAAAAAAAATACTATATCTTTTATTAAGAGTACCGAAGACGAGAACAGCAACAGTAATAGTAATAGTAATAGCAACAAACCCAAAGAAATTAGCGAAACAGAAAAAGCTGAATTAAAGGCACTCACAGATCCTATTATTGAAAAACTTAAATTTCTTTCTGAAGGCAGTCCTGCTGCATCTGCTGTTCAAGTAATGGCCATACAGATACAAGTATGTATTACAGCTACCGTAATAAATGTTCATACATTTTATAAGTTTAAATAGAATTTAAATTAATAATTGGGCGTAACAAATTTTTATTCAAACGCATTCAAAAATTGCTTTTAATGTAACGTTTTATGTTCGTTTTTTAATTAGCGTATAACTATTTACACATTTGTTTACACTCTTGTCCGGTGACTTCATTGCGTCTGATGCTGCGTAAAGTTTTTTTGCACCTAATGTTGTACTTGGCTTTTACCCGCTTATTGAATAACTGAATAAACAGAAGTATTTACTACGTATGGCTTCTTGATTCTAGACATTACTAAGCGCCTGGGAATCTGGAGATCTCCAAGAGTCATATCTACGAAATTGGCTGGTTGGAACCGGCTGTGAGCTGACGAGACTTGAACAAACAGCTGCTCCACCAGGATGGGAATGTCAGTGGGATAGGTACGGTATCCTACAAAAATGCTCTATAATCAGACAAATATTTTGGATTTGCTATAAATATTTAAATTACCAGTTCTGTTTGCCAACAAATTTTCAACCTATTACATTTCAGACAAATACGTTTATAGATTTTACAGTTTTTTCTTGTATTTTATTTTCTGTTTTTCTTTATCTCTTTTTTTTCCTCTTTTTTATTACGTTTTTATCAGATCGCATCACACTGACGACGTTGGAAACAATGTATGTCAAAAAATATTTAAGAAATGTGAACGAAAAATTATTAGAATCTAATTTCTTTATTTAAATCTTTTATTTAAAATCTTTTTAAACTAAATTTTATAAACTGTCATATAAAGTATACTAGAGAATATTTTTTGTTAGAACCTTATAAACAGCTTTTTAATTGTAAGTAGAAAATGTATCTAAGAATACCAGATTAATTTCATAGTAAAATGCAAAAGATTGTTCACATTTTTCAAATGAGTGAATGAATAGTATTTATTTTACTATTGTCCATTGGAGTTTTTCCAATAAGGACAGAGTAATTTGTGCCTTTTTTCTTAAAATAAATATAGCAAACAGAGAGACCTTCGATGTAAAAAGCAAATGTATACGAAAAATTATTCCTTTCATTGTATATATACGAAAGAGTACGAGCGAATGATTGCTATTGTATATTAATCAAGATAAGTAAAAAAGCTTATGATTAAAAGAAAAAAAGACGTAAGTGATTTCGTGATTTATATTTTATCTTGGTTGTTATAGGTTCGTCATCACGCGGAAGGTGAATACTCGTCTAGTTACAAAATATTTTGCAGGAGTAAATAAAATGATAATTGATTATTTTATGTCTTGTAATTTGTTTAGTTCTTGCAAAATGTTTTGTCTGTCGAGTCTGAAGAGGAGTTTTATTTTTTATATTAATTATGAGTTAATTAGCTTTATTTTCGGTAGATCGACAAAATGATTTAACCGAATTCCCTTTTTTAAAATAACTTTTACAGATACTTAGATAGATTTTTATTTAAAGGTTTTAAATAAAATTAAACTTTTTTTTGAAATTGTATATCTGAAAAATGTCCATTTTATTGATACTCCGTGCATGCATATATTTCAATATATACCAATTTCAGAGACACTAAGTATATTTAGCCCACACTTTTTTATCTATAAGTTATATTAAAATAAGTGTATAATGTAAAAGTTACAATCGAATATTATGACGATTTTACAGATTTTTTATGCGCTGTTTTTTAATTTTTATTTATTAATACCTGTTGTGATTTTAAATAAAATTTTATATACAAAAATGAAAATTAACACAGTTCGTGGTATGTACTAACCTTTTCTTTGTCTTAATCATAATGAGTTATGAGCAAAGTGTTCTCAGAAGAAAACTAAATAGATTTTTAAATAAGCAAACTAAATGAACATCGTTTGAAGGAAATGCCAGGAAATAAAGTTAAAAGAAATAAAAACAGACGAATTTCCAAGATTCTCTCTGAAAAAGATCTCGGGGAGAAATTGTGAATTCAAAGAAATTTGCCCTTTGACAAAATAAATGCAAATAAATATCTCTTTGCAGGAGGATGCGAAGACTCATAAAGCAGGTAGGGGTAAAACAATCGCTTTAAGATTTACGAACATGTCGTACCAAAGCATTTAGTTATTTATTTCATAAGTTTATGTTAAAAATATTTATAAAAACGAAGCCGCGATTAAACAAGCGATGAGATTTAATAAGAAAAAACGAAATACCTATCGTTTCATGTCCGTTTGTTCTCATATAATTTTGTTTTGTTTGTTGGGTGTTGGGCACCGTTCTAGATCACACAAGCGCTATTATTACCGGAATACATCAACTGGTGATGCGCAATGGACCTACCCAGAGACGGACATAGTTGGCGGTACCGAGGAAATGGAACTCTGTACCACCCCGCCACCACCGGAGCATGAAGAGGCACCAATTATTGGTCAGTAACGATAAATTAATGGTTTGTAACGAAGATAGATCGGTTTACACTGAAATTATTTTTATGTTTTTTATAGAAATGAGTGCACAAACAAGGTCCATGAGCAATGAAAAATCCGATGAATCAGAGCAGCAGCAGCAACAGCAGCAGCAGCAGCAGGGCAGTGCCACGACAACGGGACCTCCGCCTCCACCTCCACCGATGATCTCTAGTCCAAGTCCGCCACCACCTCCCCGCATCTTTGCAGAGGATCTGAAACGTGGCAAAAAGCGTAAAGAGAGCCCCGACAACAATTCGGACAGAACGATTGGTAAATTGACTTTTCGTATTGATACCAATTAAGTGAGTCGAAATGAAATTCATGCTATTTGCAGAGGAGTTGGCAAAAGAGGATAAGCCCAGAGGCCCGGAGCCACTACCCCCGGGTGTCGACCCACCGGAGATTGCGTATACATTACCAGCTTCGGCTCTCGAAGCCGGTGTTCTTTACGGTGCGCAGCAAACGAATCCAATCTACGCAGCAACTCTTGCTGGTGCTGGCATTCCCATAATTCCGCATCATCCACACACAGCCCTTATGCAGAGTCAACTCATGCACTACAATCCAGCATATCATCAACACTTTCACAATGTTAGTGCATTTGCTTTTTAATAAGAGCATAATTTATCTTTAGGAATTAAACGTTTTAATTTGTATTCGTATTACAGCAAGCTTTAGTGGCAGCAAGACTTTCTAGTCAAGAAGCGGTTCAGTTTATGGTCGCAGAGTACGCCAGAGTCTACGAGAACAATCAAGTGATAGCGAAACCACCGATAAAAATGCCTCACGAGACGTCACTAGGCTCAGCCATTAATTCCTTTTATAGTGACATAGCGTCTATTGAGAAAACGACTGCCGATATTGAAAAGGAAAAAGCAGAGATGCGAATGGTAGAGTCGACACCCTCTCCAGTCCCACAAGTGCCTACAATGGAAGCTGATTCGGCCGCAAATGAAGCAAATAAGGACAGAAAAAAGAAAAAGGTTCGTAATCTCTTTTTAAATAATTTAATTAAATTATGTACTTGTAATTATAAGTAAATTATTAATATTAATGAAATTTACTTTATTAATGAAATGCACTTTATCCTACTATTTTGTAGCTCAAAACTGGTATCGGTAAAAAGCAGAAGGAGATGTCCAGTATGGTGGCTAAGTGGCAGAGGGCTCAAAAAAATTATAAAGAGGGTAATTAATTTATAAGAGCACGCAATACTCGATTTAATATTTCATATTTTGAAATTCTCGAGAATATGTAAATAAAAGTACAAAGTAACGTAACTATTTTGTAATCGCGTGTCAAGATGTATTATAAGCAGTTAGATAACTTGGCTTGTACAGCACAATATAGTAAATATGACTATAGATCTTGTAAAAATACGTAAATAAATTTCTGTACAAAATAAAAAAAAAATCGTAGTGATTTATTTTTTGAAACTATTATATTTAAAGATATTTTATTTTATAAGGAATATTTTTAAAATTATAAATTCGAACTTTTACACATTTTGAAAATAAAATAATCTAAATTTTTGAATCATTTTATTATAAAATTCGGATCAGAAAAATTATTTTCAAAATAAAATTAGAACTAAAATGGAAAATGAAATAAAATTTGGTTGAAATTAAAATAAAGAATGTTCACTTTTTGAGAATGTTTTTATTTAATTACTTAAATATAAAATTAGGCGACAAGGGCGCTAGCAGTAGAGCTCTCATACTTCCAATTGGGTGCTAAAGAACCCTTGGTCTTGTAGTACCTAGCAAGTCTGTGAATTCTCGATTCAACGAGAATTAAACGAAACTTACTGTCTTTATCTTTGCGATTGCGCTCCAAGTGTTTGCGAATCGCGACAGCTTTCTTTATGAGATAATATAAATCTTCTGGTAGGTCTGGAGCTAGACCAATGCTTTTAACAATTCTTAAAATTTTATTTCCTGTGCGGAAGCGAACCTGTGCAACTCCATGAGAGTCTCGGAGGATAACACCTGAAAATAATAAAAAAAGATAAATTATTTTAAATAAATAAAATTAAGTATTTTTAAATAATAGGATTAAGTATTTTTAAATATTTTTGTAATTTGGATGTTCTTGACTACCTATCATGAAATTGAATACTCAAATTCAAAATCACGTCAAACATCAAAATATTTGATATTGCAAACATTTAGGAAGAGAACGGACTACAGTGAGTCAAATCTCAGCTGGTAGTTTGCAACTTCATTATTTAAAATTTAAAATTAATGCAGATATCTTACCAATTTGCGATGGAGTGTGACCTTTTTTTGCAAGTTTGCAAATTAATTCTTTGCAATCTTCAGGTGAGAGCTTTAACCAAGTTGGTACACTTCTTCTATAAGGTAGAGCAGACTGGGATATACCCTTACTGAAATGATAAATAAAAGTAAATAAATACTGTTTTAATAAATAAATAAAAGTAAAAATAAATAATTATATTTTTATTTCTTTATTTTTAAAAGTTTACATGTAAATAAATAATATGATATCCACTTAATCAGTACTGATTACCTGAGACAATTTCTTTTACATCTTTCACATATAACTTATATACACACATATATGCTTACGCTACATATGCATGAACTTAAGTATAACCTAGCATTGATGAAATTGTATATTTAAGAGTAATAATATTTAAATGCTACAAAAGTATTTTGATCAACCATGTACTTGCGCTTTTGATTAAGTATTAAATGTTGTACAATTTTCACAAAGGTAACATTAGTTTTTTAAACAGAAATATTGAAATAGTTGATTTATCGAAAGGAAATACCAAACACATGGTCGCAAAATTCTGACACTTTTTTAGGTTACAAACGACGAAAAGACCAATTTTGGCATGTTATTTATAATCAATAAAAATATTAAAACAAATTATAAAAGAAATGTAATCTTCGGGAAACTGAAAACTCGTAAAAAAGTAGAAAAAAATTCATTTTTTTACCCAGGAGCGTGCATGCGACCCATGATGGCAGGTTTTCTAAACCGAAAGAACACAAAACTCGAACTACCTCTTTGACTAGCGTGCCTCGTGCTATCTCTTTCTTTCGACTTTCGATTGCCGATACCTACATACTTCAGTTCACTTATTATACATAAAAAAAAACTTTTTACTATAATTTTACTATAAAAATACTATATTTTAACAACAAAACTAATTAGATGTGCATTGTGCACTATATTTTGCATTCGTTATTCATTTTTTTGTTTCCTTCCATAGTAGAAAGCCAAAAATTAACTTAATTTAACTTGATTTGATCAACTCGTGAAAACCAATTATCTCGCATAGAATTATTTTATAAGCATTTTATTTATATTTATAAATATTTATAAAAAAGGCGATATATTACTCAGGATGAACGATATTTAAAATTTTTTCTTTAAACAATAATTCAAATACCACGAGTGTTTACAAACAACATTTAATGCACAAAAAAGTAAGAAGAACTTTTGCCAGTGTATTCTTGTTATATAGATTTTTGCTAATGAATACGAAAGTCCTAATAAATTATTAAAGGAGGATGCCTTGCCTCCTGAATATGTCCCCACTGTCAAAAACTGCGAGAACGTTGAAAATCGTACAAAATTTTTTCGGTCATTTACAGTACTTAAAGATCTTTAATTTCGATAAAAAATTTATATGGGGAAATGCAGGGAAAAAAATGATAAGGCTTTAAACTTTCAAAAATAACATGAAAAATATATCTATATATAAGCTTTTCAATAGTCTTGGGACAACTTGTCATTAGTCCACGGGCATCCTCCTTTAAGCGTAGTTTTGATTTAATAAAATAATTGTTACTTTTTTTTATTATTTATAAAAGACAAAATATTTTATAAAATTTACATGTTAACTAATAAATAATTTTTATATATACTACTTATATATAGTGTAGTAGTATAGATTTCTCATATTTTTTTGTTATATATTTTCGATGAACTTGAATTAAGTGTCGTAAGCGGTATACGAAGAATAAAAAAATACTAATTGTTTTAAATCGCTTGTTTAAGTTTCCCGCTTAGAAAACTAAATATGAGTATATATGTTCGATCTCTTCGATTGTCCATTAAAAAGAAAACAACGTAACGTGATCCGACACTTTCTTTTTCTCGTAAAAATATGACTCAAATTCTTCGTAAAGTGTAGCATTTTTTCCAAATTTTACTAAAAATTTTGATAGAATAACTTGATGCAGTAATTGCACAAAAAGTAAAGATTGTGACATCTCACACAACTTCCGATGTTCCGATGCGACCCCTAGAAACCATTTTGAAAATCTTGAAGAAAAAGACATGGAAAGGAAAAAACACAAATGCAACAGTTGGAAAGGCATCTTCGCAAGCAAAGAAATGATATAAAGAGAACAGAATTTCAGCACAAATTGAAGTACAATTTTTACTTAAATTACAGTACAGAAATCGCGAGAAAAGCATGGAGCGTTGGTAATGTCAGCATAACCGTTTGCTGACCGTCAGAAACTGCAACTTGCACGTATGCAACCCTTGATTCTTGCTCTCTCTTACTAGATATATAGGTTCTTGTGCAAGAAAGTTTATGATTGTTGCAGAGAAAGTAAAGAAAAACTATTTAAAACAATTTTGGGGTAGTTCGTTAACGTGAGCGTCATGGGACACGTCAACTAACCTCCAATTAGGTTCGAGGTTAACGTGCGAAGGGGGGAGGGGTAGAAGAAGGGGACGATTAAACATCGCAACGTCGCAAACGGCGTCTCGCAGCAGCGCGCATAGGTACAGCTACAGCCAGAGGAGGAACAATCGTCTCCCCAAGATGTCCGCGTTTTCGCGATCGTAGACCGACGGGGAGAGACCAGAGTGCCAAGCTCGAAACACTGTACCTTTGGATTGCAACTCGAGTGTATTTCCAGAGTTCGGAGGAAAAAAGGGGCAAAGTGCTTTTCTCAACCTATTAAGCTAGTGAAAAGGGAGAGGAAGTGTAGCATCCACAATATACACCGCTCCACCTTTCGTCCTGGATGCTTATGCGTGTAAGTGAATTATGCATATATATATGTGTGTGCATGCAGAACTTTCTCATTTTGTAACTATGCTTTCGAATGGACTTTTCCATTTGGAAATGATTCCGTTGGTTTTCACTGCGTTACTTGTTAAGCGGAAGGGTGGGCTGTAAAAAAAAGGCGCTAGACTTTCGAGAGGGGACGCTGTACGTTTACGCAAAGCTGCTTGTATGTATGCGCGCGTGAGCCTCTGCTGCCTTCTCTTTCTAACTGGCTCTAGGTCGAGCTTTTGGGAAGAGCAGAAGGTTCCGGTGACCTCGTGACACTCCATTAACGGAAAAGCTTCTCCTGGGAACTATAAGCTGCTGGTAGTCTAAATCTTTCAGAATAGTACCATCTAAGAAGTACCCTTTGCTTGAACTTGCTTCTGCCCTGTTGGAAATAACCAATACTCTTTTTTCCAAATTTTGATTATATCTCTCAAGTGTTCCAAAAGAAGAATCATAACATTAAAATAGTTTTGCTTAAAATTTTTATAAACAATATCTTTGGCATTATTATATTTTACGATTTTTTAAGCATATTAATATATACAAACTAATTAATGAATTACTTGTTAATCTATTGTACTTTTAATAAACATTGAAAAAATGACAGTTTACGAAAACAAACACAATGCTTAGTGCAAATAATCGCAGTAGTGTACAATCTCATATTTTTTCCTTAAATCTTTAATATTTTATTAAACGTAAATTTTTTATTTCATTCAAATTTGTTAATTTTTATTTTCAGGAACGATAATAATGCAACGAAAATAGAACTTTAAAAATTACATCATGTCAAGTGACAGTGAGAATTTGGGTAGGCCTAACAGGAGGCAAAGGCAAATTATATCTGATAGTGACAGCAGTGACGATTCATTTGCACATTCACTTAGACATGCAAAATGTAAAAGAAAACGTTTTCGTGTAAGTATAAAAAAATGTATTCAATTACAAATATTTAAACTTTTCTGCGTAAACATACTAATAAACTTAAAGTATAAAATATTAAATATAATAAATTCAAACATTTTATCAAGGAATAAAACTTAAAATAAACTAGAAAATTGTGAATGTTATATTAAATTATATTTATATTTTGTTTTTAAAGCAAAGAGTAATTAGTGAAGGAGAATCTACAAATGATGATAGTGATGTTCCTTTAAGACCAGTTCAAAAAAAGAAGAATCATGTAAATATTTAAATTTATAATATACTTACTCTTTCAAATTATTTTAAATAATTTCAATTCTGATATTTACTTTACAGAAACTAGCAAGTGATGAAGAAATGTCTAGTGATAGTTCAGATAATGCAGGTGTTGAGGATTTGCTTGGTAACTAGAGATCTTAAATATTAATTACTTTGGCACAATTAAAAATTTTTAAATTTATTCTACTGTTAAATTATATTAAATAATCAATACAGAAATTGGAATATGTAAATACAATTAAAATAGATTTTATAAATAAAATCAATAATTCTGAATGAATCTTAAAATTTTTAATTTTTTATCAAATTTCGTTTTTACTAAATTATTGTTTAAAATATTAAATAATTTTTTTCGATAATAATTTAAGTTCAATATTGTTTTATAGATGATGGAAGTACAAGCTCTGAATGGCAATCTGATTGGGAAAGTATGGATGAAGAGACCATAGATATGGCTGCAGCAAGTGCTAGCAAAAATTCTTTAAAAAAGTCTTCAAACAAAGACGTACCCAAGACATCATACGAATCTGAAATCAGTGATGGAGAATCAGAAAAGTGTCCAATTTGTCTTTTATCATTCCAAAATCAAGAAGTAGCTAGTCCAACATCTTGTGATCACTGTTTCTGCTTGGATTGTCTGATTGAGTGGAGTAAAAATGTTAATACCTGTCCTGTTGATCGTCAAATGTTTAATATGATCAATGTTAGAGCAAAAATTGGAGGAAAAGTGAGTAAATAATATCCCAGAATGATAAAACGATCCATTTAAAACTTGATAAAATACTTGCTATACACAATATATTACATTACTTATATATTACTTTTAAGAAATATTTTTAAAAATGTTTACGACCTTATTTATCCTTATAAGTCGATACGAAAAATCCGAGTTTTCGAGTAGATTTTATCATCTTTTGATAAAGCGCTTTCTAATGTTGCAAATATGGTCTCGTAAAAATCCAACTAAAACTTTTATTAGATTAGGAAGCATAACGGGCTAATAATTTAATAAAACAATCCTAATTTGACGTAATTCTAAACTATAAATGAATTCTTTAATAGTTAAATAAAATAATTAATTATTAAAAGGATTCAAGCTGCTAAATTTACGTTAAAAATGGATTTAGAAGGATAAACAAGATCCCATAAAACATTTGTATAAATATAAAATATTCTTAGTTTTTTTAAATTAATTAAATTGATAAAAGAACAAACTCGTATATTATTTGTGCCTAATGAACAATTATAATGATAAACTGTATAAGTTTTAATAGAAAATGATAATATGAATTTGAATTGTTTTATAGAAAACTCAAGTATTTCTTAGACAATACTTTACAATCTTATATTTTAATTCTTTAATAATAATTATTAGCAAGGAAATACATGTCATTTATTGTGTTTAATTTCAGATTATAAGACATGTGCCAATTGAAACTAAACTTGCAGCTGAAGAATCTGTCCAAGAAGATTCAACTTATTGTGAAATATGTCGTCAATGCAATCGTGAAGACAGAATGCTTCTTTGTGACGGCTGCGATTTAGGCTATCATCTTGACTGTTTAAATCCTCCACTGGAAGAAGTTCCTCCTGAAGAGTTTTGGCATTGTCCTGAATGTCGTCAAAATAATCAGAATGATGCTGAATCTGTAAGTGATAATATTTATTAATTACTTTATTATAATTATTATTTAAAACAGCAATGTAATTAATCACGTTTTTAAAAACTTTCTTCAAACCAACACAAAAATCAATAAAAAAAAGTAAGAAGGGAATTTTTAAAATTAAAACATTTAGTTACTTTTAAGCTTTTTTAAAAAAGTGCTCTTATTTTCATTTATTTAAATCAAATAATTTAAAAAAAAATTTAGTCTTAAATTTGATCGACATTTTGTATGCACGTTAATTTTTAAAAACCCGTCAGTTCTTTGCAATTCTTATATGTTAACAGAAAATGAATACTGTATGTTAAAATTATACAAGGAAAAATATACAAAGCATAATTTCATATATATGAAAATGGAAACAAATATTTTACAATTAGATTCCTTGTTTAATATAAATTTTATTTGATACAGATTTCTGATGTGTTTGTTTCTATCATATCATTTCCTGTCAATTTAAATTTACACATATTAATACCAAACGTAACGTCTTATCTTTCTAACAATAAAAACAAATTCTATTAAAATCTTTCAAATAACTTAATCTAATTGTCACTGATGAAATCTATAAAGTCTCAATAATCTATTTTTAATTAAAATTAAGTATATGATTAATAAATTCTTGAAATAATATAATTGAATGTTTACCTTTGTAAGATTTTTCTTGTAATTTTTAAATTCATTATTAATATAGCAAGCAATTTCCTTTTCTGAATTTCTTTATTTATATTTGAGATTTGAGATTTATATGAAAATCTAGAGTTCTTGCAAAAAATATTTTTATGGTGTACATGAACATGATACATGTAAATGTACATAATATATTTCATCGTTTTTTTTTTAATTTCTAAATTCATGTATTGATTTAATTTAATTATATGTAATTAAGTGATTTACCATTATTTTTTATTGCAGATTGAAATCGACCTAGAAGAAGTTCCTGACCTCATGGAAGAAGCCCGTCGACTCGGAGTGTCATACGGTCGGTCGACTGCTGCGCTTGCTGCTCAGAACAATCTGTCGCATATGCATCGCAGCCTCCGGGTTCCGCGTACCCAACAAGCGGAACGTGTCCGAACGAATGTGCGGATCCGTCGTCGCGCCGCCGCTGCTGCAATAGCTGCTTTCGATAATCGCGTATCGCAACCGTCGACTTCGTCCGGTTTCGATTCGATTAGCGAGAATAGTCGAACTCGCTCGCCGGTACCCGGACCATCGTCTTCGTCTAATTCACGTCGCGTTGCCGCGAGAACAAGATCTTCCGTATTGAAACGTAAGCCTAAACGTAAGAAAAGGAGGACGGCCACAACTAGAAGTAAGCGAAGGAGCACAGAGTTCCGCGAGGTCAGGATTTCCGAAATCAATGAGAATGGAGAACTAGAAGAAATTGTAACATACATTAGAGCAAGTGCATCAGCAACCGGATATGGCGGACCCGTTCCAGCAGGCAGGAGACGAAAGAAGCGCAAGGTACTTAGTGATTATGAAGATTGAAAGCAGATCTGCAGAGTCAGAGGACTTGCGAATCTTCTACATAAATATCATTTACCTCATTTACCTCATTTCATTCATTAAAAACGACTACACAGGCCTTATAGAATTGTAAATTTGATCTTTTTTTCTTGATTTTAAAAAATTGACGAATTTAAACTTCGTTTTAAGTTACAAGTTTTGTGCCGCTTTGTTAGTAGTCATAACTTTTATTTTTTATTTTCTTTTCACTCATTATTAATAAATTTCTTCTTTAAAGAAGTTAACATAATGAACAATTTTTAACCTTTTTCAAAATTGGTTCAAAACACGATTCATACGTACAATTTATAAAACTAATACTTTCCAGATTAATGATCAAAAGTGCAAATTGCTTTTATAACTGGAATTTCTAAAGATAAAAGATCGAATTTTAATCTGTAGAAATGATGCCTGAACTTTCATCTCATTTTTTATTTTATTGAAGCAATACAAGGCAAAATTGAAAGAAAAATTCTTTTTTACATTTTTTACCAAATCAAGAATGAAATAAACAACGAAGACCTTTCTTTCTTACAGTTTAAAATTAAACTTGAAGCGAATGTTTAAGAAATTGAATTTTAAAGCTCAAAACTTTCAAGAAGATGCATTTTTTTCGAGTTTTATTTTAAGCTCCGTAATTTATGTTTTTAAAATTATACTTGTATTAGTTTGTGTTAGGGTCACAAGACTTAAATTTAAATTGTGAAAAATATTGTAAATTTTGTTCTTGTTGAACAAAATTACAGTATATGTAACGTTGTATATGAAAGTCATTTTATTAGTTTTCATAAATTATGCACAATTTTTACTTGAAATCCTAAGAAAGTCTTTGTTTAACATCATACCAAGAAAGGAATGTTCTTGTAAAACAATTATAATTTAAAAATGTCCAAAGTTATTTATGCCAAATGCCAGTGATTTTCTATTGATTAAATTTAAGATATTATTATTAGTTAGATGTTGAACTAGCCATATTTTATTTAAATATTTAAAAATTTAGTTTTCGATATACATCTTTGTTTTCGAAAATTTTGTAATTCACGAGATTAAATTTTGTAAATAAAGTACATTTTCTCAAATGCATTTGGCTCTTTCTTTGAATTTTGCGAAAAATACCTTTTTTAATTAAAAGTAAATAAATACATCAATTTATGAATGTTTTACACATTAAGAAGTATATATATTAATTAAAAACTTACGTAAAAAATAAATAAATTTAAATGAACTGATTAATAGGAAAAATAAAATTTTATTTTGTTAATATGAGTTAATGCATATTGATTTTATGAAAGCATTTTTCTTAATTCATATAATTACACAATTGGTTGATGAAATATTAAAAGTATTTTAAACACACAGGATTTTGAAGTTGTATATGTTCATTCGGTAAATTCTTGTTAATGTTAATAAACTTAAATAATAATAATAATAATTATTAATAATATTTTATTTTAAACTTAAATAATAATAATAATAATTATTAATAATATTTTAAGACTAATAATATTATAAATAACGTTTCTCATTTATATTTTGTTTATACAAAAAACTTCAAAATCATCGAAAAATATTCTTTTACTATTTACTTAAATTTTTTTAAAATAAAAATAAAAAATTATTTGATCAATAATAAATTTGAGAGTAACAGACATTAATTAGCTCTTCGATAATTTAAATTCTAAGCATTTAAATAAATAACATTTTGCGTTTTATTTGATTTTTCAGAAACAGCGACGCGCCCGTACTGTTGCTTCAGTGGCTGCATCTATTAAAACCGCTAAGCGACGACTTGCTACGAGATTGAAGATAATGAATTCCACAGCAAAGAATAGTAATAATAACAGTGTGCAGCTTGTACCGAAAATTAAGAACGAATCTCTACCGTTGACCTCGAGCGCGGCTTTGAGGGTGGCTCGCCATCATGCTGGCATAGCCCAGCTTAGCCTGTTTGGCAGTGGCTTAGGCCTTGACTACAGTCCACCGGGGTGAGTGAAAATTTTTATTTTATTTTAGTAGCCAGTATATTTTTTCTAGATTTCTTTTTCTGTTTTCCGCGAAAGGCTGCTTTGATTCTTAAATTATTGAGTTAAACATTCCACAAATAACCCTATTCTAAAATAGAAAAGCAACATAAAATCAGAAACTACTTTAAGGCTCATTGGTTTACAGTAAATTTCCGAGCTCAATTTTCATACTTGCAACAGATTTAGTTTTAATACTCACCATAGAACGATCCTTTAACTAGATAATACAAATTTCCGAAGCAATAGACGGTATTTTTTTTTAATCCATATATACTTTTTTCCCTTTTGTTTGTATTATTTTTTTCTAAAATTGAAAAAATAATATATCCATTTAATTTACAAATGTAGATATAGATGTAGATAAATTAGAAATTCATAAACTAATTTTTATAAATATATTAATTGATTGTTTATAGAAAGATTTGTTGGACTACTAAATACGATAAAAATAACACATAAAATAGCTGATTACCTATATTCATTAGCAGTGAACTTTTACACATATTGAATTAAATTATAGACAAAATCTCCATAGTTTAATTGAAGCAGCTTTTCGGAAACCTATATTACTCGGCTTTCTCTGTGTGTTACTGAATTTTTTATGGAAAATTTTTATTTATTTTGTTATAACAATTGGCTCACTGCATGTCATATAAAATTTGAGAAATTTTCCAAATAGAAAATTTCACGAAAAAAAAAAACAGCTGCGGGTTCTTAAATTTATTAGGAACACAGCAAGATTAAAAAATCTTGCAAAATATATAATTAATTGTAATATCTGTGATTCTGGTAGGAACATGGTTTTTTTTACGTTAGTTACGAATTAATTTTCGAGGAACAAAGTACATATGATATAATAATTATATTTAACAAAATAATAAATATAATTCTAATATACAGTTTTGTAAATTAGTTCAAAAATCTTTTAAAATAAAAGATTTTTAGGTGAAATTAATCAGGATATTGCGCACAATACACATTGTTCTGGATGGTAGCATTTGACAATATTTATGAATTATTTATTCATCTACTAAATTCGTTTCTATTTTAATAAAAAAATTTTATTTACTATAATATTTTTACTAAAAAAGAGGTTTATGTTGTTAAAATGAAATAAAATAAACTCAATGTCTTTTTTAAAAATTTTATATTACGGTTTAAATTGGCATATCTGTTATATTCAAAAATAAATTTACTATAATAAATATTACTATGAATTATTTAAAAAATGAATTGAAATTTTTACTGATAATGCAAATAACAATAAATTTATTACACCTCTTTTTTGGTACATGTATAAATGCTTATAAAATCAATGATCGGGCTCAAATTTAGAGCAATAGGCATGAATATTTTTGTATTTTACCCCTAACGCAGGTCAGAGGATGAACTAGAAGAAAGCACTACTAACGGTGGTACTGGCTTGCTGTCACGTGTGCGATCTGCGGCCACGTCTGGCATTAGGCGGCGTCTAGGCCTCAAGGCTGCAATTGCTCAACCGAATATTACTCATTCAACGGATTCCTCGATTGATATTCTCAGCAGTATCCTTAGCAGTCAGGAAATTTGGCATTCAAGCAAGTCTAAAATCACGCTCAAATCAGATGGTTCCTTTGACATTGAGAAGCCTAAGAAAAAGCCAGAGGCAAACAATAATATCGATAACAGCCCCGTCAAGATAAAACCCAATAATGAGTCACCAAGTAAAAAAGAAAAACCTCTCGATTTGACCAATGTCAATCCAAACAATCTCGTGCAACAAGCACCAATGTATAATAATTCCCGAGGCGGTGGTAATCGCTCGGGTGGTAATTACCGTGGCGGTAATTATCGTGATAATAACAGCCGCCATAGCCATGGTGGAAACTATAATAATACTGGTGGTGGCGGAGGTCACGATTCTTATTCTGGCGGAGGTGGCGGCTCCGGTAGGCATAGTTTCGGAGGTACGGGTAATCACCCGCAGGATTACTTTCCCGGAGGAGGTAATTACTCGAATTACGAGCATCGAAATGCTCCGCCTCCGCTATTAGGCATGCAGTCGCCCTTTCGCAGTAGAAATCCGCAGAACTTCCGCAATCGTTTTCCACCACCGCAATTTAATCAGGATGACCGACCGCCTCCAGGTCGAGACCTAGATCAAGATTCAGGCCGAGATCAAAGCCGAAATCAAGGTCGAGATTTCCCCTTTCAAGATCAATTTGCAAGACCCAGGATGCCGGGTATGCCAGGTATTCCACCTCCACCACCTCCATTAGCCTTGAGGATGTCTACTCCGCGAAGTAACGAAAACAAGGGCCCGCAGGACAGAGAAACTAACGCCGAAGATAGAAGCAATCGTGAGAATGAAAAGTACGATTCGCAGCAAGGTAATCAGCAGGAATCGAAGGATAACAAGCCCGACGAAGAATATGATATGTATGATGATCTTGAAGCACCTAGAAAATCAGACAACCGCACGGGGAATGAGGACGAAGACAGTTCTCACTCGCTTTTGCCGCCACCCGAACCACCCACGGATTTATTTGACTTTGATGAAAGTGAACGCGGTCAAGATAGCGACCGAGAGGACCTTGTTATCGACGATACTCCCAGGGAAGATGCTGCTGTTAAATCGTCAAACGTTCAGACGAGCGCCGATAAATACGATCCCTTTGCCGCGGATAGTGACAGTGATGATAGTCAACATCACCATCAGAGTAGATTCGCTGCAAAGAGCAGTAGTAAAGAGAGCCACTCGAACATACAGCCTACGCCTCTGAGACCTCCGCCAGGCTTGTCAGAATTTCCTGGCTTAAAAAACGATGACAATGAGTCAATAATGGGCGATGGTGCTTCGATAATGGGTGACAATGCTTCGATAATGGGAGACAATGTTTCGGTGATGGGCGACAATGCCTCGATTATGGGTGATGATGATTATCAAAGCTCGAAGCCTAATAGAGATGAGAAAAGGGGTTCGTCATCAAGGACACTAGAGCCCCCTCCAAATTTTGGGTTCTCAGAAATGGACTCAGATATGATGTCCGATGATGGTAAATCAAAAGACGAAGAGAAGAAAGACAGCTCTAAGTCGAAGGTATCTGTGCCGAGAATCCGTCTGACGGCCTACGACGATGATGAGGATGAAGACTCTGAATCGGATTGTCCAAACTTCTCAATTTATTCGTCGGAAACGATAAACGTAGCTAGACACACTGAGCAAGAACTCTCTTCGCAGATTGAACCTTTAAACCAGTCTGAAGCACCCGTTGAAGAGGACAAAAAGAAGCCTGATCCGCTCGAGCCACCGTCAATGCCTTCCGTCGAGAAGGATGAAGAGGAAGCGAATAACAGTATGGAACCGTTGGAACCTCCACCAATGCCTCTAGGCATGTTAGATGATGACATGCGAAGCAAAGCCGGAAGTCCAGAGTCCGTGGCACCGCTGGAGCCTCCACCAGTTCCTCCAATGGATGATCTAGAAAGCGTAGCTGATCCTTTAGAACCACCGCCTATGCCCCCTATGGGTGATTTGGAAAGTAATGTGGGGTCGCCTGTTGCGCCTCTAGAGCCGCCGCCAATGCCCCCAATGGATGATTTAGAAGGAAGCATGGTTGACCCCTTGGAACCACCGCCTATGCCTCCTATGGAAGGCTTGGATGACGATCATCCCCCACTAGAACCACCACCGATACCGATGATGGATTCTTTAGGCGAGCATCCACCGTTGGAACCGCCACCAATGCCACCACTGGACTCGCTCGATAGACCTGATACACCAGGTCCATTGGAACCTCCACCCATGCCACCCCTTGGAGCGATGGATACATCGATACCACCTCCGTCAATGACGTCGATGCTACCTCCACGACTAACTTCTATGCCACCTCCATCTATGACATCAATTCCTCCGCCATCGATGACAATGCAGCCACCGCATATGATTAATCTCCAAATGCCACCACCGACTATGCTGCCAGTTCAGGTTTCAGCTCCGATGACAAGCATGCAACCACCTTTGCCTTTGACAATACAGGCACCACCTCCACCACTAGAACCTCCTCCCTTACCTCCGATAGATGATCTTAATTTAGATGAAAGCCAGAATAATAGGCCTTTGGAGCCTCCTCCTGCTCCACCCAGTATTCTTGGCGACGACGATGATAATTCTTTGCCTACCACAAGCGAGGAAGAGGACGAAGGCGAAGAAGACAACGAAGAAGATGATACTCCTGTAATTGGACCGAAAAATAGGGGCAGAAAGAAGTCTATTTCAAAAAAGAATGACGAATCTATTGGTGATCAGGATGAAGACGTTATCGTTGGTGATGTTCAAGCCTGCGATTTAACGGAATCAGAGACGTCTCATTACGTTGATGCAGTACAGAAAGAGCGTCAAACTTTAAATAAATCTTCTGGAAAGATTCAATTAGACAGCAGAGGTAAAATTACTTTTAAAATCGGAAATCTGAGTAGGCTCAATAAAGTGAATCTGTATGATGAATTGGATGAAACTGAAATTTCTCGAATGAATTTAGACCTTGAGAAAGAAAGGGAAAAAGAAAAAGAGTTGGAAAAAGATAAAGATAGGGATAGGGACAGAGACAAAGAAAAAGATAGAGAAAAAGATAAGGAAAGAGATAAGGATAGGGATAGAGAAAGAGAAAAAGATAAGCACAAAGAAAGGGAACGAGAAAAAGAAAAGGAGAAAGATTCTAAGAGAAAAGATGACAAAGACAAAAGTAAGTACGATTCAAAAAGCAAGTATAGTGAAAAAGATTCAAAATCAAAAAGTAAATACGATGACAAGAAGAGTTCAAAGTCTAGCAAATCCAAGTACGAAGAAAGCTCAAAGTCATCGAAGGATTCGAAAAGTAAGCACTATAGCAGTAAAGATTCAAAACATAAGAAATCTCACGATAAACCCTTACATCCACAATCTGGCTGGGATATAAAGCCTAGAGGTATGACGTCTTCCGAATCGTCATCTGATTCACAAAGCTCAGATAGTAGTCCAACGAGAAAAGACAGTCCTCCTATTAGATTGGACAGTCCTATTTTATTAGATAGTCCTGTTAGAAGTCCTATCCGGAAATCAGACGTATCAAAATCTGCAACGAAGCAAATTAACATTGATCTAGACGAGCTGCAGCAAACGTTAGATAAGAAACTAGTTGAGCTCGAGGACCTAAATAAACTTCATCCTGATGATACAGATATCGTATCTATACCCGATGATATCGAATTTGATCAAAGTAAGAGTAAAAAAAGCGATGAAGCGGAAGATCAATTGGTAAAACCAGTTGAACCCGTTGAAGATGAAAATGAAAAAATTCTTCCTGAAAAAGACGTTCCAGTTACAACGGCTTCAGTTATTAAATTGACTGAACAAGAAAATAATTTGTTGGATGAAATTGAGAAATCTTGCGAAGTGGAATTAAATAAAGAAGTAACTCCTTCTGACGAATCAGAAGAAATAAAAAAGGACGTAGTGGTTGAAGAGGTCTCTGCCGATAAAGAAACAGAAAATACCGAAGAAGAAGACGACGTTGAAAAAATAGTAGATGAATTAATCGAAAAACCTATCACTAATGACAACATCAGCGTCAAGTCTATGGAATTATCAGATGCCGAGGATAAAGCTATCGAGGATATTGAAAAAGAAGCAGAAGCAGAAGAATCAGGGAGCGAGAAGAAAGATGAAGAAGAAGATGTAGTGATTACGGCTGATATAAATGATAAGTCTGAAATTATAGATTTAGACAGTGCTGAATTTGTGGATAAGCCTGTAACGTTTGTCGGTGATCTGGACAACGACGGTTATCAAATAGAATCGACTCCAGCATCTTCAAGAGTAGAGCCTGAAAAGGAAACACCTCCGAAACGGATCAGCGAAGAGCCTGCTTCGGAGTGGGAGGCGGAGGGCGCTTTCACTCCCTGCAAAGACGAACGAATCACTAGCAAAAACCTAGAGATGCGTGTGGGTCTTAGCGGTCGTTCAGTCTCTCTAATAGAAACTGACCTTGAACCTATAACTCCGACGAAAGACAGAATTAGCGATGGTCTGGACGGCATTAGAACTCCAGCAGGTTATGCTGGTCTTGGAACAGAAGCCATTTCTGAAACGGACGAGGCTATGAACTTTGAGGACGAGCTCGCACTCCTCAATATGCGTTGCAAGGACAGAGATGTCGAGGAGGGTGAAATACCTGACGACAGGCCTAGGAAGCAGTCTGCAAAAGCAAAGGATTTGGACGAAGAAGCTAAACAGAGACGAAGCAAGAGAGGCAAGAAGGAAAAGGCTAATAAAGACACAAATAAGGAAAACATTGCCTCGGACAATAATCTTGCGGCCGCGTGGAAGAAGAGTAGCAAAATCGTCACGACAAAGGAACGTCAGTATCGCGAAAAGAGGTCAAAATCCAAGGACCCCAAACTGAAGAAGAAAAAAGAAGTTGTAAAGAAGAAAGATAAGCGCAAAGAGTTGCCTCGCTACAATGTTCGGAAACTTGTGCAAGAGAAGCCGCGCGCTCGTAAGGACGCATACGGACGTGACATCCGCGAGAGTTCTCGCAGCAGGTCTCTCAGTTTATCTCGAGAACGCTCGCTCTCCTTTATCAGACGCAGTCGGTCTTACTCACCTCGTGGACGCAGAGCATCGAGGAGTCGCTCGCGATCCTGGTCCAGGACTAGACGCTCGCGCAGTTATCGTTCCGTTTCCCGCAGAAGATCGCTGTCTCCTCGAAGCAGGCGCGAGAAGCTTAGGAGACGCTCGCTGTCTCGAACGCGTGCCAGGACTCGATCCCGCAGCAGAAGTCACTCGCGCAGGCGTTCAGTCACTCCTAGGCGCAGGTCTCGCAGGTCCATGTCGAAGAAGCGAAGGTCCAGATCTAGATCCAGATCCAGGACTAGGTCTAGGTCGCACTCGCACTCGCGCCGAAAAGACAAGAAGAAGCACGTGTCGAGGTCCAGATCAAGGGTGCGAAAGCGCTCACGTTCCAAGAGTCAGAAAAAGCGGGAGAAGAAGCACTCGAAGCGCAAGGTCTCGAGATCCAGGAGTCGCTCGATTGATCGTCACAACTGGGAGCATCACCAGCTGGCCTTGGCAGAAAAAGTCGCCGATGCCAACTTCCAGAGAGAGGCGAGCTGGGCTGCCCGCTGGGCACCCTCTTGGTCGCGCTCGCGCTCCAGGACACCGCCGATCATCCATCCGGAGAACATTGCTCGCAATTGGTCACCACCGACGTTATCACTGCTCAATTCTGTCAATGTGCCTCCGAAGAATCTCAAAGTCATACTGACTAACAAAGAGGCTATCAAGAAGAAGAAGAAGGAGAAACGCAAGGAGAACCGCAAGCTTAAAGAGGCCGAAAAGAAGCGCAAAAACAAAAAGGGCCGAAGTCCGCCGCCCTCCAAAGAGGTCTTTGCTAGTGGTGATAATATTCTCGTCAGCGTCTGCTTTAACAAAGATAACGATGTCCAGCCTACGGGAGTTCCCGAGCTACCAGAGACTATTCCGCTGCTGCCCCCGGTTAAACGCAGGCGCAGGGAGCCCTTGCAACTGGAGCCTCCGCAACTCCAAGCTCCCCCCGCCAAAAAAGCGAAGAAAGACAAAGCTAAGGAGAAGGCGGTAGCGCCAAGAGCAAAATCACCTCAGAAACCTGTCAAAAAGAAGGAGAAGAAGAAGTCGAAGGCAGCGGAAATCGCGGCGAGCAAAAAACCCATGGCGGTCATTGACCTTGATCAGTCGCCATTCCGCGAGCAAACGCCCTCGCCAAGAGACGTCATTGTCCTAAGCGACGACGACGACAAGCAACAGGCGGCTAACGAGGAGCTCGAGGAGATGGGCACTCCCGAGCAGCCACAGGAATCGCACACGCCTGCGAGGTTGGATGCACAATTTCTTCAGGGGCCAAAGACGCCTCCCGAGCCTCAGGTCAAGTTCTCGATCGCCAACAAGCAGAGTAATCTAAGACCATCCCTCGTGAACCCGTTGCTCGAAGAGGAGGAGCTCGAGGAAGAAATGGAGATGGAAATGGACGATATGGCCGAAATGGAAGAGCTACTTGACGAACAAGTCGAGGAGGATCACGAACTACGTGCCCAAGAGGAACTTGAATCGAGAACAAAGGTGGGCCCGAACACTCCGCCGGAACCACCGACTTCCCCGCCTACCTCTCCAGACGCTTACGACCCGTTCGACCCAACCAAGTCGCGCTCACCAACGCCCGAACCCAACAGTCAAGAAGATAACAACGCCGATGAGAGACTGCAAGCAGCCGACGGCGACTCGCCAAGCGAACCTCAAGAATCGCAGGCAGACGACAAAGAGGATCAGCAAGAACAAACAGATGCACCGAAGCCAGCTCCAGAGAAGCCCAAGATTATTTCCGTGGTTACGATCAAGAGGGTCTCGCCGGTTTCCAATACACCACCACTGACAGACCAAAACGAGGCTAAAGCTGATGTTTCGCCAGCGACCAACCAGACCGCACCGTCAGCGACTCAGCAACAACAACAGCAGCAACAACAACAGCAACCGCAGCAGACCCAGGCTGCGCCTCAAATTAGCACCTTCCCTGTTATCAACCCTGTTCTTGCAACTGTTGCTGCTGCTGTGCAGAGGAGTACCATTTTCAGCGCAGCCAGCCAGTTAATTGGACCACGGAATCTCTTACAAGTGAGTATATTGGAAAACTTACTTTTTATCAAAGCTATTTTAATATCAAAAGTCAAGAGTTGCCTTAACAGTCTTAATTTAAAACGAAATTAAACTTATTTAATATCAACTTATTATTGATTTTGTTTGAAAATTTTATTCAAAATCTATAATTTTATTTTATTCTTTTTTAATTGTAGACCAATACCCTCGTTCAAAATAGTCAAATGAAACAACAGCAGAGGCCCACATTGCCAAACATTTTCGCAAATTCAATGCCGAAACCGATGCCTGTGAGGACTCTGCCGGCAAAGTTGCAGGCAAAAAATATGTCAATGCTTGCTCACAATGGCAGCGACGCCAACATTGAAATGAGCAACGACAACATTGATATGTCGTCGCCCTATTCTCCAGGTTCAAGTCTCAGTGACGGTTTATTCGACCCACCAAGCCCCGCCTTCAACAGTTCGCCCAATGTTGCCTTGTCTACCAAGATTCGCAAAAGCCAAGAGAAGAAAGATGCGTTCGATGCACTCTTTGAGGGTTCGCCCATTGTCCATAAGAGTTCCATGAAAGTTCGCATGAAGAAATCAGAAAAGGACAAAAAGAGAAAGGGTAAACATCAGCTTTTAATAAATTTTATTTTTTGCAGAATTTTTTTTCTATTTTACAAAATTTTAATTGACTTACAATTTTTTTCGATTAATAAATAATTATAGATTCTCGCTGCCGCTAATAATTCTCTTATACTTTTTGGTTATTAAAATTTTTATTCTATTTAATATTATTTAAGAGACTATTCTTTTTTAAAAAATGAGAAGCGGAAATTTAGTTAGGATATTGTATTTTATAAATTTATTTACAGGTACTCATTCAAAAATTGGCGTTCGTATGGACGAGAATCAATTGCAAATACTGGACGATCTTCCAAGTTCCGCTGTAGAGATGCAAGTTAAAGATAAAGTAAATAACTACTATTTGTATTATTGCGTGATTTTAAAATTTATTTATTATATACTTTAATAAATGTTTTTTTCTTTGCTTATTAGTTTTTGAAGAAACTTAATCGACAAGAGAGAGTAGTTGAAGAAGTTAAATTAGTATTAAAGCCTCATTACACTAAGAAGCACGTAACAAAAGAAGAGTACAAGGACATAATGAGAAAAGCTGTTCCAAAGGTAAATTATACATTTGATTTTTTAATTTTAAACATTAATTTATTAAGGATTCAGTTAAAAATATTTTTTCTTTAATATTATATAACGTATTTTTACTCCATTTATAAAAGTATTAATGATTGCAATAATTTTTCAAATTAAATTTTTCAGAAAAATTGTTGGACACAATTTCTAATAATTTTATATTTTTACATTTTTTTCTCACTAATTTATAATGTGAGTTTAAGTCAAGACTTTCTCATTATTTCACCGTATTTTTTTGTTCAGATATGTCATAACAAGTCCGGTGAAATTAATCCCAAGAAAATTGCTGCTCTCATTGAAGCCTATGTCAAGAGGGTCCGGGCAAAGAAGAAATTCCCAGTATCGACAGGTGCAACAAATTCAGTGAATAAAAAGCCTGCGTAAGTTTATACATATAAATATATTACGGATACATTGTGGTTATAAGAAAGCTTAACAATTTTATGCAAATTAAATACATAATCAAAATTTGTAAATATTATTTTATTCACATTTAATGTATTTATAAACATTCTGAGTCAAAAATACTGTAATTAAAAATCCATTTAAAATTTATTTGTGCAAAAATGTTGTTTTATGTTGCAGGAAAACTTTATGGAGTTGATCAATTGAAGAATCTGTAGAGATATATCAGCAGTCCTCGTTGTTGGAGTAATCATAGGTGTTGAATCATGCTCAAATAGTGTGCACATTTTTGTGCATGGTAAGTGATCATCGTTTTTTAAATGTTTTGACACGAGAAACGTTCGGTGAAAATGAAAATAAAGAAGGGCAATCAAGTGATTTGTAAGTGAAGCATCGGCTGAACAATGTGTATTGTATGTACATACTTAAATTGAATATAAGCGCAATATTTTTATTTATCCAAGTGCTAGCTTACTTGTGACAATGAGCGAACTAATACATTATTGTCAGTAACCTCATTAATTTGTTTCTCTTTTAGAGAATAATTATTAAGAATAGGAAAATATGTAATTAAGTAATAAGGTTTAAGAAGAGATACGATTGAAAAAGATAAAAAAAATACATGAAAATAATGTACTAAGAGTTTTTTGGATTGTAAACATCTTTTTTTTGCGAATTTCTTATCAAACGAGTGTATCGTGGTTAAAACCACAACTTTTTGTCGTAAATATAATTTAAGTGGAATAAATGGGAAGAAAATCGGAAAAAAAAGAAACGTCAAAACTTGGCGTTCAACAGTAAAACAGACAAAGGTGTAGTAGAATGTTAAATACTAAATTTTGGATTGTAATTTTTTTCAATTAAGAACTGTTGTATAGTTGCAAAATGATTAGACATCGAAATATCGATGTTAAAGTGATTACGATTTTTTTTCTGTTTTTATACTGCGAAAGCGAAACAACTAATGATAAACATCGTTTATCTCTGTAAAAGAAAACTTGAAATAAATTAATTCACAGTGATCAACGTTTATGTACTTTGTTCCTTAAATTATTATAGTTAGTATAATTGCATGCGTTTGGTTTTTACATAATTTTTTCTTAATTTTTAAATGATGATTTTCTTTTTAATCAAAAGGTTTTTATTTTAGGAAACTATAAATCTCAAAAAGTTATTTAAAAAAAATTGTTAACATTATATACTTTAAAATGAAATCAACATTTTTTTATTTAAAAAGATTAAAATAATTATTTTTAAATTCAATTTACTACTAAAAGTGGAAAAGTAAATTATTAACATGAATTTTGTAAATTAATGGAATATACATTTTATTTTTAAATTCTTATATGACAAAAATTTGCATTAGTTCACATCACAGATTTTTAATGTACATGTTTATTTCTACAATATTACAGTAGCAATGTAAACAAATTGTTTAATGAGTAATTAACATATAAAAAATCACATGTTGATCTTCTTACTTATTTTATACCGATGATTACTTAAGTACACTTAAAATTTTTATTTGGCATTTGCAAATCCAATGCGGTCATTTCCCATATCAAATTCAGTGTAAAAGCGACCGATGAAAACATCACCAAGAATCCATAGAGGACCATTTGGTGGTGGAATATCAATGCCCATAAAACCACTAAGACAAATGGTTTTTCCAAATTGGGAAACCTGAAAAAGGTATATTCTTATATATATCATGATTTTTCACAATTTTTTTTAAATATTTTGTTGATTTTGCAAATTTATTAAACAAAGATAGTTCAGTTGTTCGTAATAAAAAAAATATATTAATATTAATCATATTAGTTTTACCTTTAAAACATAGTCTTCTCCTTTCAAAGAAAATGATTTACCACCAAAAACAAAGTCAATAGTTGGTAAAGTAGGAATACTATTACAGCTTACCTAAAATAGAAAAATTAAAAAGTAATTAATAACTTGGTAAAAATCACCGTTTGAGACACTTATAAAATTCTTTATTTAACGAACCATCGCTTCTCCAGCCATGATTGGCGTGGCACCAATTTTTTCGTTGATACCTTTAATTTCGTCCACAGGTCCAGCAATAAGAGAAGTACCAGTATCAGCGATAGCTTGACAACCTTTTTCACAAAATGATTTGTCACCAACTTTGATCCTAAAAGTAGTGAAAACAAACATTTTTAATATTATTTTTAAAATAATTAAAATAATTAAGTTAGTAATAAAAGTTTTAATGACTATTAAATTAAAAGAAAGATAATACCCGTTTTAAAATTTTAGTAGTATTAATTTATTTGTTACCTGTCCATTTGGAATTGCCAGTAAGCCTTACGACTAACAGGAACGTAAGTGAAATCGCCAGTGTAGTGATCAGGGTCAGATCCACCCAAAATCATTTCACCACCAATCTTTGCATTTGGATCTCTAATTAAAAAATGTATTATTTATGAATATATCTTATGCGAGAATTATTCGGTGTAAATAAAACTTTCATTTACCTGTCCAAGTAAAAGCTGAAAACAGGTTGAGGTACTAAATTTTGTTTGACCATATTATAGAATACAGGAGTAACACCATCAACTGCAATTTTATCATATGCTAATCCCATAATACCATCAAATTTCGCTGCTACAAAAGCTAGCCCAGGCTCACTCATGGCTTCAGCAAAAGTTGTATCTTTTACATCAACTCCAGCAATCTAAATTATTTTCAAATGATTCAAAAGGGTTTAATAAATGATATTGAAGGAACTCTACCTATTTGTAGCTAGTCAGAATGAGTGCTATTTTTTTTTTTTTTTTTTTTTTTTATTTTAAAATTGTATTTTATTTAAGCTTATGCATAAATATATGTTCAATATTTATTGATTTGATTCTTTCTTTATTTCAATTAATTTTTATATTGAAAAGTACTCAATGATTGTTTTGCCTTGTAAATTTCAGTAAAAACTTATCATTTACTAGTTTGAGCTGTATATAAATAAATAAAAAACAAGTGCAAGTTTCTTATACCTGTTTCTGTCTATGTAGTAAATTATTTTAACCATAGAACTCATTCAATTAACTATAGAACTCCCTTAATTTTGTATTTTGAATTATAAATTAAAATCTTACATTAACAGTATCAGTAGATAGAAATCCAGATAAACTTCCAGAGCCATACTGAATGGCAAATTCAGTACCATTGACTTTGTATGAATTTGATTTTCTGCTATCATACTTGTGATGAAGTACTATAAAATAAAAAGTAAAGAAATTAAGTGAATATTAGATGTCATACCAACTTTTTCATTTTTATTCTTAATTTTTTCAAAATATCTTTTTGCAATCCTTTACATCCTTTTCTTTTTGTCTACACAGAAAATTTTTACAAAACGATATTTTTAGAAAATTTTAGACTAGACTGCAAAATTTGAAAAACTGTAAATTGGTAATATAAAGACTTTTTTACTTACAGCAAGCTATATTTGTCATGTGACATTTTTTCGATGGAACCCACAGATTTGAAGATCCTGTGTCAAAGACAACAGTAAACTTTTGTGGTGGGGAACCAATATTAATCTCTCCATAATATTGAGCATCCAGATAATTAGATAATGGTTCTGGTATTGGACCACCAGATCCATAACGAAGTTTGACTTGCTTAAGTTCAGTTCCAACTTCTTGTAATTTCCTTCTAGCACTTTCAGTTCGGTATAGTGGAACCCTGCAGAATATTTTATTTGTAAATAATTAAGAATATTAACAGAATATAAAACAGTGAATGTTTCACTTTGAAATACGAATACAAAAACTGGTAACAATCCATGGAACTGTGTCGGTTATCGGTAGGAAGTTTATCACAATGATTCATTTTCAGTAAGTGGAAATGGTAGAGCAGGGGTCAGAGTTTATTTAAGTGATAAGTCTATCACATCACATGATACTATACGAATAAAAACATTTATAAAAATAATCTTAAGGAAACTAAATCAATTATCACAATTATTATTATACATATTTTCTTCGCTCATGAGGATCTTTTTAAGATTGAATTATAAAATTTATTTTATTTTAATTTCATAAAAAATCAGTTTACAAATTTATTAAAAGTGAAACGGAATAAAAGAATAAAAACTTAAAATTATAGAATATTTAGGTTAAGAGGTTCAATTTCAAATAACAACTAAATAAAGCAATTGAACTGATGCAAAATTATTAGCCTTTAAAGGCTCAGAATTTAAATTTCTAAAACGTCTTTTAGAATTGCCCAAGGTTGTCTTTTGTATCATACATGGAGTTTACATAAATTTGCTATAGAGCCGACGCATGAGCTTCCGGCGCTCTAAAGGTCAATAAAGTTTTGCAAATATTGTTGTCTTAAATAAATAAATATCAATCAAATAATAAAATCATTAACTATATGAATTCATTTGAAAAAGGAACAAAATAAAAATAAACGCGGGGTGGCGTAACAAGTAAAATTTGAAACTCATTGCACAAAAGGAAAAATATGACATAGCGTATTTAAAAATCACCGTTGTTAATTGATTAACAGGCTACTAAGGAGATCACAATCTTACCTGACTAATTCTGCATTAATCAGGACGAGGCAGAAGCTCGCCCAGAAGACGAGTCGAAGCATTTTCAATCAGTTGTAATGCCTGTAAAATCACCAAGAACCTTCGCGGATTGTCTTCTGAAGTATAAATGAATCGCAGATCCAGAGCCTTCGCTTCCACTAAAGAATCCGTTGATGTTTTGGTTGTGTCAGTGTCACTTGACACTGCTGACGCATCAAAATGTCTCCAATATACCGCATCGCGTATCGCGATTCGCGACGTGCATGGCGAATCGGATTGGAAGTTTAAGAGCGCGCGTAATATTTGACTGGGGGTACTTTGAAAGAGTAATTTTTACGAAAATTTTATCTTTTATTATTTACAGATAATTAAGATAACTTTTTTATATTATTTTCATCATATTTATTTTATTGTTGCGTAAAAAACAATATTTATAATCTCAAATCTTTTATCTTACATGTCATTAAAGGAAAATTTTAATGTTTTGAGAAATATTGTTGTCACTGATTAGAAGACAGTCTCACCAATATTTATCACACCATTATCCATGTCAAATTCAGAATAAAATTCCATCATAAAAGCGCCACCGAGCATCCACATTTTTGAGGTGGTATCTGAGTTTGGCACGAACGGGCTGAAGCACGCCTCGATGCTGTCGATAGTAACCTAAAACGGTTTCCGGTCGTTTAAATTTCACTGAAAAAATGTTCTTACAATTTTAAAGCAAGACAATGAGACTTACGCGTTGAACGTAATATTTCGACTGAAGAACGAAGTCATTGCCGTTTAAGATAAAGTGGACCAGCGGCAATTTAGCGTACTGGCGACAATTCACCTGAAATTTTATACTTGTAAAATTGCAGTCCTTTTATTATTTTGCGACAAAAAATTAATAAAAACGTACGGAGTATTTTTTAATTCCAGGTATCCAGCGTCCGTTCATCATGTAATTTAGTTTTTGAATCTGCTCGAACGGTCCCGTGATGGTGTTAGAACTTGAATCAAAGATGGCTGTGCATTTTTCGCAAATTGGACGCATCGTTTTATTGCTCTCTGCCGATATGCTGGTAAATTTTTCGTAAATTAGAAAATTACTTAGATTGTTAGGGTACAAAATTTCTATACAGTTATGGTTCACCTGTCAATCTGAACTGTCCATAATTTTTTTTCAATGACTTTAAGGGTAGTAAGAGTTTCGTTTTTAACGTGCGTCCTTTGCCTTCCACCAAAAATGATCTTTCCAGCTTTTGCAGTCGTTTCGTCTCTAGATCATTAAGTTTTGTTAAAGAAATATTCCAATGTGTAAGAATAACATTTTAATATAATTTATTATATATAACCTATTCATATAAAAGGTAAATAGCATCTCCTTAATAAGATCTTGTTGGAGTAAATTATACATGAAAGGGGAAGTGCCATCAGGCCAATTTGAGCTTTCCTTAAAAGCAAGACCAATGATACCGTCCGATCTATATTGCCAAAATGGATCGAGTGATATGTGCGTTGCCTCCAAAAATGTGTGGTTTTCCAATTTCAAGTGGGGTAACTAAAATTAATTATATATTTTTCAATGCGCAGCTCTTAATTATATGGGAAAATATACGTTAAACGATCTGATTAACTCATTTTAAATTATTAATGAAGATTAAAAAATTAGATAAATAAAATGTACTCACGTGAAATGTATCCGTTGATAATATCCCCATTAACGAAAGATCCTTACTAGTTACATTTATAAACTGACCATTTGGTATGTAAGATGATGATGCCGAGCTATCATATTTTGTATGCAATTCTAACATTTTAAATAAACATATTTTAAAAAAAACTAAAACATTATATTATTCTAATGTTTTGCATTTAATTCGCGAAAATTGTTCACAAACCGCTAATTAAACTGTTCAGATGAGAGTTTTGAAAACTCTAGTTTTATAGTTTTCGAGATTGCTGTTTTGAATGCATTGGACAGAATGAAATTCCGTCCATAAAATAAACCGATTTGGGTTTTCATATTCTATCGATTGGCGTGCCTTAAAAGTTGTCCAAATAAAGCTCCAATTTTGTTATAAGAAAATAATTATTTAGAAGTCAAACCCAATTGATAAATCTGTTGTGAAACCCATATAGAAACCATGATAGTAACATTACATCTTTTTCAAATTTTTGAGCGATGAAAGGCCATTTTTTTCTCATTTCAATTATTTAATTAGTCATTGATTAATTCATATACTAACGTAATACGATGGTAATAATTATTTATATTTTGTTAAAAAAAAAAGAAAAATACTCACGACAGACAATTTCGGTTAAAGCGCAATGTGAGGACGGCAACCACGTATCAGCCCAAGTTGTATCGAACATGACCTTGAATGATTTTAGCGGTGAACCAACACCGATATATCCATAGTATTCACCCTGCGTGCACAAATAAATTATTTTGACGGGATTTGGTGAGATAATCAGTGTTATAAAAATTCTCCATCGGCACAGCCTAATAGAGTACATGTTATGTTTACGGTTCTTGAATTTCATCATCAGAAGCCGTGAAAAAGATAACGCGAAAAATATAATATAATATAGCCACTGAGATTGTTTGCTAACAAAAACAGTAACTATCTTCTGCAAAAAATTTAAAGTATACATATTTTGATTTTTAATTCACTATTTTATTATCTTTTTATTTTTTTTATTTATCAATCTGCAAATAGAAATATTACTTTATTCACGATATCTGAATTTTTTTGTATTTTTTTGTAGTAATTTGTGAATCATCAAATGTGAATCATCAAGGTTTCCTGATGTCTGCATCAAACTTTAGAATTATCAAAGTTTAGAATATTTTTAGATTTTGAAAGTTAAAAATAAAGAATAAAATATTTATAATTTTAAAATAAGGTAATTAATGCTTTAAAAACATAAACGTATTTCACTTTACTAACAAGTAAAAATTTTTATAAATATCAAAATTTTGACCACAAATTAGTCACACATCATTATCTATATGAAATTTATGACTGGCTACAGTTATCCTGTCGTTATCCAACAGGAAGATGCAACATTAAATGAAAATAAAAATTACCTGTTTAAGGCGGGTCTTGCACGAAATATAGACTATATTTGCTAATTTTATATTTCAACTATTTAAGGTTTAATAATCTGACTGGTAATATGCGTTAAAGAGGTGTTCCCTACGAACCGAATAAAAATTTAAAAGCTGTAAATATCATTCAACAAATGCAGATATAGTTCATTAAAAATATAATTGTTTAAAACATGGGAATGTTTTTTGTTTTTCATTCAATTTTAATTTGGAAGGTTTCATTTTCTTCCTTATTCAATTTCAGGGGGAGCAACCAATGCAATTTTTACCAATGCAAAAACTAGGATATTTTCATATCCGGCAAAGTTCTATTCACTCGTTTACAGATTTTTCGTCGAATTTTATAGATTTCAACGATAAATCTATAAACAAGTGAATATAACTTTACCGGTTTTGAAAATACCCTAAATTTTTGCATTGGTAACTCGCCCTGAAATTGAATAAGGAAGAAAATGAAACCTTCCAAATTAAAATTGAATGAAAAACAAATGCATTTGTTAAATGATATTTACAGCTTTTAAATTTTTATTCGTTTCGTAGGGAACACCTCTTGAACATATATTAACAGTCAGATTATTAAACCTTAAATAGTTGAAATATATAAAATTAACAAATATAGTCTATATTTCGTGCAAGACCCTCCTTAATATTTGAATAAGTAGATATTATAAAAAAATTTTATATTTACATTCAAAAATTTATAAAGAACGATGGAGTCGTTTATCAATTTTTCCTTTCCTATTTCATTGTTAGGTTTCCGTTTATAAATGTCGAATCTGTAATAATAATTTTTAGGTGATACGTAGATATGAAAAAAAAATTGTGATTAATAAATTATTTTATAAATTTTAATAGTTACTTACTCTAATCGTGCTGCTACGAAGCCCACGAATACGACAAAAATCACAGCAAATATCACACTGGTTTTCATTGCGACTAAAAAATTCAAGCTTATTCGACAAAAATAAAATTAAGTACGGTTAAGAAATTACTCCGTCGACTTCTCACGGCAAACTACGCTCTTTAGCATGCTGCTTAGTCCTTTATATGAAGTCTGCAACTTTAAAATTTGGGACTCCCTGGATTTCATATCAAACTTTTGCCACTGTTTCCACTGTGCCGAAGCTACTCAGCTAGTCAAACTCGTGCGCGGTTCTGGGGCGAGCAATCACCACTGTAGCTGCAAGCGAGTAGGGGAAGGTGGGGCAGTACACTGACAACTTCTTTTAAAGTTTATAATTAATTATTCAAATTGTTAAAGGTTTAAAAAAAATTATATAAATAGATGTTAAGCGCGCTTAGAAATATCTGAATCATTAGTCGAAAAATTTATTTTAAATTCTGTTTTTTAATTATAAGAGGAAAAGTAATATCTTGAAAAATGGTCTTCTTGTCCCATGAGCGGGTAAAAAATATCGCAGTGTGGGGGCATTAATAGCACACTCATGGTGATTAATTTAAATATATCAAGAAAAGAGAGTACCCTGGTAGCAAGTTTCCGATAATGTCCCTAGAATCTAGCTAGATTTGGACATTTTAACTAGATTCTAGCGATATTATCGGAAACTTGCTACCAGGGTACCTATCTTTTTTTATTAGTTAAATGGTTACAGAAATAAAATGATACGAAATAACTATTTTTTAATTATAAAATTTTCTTAATTGATTAATTTATCTAAAAATAAAATGGTTTTTTTAAGAATTTATGTTTTATAAATAAGAGTTTTATCAGTTAAAAATTGCAAATTTAAGTTGTTCTCTCATCAACATAGTAAATTTGAACTTCCTGACTATTTAAAATTTATTTTTCGGTATCGTCAATTTCAAATAATTTTCCATTTAACCTGCATTAATACCATTTAACAATTATTTGTATTTATATTTAGACAAACTGCCCTGTTCACTGTGCCTCACTTTCCCCTGTTATGAGTAAAGTACAACGTTAGTCATACTGCTGACAAAATGGTATTGGGCACTACTGTGCTGTAGTCAAAATTGTAAGATGTTGGTCACTTTCACAACTAACGGCGTGGAATATTAGCTGTCAGAAATTTTATTGTAGATGGAAATAATTTTAATAAATTAAAAGAAACGATTAAAAAATCCTCGTTTTGAAGAAGCCTCCATAAACGCAATTGGATTGGTTCTCGGTTTATATGCACGAAAATTTAAAATGCCACATCTTAAAATTGAATACAGAAAATGTAAAATACTGTCAGATTGCAATTTATGTACAGATAAGAGAAACGTTTTGATGTCGTATTTGTATGTATCATTGTCTTGCTATAATTAACAATGATAATGAATAATTTTTCAATTACTTAACTCATATTTTATGTTCATAGAAAAAATGATAAAATTATAAAATAAATTTTAATATACATGAATTTATAGACAGTGTATTAAAAAAAACCATTTGAGGTCATAAGTATTTATATTATTTTTTTTTTTTTAATTTCTATTTCTTTCTAATTTATTGACTGTGGGTGTTCTACTGGGACTCCAATACGCCAGAATTCAAATGCAGTTGCCAAGAGGGACTTGGGAAGTACATGTTTTTGATTTTTTAATTCTACACTGAAAGTTGACGGAACGCTCAACTGAAAACCACAGCAATAAATTATTTACTTTAGATTTACTCCTAGGCTCAGCACTGTCATCGCCATTGAGCCGCAGATTGAATACATACAACGTGAGTCTCGACGTGTAACCCCCGTACACTGAAATAGTTTAACTTTAGAATGTCCATTCCATAATGTCATTTAACGGTGTTAGAATGTCTTCTATGATTGAAATTTTAAAAATATATTTGAAAATAATTGAAAAATAGTCTTAAAGAATACAGGTAATCATATTGACAGTTTAGTGAATCATTTTTATTTTTTCATAAACTGTGTAGCGAACACATTGAATCACACAATATATTTAAATATATATTTATATTACTCAGTACACGAACATTCCTTGTTAGTCAGTTATTAACATTAAACTATTATTAAATGTTAAGATCTTTCAATTTTATAGCTGCTTCTCTGTACTCAACTCAACTGTGTAGTCGACTGAATTTCTGCCGTGAATCTTTTTGCATTATTTTTGTTGATTTATATTTTCCATTTATACATTTGAAAATTTAGTTATGCGTTTTTCAAATTATTCAGAATTAACGCAGATTAACAGTCAATTCAGATACCTTTTTGAATATACAGTGGCAGTATGTTTGTTCGGGTGTAATTCGATTTTTGCTACAATGAATCAGTTTACACTGATTCAATCAGTTGATAAAACGATTTCACATTGTCTTAAGTTACAATAGTTTTTCCTTTTTTCATTCTTTCTAATTTTATGATTATTCTTAATATTCAATTAATCTTTATTAGTCGCATTGTTTTGTTCACAATCTTTACAGTTAAATCTTTACCACTATTATTAATAATGGAGTAACATAAAATTTCTTAGTTACATTAATTTTTCATCATTTATATCACGTAAATGCAATGTTGATATTACAAACAAAGACAAAAGAAAAAATAGTTTTTTTCAAAGTGATTTAAAAAAAATTTGCATCCGTCTAAGTACCGTCAGTTATTGTCTTTTGATAGGTCTTTCTGCTTGAAAAAGGAGTAAAATATTAAAGAAACGTAAGTCCTTCACCATTTAAAAGAAAGAAAAAGAATAAAGCATTTAATAAGTAAAAAAATCACAAATATTTCAGTACTGTCTTTTAGTTTGTTTGACAATTTTTTATTTTTCCTTATTATTTTTAAATCGCCGCTGTACATATTTCTTTTTTTAATTTTTTCCACTGAACGAAGAGACTTCGTATCGCTATGGTTAACATTGTACATACAGATTTACCGCCTCTATGATTACTATAGCGAACGCGTACATTTATTATGCGCACGATCTTGTTCATTTTATTTTGAAGATCATGAAAAATAAAAAAGGATCGATCGCCTTGGATTCACAAAGTCTCCCGTACAATTTTTAACCAGATTCGCAATATCGGGTGGAATGTATTTTAATGTATAAAGCGACTTACAGAAAATAAAAACTCTTGGTCTCACTCTGATTTGACATGTCGAGCAATAATTGTATGCCACTTACCAAAGAATAAAATTAAAGGGAAATGAATTGTGTAAGTGAAAAAATCACCAGTTGGTCGTGAAACGACGACACGTGGTAATTTCTTGCCATTTTTTTCTGTTTCGTTTCTCTCGAATTTTGTTTTTCAAATAAGCGGCGTGCAATCGTGCTTGTGTTAGACGGTGTGAAAATCTGTGTCTAAAGAGGTTAGCTCTACAAATGGGGTCGCGCGCTTATTTTATTCTTTATTTCTTGAAATTATGCGTCGCCATTAGTTTCTGCTTCTACCGCGTTTTTTTCTTCGATTTTGGCCTTCTTTGCTGGCGATGTCGCATCCTTCGACGCGTCATCGGTTACGTCCGCGGTGGCTGTAGATTTCCTCTTAATGCAGCAGGCGTCCGCAGGTGCGTCTGTAAAATTGGAAAAACGAGATGGCTATTAGTAAAGTTTACATAAAATTAGATAAGACATCGAACGATTAATTTAGAATGACATTACCTGTGGAGTCACCATTTGTAGACTCAGCCTCCTTTTCATCCGTTTCCTTTTCTTCGCTGGTGCCGTTTTCTTTGGCCTCCTTGGCATTGCCATTTTCTGATGCCTTGGAATCCTCCTCATCGGTGACTTCTGCCTCCTTTACTTCCTTTGTTGGCGTTTCTTTCGCCGCAACTTCCTCCTTCTCTTCGGCTACCACCTTCTTTTCAGGGGTACCTGCGACTTTGGTTTCCCTGTTAACAAAATATTTATTTATAAATTTCAATATTATTATATTAAAAGAAACAGTAAATAACTTTAATAAAAGCCAATTTTCAATGGAAAGTCAGACAAATGAAAATATATACCGAAGTTCAGCAGAGCTCGTTATTAAGGGCTATTTCTATTTCTAGTTTACCTAAACGTTGACAGTGAAACTGCCAACAATGTCATTCTTTTGTTTGATGCAACTACAAACTAAATAAACAAATCTAATACATATGTCGGCGCACTGTCGACCTAAAAACTTTCCAAAGTCCTCACACGGCATTCTGTATTTACCAATTGACGTGGTAAACATTGATCGCGAGTCTCTTTCTCCTCGAGTACACAGAATTCAGAAGTGCTCAAAGAGGAAGAATCAGAACGAACTCTACCAGTAATTGCACTTTTAAAATATGTTTTCTTCAAATTCCTGACTTTTCTAGCACTCAACAATAACCCAATAGAGCGAATAGCAAATGATCCTATTTAAGATCTGTTGAAAAAAAAACCCATTGATATTTTTATCGGATTAATTTAAGAATTTAAAAACAATACTACCTAAATCATTATTATTCAATCATAAATTAAAATCAATAAATCTCATTTTATTAGGTTTCACACATCTTGAAGAACATTAAAGACGACAACGGGGGAGGAAAATGGAAGCGAAGGAAATTAATAGGTAGGTATATGACCTTACTAAAAAAAAAGAATACTGTTAGAGTACAAATACAAATACACAATAAAAAAAACATCATCGTAGAACGTATAAAAAAATTTTTCATAGCTTTCAAGACCTTTTCATAATAATGATTGCTATTTTTTGTTTTTAACTACGCATTAGCTAATATTTACGTAAAAATAGATTTTTTTTTCTTGATGCAAGTTAAGATTTTCAAATTTTAACATGAGATTTAAAATGATTTTTAGTGTATTCGTGTGCTTTGTACCAGTTATTAAATATATAAAAATCGAAATTTAGTATTATGAAATTGAATATTATTATGAGTTGGGTAATCCAGGTTATTGCAAATAAACTATTTCAAAAAATCAGACATAGATTATTCAAAATTAGGCGAATTCTTAGAAGGGATTATGAAAAAGAAAGTAAGATAAGAACCTCACTATGTATTTCGCTCTTATCTTACGGATAATGTTCTCTTTTTGCGCGAACGTGCGGGTTTTAAAGTTAACGTGTGAGCGGATTATAGTGAAACTACAATTTATGCCAAAATTTATGATGAAATTTTAAATTAAATTGAGCCGCTTCACGCGCATTGATTGTTTATAATGGTGCTTATATTGATTGTCTATAATCTTCTTGTAACAGTTTATTTATTTTAAAAAGCATCGTTCTGGTTGATTCAAATTTCAAAGAAACTTACAAGTTTTATATAGTACAATGCAGAAAAAGTTTGAAATAAAAATAACTATGCACTTTTAGTAACTTAAAGTTTCTATGTAATTGAAAATTTAATGGATTATGAGTATATACTCAACATTAGATTTATCGATAAAATCATTATATTCTGATGAAATGAAATAGAATAGTAATATACTTTTTACTTCGTTGCTTGCATATATAAAAATAATGGTGCGCTTGTGAACATGTGTAGAAAAATAAAGTGTATGCGTGAGATAACGGCATAAATAACAATTTATATTACTTTATACATTACTTAGGGAAGAAAAAAAAAGCTGATTTATGGATAGTTCTTTTTATAGTTTCATTTTTTCATCAATCACGTTAATAAACTGTCAAAAAAGTGTAAGACTTATATTTTGTGACATTTCTATTCATAAAAATGTTTTTCGTATGTATACATTTATAACTGCAATCCAGACACTTTTTTATTTCAAGTTTCCCGAAGTATCAGTATTAAAAACGAAGTTTATTGATTCAAGTTTCCTTATTTTTGAGAACGAAGCTTTTGAATTTTCAATAAATCCTCTAACAATAAGCAGAAGTCGAAGTGGCCGCAGCGAATTCGATTTTTGTCCTGTTATGAGAAAAAAATACTAAACGCGAAATCGAAAAAGGTATAAAAAGCAAGCGAGAAAAAAAGAAGATATGGGACGCCTGCAGTGGCGCCGCCTTGTGGCGCTACATCTCTCGATCTGTGCGCTCTCCCCTCCCATCTCTCCTTCAGCTATAGATTACCTTGGGCAGTGGGCGCTTGTGGTTGTTGTAGCGTGTGCGTGCGCGTACGCGTTTCTGTACACATATGCACCAAAAACTGCGCCGGCGGTTGCCGGACGTTTTTAAAAGAAGCGGCTTCGCTGCGATTGGCTAAATGTGTACCAATATAATCTCTTTTTATAGACTTTGATCGATTCCAGTTTGCTGAAGTTATTCTATTAATTGAAGCAGGTTTACCGCGTGCAACAATATATATTTTAAAAAAAGCCGCATAGGTGCAGATTAAACGACCGCTTTCAACTTTCAAAAGTCAATAATTCAACTGGACACTTTTTTTTTACAATTTTGATTCAATTTCCGACTGTTTTTATTTAAGTGTTCGCTCTGAATGTAGCATATGTGCAAACGCATGGGTACCTATTGGAAATTCAACGCATACGCTTGTACTTGTACTTCGGCTCGAATCTGTTCCTACATGCACGTCTACGTGCGCGTGTATGGGTGTGCACTAGAAAGCCGGCACTGAACTCGGCGCGGCGCTTCGGTTATAACAGGGTTATTTTTTCTCCCGTTTCAAAGAGAGAAGCGCACAGCGTGCATTCGTGTGTTCGATACCGAGGCAAAAACAAAAATACGAAGGGGTCGATCAAAGGGTAAAGAAGTTTGTATTTTTTCTCTCAAACCAAAAGAGAAATGTCGCGCGCGCGCGTGTGTACATGCGCGTCTCTTTCGAGGCCTGCACGAACGCGTCCTTTTGTTCCGGCACGCGGGAACTTATTTCTCCGTCGAAGAATTACTTATTTCTGTTTACAAAGCTCAGCGGAAAAGAACGGCATACATTAACTAGCTGCTCGAGAGTGATACTTTTAACAAAGTCTAATTGTAGTTTCGATCAATTGTTAGTCAAAACTGTAAAAGCTTTTGCGACCGGTAAGGGACGGACGGAAGATAGCCGGGTGGAAGAGGAACTTAAGCATGCACCTAAGAGCAAGAGAGACAGGCTTATAACGGCAGATCGATATGCCGGCCGCTCTCTTTTCTCTGTCTCGCTCGCTCTTAGCCGCGCGCGCGCAGCGCATATAGTCCGCGCAAAAATCTACAACGCTCTCTCTTCTTTTTTTGTAAAATAAAAAACGAACTTGCGAAGCAACTATAAAGCTCCGATCGTCGGCACACCTCCTCGTGTATATGTGCCCAAGATTTTTATAGATCCAGGGGGGGTGGGGGAGGACCGAGAGGTCGATGGAAAAGCTGGATTATCGCCAAGAAGGTTATATACATTCGCAACCTCCCCATATAGATTTTTCTTGCGAGATCGCAGAATTTTCCGGACACTCGCATTTTGCGCGCGCATTATCGATCGGTCCCGCAAGATTGTATTCATATTGCACACCTCTCACGGCTGCTAAAATTAAAACGACCAAACGACTAGCGATTGTTTCTTTACTTTAAGAGCTGAAAGTGTGAAAGTTAGAAAGAAAACGTGGAGAGGACGCGAGAGAGGAAGCCGCGGCGGTGGCGGCGGCGGCGACCGGAAAAAAGCCGCGCGCGCGCGGCGCGGCGTGCTTTCCCCCACTCTTACCGGGAGCCTCGTGAAATAAATTCCTCGTTTTCGCGCCGTTTTTTCCCTCGGAAATGAGAGAAATGTACGTTTTTTCAACGAGAATCAAGCCGAGAGAAAGAAATTCGTGGAAAATTCGTCTAAACTTACTTTGTATCTGTGTCTGCCATTTTGACGGTTAACACTGGGCTTTGAACTTCGTGCACTTGAAGAGACTGCAAAGAGTGGACGACACGCGAACTCGAGTCGTGGAAGCACAGAAAAGCAGTTCAAAATTAAGCTTCAGAGAAAGCAACACTGAAACGAGATGATTTGTTGTGCCGGTGAGGGACTACGTGCACACAGAATCGAAGCGGCGGCAAGACTGCAAAGCGCTCTCCGGCCGGAGAGTTGGCGGCTTCTCTCTCGCGCTCTCTCTCTCTTTCTCGCTCGGGTAAGCTGGAGAGGGGAGGAAGGCGCGCACACACGAACAAATATTACCTACACGTAAAAAAGCAAGCGTGCACGCACAAACACGAACGGAGGCAAAGGTTCGCTTGGTATTGGTTTGCCGGTACTCTTTCTATCTTTGTTGCGCTGCAGGCGCAGGAGAGAGAAACGTTATACACGAGCACAACTTAAAACGCCGGCTCAAAACGTAGCTCCGTCCCACTCTTTCTCTGGCGGGAGGAATACCTATATGGGGGAAAAAGAGAGATAGGAAGATGGGACGCTGCCGCCGCGACTTTCGCGAGAGTTCACATGGACAAATACCAATACCACGAAACCGAAGAGAGACGCGGGAGCGTTGCCGAGGGAGAAGAGAGAGAGAGAGAAAAGATATGAATGATAGCACGGGAGCGAGGTACTACATTGTAGACGAAGGCACGCGAAATTATACACAGCGGAGTCATGCGTAAGAGAGAGAAAGATTTATTCAGTAAAGAGCTTGCGAGACAGAGAAAAGGGTAGGAAGATAGGTGGCAATGAAACAATATTGAGGAAGGCGAAAATATTGATATCGAGAGATAAAATATATTTCCGAAACTTTAATGCACGATAGTGAAACGCTCGCAAAAGCGGTGCTCAATACTAAAGACAGTTGGGTAAACAGAATATGAAACTGTTTTAAATATACATGAGTTTTTTTTCTTTTAACCGAACCATCGACAGAAGATGTCGATAAAATCAATTGCACAAAAAACATATATATTTTAACTTGAAAAGAAAATAACGTTTAAAAAATTGTAGAGAAAAAGAAGGAAACTGAAAGCTTGACGGGAAAATGAGAACGACGGAGAAGGAAAGAACAAGGGGGGGTAACGAAGGTGAAAGAGAGAGAGAGACAGAGCGAACGAGAAAGAAAAAGAATAGCGGCAGCCGGCCGGCGCGCAACCTTCAAACGCCGCGGGTTCCCGTTGATAAGTAGAGGGCGCTATTTTTAATAATACTATCTTTTTATATATTTATACAAAAGTAATTGTCCCTTTTCTTGCAAATTGACCGTTATTATCTTTTAATATCAAACGCTATTTATGGATTTAATAACGCGGGTAAAAATGAACTGTTAATAACAATTTTGGCAGGCGCTCGAGTCAATATAATAGAAATTGCTAGTTTAGTTTGTGTGTGCAACTTAATGCACTCGCGTGTGTTGAGTTTAAAATAAATTAACTTTTGTAAACAGTTCAAGTATACTATGTGTTAGAGAAAGGCTCATTGGGATATAAGGTCTCGTTCACACTGTTGCATTATTCTGTTCTTGGAATATCTTATGAATATCGTTCAAAATGTTCGTTCATTTGTTAGTTTTGAGTTTAAAAAATGCTTGTTAGCTGGATCATTGTTCTTAAGACAAAAAGAATACGCGTGCAAACTAAAACTGAAATTTATGCTGTATTTTTTGAATTATAACTATTATACAGCCATGTAAAATAATTGTCGAAGTAAAAATTACACAAACAACACTTTATTTACAAGTATAGCGACGGAAAATAAGGTAGGAAACGTTAAATTATCCTCGAGTAAGTCGAATTCTTTGCTGAAAAAAAGCATAACCTCAACGTGCTAATAAAGGTTTTAAAAAAGCCGATGCTCTCGAAGGAATTGATCGCAACAAAAAAGGATTAACGGACAGCATCGTAAACAAAGTGTTCCACAAAGGAGAAGTAAAGTGTTAAAGGATGATATTGGCGTCGCAAGTGCGATAACACGCGGGTGCACGTTATTATCGCTCTCGTGCGCGCGGTGGCGTTGTTCTAGAAGTTTCGTTCGGCGCCATCACCTCTCGCGGCGTCTATACTCCTCTGTCTCTCTTGCTCTCGCGCGAACGAGTCCACGTTATACGGAACGCAGACGCGCGTGGTAACGGTGCTCTCTTTCTCTCTCGTCTCGATTGCTTCTCGCTCGCTGACCCTTATCTTTTTCTTCTTGTTACGAAGGGCTTGCGTTTGCCATTTTTTTTTTCTCTTCTGGCAATTGTATTGGCATCAGTTAGTTTAGCGTTTCGGAAGAGAATAAATACCATAGAAATGCTGCCGAGTAGAATCTGACTGCTTATTAACCAAAATCTGGTTTGATCAATCTTCAAGTTCAATCAATTGTTTAAATATACGCGTAACCAATTGATTGTTACTATATTAGATACGATTAAACCGTAAATATATTCATTCACTAGGTCGTTTTGTTAATAAAATTGATCCAATATCCATTTTAATTTTTCGATTATAACTTCATCGTACGTTAAACGCAGCTTTCAATTAATTCAATTACGCGTAATTAAGATACTCGTAACGCTGAAAAGAAGCGTCTAACGTTCTTATCGAATCTTCGCAACACCGGTACACGTGTGCTCAAATTTGATTTCTCGCGTCACGGAATTGTAGCTTGGTGTATACACTAAAATCGGTACATCTCCTCAGCCGAGTGAGTTCTTACACTTGTTGCTAGAATTCGAAGAATTTACCATGGCTTGCGAAGAATACAGTCTCCGCTGATATGCTTGAGCACGCAAGTGACCTTAATATCTGAAAACTTTAACTCAACGGTGGAGCGTCGCGATGAAAGAAGGAAAGAAAGTCAGATAAGAGTGGGATAAAGATAACAAGAGAGAGAGAGAGGGTCGAGACAGTTTTCGTTAATTATTTGTATCCTTACGACTGCAGCCGTTTAAAGACGCTTAGCTTTGGAGATCCAAATCTAAATTAAAACGTTCGCGCAAGCGCAACCGATAGATCGATGCGGCACGGCCAATACGTCCGACGAATGTTCGCATGACCAAACAATGAGGAGGTAACTTTCCGTTAAAGCCGCACGAGTCACTTTCATCGAGCAGAAATACATTTTCCTCCGCGCCGCGTCATCTTCCTTTGAACTTGTCCTTTCGGTTTATTATTCCTGCTTTCGTTAGGCGGCCGCGAAGAAGAAAGTCTCGCGTTGCGCTGCCTCAAGTAGCGGAGAGTCATTGAATTACGCCGGTCGGAACGACTGCCGGCTACCACTCATCGTGTGCATAAAATAAAACAGAATCCGAGTGTCTGCTTTTATTTGGCTAATCGAAGCAAAATGTTTGTAAAAATAGTAATTGCGCTAACTCGATGCTTATTTTCTCCTTGTAGTTCTTGTATTTCTTTTATTACAGAATCAATTCTTTTTCAAATCTCTCTGATATTCATAATGTGCTGTAAGAGATACAAAATCCTTCAATAAAAAATGCTCCGTCCGACACGAGCCAAAATAAATAAATCAGACAAGTTAGAACCTTCATAAATCAAATTTTACGAGTGCGACAAGTAAAATCATCGTGAGCATTTCAAGGATTTTATTGCGCACGCGCAAAAACTGTAAACGTCCGTCAATTACTTAATATCCTAAGATATTAAAGTGCTTTTGTTAGATAACTTTTCCCCCATTGTAACTACATAAAGTTTTTGTATAAAACGCGCGCAATTTAGTTATTTGTTAAATTTCTATAAATAATCGTAGACTCGACGAGAGAATTCCCCGATTCTCGCAAACACCGAGGGGGGCGAGACAATCGACCGAACGACTACGCGGCAAGTGAAGAAGAAAAGAAAAAAAAAGAAAAACTCGAAACTCAACTATCAAGACGTGCATAAGCGCCGAGAGTATATCCCAGTCGCGGTCAGTCTCGCGCGTGACTTTTTTCCGAGCCAACCTTTTCTCGTGTATATCCGCGCCGTCGAGGAGGCTTATAGGAACCGCGCGATCTCCGGTGGAAGCCGCCGCAGGAGTCCGCGGAGGTTTATTTCAAGATTTTTAGATTGCCCCGCATTCCAAAATAAACGCACCCGCGTCAGCCCAGGGAAAATTTTCGCGGGAGCCGCGAAAGCAAAGGGGATCTAATCTATTTTCCTCCGGTTGCCTGCGAGCGGGGCCAAGCTCCGGTGGAATTTGGAGCACGATTTTTCGTCGGCCGGTGGATCGTTCCTTTTTTTTTATGCAAAAACCTGCTTTTTCAGTTGCTTATATTTTCCGCTGAAGTGGCGAATTTATCGGCCACTTCGACGTGTCGTTTAAGGCGTATTTTCTCTAATTAAGAATATTCGTATTAATTAAGTCGAATCGTTTTATTATATCGAAGCGTTTTGTTGCAGTTTCGTAAAAACACTTTGAGGAGACGGCAGCGAAAATGCATTAAAGCGATGCAAATCGCACGATTAATACGAAATTTATCGTAACTAAAAAAGTATCTCGCCGCTATAAACGAACTTGAAAATTGGCATCGCGAAGTGTTCAAATGAGAGAAAGCCGGGCAGCAAAATGGGACAGTTAGATTAGGAAGCAGTACATCCCGCCGTCCTTAAGCGGTAAATTCTCATAAAACATAAGCACCGGAGCGTCGCTTGAAATTCCGCTGCATGTAACGGCGAAAAGGAGCATCAGAAAAGAAAGAGAAAAAGGAGAGGGAGTGCGGAGCACTTTCCAAGCTGCTCTCTGTGGGAACGCTTCCGCGATTCGGGCGAGATTGAACGCGACCCGGGAGAGAGAGAGTGGGAGGAAACGTTTCTTCTCTCTCTCTCTCTCTCTCTCTCTTCTTCTGAAAAGAATTTCAATCCCTTGGCGAGACTTTGCGCTTTCGCGATACCTTTGGCGCAATTCGTTTAGAGTTCGTTAAAAAAAAAAACGTATTTTTTCGAGTACTTTTAGGAGGTTTAGTTATATTTTAATTCAAACTTATGAGAGACTAACGGGCGACTATTATAGAGAAAATATCATGCTTTTTTATGTAAAGAAATTTCAATTTTATTGAAATAAGTTAGCTGTAGTATGAAAAGCAAGCTTATCAGGCTAATCGGATACAAATCAGTGAGATTTTTCAGTAAAAGTTTTGAATCGCAAATATTTAAACAGGTGACGAACCGCCTATGGGATTTTTCTTCAACAGACATTTTTTTACGCAAAACCTAATACACTTACTGAATCTCAAATTAAAAGCTTTACTAAATTCATATCAACATTTCAGATTGATAAACTTCACCTGCACTCGGAGGAAGTTACAGTAATAAAAGCCTCTATTCAGATCGAAGTTGTTGCATTTAATGGTTCATGCGAACGTTACGAAACTAGTTAAAACAGACTACCTGCATGCAGGCTGACTCGCGATGGGTAAGTGCATAATATTCCTCGTATCAACCATATATATTTTTCCGGCGCCGGCGTTTACAACGAACTCGCTCCTCCGACTCGCCAACGAAGCATTTGCCCAAATGCTACTCGAAAAGACCGACGGGAAAACGTCCCCGTTTTTCGAGAAAAGTAACGGAAGCGAGCCGTAACACCGGAAAAATCGGACGTAATATCGATTGGCCGGGGTCGGGTGTTGTGCGCCACGCGCATCGGGCACGTGCCGGCTTAATTCGTAAAAGCCAGCTGCGCCGTGTTGCAGCCCGCTCCGGGAGCAGGTGAAATTTCACGGCAGATGGCCACGCGCGCGCACTTCTTTTTCGAATTTCGACTCCCCCCCCCCCCCCCTAACGCGCGATTTTCTCGACGCCCGGATGGATGGCTGCTCCGGGATTACGCGGGCTTTTGGAGTTTCTGTATGGTGGGCGTCGAGGCTGGCCGCCTCGGCTGTTTATCTAATCGCGACTGTACGGATCTAGGTTTTAGTTATTTTTTTTTTTCAGGTACCACTGACACTTGTACCGAAATTGTCCGAGCCATTGTTACTTTGCTTGCAGGGCTGAATCCATTAATAATCGCAAAATCCCGTTAAAAAGGTTTACATAATACCTATAACACTTATTTATTTATATTTATACGACCCGAAAAATGGGTAGTTTTTAATACCATCACTGAACGTACAGTTTTATTTTGGAGGACCTAACTGTCGTTACCCAGAGAGTGAGCTGACGGTGCATAGCTACACGTTTTTTTTGTCCCGGCTTATCTCGCGGGCCATCGCCCGTTTTTCTGTCCGCTCTTCCGAAATCGTGGAATACATTTTTTCTTGCGGGGTACGACGAAGCTCACAAATAATTTTGAGCATCCCGTTAATTCAAAACTCCCCGGCAAGTAACGCAGCTCGTGGATCACAGAAATTTGAAATAATAATCGACGTTTCGGTAAATAATTATGCTCATTTAATTGAACAATATGGTATGAAATGGGCACGATCCAATTGAGTCGAATGAGTAGTCATTTTCACTGCACGCGTGACTCTAATGATGTGTACATCTAGAAAATGAGAAATTCAGAATACTGGCTCGACAGTTTTTTAATATATGGTGATTAATAAAATTGAGTATTGTATTGTACTTGCAAGTAGACCAGTTAATAATGAATTTTAATTCATTACTTATAACGAAATTGAAACAAAAAAATTAATTACTTTTTGTGCTACTACTATTATATATCTACATTGTTTTATATTACTATATTTTTTACTTAATCTTTACTATATTTTTACAAATTAACGTGGAAAATATATTTGAACGTCTTAGATTCTAATAAAGACATTACTTTGCGGCTTTAAATACTATATTGAATTCTACCTGATACTAGCTTGTGAAAATGTCGCATCCTGTAGGTTTTATTACGATTCAGCAGATTCTAATTAAACTCCTGGACATTTTTAAAGCGAATAAGAGAAAGTAGTACAAATAGATATTCTTTCTCTTAATGCAAGCCTTGCTTCTGTGCATCAAAGTTACACCCAATTGACACGAAAGTGCACGTGTTATTCTAGAACTAACAATGACAAAACTAGTGGGAAAAAACAACCTCTCGAATTAGAGGGAGAAAGGGGAGACAGAGAGAGAGAGAGAGAGAGAAAAGAACAACTCGCGCGAACCAGAAATAAACCGAAAGGAAAAAAGACGGCCAAGTGGAAATGATCCCCGAGGCTTCTACACCAAGAAGTCAAAGCGACACGTAGAACCGGAAGCGGCGCGACTCGCTTCGCCGGACTCGAGCCGGCCGGGTTCCTTGGCCCTTGGCAAGCTCGGTCTCTCTCTCTCTCTCTCTCTCTCTCTCTCTCTCTCTTATTTCGCTTGCTTGCCTTTTTTCCCCGTATTACGTTATATTTCTCTTGCCATCAAGTTATAAAAAGAATAGCGTTCTTTCGGCTTTTCGCCTTTTTATCAGAAATCGCGAACGTTTTCGACGAGCTTTTAAGTTTCTTCACAGAAAAATTGATTTTTTTCGAGCGTTCAAACTTCTGTAATAATTTTATTAAACACTTACATATTTCTCCCTTATATTTTATAAAAAAAAAAACAACAGATTTTGAAATTAAAACAATCATAATACCTGCATTATTGAATTAATTTTATTTACTTCCAAAAAAAGCTATATAAACGATGAAGTTCGTGCAAGGATGGCAAAAAAGTGCCACGACTGGGATAATTCAACAGGTGCAGTTAGCAGCTCACTTTTTTGGAGGTGCACCACAAGAGCTCGCGGTGTTTCCGGCGTCCGGGAACCCGGCCACAGTAGTTAGAACTCGATGTTCTTTTGATACCAAAGTCCAAATATCTTATCAAGTATTAATGACTTAAATGGCATTCGAATAATACTGATATATTATTCAAAAATACTTTTAACGATTTAACGTTGTATCTTGTTACGATGTAGGTAATTATAAGCTTTCAAAGTTTAAGGTATCGTTAATAAGTATTATACAGTCTATTTTAAATTCAGCGCCTCGTCGCCGCAACTCGTATTTTTCCTTTTGAATGCCATCCAAAACATTGCTTAAATTTAGCTTCGGTGGAAAAATTAAATTCTTTCGGTTCGAATTCTTTGTTAAATATATCATATAAGTTTTAACGCACATTGATTTCTAAATTCACTTAATATTCTATTGTTTTCTATAAGCATTTCTCGTTACTATTATGTTTTTTTTTAAATTGATTAATTAAGGCCAATATAGATTCAGTCGTTACACCAAGTCGTTTCGATCAAATACTAATTGCATTGCGTTTGCAATACATGCACAACTTGTACGAACGTGATTGTTTTCGTTTTAGTTATAAAAGTCATTAAAAATTGATGCTGCATATATCGTTTTACATTCCGATTGCTTTCGCATCACTTTTTTGCGATTTTCTTCATAAAAAGTTATACAAAATAAGTTTCGTTAAATTTTCAAATCGAATTCATCATCGTTCGCTTGGAGTTTTATCGAATATTTGGATAATGGAGCATAAACTACTAATTAATTTACTTCCTTGAAAATACAATTAAGCTGAACATGAAAAGAAGTTTTACAGATGTATTAGGAAAATATATATACTCCAACGTTTCACTTGGGTTCAACGTATCACACGAGCGAATTCCTTGATATCGAGTAAAAAGGGACATTTGTAAATATAAAAAGTACAGTCTAAAGGAAGAAAGTCAAGTATAACGCGAAGGAAAAACGACTCCGCGCGCGTTTTCGCATTTCACATACGTATACACACAAGCGCGATATAAAAAAAAAAAGTTTTCGCTTCTTCTACTTTTCTTCCCGACCGGGCGACGTAGGCGGCAACGAGAAAGCGCTGCACTTTCGACGAACGTTGCGCAAACGCGCTTTCCTTTCTTGCACTTTTTTACAAGGTGCACACCGCAGAAAGCCGGGAAGACGGAGGATATACATTAATTGAAAAGCGCGTCGCGCCGAGTCGGAACTCCTTTGAAATATTTATCATCTCGTCTTACGAGCTGCGAAACGATTTTCGCAGGGGAGAAGTGTATAATTTATGCGGCAAATTAGAGCGGACGAGGAGAGGAGAGGAGGAGTAACGCGAGAGATACTCTCGATTTCGCGAACCGGTAAAAGACCCATGCCAGAGGAGAATATAGATGCAAGGGCTCTTGAACTCGACCTGGAAGACGTCGTCCCATATACTAATTTAGCAGCATCGAGCGAGCAGAGGCTAGATGACCCAAATGCTGACGGTAACCCAACTTTACGGACGGTTCGTTTCGAAAATTTTATGACCGTTCTAGATTTTCGGTGTCTTCGTTGAAGCTCCCCTCCCCCCCCCCCCCCTGGTTTTCAACCTATTTAACGTGATTTTTTGCAAACGGTAAATTTAAGAGAGACAGTGAGAATATCTTACTGTTGAAATTAATAGTTCAAATCCTAAGGCGTCTACAGATCGTTTTATTGCCCCTTACGTCATTTCTGAAAGTGCTGATCGTGCGACGTTATTTAAAAAGCGTTTAAGTGCACGATTATTTAACCTCGAAGCTGGTAAATTATTCTGTCCAGATGGAGCCACGTATCGATGGAGTTCCGCAAATTTACGAATTTAAGTGCATCCTCGAGCCGAATGAGTGACGCACGCGGATCGTCAGGCGTGTATGTGTGAATGTGAGGATCGCGGCGCACTTTATTACTTCGAAGGTGCGATGTGTTTTATCCTACTACCTTGTTGTTTAGGGGTGATTTTTAAAGGATAGCAAGGCGCATTAAAGCAGCCCGTTCAATGTATTCAAGGGCCTTTTAAAATTTTTCATTAATGATAGTTTTTTAAAATTTTCAGACAATAATCAAACGAAACAAAAGAGGATCCCCGTGGATTAAAAGTTCAAAACCTTATAATTCTTTTTCGTTTTTTCCATAGAAGTGCTCTAAATGACAGTAAATGTTTTTTTATAAAGTACTTCGACGTTTTTACATATTTTAATCGCGAGAGCATTTGCATATGAGACGCGGAAATCATCCTTTAGACTCGTTACTTCAATATTGTGCCAATATATCTTTAAATATGTCGAATCTTAATTAAAAATACATAAAATTAAATTGTTGGCAATTTTACGTGGCCCACTAATCTCCAGCGCTGATTACGCAAAATTCATTCGAGTATTTAAAAGCGTCTGGCAGTGAGTTTCAATCCTCGCGGTAATACTGCACATAAATTACGGAATTACGCTGGTTTTTGTTTCTTTTACATTCTACGAAGCGTCTGAGCGTAGAAGGTGGGGGAGTTTTTGAAACCGTTAGGTTCGACATTAGAAGACTAAGAAAGCGAGTAGCGGCGTTTGAAGATAAAAATTCAAAGCTTTATTACGGTCGTGCAAGAACTAAGTTGATGAAAAGATAAGAAAAAAAACGCTGATGTTATAGTAATGCAATCAAAAATTGTTTACTATCAGTGAATGCAGTTGTAAAATTTATTTGTTAAAATTTATTTGCCACTGCTAGTATATATTCATATTAATAAATATGACGGATACTATAACTACTTTTTGAAGGTGCTATTATGACTATGTAATGAATGAGTAAGAATTTAAATGAGGCTAAAAATGAAATTTTTCTAAATATACCTGTGACATTATTTTCTCCGGTTTCTTTGCCACTCTTTGCTATAATTATATCAAGTTTAGCATTTATTGTCTTTGCATTAATAAGCTTTAAACATTTTTATTAAAATATATATATATTAATATTACTTTTCTAATTTTGAATCGGAAGGAGAACATTACCAATATTTAACAGCAGTTATAAAAGTGCAAAAGTGAACTAATATCGAACAAAGTACAAGTCGTAATTTTCACCAGCGGTTCTTAATCGCCTAATCAAACAGAGTAACTGTCAAAACGAAAATTAGCAAACCAGCTCATTTAAGTGCAACGAGTTGAAGTGAAGTTTCTGGAGGAAGTATTGTATGAAGGTCGAGCTCAAAAGGGTGAACGATGATTTGTACACTGGGAGAGAAGGAAAATGCAAATATAGATGTTAAGCTGGTGGTCATCTAATGCCGCTGTACACATCCACCGAAATAGCACAATGGTAAATTTCCTTTGCGATGTATCATGCAAATGTAATTCTTGTTTTTTTCAGTTTTAAAAACAAAATTTTTAAACAATATTCAGTAAATTGGAATGTTTGCAAAATAAATTCAGGAAAATGCAGCAATTTTTTTCTTTTTCAGTTCATTTACTGTAGAAAAACAGTTTTTTTTGGTATGGAGAAGCCTAATGCGTATTACCTTTTCTGGTACTTTGATAATCCGTTATTACATGTTTACTTTGTACAATTGCCTATCAGTGTTATTTACTATTATTACTTATTAGTTTTTTAAGAAAATTCTAAGAGAGGTATTTTCCATTTGTTTAAATAGTCATTAATAGTACACGGAGCTCAAAACAGGGATTCTGTTTTGTGCTTGCGCTATTATAGCTACAGGAATTCTGCATTGACCCCGTCAAAATAAAGCCTGGATTTCAATTTCCAGTTAAATTTCTGCATCAAAATTTAATTCAGTAAAACACATTGAAAAACGTTATTTATGAACACACGTATTTCAGTGATCTCGTCAATTGGGTATGCGCATGCGCGAGCCTATGCTTTTCTTAAACTCTCTCTTGCAATCGATAGCAAGCGCGCGCACGAAAAATTTAGCTCAGTCATCCTGATTCCAATGTCCTATTATATTACTGTATATTACATAGCTTATTATAATATTATTTTATAGCCTATTGCTCTGTTCTACCTTTAAATTTGTTTTGAATTTGTATTAGCTTCTCTCAAGTATCAGAGATTAAGTAATTTAAAAAAATACTTTTTCTGATGCCTGGCATACCTGACTGTTTTGTTTATTTACTTGGACGTCCTTTGGAACCCTTCGACGATTACTTGGTAGCCGTGCAGCTATATTATCTGCCACGAGCTTTATACCCTACATATACTTGTGCTCACATACATACCTAATCCAATTCAAATTTAATTTCTTCTAGATAGGTCTTTAATCGACGTATAAAGAATGAAAATAGTTACCTCCTTTATTAATTTGATAACCTGCGTATTTTGGAAGAAAGTTTTCTAATCCATTTTGGAATATTTCGCTAAATCTTGCGCAGAACTGATGCAAATATTTTTTCTATCATTAGGAGCAATTGCTATATATCATAATCATAAAAAATGAAAATTTGCATTTTAAATTTACCCCGATTTACAGAGAATTTTTGACATGATTTAAAATCAACATAATTCTTTTTAAAGTTTTAAGAATTGTCAAATCGTTACAATATTTTCAACTTTGGAAAAGAATTAAGTTGGAGCTCGGATTATTTCGTAAATAAAGTATCTATTTAAGAAAAACGGTTGAATCGTACATAGTTGACCATTTATTTATGTCCCTCTTTTTATTCTTTGCAACAAATTATTTATCTACCAGCATACGAGTAGGTATATGATCAGGGCAAAGAATTATTACGGGCTGGTGATTGTTCGATGATCTATCGAGGATATTGCTTGCACACACAGATATTGCAAGTACATGTTGCTGGGCACGCCAATATAGCCTCTCCTAACCTGATTATAAATAGAGAGAAAAAGAGAGATAAATGTTATGTGTATGCGTTTTTTTGCATGATGTTTTTCATGGAAACATTTTTTCTATTCCTCGTTGTAGATGAAATTACTTATTGTTCAGCAGGAAATCAATACAATTAGTTTTTCTGTTTCTTAGTTTGTTTTTCATTTGCTAATTAGAATGGATTTTTTAAAAGAAAAATAATTCAAAAGTTTTTTAAATTCTTTCAACCATAGCATTAAAAATTTGATTTTTGAAAAATTTATTCCGGAAATCGCGGTTTTCGAGGTTAGGATGTCGGCGCGGTTTTCGCCGGTGCTCTTGAAACCGGTTTCCATTTCAGTAGTTACAGCTTGTCTCTTTCTTCCTCGCCACACGTAAGATAACGCTGAGAGGAGAGGGTAGAGCTCGCGAACACTCACCGAATTCGCAGGTTTTTTCCCTCCACCTCGAACTGCTGGCCTCTCATTCTTTGCGATTTATTCTGCGAATTCCGACGTGGCGTCCGAAACGCGTGTCTCTGCTAAAAGTTTTAGCGCGTTTGCTCGAAGGGTATCTAGAAAATTAAATTTTTTTGCTATCTCCCTTTATTTATATTTTGGCGTAGAACGGAATCTGATTGTTGTACGCAATTGATGATTTTCTAATTTTTGCTAAAAAAATACAGCTATATGCGCAATCGTGAATAAAAAAATTTACAAAGCCTTTTGCAAACAATGGATATTAAAAAATGTTACTGATGTTCAAAAAAGCATTTTTTGCTACTTTTTTTTCTTTAATAATATTACTATTTGAATATAGTAGTAATAATTACAAAAATGATATAATTTATTTAATTTACATTTTCAATAAAATAATACAGAATACTGTAAAAATTACTTTACATAATTGTGTACTCTATTAGAAGAATATTTAAAAATACCTATATACAACAGCGATTAATTTTTATTGGTATTATGCGTGAGACAAGAGACAAGCTAAATATACATTATTTAATGCGCGATAATCTTTACAGTTCTGCCATCTAGAGAGAATTTTAATAGAGACTTGCGCTCTTGAACAAGACAACTAGTGTCATCTTATGGCTGATTTGAAAATTATTCAGGATATCATCCGAGATTCATATTCTAAATTCAGATTAAAAATTTTAAATATATAAGTTTGTATCATTCTTGTGATCGTCGGTAGAATATTTAAAAGTTAAAAAATCTGCATATCCGCGAAAATATCCAACAGGCAACTCCCAAAAAAAAAGACGTATGTATTAGAAACGGAGCTTTTGAAAAATGCCGGTAACTCTTCTAGAACCTTATTTTCTAAATAAAAGAACTGCTTCAAGAATTTATTGATTGATTAAAGTAGGAACTAATAAAAAACAAATAAACTGAGGTAAAAAAGGAAAGTTTGCGAAGCGTCAGAGAACTCTGGAGAGTTTGAGCAAGAGTGAGGCGGGTAGAACGCTATTGGAAGGTACGCGCCGTCGCGGTTAGTCGTTGCCGCCGTTGCCGCAACAGCAGCAGCAGAGCCCTGACGGGTAGCAGATCAGATCCACCATCATTTTCGCGCCGAATTCGCCCCGAGAGTCTGTCACTCTCGTCGTCGTGCGTGATCGCGAGAAGGCACGGGACGGGGTTACGTAGGTGCACAGTAGGCAGCTCCGCTAACGCGCGCATATATGTCGTGCGGCGACGCCATCTTCAGAACAAGTGTGTAGCACGGAGCAAAAGAGAGTGAGAGGTGTGTGTGCACCTGCGAGCTGCGACGGCCACCACGAGATTCCTCGAGTGCGTGCCTTAGCAGTAGTGCCCGTGCGCGCGTGTGACTGTGTGAGTGCACGCGCGAGAGAAGCAGCATTAGTAGCAGAACGGAGCCGCGTACATAACGATCCTCGCTCTCTCCCCCCCGACGGCGACGACGACGACAACGGCGGCGACGACGAAGGCGACATTGTGTCCGCTCGCGTCGCCAGTGTCGCAAGCAGAAACGGGCCGTGCTGCGGTGTGCGGCGGACCCTCCGCTGCGCGAGACAGTTTTACACTACTCACACCTTAGCTATATACAAGTTTAGAGTTACATACGTAAATATAGTGCATGCGCTTTAACATTTCCTTCCTCGTTCTTTTTTCGATGAGAAGGCAATCGTCGCCGTGTACCATAAAAATCTCTCTGCCCAGTACGTGAAAGTGACTGACGTGTTTGTATGATATACACTTGCACACGTACGTGCACGAGTTACGTTCACGTACATACGGAGAGAGCGCACACAAACTCATCGGCTACTGTGCGTGTGTTCTCTTTTCGTCAGCAAGAGAGAGAGAGAGCGCGCGCGAGAGAGACCTGCAGGCTTCTGACAGCGATAAAGTGTGCGTGCGCGTACACGTAAGTGTGCAAAGCCAGTAGCAGTACGAAATTATTAATTTTTTTGAGAGAGCAAGCGAGAGGGAAGAGAAGAGCCTTTCGGCGCGCGTAAGAAGAAGAAGAAGAAGACGGAGCGCAGAGCAGCACAGCGGAGTGGGACAGAGAGAATCGATCGAGGAGAGGAGGTGTTTTTTTCCGTCTGGCTGACGTCGCCCTTGGATAGACAGAGAAGGAGCGAACTGAGAGCGAGGCACGAAATTGTTCTCAGTCCAGGCACAAGTTAGCACATACTCGTCCAGAGGAAGAGGATCCTCCTGGAGCTCGTCGAGATGGCGAAAAAGGCCGAAGAGCAACGTTGACCCACTTCCTGAAGAAGACTAGTTCGTCGTACACGTTCCCTTTTATACTCGCGATTCTTTCCAAAGAGTCTCACTGTGCACACTCCTGGTGAGTGGAGCTGAAGAACGACTGAGTAGTGTGTGTGTGTGTGTCAGGGGTGTAAGCAAAGCTTTCTGCTATACTTTATCAGCTCTTTCTCTGATTAGATCAGGGGAGAGCAGATTTTGCCAAGCCCCAGGTTAGTAAAAAGCAGCCGAAATTCTGAAAAAATTTGATATCCGTGGAGCCCTGCCAGGCTCGAGCGGCTCCAGTAAGATGGGCAACAATGCCACGAGCTCCAACAAGAAGGTGGATGCTGCAGAGAGTGTCAAGGAATTTTTGGAGCAGGCTAAGGAAGAATTTGAGGAAAAATGGAAGAGAAATCCAACTAACACGGCTGGTCTTGAGGATTTCGACAGAATCAAAACCCTTGGGACAGGCTCCTTTGGGCGAGTTATGATAGTCCAACACAAGCCCACCAAGGAGTATTATGCCATGAAAATACTTGACAAGCAGAAAGTTGTCAAGCTGAAGCAAGTTGAACATACCCTCAATGAAAAAAGAATCTTGCAGGCGATAAATTTCCCTTTCCTGGTCTCTTTACGTTTTCACTTTAAGGATAATTCGAATCTGTACATGGTTTTAGAGTATGTACCTGGTGGTGAGATGTTCAGTCACTTAAGGAAGGTTGGAAGATTTTCAGAACCACATTCTAGATTCTACGCTGCACAAATAGTTTTGGCATTTGAGTATCTGCACTACTTGGACCTTATCTACAGAGATCTGAAACCTGAGAATCTCCTAATCGATTCACAAGGATATCTCAAGGTCACAGATTTTGGTTTTGCCAAAAGAGTCAAAGGTAGGACGTGGACTCTTTGTGGTACACCCGAATACCTTGCACCAGAAATAATTTTGAGTAAGGGTTATAATAAGGCAGTTGATTGGTGGGCTCTTGGAGTGTTGGTTTATGAAATGGCAGCAGGTTATCCACCTTTCTTTGCTGATCAGCCCATCCAAATTTATGAAAAAATAGTCAGTGGAAAAGTTCGGTTTCCTTCACACTTTGGTTCTGAATTGAAAGATCTTTTACGAAGTTTACTTCAAGTAGATCTGACCAAAAGGTTTGGCAACTTAAAGGCTGGTGTTAATGATATCAAAGGACATAAGTGGTTCGCCAGCACCGACTGGATCGCAGTCTTCCAGAAACGAATCGAGGCACCTTTCATACCGAGGTGCAAGGGACCTGGAGACACTAGTAATTTTGATGACTACGAGGAAGAAACATTAAGAATTTCATCAACCGAGAAGTGCGCCAAGGAGTTTGCTGAATTTTGAAGGATCTGCAAATGGTACTGTTAATAACATCAGCTGCTTGCTGAATCCAATGAGGAACTGCAGCACGGCAGATCCAGACATTGTGTCAGGAATCATGAGCACCTTGGGAACCTAGGAGAGAAGGAATAATAAAATCCCACTTACCCAGTGATTCTTCATCGACGACGAGGGACTGTTAAATTCTCCTAGGTTGTGTTCTGTCACCTTATCCCAACCCTTCTTAGGCAATCCTTGGGAAAAGATTAAGTGTTGTAAGGAAGTACATGATTGAAAGAAGTAATGAAATCTAGAAGTGCAGTGTGAAATGATGAAAATTCCTATGGACTCTTAGTATTCTTGTTGCCGATCATGGACTTGCTTGTTGTTAAAAAATAATTATGAAGAAGATATAAAAGATGAGCAAAACGACTTTCGTCGTCGTATGAACAGTTACATACACGTGAATCCTCTTTTCTTTTTTTCAGTTGCCGTGTGCAAAACCAAAAAAGAGAAAAAGAAAAAAAAGATAAAAAGAGCGAAAGGAGGTATGCTGTGTTTTTTCTCATGTTGATGAAGATTTCGAGCGATTCATCGTAAGAGCCGTCGAAGAATAACAAGTGTTCGTCGTCACTTTGTTTGTGCAGTTTCGTTAAATTAAGTGCAGTGAGAAGAGCGAAATAAGCGAAGTATGGTGGTTATATTGCAAAAAAATAAAAAAAGTAAAAGAATAAGAAAGTGCAAGACGCATATTATAATTGTTTCTACGCGTTACGTCGAATCCAGGATCTGCGGTTACACATCGTCATCGGAAAAATTGTTTGCAGCGTGAACGAGATAAAAGCACAGAATGAAATAATAAAAGGCACGTCGGAGCAGCAATTCTTCTTCTTCATCATCGGTCTGAGAGCGTGATTGTGACGAATTATAATCGATGTGAATGAGAGCGTCCGAGAGAAAGAGAGCGAGAGTATGTTCCGTTTTATTTTTAATTCTTTCGTTCCCGAAGAATACACATATATATAAATATATAAATATAAAGTGCGCGATCAAGGGTCCAGATGCTCTGTTTACAGACTGAAAAATTTTGAAGAAAAAAAAATAAATAAAAACCGGGATAAAGATGTGCGGCGCTCGATCTTGCTCGGACGTGCGGTACGCCTCTTTTTTTTTTTTAGAAAAAATCGGAGAACGGGTCACATGAAAAAGCGCGCGAACCAACTAAATGCTACATCCTCAAAATGCTACTTTTCACGTTACTCTTCCGGTCGATGCGATCAAAATCCCAGCACACCATCCCCCCACGTCGATCGGGCTTTTCTTATTGTGTAATCGGAAGGAAAAAATTGTCGCATCGACAAAATCACCTTCCGTTCGTACTATTTTTCTACATTATTATTGATTCACTCCGTGCCGCATCCGTCTAAGGTCGTGCGTTGCCACATGTATTCACCGACACACGAACAACACACTCAACACACGTATATTTTTCTGCCTGTGTGCGACTTGGCTTGGCGAAGTATGTAATACAAAGTTAAAAAGAAAAAGAAACAAAAAAAAAAAAAGTAATGTAGAAAAAGCGCAGAAAACGTGTCGCACTTGCCGCCTTTCTCGAGGGCGCACTTTCGCTTCTCGCTCTTTTCTTGACCCTCTCGGTTCAATTCCCCAGGGCAACGAAAAGGAAAACGATGCTGCGATTAAACGGGTATTATAAAAAAAAAACAGGCGCTAGTGCGCCCGCAACGCAATCTCGGCTGGGCGACGAGTTTTTTTTTCTACGGTGCAATAAGTACCTTGAATAGCTGCCGGACTTTAAAACCAAAGCTATCCACGGGCCTTCCCGCGATTATATATCTTAATAGATGCAACAAGAAGGCGAGGTGCGAAAAAAGTATATAAATGTATCGAGGCGGCGAACCGCGGCTCGTCGGAAAACCGGAAAACACCGCTCGGACTCGCTTACTTCCAGATATAAGTGGCGTTTTCCATCTTGATGATCTCCCCGTTACACTTAGAGCCCCATTCGAATCTTCTGAAAATTATATCGCGGACTTTTTACTCGAGAAAACGGTCTCGCGGATCGCCGACGAGCCGCGGTTCGCCCGAGATGAAAAAAATAAGCGAACTTACAAAGCCGTATATGTGTGGTGCGTCTGGATCTCTCGGATTTTAAGGAATTAAGAGACAAAAAATGAGAAGCGAAACAAAGTGGAAAAATATCGAAAAACCTCTTCTTAGATTATGTATTTTCTAGTAAATATTTTTCCTCCCTACCTCAAGGTCGCGTGCGCGTCGTTCGTTCTTTTTTAGCGCTAGATAAAAGTCAAATAAAGAACAAAAAAAAAAAAAAAAAAAAATACGAAACAATTTACACTCTCCCACACGAGCACGCGCGCTCTCGCGGAATCGGAAAAAAGGGAGGAGGAGGAGGAGGAGGAGGAGAGCGAAAGAAAAGACGCCCGCGTATACATTTATTGCCGGTGTTTTCGTCTTTTGACGTAAGAGAGCGAAAAGGAAGGAGAGATAAGAAGGAGGCGAGACTTTTGGCGCCGCGCGCGAAAAAAAAACGGAAAGCACCCAATCGTCCTTGATAAGGACGGGCCGTGAACGATTTTTTTTTCTCTTTTTTTTTCGTTTCAGCGTACACACACACACACACACAGACACTTACACAGACACAAACACGACCCTTTCGGCGTCGAATACATTGTACATACGAGACAAGACGAAGAGGGAAAACTTTATTAAATACAAGGGGCGTACGCCGCGGTATCATTATATTCTTATTATTTTTTTTTTTTTTTTTTTCGAGAATCTCGCGAGGCTGTTTTTTTCCTCTGCTGTATTTTTATTATTATTTTTTTGGGGATTGCTTGCGTACACGTCGCGGATGAAAAATAGAGCGTTTTCTCTCTCTCTCTCTCGACGCGTATGCGTTGGCTTCTCTCTCTCTCTCTCTCTCCTCTCTGTCGATATTCAATTTTCGTTTGTGTACGCGCGTTCGATCGCCAAACAGAGAGGCTATGGGCTTCAATCGTCCGCGCGTAACTCAATTGGGAATTGAGCTCAATCATCGGTTAGATTAAAAGGAGTTTCTCGAGTCCCAACTGCGATGACGACGTCGAGACGCGTCGTGTACACTGGATACGTCTTCTCTTTCTCTCCCTCTCTCTCTTGCGCGGAATTTTTAAAGGCAAAAAAGAAATAGCGAACAATTCGCAAGTATTCAACTTTCATTTAATTCAATTTTTATGGCCCAAGCGACACTCGTTTTAGAGTGAGCTCCGCCGGTTCGTCTCTCCGCTTTTATTAAGAGTTTGGCCGATTCTTTACCTCTCTCTTATTTTTTCGAAGTCTCTTTAATTTGAAAAAATGGTCATTTTTTTTGTTGTATTATAATCGTTTTATTTGTTCTCCGATCAAAGTTTGTTTTTCGCCCGAGTTGGGTTGTGCGTCATTTTAAACAGCCCATTTTATTATTAGTAAATTACGCGCTCGACGGCAGTGTCTTTTAGTATTTTTTTTTTTTAGTATTTTTCGCTTTAAAGCTGTACAGTGATACTTTAGCGATGTTATTTTAAAGTGTATCATTCTAGAGACAGACAGGTGAGAGCTAGAGATGTATATGTGTAGGGTAGTAGAATGTATTAAATTCCTCGACGACATGTACCATCGAAGAGAAACCGAAAGGTAGAGGAAAAAAGCGAACCGAAGCCTCGGAGTAACATACAAAATGTCGAAATTAAAGAATCTGTAAAGAAAACGCTGAAACATTTTATCGTCGTCGTAAAAGCCTGCTTTTCTCCCTCTTTTCCGCGGCGAAACGGTTTCTTCTGTACTTCCTACGTAGATAGACAATTTGTGCAGGCACGCCAAAGAAGGCAAAATTGTAAGAACGGTCAAGAAGGAGAAGAAAGGGAGGCACGTGCCGACATTTGAAGAATCTCTTACTAACACTTTAAACAGAATGGTCTTATTTGAATCTCGAAAAAAAGTCATTGGAATTTAGCGATGATTTTATTTATCTCGTTCGCGGCTCGAGCACGAGCAATGCCTTTTCTCTCTTTCTTACCGTTGTTGTTTTTTTTTTTTTTTGGTTTTTTTATGTATAATAAAAACGGTCGACGGTGGACGAAGGAAAGACGAGCTCGACACAAAACACTTTTCACCGGGCGACGTGCGCGCACGTTATATAAATAAAAGTTAAAAAGAAAAACGGAGAGAGAGACACATAATGGCGAGAGTCAGGGGGATAGCTTGAGCGAGCGAGCGAGTACGTTTAATTTTAGAGTTTTTCGCGTCCGAAAAAAGGAGGAGGAGGAGGAGGAGGGGGAGCGTGCGACGGGGCCCCCGGAGCTTCTATTTCGCGAGGAGGTTTATTTTCGCGCGCGCGCGCCCGCGCGCATTCTCACACATTTATCACCTAAGTATATACAAAACGTCTACGTCCGCACGTGCGAGCGCTCGATTTCCCAAGCGTTATCGACTCTCCGTTTCCTTTTGCGCGGTTATTTTTTAAAAACCCCTTTTTTTTTGCTTCTCTCCGTTTGCTCGCTCGATTTGGTTACACACGTGTACATTACCTTTGTCCTTCTGTTAGATTGTTTGTCTTTTTTTATTTATGCTTTATTGAGCGTCTTTGGAGAGAAAGAGCGAATACGAGAGAGAAAGCTATAAAGAGAGATTGAGAGCGCGAAAGAGCGAAAGAGAGAGAGAGAGAGAGAGAGAAAGTAAGCGAAAAAGGAGAGCGAAAAAAGACGAATTGGGTTTTCCACGTTTTTTTCGTTCGACGTTTATATATATATATATCGTATCGATCTTTGTTCATTTTGTACTAGTCTGTAACGGAGGAATAATTAATCATATTGTATATAGAATGATGTTAAACGATATTTAACTAATGATAACAAAAAAGAGGCAGAAATATATGATAAAATAAGTGTATAAAAACATTGTTTTCATTTTTTTGTTTCTTCATGGAAAATCCAAATTTGCTAGATTATTGTTACTGTTTTTCTGTTGTCCTTATAAGATTTGCATATTAAAGAGATACCGATGCAACTGTTGAAAATATATTTTTTAGTTTTTCTTTACATTTTATTGGAAACATCAATGCAAACGTGCGTACTGGATCGACGCAATCATCCTGATTTTTGTATGATTTTGTAACTTTTATCTTCCCGCAGTTATGCAAAAAAATATCGTTCGCCCAGAAAAAAGTCTTTTTTAAAATTCTTAAATAAAACTACAGGAATTTTTACTTCTAAATCCTGAAAATACAAATAACGTGCAATTGCTTGTAAAAGAAAAGTCGATGCTAAGCAGTATTATATATACGTTTAATCCAAACAATGTTTTAGTTTTATAAAAATAAAACACATACTTTATTGGCTTTCAATGTAATTGTACCAAGATACTTTTGTAAATATGACAATAAACGCAAATTAACTTATCAATGTTAAAGAAAACTATGAATTTTATTTTATACACGTATACACGTAACTTTCGTACCTAATTTACTTTCAACTTTGATACTTTTCTTACAGTTAATCGCGATCGTCACTTTTCTTATCAAGATTTTTAACCAAATCTAAAATTACGACTTTCTAATAACTATTAGATTATTAATCATAAATGTATGCTTCTCGATCAACGAACTCGATGAAACTTCATAAATGAACGCCCTTTTCCTAATGCTAATACAAAAATAGAGCAAAATTCAATTACCATTTCAATAAATCGCTTAAAGGGAGAGACTTTTTCACAAACCGAACGAAGCTTTACGTTTTGCTTCGCTCGGCATTCATAATTTAATCGAGCAAAAATTGAGGAAGAAAAAAAAATTGCAAAACGCGCACGTAAATTCGCAGACGAGACGGAGAAGGACTCTTAGATCGTTTTGTTCACGATGATGAGCGGCGCCGCTGCCGCCACCCGTCTACTCGGTTCACGAATATCTTTCGTAATCTCGAAACTATTATTAGCAGATATATCCAGGCCATCGCGCGTCTTTGTTCCCTCGCGCCTCTTTCGCAGTTATACGTCTGCCCGATGATTTTCCTTTCTTGCGTTCTAGATTTTTCTCTCTCTCGATTGACGTACCTTCGTCTGGCCGCACGACGGAGGTCCAAATTTTTCAGTCGAATTTCCAGGCCGGATGAGCTTCTTTCTGCGGTGCCTTTGGCAGCCAGCGATGCACAAGTTGTATAACGCTTTTGTTTGGAAAGTGTTATTATGCTCGAGAGTCGTAAATTTCGTCGGCGGAGTGGAAAAAAAAAAAAAAGATTTTTCGCCTCGCTCGAAAAGAGGCTCGTGCGGATATAATTTATATTTTTTTCGGAGGAAAAAAACATTCGGATTCTAATTGTGCGGCTATACATTAATGGACGTACGTCATTTATATTGTACCGAAGTTATTATTGTACGCAGAATATGTTTCGCTTATGAACTAAAATTCCGACTGAATGTGCGCCAGCATTTATTAAGTGCGGTTAATTAAACTGTTTATTTGCTCTATTTTTAGTTGGCATTAGTTTAGCCTGAAAATTCTCATTCAACGTCAAAGGTGAAAGTATAGATTTAATGTTAATTATAAATTTGCGCAAGCTTTTCAAAAGATTTTTGTTTGTATTTTCTAAAAACTCGTTTAATTTAGTCGAATGTAGATTAGATACATAAAGCGTTTAAAAATTCATTGTTTGGTAAACGCTTTCATAGTTGTACGTAACTTTAGAAACATTATAAAACAGATTATTATACTGCAAGCTCTAAAGCGCTGAATAATTTATTTACTTTTGAAGCCAAATGTACGTCTTACGCGAAGAGTAAACAAATCGTTTTCCGTCTTCGGATCAGGTAAGTGAAGATGCTGCGGTAAGTAAATACTACACATTATACTTTTCACTCGGCGCGCAAAGCGCCGATCTCTGCCAAGGTTCAAAAGCCGGCAAACGCCCTGTTTTTTGACGGAGAAAAAAAAAATTCGGTAGCTCCGAATCCGCGGAGATTCCAAAAAGAAAAGTGAGTCCTCCCAGGCCGGCGACCATCCGCGCTCTCGTCTTTCTCGAGAAGGATATTAGCGCGGTTGAATTATCCGCGGGGACGCGGAATGGCCGCGTTTCGTAGGCGCAAAAGTGTCGCCGCGGCACAAGTGCGCTCTTAAATCTTTCGCGAGCTCTTTTTTTTTTTCGTTTTTCTTTCGCTCAGTCCGCACTCTGGCATTTTATCCGTCTCGCTCGCTTATTTACGTAAATCGTTGGGTAAGAAGGTTAATTAATTCGCGCGTATATTCAGTGCGGCGTTAATCAAGTGGAGCTTTTAATTTTCGGATTTATTTGCAGAGAGACGCGTAACGTTCCTCAATCAAGTTTTCTCGAAATAAACTTTTCCCGTCTCCCTGCCACTCTGTATTCTTCGAATAGCGTCAATTAAATTGCCGAGCGAGTCGGGCCGCATGCATGGACTGTATATATGCTTCGTTTCAACTAAAATCGAAACTTTTACCTCGGTCAAAAAGTCGACCGCAGAAGAGACGTTTCTCCCTCCCCTCACTCGACTTGAATTGCTCTGCGATTGAGGTTATTTGCCGCAAAAATTGTCTTGCTCGTTGTAAAGCGCTGAAACGGTACTCAGGGCTCGTGTAAAAGTGACTGTATTGTTTCACAATAAAAATGTTACCCTAACTAACGGTAATCCTCTGTAATTAAGCGACAGAGTACAGAGTATTGATTTTTTTCGGGGCTTATCGCGACTTAAAGTATTACACTTTATCTCGTCGTCGTCGCCGATTCCTAATTCACTTTCAGTCCGAGCCCGAGAGTCGGAGTACAAGAAAAGAGGAGAATCGGCATCGCTTTCAACAATATAAAAAGCGAGACTCGCGAAGAACCGGGCAATAAGAGCGTTTACGCGAATTCAGGAGGAAGCCTTTTATCGCCGCGAGTTATTTCGAGCATCTTTCTCTTACGCGCGCGCAGACACACACAGAGACAGAGAGAACACGCGGAGCGCGGGCGTACTCGGGCCGCTCACGTGTATTCGACGGGGGGAAGCCGCGCCTTATCAATCAACGGACGCGCGTATCACTTGTGTACACACACGCACGTATACCGCACGTACACACCGGCGAACTGGTTCACGATCGATCCGAGCCAAGCAGCCCTCTTTGTAATACCCATTGTACACACGGATTCTTATTACGCTCGTATATATACACACTGCTTCCAGGAGAAATTTTTCTCCCGATCGGTTCGCGAACTCTGCGCGAGAGCTCGACCGAGACTTGTTTTCGGGGCGACGCGAGGACTTTTAAAGTATAACAGTGAAATATTGCTAAACAGCGCCGAGTAATCGGTAAGATTATTAATTCTCTTAGAGGTAAATTCTGAATAAATTTCTGCTCTCCTCTATTTTCCTAAAAAAATTGAAGGAGCCCAGAAAAACCACGCGAAATTTTGAACGCTCGCATATTATCGGGGACGGCCCGGGGGGGGGATCGTCGTTTGCGACAAGAAACGTAATTCCACGAGTTTTACGACGAAATATCATCGCGCTAGACCGCGTCCCCGAAATTTCAGCGCCAAGAGGTGAATAGGTGGGTTATACACGGACACGGTCCTTCCCGTATCAAAGGAAGCGGCCGCTCGTGAATTTCAATGACGCCGAGTAACTGTATAGCGGCAGCTGCTCTTATTGCAGAAGCGCTGAGCAAAGGAAGATTACGATCTTCGTTAAGATCGTATTTTATTTTATTTTTTTATTTTATTTTTTTTTTATTGCATAACGATTGGTGTTAATATAATAATTTTATATACAGTTTCAATTGCCTTTTGAGCAAAAAGACAAAAGGCTGTATTGTTAATCATACCTACATGTGGAAAGATAAATTATTTCAGGTTGTTAGTCTTATCATTCGGATGCAGATATTGTTCGTGGTAAAATGAGTTTTACAGAGATCTCTAAGCTCTAAAGAGTGTTTCAAATTTATATTTATAAGTAAAACAGAATTTTATCAGCGTTTTGTGCAGTGAATAAAGTACGTAATAATTAGTTTCTTATATACATTTTATTAGAAAATTTTCTGCTTGCAATACTTTTAACATTCTATAGGAGTCTTTATTAAGACGGTCGATAAAAATTTTACTCTACCATTTCAGATTTTATTGGTTTTTTATTGAATAATTTGTTGCTGCATAACTGTTATACTCGACTTATTTCGTCATTGCATCCAATGTGAGTTATTCTATTAACACGATCGATTTTATACATTATTTTTATGCAATTATTTAGAGCGGAAGCATCGGATATTCTGATTTATTTTTACTTCGTTTGTAACATTTTTTTCCTAAATAAATAATCTTTTTTGACGTAACTGCTCGTAAATAAATGTTCGAGCGACCACACAATCGAGGCAATTTATAAAAACTTAAATACCGTTTCTTAATGCTTTGAGGAGTACAATTTTGCAGTCGTTTTGTTAAGCTGCAGCATTGCTTTTAGTTAAAGAATCATACTTATTTTAAGTGGGTAATATACAAAACGTTGTTCAATTGTTAAAAAATATTGAACCGTCTAGTTTTGCCTGTTAATTGACTATATTTTTTAATAAATACAACTTCTCTCGGTACCCCTCGTTTATTTTACGTATCTTTACTTATCTTGTTATGATGCGATTTTATATCGATTGTATGTAAATTGTTTTCTGCAATAACTATATAGATAAAATCGACCATTATTATTATTTATTGATGTTAGTGAAATTCGAAAAAATTCTTCCCTGTTTGTCCTTCAACTTACTTTGCAACACAAGAATATCCGATTTATGAACATTTACAAGCAATTATTATGTTTTAAGTACGTTTTTATGTACATCGCACATATTAGTAAATTTTTGCGAATTTTCATTTTTTAATAAAACAGTGTAGAAAAATCTGTACGAAACTCAATAAAACGGGAATCAAAAATATTTGTATTTTTCAGCGTTATTCAGGTAAAGTTGTCAGTCGAGTTAAAAAATTAATATCAATCGAATAGAAGACATACAATCAAGTAAACAAAAGTAAAAGAAAAATCGATTTTAATCATTCTCGCAATGTCCTATAGTGGCATAAATTAAGTCACTGCATGATATTTAATTGTTCGAACGATTGCACTTGATAAACGTTTATTGGCTTGCATTTCGCAACTTAAATTAACATCTTTATCGGGAGCAGATAAATGTTGGTATGAGATTAATTAAGGATATTGGGCAGCCAGCGAAGACTTGATGAATTATGCAACTGATTATGATCACTGATTTATGCAGTGCAGTGACATCAAAGTATTCAATTTTTATTATCCGAATCAACCCATTTGATCTTGACGTTAGCACTTATTATGCAGTTATCATACTTATTAATAAAATCAAATTTTTCATCGTAGTTAATATTAATTGCTTTGTTAATTAAAAATTACAGTTTGGATAGAATGTAACCTTCTAACGTATATTGGAATACAAATAATTTGGAAAATTTTTTATTAAAAGCAAATTTGTATTGCTTATTTATCATGCAATTTTTTCATTCAAGTATATAGTAAAAGGCAAAAAAAAATACTATAGCTACAGAAAGTCGGGCTTCTATTGTTCTTGTTGCAGTCGTTAAAAATAATAATGAAGCTACTTCCTCATTTTGCATTGTAGCAGCATAACACGAAAAAAAAGGAAGCAAGGAGAAAAAAAGTTCCCTTTGCCAAGTGAAATTATTCATGAAAAGGAGGATCAAAAGGAATCAAATTTCGATCTTTGAGTCAAAGGAGCCTTTTACACGGCGCAGTGAGTGATTTATTAGTTATTTGTAAGTATCGTTAATAAAGACGCCGTAAGATAGAATTTCGTTACGAAAAAGTTTTTTCTCTGACCTCCAGGTGATTTTGTTCTCTTGGTTAAAATCATTAAAACTTATTGATTTATGTAATTCAAGTAGACTGGTCTATTTATATCCCGCGAGAATTACACTTTTTCATCTTAATATATTTATATATAAAATTAGAACGGAGGCTGATTTTTCGCGCAGAAATAGATTTTACATCGCATAGAATTCGTCATTCTATAAAATAAATTACTTCATTAAACCGCTATACACTCAAAAAAAGTACATTTACAGAATAAATTCCCAGGCTCAACTGGAAAGTACGATTACCGATTCTAGTATGCTAATCCGATTCGTTCAAAAAAAATGCGTGCAAATAAAATTGGAACAAAATTTTCACCGGCGTCGGACTCTCGTATTTTCCAAAGTCATGCTTGCGAGCGCGAATCCTTAGGCGGCTAATATTTATGCGCGACCACGGGGCGACGTTGTTTTTTTTCTTCTTTTTTTTTTATTTTCGCCGCGGCTGCGTGCGTCAATCGGTTCGCTCCGTCCTTTTCCGATCATCCGCGAGACAGATGTGCGCCGCCGCCGCCGCCGCCGTCGCCTTTTCGAGCTTGAGCCGCAGCGGAGATGCAATTTTTTCGAACGATATCCGCCGACAAGCCTGATCGGATGACGATACGAGACTCTCCGAGGGTCGAAAAGGAGCCTCGCGAATCGCTCGAGCCAAGCAACTTTTTCGGATTGCCGCCTTTTTGCGGAATTTCCGAAGCCGGGACTGTGGGGGACAATTTGTTTTAGCTTTTAGCCGCTCGAGGAGCTGAGTAGTTTACGAAGGGAAACGACTGCGCTCTATAATTAAACCGAGGAATGCTGTCATCGCGCGAAGGTGTCGTCCAGATGCTTTGGGATTTAAAGCTTTCTCGCGTTTAGCAAAAAGCACTTTTCCGCGATTACTAATTCGATTGAGAAGATTGTGTAAATAAACCGTCGACCAGTTGCGTTTAATTTATTTAACCATATTTCAGCCTGCAAACAATAAATATACGTCAACATTTGATTCGAGAGACGCCGTCGGAGTAACTAAATTACAGTGCGTGCCATTTGATTGCATTCGAAAAATTACTTTTAGATTGTGTATCAGCTTAGTGCGTTCCTTGAAAAGAGTATATGCGATGTACCGTCGCTTTGGTTAATATTGTTTTGAAATAAAATGCGCGGTTTTCTTTTTGTTTTGACTATGCGAAAGGCGAGGAAAGAGATCGAATGATGTGCAAACAAAAGCAAAGAGGAGTTGAAGCTCATTTCTTTATCAATGATTCTCAAAACTCCTTCGACGAGCCGCGACTAATGTTTTGTAAAGAATCATACAACGTACAGTGATGATGTCCTCGTCGACGCTTACAATACGGCGTGGATGAAAAACGCAATTCCGTCGGGCGGATTCCTAAAATAGACGCGAAGCGACGCAGATAATCACGGAAATTGGAAAATATCGGGCGCTTATTAAAATGCACTCGAGAGAGGAGGGATCGATCGTCGTCGCTCTTCTCGCGTCGCTTGAAAGGGTCCCGCGGCAGATACGAAATTTCCCGTGTTCCATTTCGAGCACGTCAGTCCCAGGAGCGGTTCTCATGCATATACAACACAGTCACGTGTCCGGATACGTGTATACGCGCACCGAGAGAACTATTGATTTAGCTTTCTCGACGTGTCAAAAGTTGAAAAAGCGCAATTTTCTCCCCTCCTCTCCGCGAAATGCACATGATCACTGTCGATCCGCGGAAAATTAACGGAGTACGGAGTTCGACGCGCGGGGAATTTACAGGTGTGCAGCCGCGACTCGTTTTTTTTCAGGAAAAGACATCGGTGTTGCGCAATCCCCTCCTCCCCCTGGGGAACGAGACGCGCTTGACCTTTTTCGCCGCCGCTTCTTCCCCCGGCGGAACGTCGCTCTTTTTATATTCGGAATCGCGGATTTCAAGGGGAAAAGTGTTTTCTAAATTTAAAACGAGATATTCAATGGATCTCCCCGTCCGACCGCGCGGAAAGCGATATAATAAATTGGAGTCTTTTTAAAAATCTTGGACGACTTTCAATTCTTTTTTTTTCTTTCGAGAAGCGTGTTGCGTCTAGCGAGAAATTGATTTAAAACCTATATAGGTTATTTGTAAAAGTGAAAAAGCTGTTGTTTTGATACACGCGGCGAAAGAGAGGTAATATGCAAAATGGCCGAGCTGAAGAAATTCGCGTGTCGAGGTCTAAATATAATTTAAGAAAACGAGGGAAGGGTGTAAGTGGAACATCAGAAACTGACGATTTTGCGTCGCTCTAATATCACCGAAGTAGTATTGGCCTGATTCTAAGCCGGTACACTAATAGAACCTTAATTACTGTAAGTGCACGTGCTAAGTGGAAATTAGTCGGATTGATCAATTGCGACTGCGCAGCCTTGCGCCTTGACTTTCACTCTCTTGTATTAGTCGCGTAGTAATAAATAAAAAACCATTGTTAATTTTAAACTTGATGAAAAAATACTGTATAGCTTCATTCATAAAATATTAGAATTGAACGTAGATGTTCGCTGCCACAAAAATAAACAACTCAGAAATTTCTCAGATTTTCCAGCATCCAGGAGGGGATCTAAAGTATTGTTGTAGAAAGAAGCCAGAAATGAAAAGATCGACGAGTCCGCAGGTAAACACGCGAAGGGAAGAATGGAGAGAGAAAAATCGCTCGAAGCAGACGGGGAAATTACTTTTGCGCGTGGGAAGTTCTCGCAATTTTTCCGGGCGCGTGTGCGAGAGACGTCGGAGAATAGGAGAAACGCGGAAAATCCCTCTTCGGTCTCCCGGACTCTTACCTTTTTCCACCCTTCTCGGGTATCGAGAGAGGACGTCGCCGGGGGATAAAACGTAAGACTATACGCGAGTGTCGTTTTATCGCGAATCTGACCGGAAGCGGAATTATTCGCGCGATCGATACCTTTTCGTATGGGATTGAATTAGGAAGGTTTTCCAGCTTACGGTCGATGGAGCTGTGTCGTTTCTTAAATTTTTTTCAGTTTATACGGTACACTCGTTTAACGAAGGTCCGCTTATAGCGGGTATCAAAGGTGTAATAAAATTACGCACCTATATTAAAATAACGTTAAAATTTTAAAACCCGGTAACTTGAAACTTTAGATTTCATTAAAAAGTAAACTCCGACACTCAAAGTAGGCGAAGGTACGGAAGATTGCGTCGAAGAACGAGTTTATTATGGACCAGATGCTCGAGTTCTCTTATCGGCGACTTGCCATTAAAGTGCCGTGGCATTATTTTCTCGGAGCACCGACGCGTCGAGGCTCCTTATTTTCAAAGCCAATTTATTTGCGCATTTAGTATTCTTATTTAGTATTCTCTTGCAGCGAATGGATGATTTTTTTTTTTTCTTCTCGACCGAGTGAAATTTTATTTATTTTTGATAAGTGTAGAATTAATTTCCAAACATCGTCGGAACACTGTTGTTCAAATACAGTTTGCACCCGTAAATATTTTCGTCTGGAGCTCCTTACAAATACTTCCTTCGTTCCGATTCGGCGCAATAAATAATTGCTGAAATTAATTAAGCGTCAAGCGTGACTTTCCGCTTGAAGAAGTACAATTAACCACGACAAATTGCTCCGTAAAGAAGAATCAATGAGTATATCGTCGGCTATAAACGCGGCTTACCAATTTCTCGATACCGCGAATCCTTGTAAAACTATATAGTCTCGTCAAAAAAGAAAAAACTAATAATTAGCAGCACCCTGAAAAATCACGACTCCACGACAAGGAAGAATTGATCCGCACGCGTATATACCGTGTAAGCGGCGAGAAATATGACCCAGATCTCGCCTCGGTGGAAAAGTCGTGAGTGCGAGAAAAGGGGGCCGCCTAACGAAATAAATCACCGAGGAGAGGCGCCTGTGCCCCCGGTGAATTTCCCAAAGCTCGATAAAGCGCCGAGAGAGAAGGAGAGAGAGTCTCGAGCGGCGCAATCCCTGTGTACACCCGCCGCCGAGGGAGGAGGCGCGCAATAAAACGAGCCGGCGACGTGCCTCCGCGTGTACGCATATACACGACGACGCGACTGCACGACGAAGGAAAGTGCAGCGCGCGCGGAAGATGATGCACGCGATCGGGACGTGCGAGCGTTACTCGGGTGGATCTTGCGAGATTGCGACCTGCCCGGTGGGTTATTCTATTCGGTCCTTTCGTCGCGTCCGCCGGTATTATGGATATTTGTAACATTCGGGATTTACCGCAAATTTTATTTTCAAATCAATATAAACTTGGCTATTTTTTTTTTTTTCGCAAAAAATCTGGAAGACAAAAAAAGTTCTTTGTTTGGCCTACGCCGTATTACACAGACAAAATTTTCTATTTAAAATTACCGTGAAAATGACGATAATCTCGGGGCGAGGTTGTCGTATTTAAATT
>JAWWEO010000001.1:4527808-4676223 GCA_035582975.1 Ormyrus labotus | reverse complement strand
AAAGTTTTATTTAAATTTTGTTTGCTGTTCATTCAATTCTAAAATGAGCATATAAAAATAAAATAATAATAAAAACGGGATAATAATGAAACAGTAAATTAGTTAAGAGGAAGCTAACTGCCAATGACTTGGCAGCGGTTTTTTTAAAACTTATAATTTTTTTGTACAAGTTGGAGAAGTTCTATGCAATAGTTGTTATACAAAACTTAGGTTTGCAAAACGTAAACAAAAATCTGTCTTAAATAAGAAAGTTTAAATAAGACCTTAGTAGATGATATTTTAGAAAAAACTGCTTCATCAATTACACAAGTAATAGATAATGGAGAAGACGAAGTGAGACGAAAGACGAATGAAGTTACAAAAATTTACTGTTAACAGTTTAGCTGAAAGAGTTGCAAATGTCAATTACAGCCGAAAGTCCGTTCCATTCAAAGAAATATCTTCAAATGACTTGCTTGATTTTTCACAATTTACATTCGAAGACTTAGAACTTTTTTTTACCGGATCTTATCAACTTTCTCAAGATATTTCTTATCTAGATTAAATACTTGAAGATGATAACTCTCTCTTGATTAGTTATTTAAGAAAAGAACTAGATGTAATAAGATTTGAAATCAAATCTAAACGTATTAACGGAAAACATACAAATGCTACATAAATTACAATCGCAAAGAATTATTGCTGCAACTGCGCATACGGCTTACAAGTCAATTCAGATTGAAAGAACAAAAATGCAGATATCAGCGAATTTGGAGAAAATGTTTGCGTGCATTGTAAATATGGTCAAACATTTAACAATCACGCCACTACCTATCGAGAAAGCAGAGGAAGCGACTGAACATAGTTTCTCCGGCAGCAGTGTTAACTCAGGTACGTATTTTTAATAAATGAAATCAAAAGATGCGACGGCGCCTTTTAATTGACTTCTTACTTTAATAAGAAGTTATAAATAATAATAATAATAATAATATAACTTAATTATACTTTTAAGTAATTTTTTTTACAAAAACTGTCTTCAAGTAAAGAATTTTTCAATAATACTTTAACTATCTCGTTATATTATATTTCTTATTATATTGATTCTTTCTAGAATCTACCAGCAGCTGCCGTGTGGACAGAAGAGTACGGTTTGCACCGATTCCAATTTTGGGGAAAAGAAAGACTCCTTTTGAATATTGTTTGGAAAACCAAAGAAGATGACTTGTGAGGCCTTGGAGCCAGACACAAGCAACTGGAACTTCATATCATAATGCAAGATCATATTGTATCTTAAATGGAGTTACTGTGGAGTCGGTCCCGCAAGAGTCCGATCCACTAAATAAAATACAATGCTTTAAAGCGGGATCTTCGATTGCCGAATTGGGAAAGGCAAGAAGATTGGTTGTTGAGGGTTAAATATTTCACATAAGGATATGCTAGGAACGACATTACCACATCTACAAAAGATGCCTTATGTGATTAGCGGGACTACCGCTACTGGAGCGGGGATCCTCGGACCGCTTGACCGTCCCGCTTATATGCGTCTCGCTCGCTGCTTCGATTGCGGGTCGGCCGACGCCATCTAGCGGGCGCGCCAGTACTACGCTTGGCCGCGCGATCACTCGAGCAGCAGGAAATTTAAATGGTTTAAATTCTCGTTTTCGCAGGTTTAACACTTAAAACTAGGTGCAGTGTCTATAATTAATATATTTACGGGTATCATAGTATACGACTCATTGCTAAGAAGATAGGATTGAGATATTTGAATCGAACAAAGGCCAATTTAAAGAGCATAAAAATACCTATTCAGAGAAAAAAAAATTACCCTAGCTCTTATGGTTCTTTTGTTTTTAATAAAAACGTTTTTTTTTTTTAAAAAAAATTATAATTCTTTAATTAAATTATCAGCTGCTCTGAAAAAATGTTTGGTAATTAAGAATATATATAGCTATAATCTGTAAAAATTTCAAGCCATTTTGTCAATTAGTTTTTTAATAAAAAGTTGAAAACTCGAAAAAAACGAGTTTTCTAGATTACGGAAGTAAAAAGACTTTAACTTACTTGAAATTTTAGGAAAAGTTCTTTTATTTCAGAGCTGTATAGTTTTTCTGCTTATGAAACGTTCAAAAGATATTAAAGTTTTATTTATTATGTTTCAATTATTTGAATAACTATATCTTAGTGAATAATCGATCTTTTTCAATGATCGACCATTTATTTGTTTCGTTATTAACTAAACTTTCAAAATTAAAAAGAATTTTTGAAGTTCATCTACTAGTTTTTGTTTTATAACGATTTTAAGTTATGTATGGTATCGCGATTATACATATATAACATAGTACTGATTATTTTATTATGACTTTTTACATTAGTTTTAACAATATAATTTAAATAAAATAAAAAGAATTACTTTTCTTTGGCTAATATTTTTATATGACTTAATTATATGACTTAGCGCATGCATTTTTATTCAAGCTTACGCGAAATCAAGCTTTGTACATGGAGTTTCAAAAATTCTGTTTTTTAGGACATTAAATATTCCAATAACAAAATTTATATATAAATTTTGTTAGCTGTTCATTAAATTCTAAAATAGACATATAAAAATAAGATAATAATACAAACAAGATAATAATGGAACAATAAATTAGTTAGGAGGAAGCTAACTGCCAATGACTTGGCAGCGGCTTTTTTCTCTGGAAGTAATGCAAATTCATCTAACGAGACTTATGTCGCTGAATTGTATTTTAGCTAAATTAAAATTACCATTACGGCTTTACACTAATTTTCATTCGCATCTAATTCGAAACATGAAAATGCCATCTAAAAATCTAGGTTCCGTCAAACATATTTTCGAATTTGATCTAACGCGCTCGCTATCTCGGGTACAACCGGCATTTAAAGGTTTTATCTTTGACATACTGAGTAAGAGTAATGTAACCCAAGTATGTAGGCGCCTCTTCCTTCCTATTATTATTCTTTATCTATTGAACTGTTTTATGGCTTATCGCGGATCGCCTACTTTTGCGGCTCATCTTCGATTTCATATATGACGATGTAATAATTTGATGAGTAACATTACCCAGTTTTAAAACTGAACTAGAAACTGAAATTTGGGTCATACAAGGTCTCTGTAAAAAAAAAACAATTAAAAAAAGTAATATTTATATTCGCCTATTGTTATATAAAAAATATATAAATATATATGTTATGCGTGAAATTTTATCTTTTTACCTTCTCAAAAAAATAGAAGCCTTTATAAATTATTTTTATTCATTGGAGGTACGATAATTTAGTATTGGTTTGTTTATGCACATAAGAATTGTAGACATTTTAATCGTGCAGAATTTAGCATAGCTCGATATATCTATATATAAATTTTAACAATGCTAAATTGTGCACAGTGTTTAATTATATGATTTTTATGTGCATGAACAACACGTCGATAATTCTTTTAGTTTAAGTTATATTAATAAACTAATTCAATATTAGGCAGAAAAATTACCAGTGAGCAGTGGAATGTGTGTACATGAAAAAACAAATTTGTTCGTTTATTATATGCTAAAGATAAGATATGTAAAGACAATACAAAATTCCATTTGCATGAGGTAGAAATATAAAATTGGTATAAGTACGAAATTATATTTCTCCACAAATACCCATCTTACCTTTTTGAAAATAATTCAACATTATTACATATTTTCATAACAATGCATAAGTGTAGATTATAAGTTAAAAAAATTTGCAAAATTGCATATATCAAATTCTTTAAATTTCTAGTTAAGTGTTTCGTAAAATCCCATCGAAAATTGTAAGCTATCTTCATTCGCCTGCTTTCCGTTACATCCACTACTTTGTCGAGATTACAATCGATCTCCTTTTATTTCCCGGATTGCGTAGAATCGAAATCACGCCGATTTTGCCCAAGAACCCAAAGTTACGACATTTCGCAAGTATCTGTAGAAAAAAAAATCGAGGAATGATAAGGTGGGCGCAATAAAAGGACGAACAAGTCGACGAAACGGCAAGTGTCTCGTCTGCTTCGAGCCATAGAGCACATTTCGTCTCTTTTTCCCGACGGCGACCTCGGAAGTTCCAAGATGAAGAAGTTTCTCGGTTGCAGTGCCCTTTGCTTTCTGCTGTTCTGCGTGCTTCCTACTTGTAAGTGCATATTGGTCACGTTTTAGTGCATTTTTTTGAGTCTGCAACTGCAATTGTGGAAAAAAGTTTTCTTTAAGTTTGAACGTCTTTTTATTTTCTTAAAAATACACACTTTTAAGAAGGCAAAGAGATCGTTAAAAATGGATTTTAAAATAATTTCGTGTTTATAATAAAAATTGTTTCAAAATCAACAGTGTCTCTATTCTGCAACGTGAACGTGAAAAGTAGTTTCAACGAACGTCAGCCTCTGATACTTCAGGCAAATTCAAATGAATTCGCCTATCCAGCCAAAAGTCTCTCAAGCTCCCTTAAACTTAGTTTTTATCAAACATTGCGAGCTGTATGTCCCCAAGATAATCTTGTCGTCTTCAACTCGAACCTCAACGTCGCCGAAGCCAATATTCGCTGCTTTGGACTTGCCTTCTTTGAATTGGTAAGAAATTTTCCTCCGTCTTCAGCAACAGATTCTGAAGTTTTACAACCCCTTTAAGAGCGCTATTTTCAAATATTAAAATTTTCTCAACTTAAAATTGCCAATAATAACTGCTTTTCTAAATTTAGATCGGTACAGGATATGTCGCACCATTCAGACAGATCGGCTGCTCGCAAGTGCCGAGAGCTCAAGCCAACAATACCACCGCCCTCTGTCCTAACGGCACGATCGCGATGATCGGCTTCCAGCTGCAGAGCAACGTATTCGTACCAACCATCGATCAGATCTGTCACAACGAAACACTGGGACAGACTCACTGGGCGCATCACAGGATTGTCAACTCCATTCGCAAACGCCAGCGCGAGTTCGGCTTACCGCCGTACATGACTGGACCGTTTTACCCAAATATCACCGTTAACTCGGTTGTTTACACCAGAGACAGCCAAAGAACGCGATTGCAGACGCTGCTAAATTCCACGGCTCTCGTGGACATGTACATTCCTACCACTGGTATGTTTAGAAAATGCTAGCTAGCAAGGGCAAATAATTCACCTTTTCTCGGTAAATTTAACAAAATTCTCGATTTTGTAATATTTCAGGTAACAATTACTTGGTGGAGGGCATGTTAGTGCCGCGCTCGGACATGTTTTATCAGTCCCAGCAATACAGCACCTTCTTCTACATCAACACTGTACCAATGTGGAGGAGCGTACGCGACAATAACTGGCGCCTTGTCGAAGAGATCGTGCGCAAAACTGCTTCCAGCCTCAAAAGATCTAGCAGCCTTGACGTCTGGACCGGTGCCATCGGCAATCTTACTTTTAACAATGCAAGCGGTAAGTGCTTAAGAAAATCTTTTTTTTTAATATCTTAATTATTTAAGTTTCATCTACGAACTACGTTTAAGAACTTGTTTCATTTTCATTGAATTCGGCATGATTTTTCTTATACAGGCGTAGCTACGGAAATCACACTGACGACAAACGTGAACGGCACAGGCGTCATCCCAGTGCCAATGTACTTGTTCAAGTACGTAGTGGATCAAGCCCGAAATCGCGGCATCGTTTACATCACCGTGAACAATCCTTACGCGACAACAATCACGGCAGTCGATCAGCTGTGCACGCCGCTTCCCCAGTGCACGAGGCTGTACCCGCAATTCACAACCGCGTCCAGAGGATACACTTACTGCTGCTCCATCGATTCCAGCAGTGGTTTCTTCGCCAGAGCAGCTAGTTTGGGATTGCCGACTTTCCCCACTGCACAAGTGCTCACGAAGAAAGCGCTGGGATCGAATCAGAACATATTGAATCAGAACCTCTTGAATCAGAATCTTTTAAATCCGAACCTCTTGACTCAGAACCTCGTCAACTGGCAGAATGATATATTTGGTTGAAATTGGTGTGATAGGTGAAAGGAAAGTTTCTTCAAAGTGACACCAATGCTTTTTTCTTTTTAAATTATTTTCTGAATTTTATTTTATTTTATATCTGTTTTTTGGAATTTGAAAAAGTTTTTAAATTTAAAAACTTTTATAACTATGAGACAGAGAAAATACTTGAGTTTAATTCATTTTATTTATAAATTGACGTAAACGCCGTAATCTTGGTGCAGATAATGTAAATTCAAAATTATTGCAGTTAGAATTCACTTTGGTGAATTAAAGTACTAATTCAATTCTAACTTGTGTTTGCTGAACAATTAGCGAAAGTAAAAAAGTGATTGATTTGGTTTTTCTCTTTATTGTTTGAAAATAGCTATTAAATATTTATTATAAAATATTTTGTAATATATGACAAAAATAAACACACTAAAATTTATCCCAGTTTTATTGATTTAACTGAAAAAATACAAAACCCGCTGCCAATTCATTGGCACTTGGCTTCCTCCTAACTAATTTATCGTTCCAATATTATCTCTGAGATTGATTAAAAACAATCGATTTCAAAAATATAATTTCAAAGTATTTTTTATTTAATAAATTATTTATTTTTATATTATTATTTTATTTTTCTATCTCCATTTTAGAATTTAATGAGCAGCAAAAAAAATGTAAAAAAAATTACACCAAAAAATCTTTATTTGTTCAAAAGTTATAGTGAAACAAAGAATGACTATTAAAATAACATAAAAAATCTACTTATATTTAGCTATAACTTTTGAAAAAATAAAGATTTTTTGATGTAATTTTTTTTAATCGATAGGATTTGATCTCACCTTTCGAATGCCGGGAGTTAAAATACTGTACCATTAATAGTTGAAAAGTTATACGTGACTTAGACAAAAATCGATTTTTCTTAAATTTTTTATAAAAGCTTAACATTAGAAAACATATCCCAAAGTTACAGGAAAATCCATTAGCCAAATGTCGTATACTCTCCTTGTCAACTATTTAAAAAATTGAAGAAAAAAAAACTATACAGCTCTGAACATACAAAAGATCTACCTTCTCCCAAAATTTCAAGTAATTTAAAGCCTTTACTCCCGTAATCGATCCACATAGAAAGCTCATTTTTTTCAGCTTTCAGTATTTTATTAAAAAACTAATTGACAAAATGGCTTGAAATTTTGACAAACTATAGATCTACATATTCTTAATTGCCAAAAATTTCTTCAGACCAGTTGATAATTTAAATTAAGAATTATAAGCTTTTTAAAAAAAAACACGTTTTTGTTAAAAACAAAAGAACCATAAAAGCTAGAGTAACTTTTTGTATCTGAAATTATTGGTATTTTTATGCTCTTTAAAATGGTCTTTGTTCGATTCAAATATCTCAATCCTAACATTAAAAAAAAGTAAAATTAAATTTTTCAAAAATCGAAAATTTACGATAAAACGAAAACAAATAAGCTAAAGAAAAAAAGATTTTTTTTCCGCCATTACAAAAAAAAGTGAAAAAAATGAGCCGTGAAAGATGCAAATCCGTTCAGTAGAAGCTGAGATCCAGGCATATACATACCGACACATACACCCACAGACATACATTCATACAGACATTTTTCAAAAAACGTTTATTCTTGCTCCTGACAGTTTAAAATACAATTATAACAGGTTTTTCGAACAAGTCCAAAAATTACTATCAGAAAGCTCCCTCTAGGAGGAAGCAAAAAAAGAAAATCTACTGACACATTAATATTTACATTGATGATTCACTAAAGAAGTATGGGGTCACGCGATATTTTTTTTCTGATTCACTTAGTATTTCGCAAAGACGTATGCGCATAATGCGTGAGAAAAATTTGTTTGCAACGTCAAATGATAATTTTACATAGTCCATTTTAACAAATGATGATAAAATGAATGTACATGACTGATATGTGATGAATTACTTTTTTTTTGAGTCGCGATTAATTAATCACAACTATGACTTTTTTAAAAATTCATATTGTTTTTTTTTTTCATAGTACGTTTTCGCATTACAGATTATAGTTATAGTAATATTAGTATAGTAATAATTTCATTTGTGCCTTGAATGGTGAAATAAAAAAGTATTAAGTATAGCTTCAAAAACATTTTATCGAAAAAGATTTCTTGGTTCAAAAGTTGTACACGAAAAAGGACTAGAAAAAATGTAGACGTGAATAAATTTTTCTATCTAGTTTTGATATTGTGTACTATTTAGTACAATTAAAAATTAAGTATAATTTTTCACCGATACTCAGACTTTGTCTGCATGATTAAAATTTACCAATGGTGCAAAACAGCGTAGTTTGGTAGCAATAAAAAAATCAATGCATTTGTTAACGTTTAAAACTATCTTTTCCAATTTTTTAAAATTTTGTTACAGGAATATATTTATCAACTCCATCACATAATATATCTACTTTACATTTAACATGCTTTATAGATATCATAAATTTTTAACCCGTTTTTTTTAAACTTTAAATTTTAGGTTCCTACTCTCTTCTACAGTGTAATTTTATTCTGACATTTTTGACAACTTATTCGTAAAACAAGTTCATTTTATTTATATTGTTCTTCAAAATTTTGTGCAACGCTAATGATTTCAATAAGTGATTTCAAAAAAATTAATTGTATCGTACTTGCCTTTGGGTGCTATGGCTCCCCCTGACGCGGAGATTAGTTTTTCTAATATGAATAAAAGTACACGGCGAAAAGTCAATGAAAAGGTAAAAAAAAGTGAATTCTTCCTCGCTAGCCGCAGACGAATTACAAGAATGGAAATGAGCTCATTGTCCAAGCGAAAGAAGTAGAGAGAGAAAGAGAGGGAGAGACGACGACGACGACGACGACGACGACGACGACGGCATAGGCGAGCGCACATCAAAATGAAGGGTCATTGTTTTGTTAATGAAATACTTTACACGTTGATAGATTAACCTTTGAACGGTTGTTTGATCACGGTTGCTTCTGTGCATACGTTTCGTTTTTGCTGCGGTTCTTGTATTCTTTGTTATTGTTAGGGTTTAAAAATGTAATACATGTAGAAAGAGAATTCTTTTTGCACAAAAATCACTCTGTCAAGTTTTATTTCTTTCCTCTCGCTGGACCATCAAGCAAATTCGCAAAAAATTTTTCTTCGTCGCAAGATCTACTTACATATTTATATATGTTTCTCAAGTGGGGAAACAAATTTTCAACTTTAGATTCTTAGAGAGTATAAAATTTTAAGCCTGAAGATAGTTTTGGAGGTCAGGTTCATGTTTCAAGATCATTTGTAAATCAGCTTTGGTTTCAGGTTTATGTGTTGAAAGAGTCTTTCACAGTAGAATTTTTTAAATTATAAAAGATACGTCTTAGGTCGTAACTTTAATTATACTCATAACAATTTATAGATATTTTACAAATCATATGTGTTACGGATGCGATGTACTTTTTATATATGGATGTGTAGAGTTGAAGTATTAAGAACGTATTTTGAATATAAAATGTATTCAAATGTCAAGTTCATATCGGAGATAAGTGAACTCCCTTATGAAGTTGCTGCGGTTATGTTAGATATAAAAGATCAGTTTTTTTTCGGAATACTTTTTGGTTTTTTTCAGTAAAATTATCGGACTTTCAAATACTCAAAAAATTAAGAATAAAAGTAATTAAAAAGAACAATATGCTACTAATATTAGTTAAAAATATGAAATTGATGATATTAATTGTTACGTAGCGAGCTGCTTCGTATTAATTTTCTATATATAAATTTGTAAATTAGGAAATAAGATTTTGTAAGTGGGGAAGGAAGTGACTTCCTTTCCCACGAAATAAAACTTCAGTCCGCTGAGCTTGCGTCTTCTTTCGAACGCAAGCGAAAACGCGCGTTTCGCGAGGCCGCCAATCAAATCCGAGGGGAAGCGAAACCCCGAGGTTTCAAAAGAGGCGACAACACGGCGGATTGGAGTAGTTTTTTTCTGTACATCTTTGTGAGAGCACGTGAGACGACCAATTTGTAAATCGTCGCAAGCAAGTCGACAACGAGAAAACCTCCACTGACGCAGGAGCGTCTACTGGAACAGCACGCCAGTCGTTCCGAAACGCCGCCGAACACGCGCTGCTCGGGGAAGCCAAACTCCAGCTACAAACGGCCCGAGTAAACCGTTCAACTACTGGACGAGTGACCGGGATGTAACATAATTATCAACAAATTAATTTAAAGTTAAATTAAAAAATAAAACAGTCACGAATAAATATCAATAAACGGGAATCTTAAATCTGTATTTCTCAGATTATCTTCAATCCAGCGGTTAGCTTTAAGATTAAGTTCAGGTGTGAACATATTGCGCCAAGCCTGACTCTTTCCTTGACGTACGAACGCATCCTTTTTGAATATCACTTTTATAATACCTTTTGATGCGTTTACAGCCTCGTTGTTACGAAAGTTGTCAAATTGCAAATGATCCACTAATTTTTTATATTCTTCTTCGCTGTACGATTTCCCTAAGAATTTTGCCACCTTCTTTGCTGTTGCTGTCAAGTCCTGTATTGTAGAATTTATAACACGTGGAAATTAGAATATTCAACTAGGTTGTAAAAGCTAACAAGAATTAAATTATATTATATACTTACGTGAACCATTTCTTCGTAAAATAAGAATAAGAAATTCGGATTATGTTTGTGAGCCCAACCTTCTTTTACATGTTCCCAATAAGGACCCCAACAAACTGCCAAAACATAATGTTTAAATTGATTATTTTTATGTACATCTATTTTTTTTTTAAAAGCTCACCTTGATTATTTTGAAAAGCGTCCCAGAACGTTTCGAAGTCTACCTGAGAATCGTAAGCTTTTAGATTCTGATGAAAATGATAGTAGGATACAGCAACGTCTTTTGGATTTCGAGCGACGTATACAGTCTAAAGCAATTATTAACAAGTGAATCAAATTTTATTTGCCATCTTCTAAATATTTGTTTAAACAACTCACTTTGCAATTGGACTTGAGAATATTGGGAACTAAACTCAATAGGAAATGAGTTTTTATAAATCTTGGTGACGTCATTGACCGAAGAGTTTCATGTGTTAAATCCCATTTTGATACTAGAGAGTCAATTTCGGCATTGTCCCGATTTTTTTCAAGGACCGTTCGGATTTACTCCTCGTTCATGTTCATCGATATTTTGAAATATTTTCGAGTCAAAATTAAAATCTTCAATTCGAATAGCGTATTATACTTACTCTAAATGATGAAATCTGTCGATAAGCGTTACGGTCTGAGCGGTTGTAAAATCCAATTCGTTGCTTAAAAGCCATAACATTTCCTGTGTCCACGTCGTGCCTTAGCGGAGATAACTTTCATTTAAATAACTGCATTTTTTTTTATATAGACTTTGATAAATTTTGGTTGACATTACCTGATCTGGAAAAGGTCTCGACCCACGTATCATCGGGTTTGACTTGGAAATTGTAATAAAATGGGCACTGCTTTAAATATTTTTCGGGTAAATATGATCTTTTTTCTCCGACCCACAGCCACTTCCCGCCTCCATTCCCAAATAATTTTCTTTGCCGTACGATGCTTTTTTCATCGTTTACGTATTCCATTTTCGACAATTTAGAGTTCAATCCCATTGTTTAGAAAATCTACAATATTTAATTATAAATAATTATTTCTTTTTCAGAAAATAAAGTTCTGATTTCAATATTTTAAATACAACAATTTTAACGAATATTAACAAATAGCTAAAATTTTGTTAATTCATACGTTCTGTTATTAATTGCTAATAATTTATAAAAACAAGTGCGTAAGAGATCGATGAAGCCAGGTTTTAAAAGCTAATAATCATATGATGTATCAACGAAATCACTGTACAAATAGTAATGCAACAGAAACTATTATTAATGTTAATACTCATTAGTCTTAAACGTGACAAGCTTCTTAAAAATCATTTATAATAGAATAATTTACTCTCAAAGTTAATTAGTCACTAAACTTTGACGAATGAAAAATAAATTAGTTTTCCTATATTAATATATAGTCTTATTTTCCCATTAACAATCCAAAAAAAGATTTACAGTATACAAATGTTAGAATTCTTTTCTTTCTGTTTTTTAATTTTTCTTAAAAAATATTTTAGATAAACTGTAAGTTTATAAAGAAAATGGAAAATGCATTACGTACTTTTAAGTTCAATGAAAACGACTCTAAATCAACACTTGAATCATAAAATCGGCGAGTACGACGAGCGCTGTAGTATGATTTGTATGGTGAGGTACGAACGACAGTGTAGCAGACTTGATTGTTGCTACTTTCAGATTTTTTAATTTATTTTCCTTTTATCTTTAACTAATAAATAAATTGCGTATCATATTCATCATTATACATACAACTCAAATTCAAATATTAATTGTCGCAACTTAAGTTTAAATTGATATTAAAATTAATTGCCTTAAAATTTTTTTTGGTTCATTAACTTATTCCTTTTTAATCTTCTTATGTCATTATATTGTTCTAGTAAATTTATGACAAATGGATTCGGGGATTTTTTGCAGTCTCTCTGAATATTTTTTGCCGAAGTAAAATATTTCTTTTTTAATCCTTAATCATTTCGATTATTATAAACCATGGCGCATCTACAATCATTCATAAGACTTGAACTCTTTCTAGTATTTCAATTTTAGAATTCGACGCAGAGCCCCGGAACTGAATTCCGTGTTTTCCATAAGTTTGAGACTATGTTGTGATTCCTTTAGTCGCATAACAACTTAAATATTACTTTTTCTTATTTAGCTTATAGTTTTATCACCTTTTGTTATTTTGCTTTCTCATAGATGAATCTTTGTAATGTGACATGGTAACAAAAAATTTTTGGATAAAAAATGCTGATATGACTTTAATGACCCCGCAGGAAAAAGTCTGGAAGATAAACATTGCAAATACGAATCGGATTTCAAAAATTTTATTATTCGCATACATTTTTTTTACAAATAACGATATTCAGGTGAAGTTTTTAATGATGTACTTGTTCAAATAATGAACAAAATTCTACGTAACAAATTTAATTCTTTCGCAAGTTGTGCGCGAATTAAAGTAAGATAACAATGATTGCCAACGTTTGAATTATTATAAGTTTACGTTGTTTTCGTATAACAAATGAAATTACAATATTTTTGAACAACAATTCAACGATTTTTTTTTGTTATCTTGTTAACAATAAAGTTAATATTCATATTTATTTATGTAAGTAAATATTCAATCTTAAATTCATTCACAAAACAAATATGCTTTATTAATTTTTTTTCCTCATGTAACGTCGCTTCATTTAACTTTATTAATTTTACAAGAAAATTGGTTGCAGCATCTGCAGTTAAAACACAGCTAATGGGAAAAAATCAAAGATCATTCGCAAATCAAGGAAGCTTGCTGGTAAGCACAAATGGACATAATAGATAAACATTTAAATTGAGTCTTATAATGTTAATAAAGTGTTACGTGAGATCTAATTACCAACGAATTCAGTAAAGTTCAAACATCAGTCATTTATTGGCATTTGATTTTCCCTGTTAATTTTTAAATTAGGTATTTAAGTTCAGTAAAAGAAGATCAATTAATTTTTTAAAGTGCTACATATTGTGCTTGTTTTATGTAAAATGCGTCTAACAAAACCTTTTTTTGCATTAAATGTCATCTACACAATATGGTAAAGGTAGACCGAGTTCAATAAGTTTTAAGTAATTTAATTATTTTCCTACGATGGTATACTTGAAAAATGACGAATACTGACTTTACATAAAATTCATTTTAAAATTTCCGGTCGACTGGAAATTGAATATTTTTAATCTTAGAGGTTCAGCACTTCCAAATTTCTTTGTCCTATAAAAAAAAAAGTAATATTACGATAAATTTCTGTCTAAGTTAAGAAAATGCCTGTAACCATTTGTATTTATAGTTTCTAAATATTGTTAATAAATAAACAAAAAAAATTAATGTTTTAAAATATAAAGCCTTTTTAAAGTCACAAAGTTCTTAAATAGTATATGTTAGACAAAATTTTCTCAAACAATTTAAAAATAGTGGAATTTTTAAAAAATTATAAAATGGCTGATTTTGAATTTCACACGTTTGATATTTAACAATTTATACAACGAGTAGTTCCTATAGTCATGATTATTTTTGCTTCATACATTATTGAATAACTTCGTTATAATATTGCCAAAAAATGTTATTTTTAAGATTGTTGTTGATTTTTTTCTATTCATTGACGGTGGGTTAGACCCGTAATATCATCAACAGGTGTCTTTTCAGATTATTGTTGATCAAACATTAAATATTTTATTGGCATTATACTTAACATTGTCACGCAGTTAGTTTTTCTTATGAGTAAAAAATATAGTTTCGGCGGTTTCGTAAGCCTAAGGCGAAAGTTCCTCAACAATTTTTTTTTAAGTCAGATCTTTTAAAGATTTGAAAATATATACAAAAACTATTATATTTCATTCGTCGTTCAAAGATATTATAACAATGTTCTTAGTCTATTTGACAGAAATTCAATTAAAAACCCGGCGATTGGTCGAAAAAATCTCAGGCCTTTGCAAAGTTCTTTAATAGACAAATTGAGATAGAACAAAATAAATCCAGCTTTGAAAGATGGTGCTAATTTCTTCGAATGAGAACTCATAAAGTTTGGATTAAACTTCACTTATAGGTAAGGTCGTTTGATCCGTAATTATAAGCTAATTATATATAATTCTGCACTCTGCGAAAATTCAACATTTTTGTAATTCTGTATGCATCATAAAATTTTTATAATAATGTTAAAAAATACATTAGAGACAACTCTATGAAAAATTATTTTGTATTTAACGGGGATAGATGTTTATCATAAAAATATCATAATAAATTTGATCTAGTCATTAAAATTACTTTAACTCATTTGAGTAAGTAAGAATAATTTGATAAATTACTTTATAAAAATGGTTTTAAAAAATGTTTTCACAATAAATAAAAACTTTCAGTTTACAATGCAATTCATATTCTTAACCCATTTTTCTAAAATAAGAAGGTATTTATGAAGTTATTCTTACTTATTCAAATGAGTTCATGCAATTTTAATGACTAGATCAAGTCTATTAACAAGTTTGAGAAGTTATGGAAATGTCGCTAACGCATGCATATTAATGTATTATTTTGCATATGATACAGCTGAGTAAAATAATACTTGAATAACTTTTATCATTGCTAATCAATATATTAAGTCTGTTTTTTGAGCCCGCCATTTTCAAACTTTTTAAAAATATTTTTCTATTATTGCAAAAATTTAGCAGAATTAATTTTATTTGAATGGTGGTATATTAGATATTGGCCCCACTGTCCCTTGCAACAAAATTTTTGGTTAGTGGAACAATAGTTATTAATACAATATCATCTCTTTCGTTTACACTGTCGCCTTATATGTCCACAATACTATTTTGCTTTAATTTCCATTGTATTTTTATTCAATTTTTAAAACATACCTTAGTTTATAAATATAACGTGTTAGAACTAAAAAATAATTTAAGTACTTTATTTTTGCAATAAGTATCTTAGAAGATTAGTTGCTATAGTTTTTTGGCACTTCTTAAGCAAAAAAAATCAGTATATTAATATAACGCAGATTCAATAAATAGCATACGTACTTTGTTAAGTTTTAATCAAAGTAGCTTCGCAATCATTTTTAATAACATTTTTGACTAGATATTTTTTATAAAAGTATTCGTCGACTGGTTTTTCGCATAAAGTTTTGTTTTTGTGGAATTTTTTTTTAAATGCGATTTGACGAATATCGTTTGTTATTAAAAAATTTAGCGCATTTTCATACTCCAAAAAAGTTTTATAATTAAATATTTTTTTCATATAATTTTAAAAATTTCCACAAATTGATTTAAACTTTTTATTACTCTTGAAAAGGGTAAGAAAGCAAATTCTAGTATCAAAAAACATTAATAATTAAAATTCAAGAAATAAAAATAAATTTACTAAGGAGTATTCGAGGAATTTATATATTTTACACCTATCTCGCACAAATATAAATAAATAATTAACTAATGGACGCTGTGGTTCTTCAGGATTCAAAAACGCGAGGGCCTCGCTTGAGTTATGGAGGCGCCGAATGTGGCGGTTGGGGTCAGCAGTTGCCGAGCGGTGCGGGTGTAGCTTGTTGTTGCTTTTCATTACCAAAATACGACACGCTTACTACATCGCCACCGATGTTTATTAGACATTGACCCTTAAATTGATCAATACAAACATTTTAATAATCAGATAATTTTATGTCAGAAGTATTTAACTTAATTTGATTTTTAAAGAGGATCAGAAAATAGTATACGACTTGAACATATTACCGACATAGCAATTTTCCAATTTTTCAAAGTTTTTAAAAGTATAATAAAAATATATATTTAAACATGTAAACATAAGAAAAAAAATTCGTAAATTGTAATGTCGGTATTTCATATCTTCATAACATAACTACCTGATTTTTGTGAGGACTATGCAAGAGAACACATTGCGTCATAAAGAAGGCAACCATGGCATTTCCCCCAAGTGCCGTTATATGAGCTCGAACTATAGCTAAAACTTCAGTCACAAAACTATGAGTAAATCCGCTAAGACCGCCATTCTAGAACGTAAAAAATAAAAATTAATTTATCAATTCATATCCGGAATTGCAGAAAAAACCGATGTAAACAAAATTTCACCTCTCGAATAGAATTTGACTCTCTGATGAAGAAGAAGTTTAAATTTCCTAAATATCGTTCAATTCTACCACCAGGAAGATAAGACAGTGGGGTTATATCTACCCCGTATCTTTCTTTCAAAGGCACCTATAACATTTAAAATAAAATGATGAAATATAAGATTAAATAGTTGTTATTGCATATATTTTTTAAACTTGATTTCTTAATTTATGCATTTCAGCAAACAAAATTAATCAAGATTTTAATTAAAACATTAATCCATGTGTGCCCGAGTAAATGATCACTAGACTTAACCGCGACCGAATTATAATAGAACTTGCTTCACAAGGTTGAATAACGCGATGTCACCAATCACCAGCAGCAGAAAATTTATATTATTTCAGAGCATCAAATGTGACAAAAGAAAACTTCAGTATGACACAATTTTAAAAATAAATTTTTTTTGTATCTTTGCGATTATTTGTTTAAAATGATAATTTCGTATGTAATGTAAGTCAATTTTATGGCGATTGACGACATAAAGTAATCCTTTTCTTGTGCAAAAAGTGATTTTGATTTGGGCAAAAATATTTTATCAAGTATAATTACGTGTTTATGTCTATGAGACGTATGTTTAAGTCTCAAAGGCGATCTAGGACGTGTTTTTTGTGCGCTGACAGCATTTAAGGTTACATTCGGAGTACTAGGAGTATTCGGAATGGGTGTAGGAGATCCCGCATTATTTTCAGCATGATCTTCGTCGAGACTGAATATCATGTCATTATCATCTGCAACGAAATTTAATATTAGAAACTATTAATAAAGTGTAATGCAAAAAAGAATAAATATGTACCTGTTCTTTTAACTTGATCTTTACTTATTGAGTGTGATAAAAGCCTTCTGCGGAATTTGCTATATTTTGTGGGTTCTCCCAGACCTAAAGCCATACCAATAACCGATAACTGAATTTCATCTTGTTCAGGCATGGCAATTTTGAACTGTAAATCGCAAAGAGCACACGGTACCATTCGTCTCAGCTTAAAGTAAACTGTTTGCAATAATCTAGCAAAGTACTTTGACGGCATAGAGGTTGCCTGTGCAGCAGGAATCTTAGCTCGAGATACCTTAAAGCAGTATTCAAAGGATTTTATTAAATAGATTAATTATAATTATAAAAATTTTAATCACATTAAAGTTTTCATTAATCTTACTTGCGTAAACATTTGCAGATTTCGTACAATCTCAAGATCTTCAAGGCCGGGAATAGATTCAGTGTTAACAACATGAAAATCGTTAGGCGGCCTCTCATCCATAAGCAAACTAATGCGATCTATATCTTCCACATCATCGACTTCTAATACGCATACATCTTTCATACCAATACCTAAATCCATTTCTGGTAATTCATCTTCAGACTCATCTGTATCTGACATTGAACGACCGTTCTCTACTTCCTACAAAAATTAACAAAAATTTATAACTGTCTTTGCTTTATATTAAAATTACACGATGATAAAAATCATACCGGTAAAGGTTTCAGCTGGTAAAACTCCATGTTCTTTTTGACAGTATCCACAAGACTTTTCTGTATTTCGGCAAGTTGATCTTCATTATGCCAAGAGTTACTACCAGAAATCTGAGGCAGTGAAGGTGGTGGCAAGGCGGTCAAATAAACTGCAGTACCCACAGCCACCCCAATTACAAGTCTCTCTCCAATAGAGACCTGAACTCTTAGACCAAAAATGCCATTCATGCCTCGCACTCTTAATTTGTTCAATAGAAGACTGTGAAGCTCGTATTCGAGAAATGGAAGGCAATCGGATATTTCCTTAGCATTAAGTTCGCCCCTTAAATCTTTTTTAGATTTGCAAACTGTAGCTTGAATAAAGCAGCCTCTGCCTGTCATTGGTAAATTCTCCGGTAGTTCAACTGTTGTGAATAAGATATCTGGCACCTTAGCTCGTCGGCAGACAGCACATTTTGAAACGTTCACCTATTTTTCGATTACAGAAGTAAGTTATTTAAATAATTTTTAAATAGGATGAAAAATTTATTTATAAATATGAGAATATCATTGAAAATTGAAATATATCTGCATGAAAGCTTCAGACATATGTTTGAGAGAAATAACAGAAAAGTACCTTTGCAATTTGAATGAAAGTGCAATTACTGATTAGACCTCCGTACCTGAAAGTTGACGCTGGCTTTGTTGTAAGGCAGATGGCATAAACTGCATCCCGAAGGGGGAAGCGTGTACGCAGCTTCATGTTCATTGCTTTCGGACACGTGCCGCTGCTTCACAGGCCTATGATTGACAGCCTGTTGAACAGGTGTGGCTTGCTGCTGACCCAGCGAGGACGCGGCCTCCGTGCTATTTTTCGCGTTTTGAATCTTGTCGGCATTCGCGGGAGTAATGCCTTTTTCAGAATCAGTGGAAGCAGTCATGGGGCCTTGAACATGGGTTATCAGTACATTATCCTGATCCTGGCCCGTGCTATGTAGATTTATCACTGCCGCCGTGCCCGAACCGCTCAGCACGCAAACGTCGTCGCTGTAAGCAATTAATGATATTAATTATTTTATTCGTTATGTAATTACGAGACAAATTCGAGTACAAATTTACCTAATGCTAGTTTCTTCTCGGTAGCCTATGACAACGTTACATGCAAGGGCTCGTGCGTGAGAACGTACTTCCATCCGAATCTCCGTCCACCAAGAATCTCTTCCCTCAGTTTCTTCCAAGTTGTTGATTCGTTCCATAAGTTTAACCGATCTTGCGCTCACAAAGCCACCTTAAAATTAAATTAAATACAAATGGATAATTTAAAGTACTTGAATGAAAATTAAAAATCTTCAAAATTTTTGACATTGCACTCACCTATGTGAAGTACAAAGCCTGGCGGATACTGTTGCATTGTTATAAAAGGATACTCAAGCATTTCAAGTGCCTCCTGGTTCATGGTTCTAATGATAGCGGAGGATGGTTTTAGATAGCCTGCCATCGAACGGTCACTTCCGGTCAATGAATTTCCTGTTGCATCCCCAGCAGAAGTCACCAGAATAACAAGAAAAGAAATAAAAGTTGTTTTAAATCTCTCTCAAACACGCATTTATTCCACATAATTGATGGTATTTCGCTGACTTTGATCAATCTTTCTTTGGTACTTTTGGAGATAAAGGCTCCCTTCCATAATAACGTGTTAAGTATTTTATTACGAAGTGGAAATGTATAAATTAAAGTAATATCTAGCCAGCGAAGCTCAATAACCAAGATAACTTAATTATAAAATTAATTAATATTATTGTGGTATTTTGTTAAGGTATTTTATCCTTAAAGGGTACACGTAGTCTACCTATTTTCAAAATTGAATCATCATGAAAATGACAAGCATTTAAAAAATAAAAATAATTTCATAAGAAGTAAATCTTTTTCACTTTATCTTTTACATGAATTTGCTTAACCGCTTAACTACCGATGTCAATGAATTTTTGTCATGAAGTATTGAAACTTCCATAAGAGAAATGTTTTCGGTAGTTAAGAGATTAAAGAAATTTCTCTCGTTGCCAAAAAAAAAGGTGTCACCGCTAAACAGCTACTGCGTCAATATTTTTTTATATTTTGAAAAAGTAAATTATTTCTTAGTAGTAGATTAATTTTTAATTAAATTTAATCAAATTTCTATTCATACAATTTCTTGAAAAAATATCGTTTCTTTGCAGTAGGGTGACTGCGGGTAACCCATTAAGAAATATTAGATGTATTTGTGGTAGAGTAATAAAGCAATTTAAATGGCTCATATTTTCAGAAAAAGGGTTAAAGAAAGTAGTTGTAATCTGTGTTTTAAAAATACTAAATATTGCTTTGAATCTGTACATATCTTTAGTATACTAACTAGCTAATTTCAGATACAGGTAATTTTTGAAAATGCAAAAGAAAGATGTGCGATTGTATTATTGATGATTTTTAATAATGCACTTTGTGAATTTAATAAAATTATAAATCAAAATCGAACATTATCAGGAATGGATGCGATTAAGTATTAAAAAAAAAAAAAAAAACACACATTCAGAGTCAAACGCAAAATGCGATTTCTTGAATTTTCAATGAGAGGTAAATTGTATCATTTTCTGTTTGATGTTTTGATGAATGCATAAATTGTATAATGTGGCTCTACGTGGAATTGCATATTAATAACGCTTTGCATTTAAAATGAAAAACGAGGTTCTTTACTCCATTTAAAAAATTAAGGGGAGATGATAATTTATAATTTTAATTTAGAAATATATTCGCTAGAAAGAAGTTTCCATAGTAGTATATGTAAAACTGCAACGAGACCGATGAATCATAATCCGGGATCAGGCTTGTCGAGAGTGTAAGGTGATAAAGATAAGATAAGAAAGCTGTAAGATGATAAATAGGTTTGAGAAGTTAATTGGAGTTAATTACAAGGTGTGAAGTAATTATCATAGCCAAAGGGGGTGTGGAAAGTAATTAAGATAAGGTGTTAAAAATTAATTAAATAGGTGTTCAATATAACTTTCCACATCTTCTTATCTTAAAATACATTAAATGAGAAAAATCGAGCTATAGACTCAGTCCTTAGAAAGTGAAAACTGACATTTTAGAATTAGACTACATTATATAGATAACTAATCTTTTTTTATTCAATTCAGTTCAATAGAGTAGATTGCGAAGAGCGTTGAATGGGGCAAGAAGTCGCAGTGTGTCCAAAACACATGAAATTTTCTGTGCACTGCATTTGACACCATTTGACATTTTTCTTTTGGACAAATGTTACTTTATCATTTTCAAAATACGAATTCTAACTTAATAGCCGTGAGTATTAAAATATTTATTATAATCTCCCCTCAAAATATTTGCTTAATAATCGTTTTTCATTTGTAATCCGCTGATACTTTATTAAAAATAATAAATGATATGAAATGCAACATGCGTGCACAAGGGTCACAAACAGCTCGTTACAATGCAAAGTGTCACAGTGTAGCAAATGATTTGAAAATGATAATCGCGAAGTGGTGAAATTGTTTACATTTAAATTGTAGGTATTGTTTTATATTACGGATTTTCTAATACTTCAAATAGGGACGAAGATACAAATTATATTTGGAGTTTTTTTTTTACTTATTTTACAATTTCAATTTTATTTTATTATATATGGTTTATAAAAATAGACGTCTACTTATTGATAAATATAGAGAAGCACTAACGTTGAGTTTTTTTTTAAATTTTTAAACAATTAATAATTAATCATTAATTAACTCATAACAATAAAATATGAACAAATAATAGTGCTTATCTTATACTTGATCACATTATTATATTTACACGAAAAAATTAAAATGTTTACTTAACAATAAACAGTAAAACACGTAGGGGGACAAAAATATCATTTTTGTTTGTATTTCATGAAACCTGAACTTCTATCGCTGAGCATTGATCTCGAAGGGTAGGAGCGATCCGATCGAAGTCTGAAAGATCTGCCTTTCTTCACAAAACTTTTATCTACAATGACGTAAACGAGAGATTTAGTAATCTTTAGTTTTATTTTTTTATGACAAACGAAAAACATTTATTTAATAAATTTAAATTGCCAATTGTAATATTTATAATAGGTGGGAATAAACACATTTATATTATGGATCAAAGTAGTTTTAAGATTAAAATTAAGATTTATTCATAAAATTTTGGGCTTGAAATCATTGTAATAAGTTAGTGTCTTTTAGCTTTTATTATTTTTTATTGCTTTAGTTTTATGTTTCTCAAACGATATCAAGTAAAACAAATGTTTTAATATGAAAATAATTTATAAATGTTTTTTATTATGTATAATGTCATTAATGAACATTTATAGCAATAAAACATTAAAATATCACAAGGCAGCCTTGAATAACCTAAAGTTATGTGTAATTTGTTAGAAAACAAAGAAAAAATAAAATTGGTTAGTTTTTATTTTAATAACGACAATTAATAATAGAAAAGTAAAAAAGACGATATGTAAAACATCGAACATAGTGGAGCTTTCTTCCGCTGGTACTCACGTTCGCGAAAGAATTTATAAAATCCTGCTCCAGTAACAACGCGAATGGAACAGAAAGAAAAGGTAGGTAAAGTGAATGAATTATTTATATTGATATATTTAAAAATGTAAATGTAAATGTAATATATACTGCTTTTTTAAATGCACAAATAATTTTTTATTTTTTGTAAAAGGATTCTTCCCAATCCATTTATAACGTACCTATATTTAAAAACAATGCGGGTTGCAATAGGGAAAACTAACGTTTACACTTTTTTATTTAAATAGGATTTCAGATTAAGACCTAGAAGTAATGTATTTGAATTTAGTTTTTAAAAGTTATGCATAAAGTGAAATGCATAAAGTGAAGCCTCACTTGTACTCGCTGTTACTACTTTATCATTTTTTAAAAATTTGAAAACTTTGATCTTTAATTAGAATACGTACGAATTTTAAAATAAAAGATATTATTTATTACAAAAATTCATGAAAGCGAAAAATACTAGTAAATAAACACAAAATTATCACTCAACTTGTTTAGTTCTTCGTGCCCAAAACCTTCAGCAATTTAACTGGTGATTTCACAGAAAATTTGTAGGATTAAACGAAAAAAAAAAAAACAAAAAAAATTAGTTTAGCTAAAAATGATAAAAGTATTAATTTATAATTAATAGAAAATTTATTGACATGATTATTATGCTAGCAAAAGAGTATTCCTTTATAGTATTTGTAATAAAATGTCTTTATTTAATTTAAAACTCCTGGTGAAGAATTTGATTATTTGATGTCCACCAAGAATAGTGAGAAAGAAAATTATTGGTGCATAAAAGCAAGTTGAAGAGATTGCATGAGAACATTTAGTATTGTAGAGGTAAAATTACACAAAACTGGAAGATAAACTACCAACCTTTGGGCGTTATGCTTAAATCTGAATCGCTAGACCTTCGATGTAAAGGTATACCCGGATTCCTGGTGGCTGGCGAATGGACGGGTTTAGCATGTTGCTGGTTACCAGCTGGACTAGTAGACGTAGTTAGCTGATTTTCCTGATTCGCATTCCGATGCTGATGCCTACGAGTGGACGGTGATTGGGACACACACAAATTGTGAGTTGTATTAGATGTGTTAGTTGTATTAGCTTCAAGAACGTTAGTAGTACTAATAATGTTATGATCAGTCAAATTTACAGTAATAACGGAAGAAGGATCGGAATTTTCATTGACAGAATTTGTAGGAATTGCGGGATTCTCTAGTGACTTTAAAGCATGCATCTCTAAGAACTCGTTCTCAACTTTCGGTTTAGTATCATTTTCTAGTTTTATTTGAGCTAAAGTTTTGGCAACTACTTTAATTTCAACGTCTTCCTCGACTTCCTCCGATACATGACGCATTATAGGTTCGGAGTTCGAGGGCGGAGTAAAATGATGTGGTTTTTCAGCTAAGCTTTCGCATGAATTGTGATTTTTAGTCAAATGTTTGTTTAAGCGATGAGCTGAGTGGGAAGATGACAAAGGAGAATGATGAGAACGATGACTAGAAATCGATTCTGGAGATCTGGATCTAGAGCGTCGATGATGAAACAACTTTCGATGAATGGAATCTGGCGACGGTGTTTGCATTTTCTTCAGAAGATGCTTGCGTCGCTTTGTTGAGTCCGAATGCGAATGGTGTACCAACATTTTAGAATCAATAATCTTGATTAAATCCAGCATGCAAGATTGACGATACTTTTTCGATAGCATTTGAGCTACTTTGGCTTCGTCTGGAAAGTTGAAAACTTTTTGTTCATTAGCATCAGGTGAGGGGTAAGGACTTCTAGGAGCTATGTCCTTGAGGTTGACGCTGGGAACTTGTAGGTGATTAACATCTTTGGTCGTTGAATTAACCACGACAGGTTTGAGAACTGGTAATGTTGGCGAAAGTTCATTGTTGCCCACATCCAGTAAATTTTTTTCTTTACTATCTTTCGGTCCTTTATAAATAACAGTGGCAGTGCGCTCAACGCGTCGTGGCGATTTGCCTCGATCAGTCGAGCTTGATTGATGTTGATCATCGTCTAAATTGATTAGAAATTTCTTCTCTTGGGCTTTCGGTGTACTCAATCTCTGATGCTTTTTTAAATAATATTCCTCGTCCGAAGAATCTGAATGACTTTCGGTATCTGATTGTACTACGGATAGTTGCTTTTGTAACCGATGATGCCTTAAAAATTTGTCACCATTATTCATTTGCGACTTTTCAAGGCTCATGTGAGTTTTTGTGGAAGAGAATTCTTCATTCGAAACTTCTTCACTGTCTTTTATATAATCCACAGGATGCGAAACCAGAGGCCGCGGTAAAATTAACGGTTCTGGTCGCTTTTTTTCTTTTTTTGTTGTTTTTTGTTTTAGCTCTAGAGGCTTTACTGTCCTTGGAGCAGTGAAAATTTTTTTTGATTTTTTAAATCTATAGTCATGAGGAATTGCACTGACTGGCAGATCCGAGTCGACATCAGAGGAGAATTCAGAAGAAACGATTTCATCTATGGAAATAAAGTTTTCCTTGTTATTGTTTATAATCGATAATGGAGATGGTTGAATTTCATCTTTATCTATTAAATTCTGTTTAATCTCTTCCTCAACGTAATTTGCTTTATCTTCCTTTTCATTTAGCACATTTGATGTTAACTCTGAAAAATATTGAGAATCCGGTACAAAAAGGAATAACTCTTATCAATCATTAAACTACGATAAAAAAATTATCGATGAATTTAAAAAAAATTATTAGTTTTACAGCATCTTTAATTATTGACGTTTCAGAATTTGAAAATAAAAGATTACTGAATTTCCAAAAACAAGTTTAATCAGTTTGCAAATGCAAGTACGTAAAACTACAAAATGCAGTAAAATTAAAGGATATATGGTTAATGTTTATCTAATTATTGGTGTCTAATAATCTTTTTTTAAAATCTCTCCAAATCTAAATACGTATTTATATTTCATTTACAAACTTGTGAGAAAAATCATGATAACTGTTTTAATTAAACTATACGAACATGTAAAAACTATTATTTATATTTCATATTATCTCTGTATCCAAAGTATATTCTAAATTTGAAATATTTAGATGTAGAGAGATTTTCAGTAACAACTACGAAGCCTCAAAAGCGTAGAAATTCATCAATAATTTTTAATCCGGCCTTAACTTGGTTTTCCTTTAAACAACTATTATTTGAAAAAGGCAATCTAGTAAGTTAAGACCACGCAGAGTATATGTGAATAGATTCTTTTTCACTCTCGTACGGGAAGCGAATTTCGACAGAGCCGTGGGGTAGAGCTCGCTTTGGGAATTGTCAAGCATCGGGCAGTTTTCGACCTCAGGTGAGCTAGGATCTAGCAAGGATAGCGTGTCGTCGAGTATATTGTAATTAGTACTTGATTCCGACGGCTCGTCGTCCTCGTCTTCTTCGTCATCTTCTTCAGAACTTGAGGTGTCAGATTCTGAAGACGTGATCATGGGTATTGCGTCTTCTTCAGAAGACATTTTTAGTTTCGCATAAGTTACGAGCAGAGTTTTTGTTTCGTTAGATAATGGTTCTTGTTCGGGGTTATCAGACTCTTCGATTAACTTTTGCTCTTCGCCAATCTTCTCTGCTGGTAAATTTTCACTTTCTCGATGTTCTAAAGCTTCTTCTAAGAAATTTACCGGAGATGGAGTAGGAGTTTCTCGATCCTCCTTAAATAGGTATAAATAAAGTTTTTAGAGCTACACAATAACCAATGCAAGTTGTTAATGGTCGCGGAGTAAAATAGTACTAGCTACTTTAAAAACACCTATTGCATTCAAGTTTTATAATTCAAATTAAAAAAAAAAAGAAAAGATACAATTATGACTAACATACTTTTCATAGTTTTTCAAAGGCAAAAAAAAAAAAAATATTTCGAATTCTAGATAATTAAGCAATTATTTCTCACACCTTAACAATATCTAATGGCAAACCACTGGCATGTACGGATCTAATCAGAAGTGCAGCCATTCCTTCTCCGCTTGTTTTCTTTGCAATCTTCTTTTTTCTTATCGAGTGTTGTATTTCAATTAATGAGGTGGGCTTTAACGAATCAATAGACCAAGTACTGGAATAAGCACTTTCCAGATCACTTTCTTCGTCCAAAGAATCGACCGTTCTACGTGGCAAATTACGTTTCGCTAATACATTCTGAGGCAGGTAACGAAGATTTCTAAGCCCGCGAGAAAAGCGATTGCCTTGAGGCTCCCCGCGCATATCTTCTAGGGCGAGCATTGATCTCAAAGATTCGTCCATCAAATCGTCTGATGCTAAAGATAAGCTCGATCCCGCAAGAATATTGGGTCGTTTTGAACTCTGACTAGTCCACGATTGAACAGACATTTGTCGTGTTAATGGATTCTTAGTTTCAACAACCTTCAGTGGAGTCACTGATTGCACTGGTACATTTTCTCCGTAAAGGGGAAATTTAGAACTAAGCAATGTCGAAGACGTTGCCGGACTACTGCTGATGTTATAATTGTTTATTGCATTGCTATTAGAGTGATGATGATGGTGATGATGCTGATGAGGTAACCGTGGACTGCCCTCACTTTCTGAACAGTCTGATGACTGGGCTTTATTAGTTTTCACACTACGCGAAGCCAATCTTTTATTGATCCATTGGTTTTATTTTATTATTATTATCAGTTATACATGCGAATTAAGGTATCGGGGAAAGGAGAGGGATGAGAAAAAATACAGAATTATTGTATAATCGTGCATTTTACCCTTTACCATATTATTTTTAGAGTTGTTTTCCGATTTCCAAAAATAGTTACACTGTGTACTAAATATTATAGAAGTCTAGAAAATTTAGACCTAAAGCCTGTCTATTTTTTTAATATTATTAAACTCAAAGTGAATAAATAATACGACAGGTTGCAAGTCGAAATTTTTAGTCTTTATCTTCAGACAACCCACATTCTCATACACGTTATGGATTTATTGGAAATCAATATTCAGAACAAAACTTATAATCCTTTTTCAATAAACACGATAGCTAGGAAAGGTATTATTTACGTTCGCAGTATCGGTTAAAATTTTACGACGTATTGGATGACAATATTTGAGTCATTTTTAGCACTTTTTAAAACTATTCCTAAATTAATATTAGCTTCTGCATGAGTAATTTTAAGAATTATTTAGAATAAAAACACTAAAGAACAATATATATTCACTTTTATGAAGTAATACAGTGTAATAGTATTTAGTATTATACTTCAATCATATTTAGGAACTGTTCTTAATTATTTAAATAACATTATCATATTAAAGCTTGATAAAAGTATTATTATGTAATTTATATTATGCAAATTTATTATTATTAAATTAAATTAATAAAATAATAAAGATCTGAAAATTTAAAATACCGACGTTTATCCACATTAAAGTCGAAATGTTTTTCGATCATATTATTTTCCAATATCATATAAGTAAAATATACATTTCTATGTAAAGATTATTATTAAATAAACAAAGTTAGTAACGGCATAAACCACGTATACTAAAATAATCCATTTATTTGGAGGAATGTGTGGTGTATGAAGATTAAAATTATTAAAAATACATAAATTTTTGTTAACTTACTCTTCTGAATTAGGAGCTTCCGATGAAAAGTTTTGAAAATCATGTAATTTTACAAGAGTTACTACTGTGCCAATGCCTCTAGCAATGATTCCAGATTCTCCTTCCAAGTCAAAATTTTGCAAGTATCTACAACATATTTCATTTATAATTTTGTAACTACTACTGTAGTTGGGCTTATAATTTTTTTTTTTTAATATATTTACCCTATTACAGCATTTCCACCAAGATCCAAAGCTTTTAAACCAATCTTCCTTTGCACTTCGTTACTTAACTTTAAAAATAGAGTTTGCCTTGCTTCATTTGATGCTCTTGGAGTTCTTATTTTGTCTATCCACTTATACTCAGGATCATCACTAACAACTAACTCTTCAACAAAACCATGTATAACTTGAGCATGGTAACCATGTGGAATAATAGGAGCTAAAATTTAAATATAATAATTTATCCGTTTATACTATTAATAGAAATTATCAAACTATATTTAATATTATTATGTAAATAGTTCAGGAGAAATATTTTGTTTACATTTTCAATTAATTTAAATAAAAATGTAATCTTATAATAATTTGTTTTATCATACTTACAATAAAAAAATGTAACGCCACATGATGATTGTCTAAATTTATTAAAATCTAAAAATAATTCCACTTTTACAATTATATTTACTTCTCCTCTAATACCATGCATTGTATCATACACTGGTAACCATCCTGTCATAACAGATCCTGAAAAAATTATACATTTAAGAAGTATGTTTAAATATTAATTTTGAATTAAATATTCAATTTTTTCTACAAAAAAGAATTTTTAAAAAAGTGACAAACCTCCTTGAGAACCTGTACTAGAATTTATTGAAGCTTCTAATGTCCACATATTTTTAACAGGAGGTGGCACACCAGGTAATAACAAGGGATTCAAATTCACATAAACTTTTCCTATTGCATCATTAGCTGAATACGTATCATGATCCATTAGTCTTATTTGTAACGGTTCATCTTGTAGTTCAGCATCTTCTACCTCAAATTTATACCATTCTGAATTCCACTGAGGATTTAATGACTTTCTGCATACATCAGTTTTATATGTAGTATTGCCAAATTTTATTTCAACGTAAGCATCTGTTGTATCTCCTGATCGATCCATTACTGGCAAATTTCGACCAGCAAGAATTTTGACTTTTATTTTGCCAGGCATGATGAAACATTTAATAATCTTCTCAGATTTTAATAAACATACATAGTAATTTTTAGTTAACTGTTGCAGTTCAGAAATGCACACTTTTACATTTTCAATTCATTTTACATTTCTTCTTCAATTTGCTTTGAACCAAAAAATAAATTTGCACTTTTTTATTTACATTTTTACTTTTTATATTTTATTTTTAAATGTACAGGTTATGATATACTAAATATAAAGTCATTTAAAAAATCAACCGGATCTTAATTTTATTTTTATTTTAATGAAATATTCATTTTTATAAATGAACTGGTGAACAGATTTGAAAATAAACTTAAAACATGAGCTAAGACGTAGGAAGAGAAATAAAAAAGAACTACTTCCGTCACAACACTTATACTATCTGGGTAGACAAAAATATATATCGCGTCTTAACAAAGTTTATTTTGGTTGTCGCATTACAACTACCTCAGAAAGTCTTTTCACGTTCTTGCGAAAGCTTTACTCTAGGTGTAGGATGGTAAACTCAAGCACGAATACGCTTGTTTGTGAAAAAATGTGCCAAATGTTATTGGGTATGTTCCTTTTAATCCTTTTAAAAGAGAAATTCGAATGCTATATTTTATTTGACCTGCCAACATGTCGCGGCTTTATGAAATAATTTTCTTCCAGTTAATGCCACAAAAAATCAAACAAAATAAATAACAATTTTTCGAATATAAAAAAAGTAAAAGCTTATGATTTCTTAAATAAATGTTTATAACTTTTGGAATTAAGTAATTTTTTTATTAATATTAATAAATATACTTTATAAATTATGAGTACCAAGCAGAGCTACCAATCCAACAGTACTTTACATTTCTTTTTTATTGGCAGTAGAACGCGAGAACAAACTTCTTGTATACATGGATCAGATAGGTTAGATATTTCTAATCTAACCTTTCTGAAACGAACATATTTTTTAAATACTGCAGTGTTGTGTATGAGATACACAACTCTATTACGAACACAAATCTATGTCAAGACATCATAACCAATTCATTAATTAGTTAATTAATTAAGTTATTAATTTGTTATTCTTCTAAAAGTTAATAATATAATTTGTTTGTAAAACAAAAACTAACCATCTGGTGAACTTGTTCAGAGTTTTAACATTTCAATGTATTATTAAATAAAGACAATTACTCTATAAATTGAATTATATTTAAATAATAAAAAAAAAACTGCATTCAGAAACATGGAAAGTACTTCGGAAGGTAATGCTAAAATTTAATAAAATCTTATGGAACTTTTAGTAATTTAATTCTTTTTTTTATAGAAGTAGTTTCAACACAAAAGATGTTACAGTCCAATCATGATCCAGGTTGGAATGATCCTCCAAATTGGGCACTTTCTCCGTCTCAAAAACCCACTGGTACACCTACAAAAAGGCTATTAAATAAGAGGGTAGCATTCCCACTGAATTCAAAAAACGAGTCATCAAATACGACTTTAACTACGTCTATGCCACCAATGGGAAATATTCCTCCACCAACTGAAATTGGACCTTTAACATCAGCTCCTCATAAACCAATTGTTGCACCAACAGGTGTTGAACTTAATGATCTTCGATCAAAAATTGAAATAAACAAAGAACAAGCTTTAAGTGATACTCTTAACAATTTATACTGTGTAATAGAACAAATAGATTCAACTAAAGCAGAAGAAATAAAAAAAAGGATAGGTAGAATGGAAGCTATGTGGAATGAAAATAAATTGAATAATGAAGTTCACACAAAACTTTTTGAGCTTTCTGAAGGTAAATTATAAATTTAAAAATTATTTATTACCTAAGTTTAAATTTATAATTGAAATTAAGTTCTGATAAATGTATAAAGTTTCTTTATATTTACAGCTTTGAAAGAAAACAATTTAGAAATAGCAGATCAATTACATATTGGATTAATGATGAATCATGCATCAGTTTGCAGTTTGTGGATACCTGGAATTAGACAACTCATTGCAGAAATAAAAACTAAAAAAATGTGATATACTTTTGCAATATTAAAAGTTATTTTATAAATTATTATTGTTATCATGTATATGTTAAGTAAATTAGCAAGCTGTCATGATATTCAATCTATTATTATTATATATTATAGTATTATCAATACAATTTTATAATTTTGAAAAAAATCCTGGTTTTTACCGGACATCTGTTGCGCGTATCCTTTAAATTGGAGAGCTTCTTTTCTTTTTTTAGGCATCGAAAAATTTTTCCTTTTTCTTCTCCACAAAAATCTTCACGTTTTTCTATTAGCCGACCGAGCGTTAGCGAGAGAGGAATATCGCTAGTTATATATAATAATTTAATAATTTATTTTATAGTTACCCAAACTATAGAAAATTTATGAAAAAAGTGCATTTAATTAGTAAAAAGCCTCAGTACATAAAATGTTTTCATTTAACAAGTTATATATTTTTTATTTTTACTCTAAAAATATAAATATGTTAATTCAGTTATTATTTGTATTGTATTATATTTGTTTAGTGTATAAACTATAAAAAGGTTGTTCAGCCAGTGGGCTGTAACAACATGACAGTCAATAAATATAAAATCTATATATAATAATATAATTATTTTTACTTTTTACTCTTTTTTTTAATTACATATTTAACGTCGCTCGATCTATGCTGCCATACGGTATAACGCTTATCATCGACGGCGCTAATCGTTATGTTAATTTTGATAAACAAAGCACATCTGTTCGGCACAGTGATGCATGAAAAGAATCTTCCTATATTAATAGGATGGCCGTAACTACTGAAAAAGCTCAACTGATACTCAGATGAAAATCAGGTGAAAATCATGTTGATATCTTTATTGATTAAAATATGTTAATACTAAAGAGAATATTTTATGCCTATTGATTAAGTAAGGAATGTAGATTAATAATTTTACAAATTTATCAATTAGGTTTACTTATAACTGAAAAATTTACAAAATAACAATGTGTTTTTAATATACAAAAAAAAAGCATTTTTGAGAAGAAAGGTATCGGAAATGGGATAGGTTTAATACAGTGTAGCGACATTTCGATTTTATTAACATGTTCTTGTATTTCGCATGCGTATAATTACATAAGGGAATTACAATGTCAGTATAAGATCTAGCGAATGCTCTTACATTTTTTAATCATCTCTTTTTTGCGGCGAATAAAACGAGAAGTAATCGAATTAGTATTTTTTTTATATTCATACGAAAGTAAATCGAGTTTAAGAAATTTATGTTTTTTCTTTTAACAGCGATTCACTTTTTAGACATTTCTCCTTAACAGAGAATTTTATTTATTTTTTTTTTTTTTGTTACCGTGTAGATTTGTAAGAAAATTATGAAATAGTAATTCAGTAATTATGTTGAAAACATATTTTTATTTTCTTTATTTTAAAAAGTATGTGAGTAAAAATTAAAATATAGGAAATTTGTGGACGGAGGCAAAGAGACACAGAAAACTATACAGATCGAGCAAATATGGCTTTGTTTTTCTCTTTCATTCAACAAGACAAAGCAATATGTGCTAAATATTTTTTTAAAGCACAGAAACCTCTATATAAATCGTTTAATCATCATACAAACGAATAAATTTCAGGTGGAAGAATAACTTTGAAGTATCGTTTTATTTTCAGTTTAAAAATTTGTCTTTCATTTAGGCTTCTTCTTTTTATTCTAATTTAAGAGAACTTAATTGTGAACGAAATTAGAATATAAAGTAATAAAACTAGATTTAAACAAAAAATAAAAATCCAAAGCTCAAAACGGCATCAATTGGATGCCTCTAAGCTTCCAATATAAAAACTAAGGAGAAAAAATACGCAAGTGAGAAAAAATAATAAATTATTAAAGACGAAATAAGTGATTTAATGCGTAACAGAGGCGCAGAAAGAAAGTGAGCCAGAGATCTAAATAGATGTCGCTACAGATCATCGTACAGACTTTATTTTGCTGAAATTGTTTGAGTCGTTAAGACAAAAGGTGTGCTTTTTTATTAATTTTTTTATTCTTTCTTCTTTTCGAGGGTTAGGTATAACATTATTCTTATACTTAGGCCCTAGAGCAGTATGCGACATAAATCTTAAGTTTAAAGTTTCATTTTTTCATTTTCGACATAGAAATCGAGAATTCGGGATGGAACTGAGCCACGATCAACGTATCTAACTTCTTTACATACATCTTTCATATACACGTACTCTTCGCTCAAAATATCCCTTGCTTAATTTTTTATTTTTTTTTTATTCATTAATCTTGCAAGAAAAAAGCGCCAAGTCTAGTCACTGTATAAACTTTAAGTTTCAATCGGTTCGGTGATCGCTTAATAAGTGTGTCAATACGTGTCCGATGGTGAATGTTGTAGATAGTTTGACAAATTCTGTTTTTATTTCTCTGTCTCCCTTTCTCTAGAAGGTACAATATGTTAAGAGACTAGAGAAAAAGAGTGTATTCGAAGATCTAGTAGTGTTTTTTTTTGTGTATTCGTGTGAACAAGTACGTCTATGGTTAAGTGTCAAGCGAATTACATTTCTTCATTAGATTTCTACGACGATTAATGACTAGTGATTTTCAAACGTTATGCGAAACTTGAGAATTATTACCAAAAATTCATTTAACTGAAAACTGATGGAGTGTAATATTATTTTTCATGTAACACTTTAATTCAATATCTATTGCAGAGAAAGGCTTTCCTTAAAATTCGCATATTTATTGATACAAAATGAAATGCTCAATACATAACGCTTGAGAATCGGAAAGTCTGGACGAGCTACGTCTAGCATTCACTACGATAGACAGTGCAATGTAAGATCTGAAATATTACTCTATGGTAGGTGTGTCTTATGCGTAGACTTTTCTAGTTTTATTCCTCTTATTCTTTTCCGTTATTTCGCGTTCTATGTTTAATTTAGTGCGGCGCGATTTGTTTAGTAAAAGAGCCGCGACAATGATGAGCGGATCGCGTGCAATGCACGAGATTACTCAGATCCTCAAAGTGGTGCTTACTCTCGATATATCTCGTTATTGCAAATGCAGGATTGGCATACATTTCAGGCGTCTTATAGTTGAATATGTCGGAAATGTAAAAAATTTTTTGATTTGTCCATCACAAAATGACGACTGTATGTTTTCGTGCAGATGAGCGTAAGGACTACTTTGAGAATCTTTTGAAACATTTTATAAAGCTCGTTGAAATTATAAGTAACATTTCATTTTAAAAATGCGTAGGTATTACAAATCAATTCAAGTGAAAAAATGTTGATAATCGATATTTAAAACATTCAGTTAAGAAAAAAAAAAAATTTTACTATATTGTTACGTTGCTCGCGATCCGCTAAAAGTCGCTTACATTGAACGAGCGGGAGAGGCGGTGCTCGTGAATTCCGTGTCATCTAAGACACGTTCATTACTCCACATGAAGCGCATGTATCTACGTACGAGTAGATTTGAGAGATAGATTAGTAAAACAAAGAAGCCTTCGAAAATATATAAAATTTTAGAGAAGAAACGTAGTAGTTCATTCAACTTGTCACATGCAGTGCAGCTTTGTTCGTCGTTCCTTTCATTATCCTGGAGAATAACAAAAGTTTCGAGCATGTCGCTTCGCGCATCTACGTAACATTAATTGATAGTACATGGTAACGCCCTTATCTATATACAAATCGTACGCTTTTTCGTTTTTTTTTATTTTCTCTTATTTAATATCGTTTGTTTTGCTTTGCATTACTTTTCTGCTTTGGTAAAAAATAATATATTCAGGTTTTGGGTACGTGAACGGCAATTTCCGAAGCTATCGCATTCTTATACTCTACACTTTTTGTTCAAAATTTTCAGGTCTCTCTCCGACTCGTATCCAGGATTGTTTATTCGTTTCGTTTCTTCGCATCCTTTGTGCTCTTAATAACGCGTGATAAATTTTCCCTGACTAAATTCTGATTACAAATTCGCGCTTTATTACGGACTTAACAACGCGCGACGCTCGTATAAGCGGCGCGCGCATTCATGCGTACATGCGTTAGATCCGCCGCACAATTTAATTGCGACGATGTTGCCAATCAATCGAAATTAATATATGCGCGGCCCTCATTGGCGATTCGGGTGCTGATTATCGCTTTAAACTAATGCGCGTAATGATCGTTACCGGTTGGGCTCGAAAGTTTATATGCTTATGATTAATACAACAACAAAGCAAACGACGTTGTTCTCTTAGAAGATATATATATAAATTGTCCAATTCAATTGGAATTCTCGTTGTTGTTTTGCGCATACGATAGGATTAATTCGACGTATATTACCATTGTTATTAACCGTGTTTTATTTGTCTTTTCATCTTGTTTTTTTTTTTTTTTTTTTTACTAAGCACTCGTTTACAATTCCCCCAACGTCCACACTGTACTAGAAACTCGCTTATCGCACTGTTTTTTTTTTATTAATTATAATGTTATGCAATTATTTATAGTATCGTCATTTTTTAAGTCTCTCTAATTCGTATGAAAAATTACTCGGTAATAAGTATATATAATATATTTGTTATGCAGTATGCTGTTTATTACATCATACGAATTATCTCAATATTTTTCATCTCACGTATGCAAACTTTGTCTTTGAATTATGATTCAGTTATCTCATATTTCATCAATGAAAACTCCTGACTTACTTTAAACGCGCGCTTTTATATTATTTCTTTATTCCGGTTATCTGCGAAATATCGTTATCATTATTAATTATTATTCTTTAAATGAATTTATTTTATTCATTTCATTGTTTATTTCACAGTTACTTTAATATTCACTTTATTATTAAAGACACTCAAAAATTTGCTCAATCATTCGTTGCACTCGCTGACACTCACGTTAATACGCTAAATCGCTTTAAGGATGAACTTATTACTTTATATTAATATATGTTCCGTTTTTCACACACTTTTTTGTTTAGTAATAATCTTTATTTATACTTATCGTCACTTTTATATCTTTATTACAATATTTTTTGCGCGCATCGTCATCTTACACTTTATATCATTTTTATTTTAAAATGGATTTTATTACATCATCATTTATCCGCTCATCACGTAACAATTTTTTATATATAATATATTTATTTATTTCATTTATTTATATGTATATATATTCATCGTCATCGTCGCATATTATTATTAATTTAACATACGCAAAGATATTACAAAAGTGATTATCGTAATTCCCCGTGTCAAATTGTCTTAATTCGAAAAACAGCCGCGCTATACGTGGATATAAGACGCCTTTTAATGAGAACTAATCATTAATTTTATCAAATGCTTTGTTTAAGAATGCGAATTGCTTTATATTTTTGATCCATTGAAAAACTAAACTGAAAAAACGGAATAAAAATTTTATAAAAGCATTATGTAAAGTATCTTACAGAATATTCTTGGATTGCGTATTAAAGAGAGCAAAGTGACATATTCTTAAATTTAGAACTGATCTGTAATATAATTATTGTATTCGAAAATAATTACTATCAGGATTTCAAGAGTAGCGACTTTAATTTTAAAAGAGAATAATATTTCACTAATCTAAATGAAATCTTTGAATGAAAACTTTGAATTAACTTGAACGATATTTATCCAAAAAAAGAAGCTGAAAATTTTGTAAAATTAATTTCCAATCAAACCAATAGTTTGAATCAATTACTTGACACTTTGCAATTACAAAGTTAAAGCAAAGTACAGAAAAAACTCTAATGGAAATGAAGATAATAATGTAGATAAAAGAAAGGCGTCTGTGATCGCACGCAAATGTATTTTTATGTAAACGCCCTCTTTTCACGTATATTTACGTACTTGTGGACAATAAAAGCTCTCGTAAAGAATATCGTCGTATATCAGTAAATCTGTCAGATAAAATCTTGTGTAAACTTCGGATAAAAATGATAAATTTATATTTATAGTATTTATATATATATATACATACATTTGAGTGTATAGATGTCGGGCGTCGCAACTCGGCCTTTTCACATATATTTTTAAAAATTTTCTCAGCTGTAACTAAAATCACGGTTATGTCTGACCAAACGTAGATTTTTCCATTAGCGTGATGATTCACCAATACGTAGACTTAGAATGATTTTTTAAATTTACTTTCTAAATCTACTTCTATTTAATAAAAGACATACTTTTGAACAATACCACGTAAGTAAGTGAAGTAATTAAAAAAAATGATAGGGAAATCAGAATCCATTAATTTTTATTAAAAAGGCTGAGATGCGCCGCCCATACTTTTTTCGTTTAATGATTTGTTTTTATTTATTTTATTAGTTTTAAAATTAACTTTTATATTTATAATTGGTTGCCTCACTTTATTTAATTAAATTCATCGGGTTTATAGTATACAATTATTTTAGTAAAGTTCATCTCATAATGTGCAGCCCGTTGCTTCTCACAATTTTTCATTCATTTATTTCAGTTTTTTTTATGATTAATCATTTAAAATTTTGTTCATAGTTTTTTAAAATGGTTATTAAAGATTATTTTCTTTTAGTCTACGAACTTAATATTTTTGATTGACTTATCTTGAAAAAAATTTGCCATTTAATGCAATCGAATTAAATTAAAGACCAACTTTCATAAATTTGAATATTTTTACCAGTCAGATTGTTCATAAAATAAAGTGCAGATTGGTAGTAGTAAAAATAAGGAAAAGTAGAAGCAATGGATTGTCTGCACGAAAACGTGATAAAACTTTCCTTTCTAACAAATTTGAGCATGGAGCGCGGCTTCATTAATGTTTCATTTTTTTACTAATCAATTTTTCGCTTTGTTTACGATTTTTTTTGTATTTTTCCTCCCTCTGTCTTCTTTTTTTTCATCTAAATGTTACTCTTGACTCGTCGATGTACACGTAAAATTGGTGTATTTAAGAAAAATTTTTGTCTCGAACTTTATTTCTTTCTCTGCCGAGGATGTGCGTGTGTGTTTTTGCTTTTTTTCTTTGTCATTAAACAAATGCACCGATAAGATCTTTTGACAAAGGGATTTGTCCCAAATTTTCTTGTTTTTTTGAGAATCATGTCCTCAACAGCTTGAAAAATGATGACTGTGATCTGAGTTTATCGAAGGTTTTTGTACAAATGCGCAGAATCGAAAGGAGCCATTGTTTACTTAAAAATTTTCAAAAATATTGTTGGCACATAGTTTTTAAAAGATATAAAAACAGTCATCAAAGACTAGTTTGGATTATGAAATTTTTATTACGTTTGGATTATAAAAACATTGAAAAACTTAGTTCCCCATTCTATAAAGCTTTATTCAATCCCTTCAAAGACGCGAAAATTTCATTTATACTTGAATAAAATTCACTTGAATTATTATACTTGAATAAAAATATTTGAAATTAAAAGTGATTTCAATTATATAGGTACACTTATCTATTTGTGCGAAAATCTTCAGAATCAAATATTCACACGTAGTACTTCGATTCGACGCATTTTTTTCAGAAATTTTATTTTAATTACTTTTATGTGAAATGCAGAGAAAATTGATAATCGAATATACGTAAATTATCAGGTAATGTCAATTATCAAGGTAAGCTCAATTATTGAAAATACATAGTTTCATATGAAAAACATGTTTGATAGCCAGAACCCGTTTCCATGAAGAAAAACAGATTTAGTCACATATTTTATTTTTTTTTTTTGTTTTCGTAGGAACAGAGACAAAGATAGGGACATACTATACGCATTGTCCGTGTAAACCTAATTCAATTCCTTCGTGTTTTTATTTAATTGATTATTTAATTGGTTAATCTTACAATTTATTTAACAGTTCGAACTACCCCCACTCGATTCACGCTTGCACTCGATTTTTTCTATAATGTCACTAACTCCCTGACCTTGCAATCCTCCCTGTTTCTCTGTTTTATGTACTTAATTTTAGTGGGCTTTTGCTTTACTTTACAGTTGCCTTAATTTTTCAACCACTTTATTTATGTATAATATGCGCACTAATCTGTGTAATAATATCGTTATTTAATTTATATGCGCATGTGCAGTGTTTCAATATTGTGTGTAATATTCTTTTTTTATACATATATGTATGCGCATACATATTGGTTTCCTTCGTACACAGGTTGCTTAGACGTGTGCGGGAAATATTCTTGAATAATTGGCTAATCGATAAAGATTTTATATTCTTTTACGTTCCTTTTCTTCTTTCAACAGAGCTACAGCAAGACATCCTCAAAAAAGTCAGTGCAAAAAACGAACCACAAGTGAACAAAACCTCTCTCTCTCTCGCTTTCTCTCTATGGTGCTTCATCTTATTTATTTTTTTGATCATCTTCCAGTTTTTATTTACAATTATTAAATAAACTTTTTTTAAATTCATCTTTGCAAATGTTCGGGATGCAAGTAGTATAATCTGAATTGAAAAAGAAGAACGATCTTATAGTTAAAGATTTTCGAATCGTTGCAAAGCTGCAAATTCTTTTATTATAAGCATTGGAATTCGGTTAATGAAAAACGTACAATCGAAAAATAAAAGTTTATTTTTATCAATTAAAAGGGAAAAAATTAAAATATAAATTAAGTATAATGTAATAAAGTATATGTTAAATCCAATTATTTTTAAGAAAAATTCTTGTCTTAAATTATTTACTTTTAAAGGAGAAATTATAAATAAGCGTTTTAATAAAAAATTTTCGATACTTAATCGTCGTATCTCGATTGTAAGTTACTGATGATATTTTTTTCGATTTTTCCTTTTCTTTTCAAAGACGTATATTGGAGGGTCATTAATCCTCTAATCGTTTGTAAGGTCAAGAAAAGCTGACTGAAATAAAAGTAAAAATAAAGAAAGAGAAAAGGAGAGAGAGAGAGATTGACGCCTGGCAATTAACCGCAAATGAAGATGGGTTAAGTGAGCTCTTCGATCAAAGCTCGAGAAGGAGTATTTCTTTGTTCTGAACGAGTATTGTGCTCTCGCATGATTTTAATACCCGGAGAAAACGAGAATTGACGAGCCCAAGCAACGGCGAAAGCCCTTTATCTTGCATTCTATGTCGGTTCACTTAATTTGAAAGATAATTTTGATTGTTGGGTTACTAATGGCCTTTGTGTCAGGTACGCTACCCTCTCCTGGCAGCCCAATCATTTCTTGCCCATTTCTTCTAATTTAGCAGTAATTATAGGTCTCGATCGTAGATTTATTTTCTGTTCAAATAATATTATTGGAACTCTTGATTCAACGCGTGCAGTTATTGCCCAAAGAGTGTGAAATTTTAAATTATTATGTGTGATCCGCTTTTCAGTGTTTTGCTTTTTTAAATTTATTATGCAGAAAATTTTTTGCAAAAAGATGGAACGCGATAAAGATGGTTTAAATGGCAGATTTGAAGCTCACGAAAACTTCAACCTTATAATTTATGTAGTATAAATAATGTTTTCGATAATACATTACATCTATATATATATAGTTCGAGTTCTTTTTACATCGAATAACGTTAATAATATATATACGTATATTTATATATATATTTATATATTTGTGTATATAACCTGGGAGGCATTTTAGGTGTAGATTTTTACACGTAAAAACGTTTTTTTTTTAACTTGTTCGTTTAGTTTAGGTTTTTTATTATCTTATCTTAATTGTAATAATATGTATATACGTATAATCTTTTTATGTTTATGTACGATTGCTCTGCACCGTAATCGATTATACATTTTCTAAATTAGTGAGCGATACAAATTATAAATGGTTTTTATGTCAACGTTACACGCATTTCCGTTTCTCTTTTATATAAAACAATCGTTTATATCAATAAATTTATTGATTAACTTTTATGCACTCAGATACTTATAATATTTATATATAATATATATATATGTTATTTGTTCTGCGATTTCTGATATCACTTATTTCCTAGCATTGTTTTATGTTTTCTCTTTTTGCATTATCGCTTATAACCAACAACGTCGCCTGCTCCTTTGCTTTTTAGTTCTCTGCATTGTGAAAACTTTTTGCATTTTTTATTCGATTAGTCTGGCGTTTTACGATAATTTTACTAAAGCGTTTCCACTAAATATATTTGCAAACCTCTGTTTACAATGCACTTAACAAATGGAATACGCAGACGCATTTGTCTTGATTGAAAAATGCAAAACTTGATTAAAGTGACAACAAGTTGGCAAATGTTTTTATTTTTTGCTTAGGTTCCTATTATAAAAAGTCCACGTTACCGATCAAGTCACAAGCAACATTCAAATAAATTCATGATTGTTCGAACGAAAATTTCCAACTAATTGACGGCAGTTTTTTGTTCATTATGAGGCAACTTTTCGAACGGAATAATTGGAACGATTATAAAGATTGACTTATTGATCGGTAACAAAGGACTTTGCCACTAAATTATTTGTTCGAATGAAAAAAAGCGTCGTTTGCTTATCTACTTATTTCTCGCTAATACAAATTTAACGAATTTCAAGGAGATAACGCCAATACCAATAAGAAGGCTCCGGGCATCGCTGGTATCGATGTAACTTTGGCTGTGTGTGCACTCACGTGTTAAAAAATGCGCAACATGTTTGCAATTCTAAATACTCTCGCGGTTCCCGCGATTGGCCACTTTTATATGAAGTATGTTTCACTCATTAGTACTACGATTACTTTGGAACACTTTTATACGATGATTATTAAAACTTACTTCAACGGTTATTCTGTAATTTCTGGATTTCTTATGGATGTTTCTCCAAAACACAATTTTTTTTCCTTAATTTTCGAAATCTTACATAAAAACACTTCATTATTTATATAATCAAGTTATTCAATTGGCTTTTAATATTTGTCGCTTTAACAACTTTTTAATGCAAAAATTTTGATCCTTTCAGTTACACATCGATTTCGTTTGTTTTAGACGAATTTAGACCTTATTAAACAAGCGTACAATTTTCACCGGTCATTTGATAATCCTTCTAATTTTCGCTCAATCCTATTGCGTGATCTTTGTGATTAATGTTTATATATTTTATTAAAAGTCGTTAACCGTAAGCGATGAAGAAGCCCACGCACACAGACAGCTAAGTAACGCTGAGATAAACCAGAAACGATTTGCGAGTTTCGCGAATCCGTAATTGACTTACCCGCCTCTCAGTCACGTCGCTAACTTTTCGAAGCTATAGTCAACACAACCACTTATGCACACGTTCATTGATTTAATCTCGTCTGTTAAAATTAATGGAACAAGAGGAACTCAACTCTATGTTAGCATAGTTTTAAAATTATTTTTAGTTTCAGTAATGACTCGTTTGATTTTTTTGCTTCTGCTTTGCTTGCTTCGTTGCTCCGTAACGATCTTAATTTTTATTTTAATATGTCACTGCTCTAAAATTCTAAAACTAGTTTTTGAACACTTCGCTTTCATTAAATAACGACGATTATTGAATTGCAAGCTACTTTTTAAAGGTTGACATTTAAATTTACCGGAAAGCAACATAAAGCTTAATAGATAATAGCATACTCGTGATTAAAAATATTATGATGAATTAAAAAGTATTTTTTATGCCAAAATAGTTGTTATATGTGATCAAACAAATATTATTACAATGTTAAACTTTCTGATCTAAAATCACTGGAGTCCCTCTAAATCAATAAAATTTGCAAAATGATTGGCTAATTTTTGAAAAATATCTCAAAGATCACGCAAGGTATCTTTATTCAGAAACATTTGGCAGTTTAGTTTTTTTTAAATCCTACTGATTTGCAATGCACTTTCCATTCGCCTCGCAATTGTCGACGATAAATCAAGGAAACAAAATGTTTCGGATATACAAATCGTCAATTTTTCTTCGCTTGTGACAATTTGCGTGATCGTCTCCAAACGGCAATGAGAAAAGTTTCGGATATCCATTTCCACCTTGTTACTATTCTGTCTCTATTCTGGACTCGAGGTATTGGCAGTTGAGTAAAGGCCGTTTCAGTCTCTATATCTCGCCGCGCTCAATGACCGGGTGATTTTTAGTCACTTGTTTTATCTCGGTACGTTTTTTACATTATATTTTTCGACAGAAATCCTGAGAAAATTTTAAGTGTTACAAGCTTTTGTACGCTTGAATCAGGAATGAAATTTAAATGAGATCGATTTACAGATCGAATTACAGATTTCTATACGGGGTGTTAACAGAGAGTAGGGCTGAATTTATGAAAGATGTTAGCTAAACGATAAAAATTTCAAATATTAATCAATAAATCATTCGCAGACTTCCGACACTTTATTCCGACGGCGTGGACATCAAAATGTCCAAGCAATGAGAAACCGCAAGCATCGCGAACGATCAAACAAACATTAGTCTAGAAATATTTGCGCGCAGCGAAATTCGAGCTATCCGGCCAATTCAAATTTATGAATATTCCGTTTACCTCGAACGCTCCGCAATCGCGAGACTCGAATGATCAAACACACCGTCGACACAAGAAAAAGACATAATTTCAACCCTTAACGTCTCGACCACGCGTATATACATCGCGCGCGCGCGCACATATTTAATGAGGGAATGTGACGAGCTCCGCTGAATCCTAATCTTTCATCGACGCTATCACATGCGCGCACGGAGCTCGTAATGGCCCGAGTATAGAGTTCATTAGCGCCGGCCAATTACATCGGTTCACGGTCAATAGTCCCGACGTGCCTATATGAGTGCACAGCACATGAGTGTGTGTTCGTGTGGCTTTGTGTGCGTGTGCGTGTGTGCGTGTACTTGCGCTCGTGGGCGTTTATGTTAATACCGTTCGATGATGTCCTAACGACGGTAGGACCTAATCTAGAATCCGTTGGCGCCGAGCGAATCAATCGACGTATAACGTCACCGCGACGCCGCGCATAAAAGTCTCGTCCTTCCGCTCTCGGGACTTTCATTGGCACGCGAATTTTATTTTCCTCCCTTTGGGCGGTCGGCAGACTTTGCCATTTGGTACAGCGGCGCTTCGACAGATGCTTCATGTATACGTCGTCTGAACGCTGCGCGTTTTCGGTGTACAATTCGATCGCTTAAACGTATTTGTGTGAGTATGCCTGTATAGTGAGTGCGGCACAAGTGCATTTATACGAGGATGTTGGTCTTCGCTGAAAGTAAAAAAGAAACTCGATGGAAACGAAGAGCAACAGCCTCGCAGAAACTACTTCTCGGTTCCGCTGTTGATCTGTCATCGCCCGTCGCGATTCTTCTTCGAGTACCGTCCCCGCTCTGCAGGGTGGTGGTGCTGGCGTTGTTTTCCTTGAATTCGCCGTCGTAGTCGAGAAACTTGCTGCTGAGTCGGTCGGCGTCGTCGTGGACTTCGTTTCTGCGATTAAATTTTATCGTTAATTTTATCGTTACGTTTCAAAGGATCGCTGTTTTAAAGGGGTAAAAGAATACAGTACGAAAGGATTAATTTTTATACGAAAAATGTATTTCTTAAATGCGCGTTGAACCGAGTTTGCAAAGGGAGGCTTACTTACTTGCAGGCAAATCGAGGTACCGGCCATCGCCTTGTCATTGTCGTCGGCCTTCTGCGCGGGTTCGCTGCTGGCGCTCGACTACTGGACGATTATGTGGGGTGCGGAGAACAGAACCGCCACCGTGGCTACCAGTGTGAAGAGCGTGAAGGCAATCAGGCAAAACCTGCACGAAAATTCAAGTACTATTATTCTCTTGCTAAAGTGTACCAGTTAAATTATCCATCAAAATTTTTTAAATTTATAAAATGTTACAAGATTTATCATTAAAATACAGCGAGATAATGAACTATATTCTTTCTTTGAACTGTTCAGATTCCCTGTTTTATAAGACATCGCATTATCGACGACGGGGGATTACCTGTCGACGACCATGGCGGCGAATTTCCAGTCGCTAATAACTTCAGTCTCGGTGTCTGCCTTCTTCATGCGACTCGTGATAAACTGCAGTTCTTTGAGGATTGTGTGAAGCTCGCGCTGCGTGCCACTCAACGGGAGTGACGCCGAAGTTTCCTCGACCGTTGCAGGTCGTCCCGACAGAGGCGTGCTATACACGGATCTAAGGATGTTACCATTAAAAGCTATTAAATTACGATCGGGCTTTGAGAAATTATAATAGTTATATTTAATTTCATCCTGAAAGATTGAGAATTGCAGTATTCATATTGTAATCGGCTAGGATGGCTTGTTTAAATACCTTAAGTAGCTGGAGTTGGGGTTCTGAGTACTATTTAGACGAAAATCATCGTCTATATCTAGGACGTTTGCTAGTAGGCTCTTGCTGCTCCTCTCTTGGAGTTCGAGTTCCTTCATGCGGTTGCTCATAAGAATCGTCTTTCTCGTAATTTTCTTACCAGGACGGTCCATTCTTAGTATCCACGGCAACCATTGCAGGAATATCGTTTTTGTCTACAGATAGTTAACGCAGTGTACAGGTTTATTATAGATTCGAATGAGAAGATTATTTATTATTGATATTTTTACCACAAAGAATTTTCCTGTCTTAAATTATTTGCCCCAAATTGTAAGTACCAAATATTTCTTTTACATATTTGTTGGAAACTTCAAAGTGAGGAAGAATTTAAATTATAAAGTTAAATTAAGTAAAGATTCTTTAAGTCCAAGAAGAATTTTCATTTTAGACTAAGCACGACTCGAAAAATTCTTTTAAATTTTTCTTAATACTTCAAAAAGCTTTGAAAGAATTTACGTAATTTTGGCTCAATTTTTACTACTAGATTTAAAGATAATTATTTAAACAATTAAGTGAACTAATCATTTATTACATCAAGTATACTTTTTCAAATTTTTTTATCAAATCTACTACATCATTTTGACACTTTCATTATTTATGTTCGCGTAACATATATCCGAGAAATGTCACACAGCAACAAAAGAAATTCTTTTGATAAGCAAGAATGGAACTGACGATTTAATTTCAGTTCCCATCTTCCCCTTTACAGCGGGGCAAAACTCATTACGAAATACCTCTTTGGCACGATGAAAGCTTTGAAGAAGAGGGGTAAGAGGTGCGAGAGAGCAGTAGGGAGACGGAGGTGAAGTCTCGCACGTGTAGAAATTCGACTCGCGAGCAAATTTGATCGCGGGAGCACTTACCCAATTCGGCATCTCGTAATTGTCGGGCTTTCGGTGGTGGTAGTTGAGCACGAGGACTGTAAGCACGACGCTGCTCGCCACCATGAACATGATGCAGTTGAAGTAAGTTCCTGCAAAATCGGTCCAACGATGGCGGCGCAAATTTCCCAGGCGGACAAGTCGTAGTGATAGTTGAGAGGAGCACATAAAGACAGGAGCGATTAGTCGTGGTGACAGTGAAGTTTCGGCCGCTCCGCGCATTTCGCACGTCAGCGAAAAAGCAGACTTCATTAAGATTTTGAATGATATGATAATAATAATTAAGTGATCACTGTCTCAGCAGGACAGTTTCATCAAGCGCATATAAATTTAAGAATGGCTTTAATTAGTGACTCGTCACAATACTATGTGAAAGTAATAATCTGCTTTTCACTTTTTAGAATCGCGGAGAGCCTTGGCAACAAAAAAATAGCACTAATGTTGGAAAATGCTTAATTTCAGACTGAACCGAACGAAGAAAAATTATAATGATTTATATTTTTGCTGAATTAGTAAAAATGTTTTTGTGTATTCGAATAAACGTTAAAAAATTTCAGTCTAAAATCGATTTTTGGATAAATCCAGCTAGAGCATTTTTACCTACTGTCATCTAAGAAAAGTTGAAAGATATCACAAGTTTTTAGATTTTCATTTTTAAAGAAATGCACATTTACACCGTAATCACACCATTTCCACACTGAAGAAACAACACCGAGTCACGTCAGATAGTCATACATTCGAAACATTCGTACTGTTTCTGCCGGGATTAACGAAGAAATAAATTTGGAAAGAGCATCAACTTTCCAAGCAGAGAATCTTGGTTATATTTATAGTTTTAGTGCACGTTATTCATAAGATTATATCAAAATTACATAGGCCAGATATTTTAGCGTTACTTCTTTGGTACAAAATTCAAGATTTTCGGCCAAGAAAGTGGAGCGAATAACGTAAAAATAGAAGAAACTCTAAAGACTAAAAAAGATGCATATGTATATAGCAAAAACTACGAACATATATACATAGAACTACGAATTGTTAGTTCAGTTATCTAAGAAATATTAGTGCGTTCCAATCATCAAAACTAATTACTTACTGTGCGCTTATTATTATTAAGCGAGAAAAAATGTAGACTCGTGTGCATACACTTACAAGTGGTAGGGAAATCATTACACAAATGCGTAAACACTTACGGGACTTGCATAGAATTCTAGGTAACAGATAGATTTTTATATACATTTATACCCATTTAAAGCATGCAAATTATATGTACAATTGAATTATTTTTAAGACTAGTTTACCTATTTACCACTACTATCGCAACGTCATTCAATCACGTAGTATTTAAATTTAATGAAATAATAAAAATCGCGTACATTTTTGGATAGACGAAAAATGTTGGATGGCGTATGCTTAAATACGAGAATCAAATTTGTATCTTCGCAGGGGAAACATTCCATATTCATTTATGGTTTTCAATAAAAACCATAGTTTTTACGAAAGCTGTTCTTCTAGATAACCAATGTTTAAACAGAAGGAACAAGTAATTTTTCGCACACGCATGCAACTTTAAAAGTCGTATTTAAATTTATGTATAGTGATGCTATGAAAAATATAATAAAACAAAAGCGTCGGGTTCAGCGTGGAAGTACATATTTGTGTATTTATAAATATATGTGCGAATTTGTACAAATGTTTTGCACATTTAAGGATGTATATGTGACACTTGTAGGACTTTTATCTTTCACATTTTTCAGTACATTAACAGCAACAGCAACATAATAGAAATAACAGTTATCGTAAGTAATAGTAACAATAACGTGTAACAGTAACAATACTTCCAACACTTCCAGTTTCTCTTTATCGGGTTCGTAAAAAAATTCATTCATGTCGACGTGCATATTTCCAAGTAGACCTTCCAGATACAAAAATTTTTTCGGGTGCAAGGAAAGAATAAATTACGCTTAAAAAGGAAACAAAACGCAATTGAGTAAAAATCATTTCACAATACGCGAAAGGAAACCCGTTTTCTTAAATTCATTTTCTACAAAACCGAACGCCAATCAGCTGAACGAGAGCAGCGTCATTATCAACGGCGACGGCTATTAAGAAGTGAAATTGAATGAACGCCAAGTTATATGCGCAATACAGGTCGGGAAATGCGGGCGCGCTGCGCCGTATAATGCTACGGCACGATATTTCCGCGGCCGGAAAGTGAGGTCGCATCCAGCAACGAGCTTAGGCGGATGAGTCCTCGAGAGGAAGCTAATTAATAATCCCACTGTGCCGAGGTAGATTGAAATTTCAATGCTGAACGGCTGGCCGAAACTTCAACCTGCCAGGCTTCGTATATCATATATCTGCATATCAATTTACTATCGGTAGTATATTGCCAGAAAATAATCATTAGTTAATCCAGCGACTTTTTTCGGCTGCGGAATAACGATTTCAAGCTTTTATTTCGCCGTTATTCTTAATTAAATATATTCAACAAGTTTCAAGAGATTTCGTTGAGTTATTTATACATTTTGAGAGCTCGGAAACTAAACATTCGGTCAGAGTAAGATTGCAAGCGCAGAAGATAAAAACTTCAAGTAAAATTGTTTGTTCTGTTGATGTAATAGCTCGGCGATATAGCCATTGATTCCGAGTGTGCGTGGAGCGAACACGAGAAGAAAAAAAAAATTGAGCAATATTCCTCTTGAAGTTCTGAATCACAAGTGCTTGCATAAATATTCATTGAGAGTCGAGGAAAGAAAGGGGCGGGAGAAGAGAAGTGAGGTGGATTTTCGAGCTTGACGTGACAGGGCACGATTCAATATTGACGAGAATGGTGTGCTCTCGCTTGCAGCTGCGCATTTTCGACGATCGATCGCGCAGCTCTCGGCCCTTCGAGCTGTTAATGTTGCGAGAAACAGCGCGGGGAGAGAGCGAGCGAGCGAGCGAACGAGCGGGGAATAAGTATATTGCAAAGGAATTTATGGCCGCGCCGAGGCTCTCAAACATTCATGATTGAATTTGCAAAATTTCAGCCGATATCATCGGGTATTTTCTGCTTGTAATAGATTCATCGGTACGACGATTTAATGGTCTGCTGTATTGCCGCGCACTGCGTTTTGGTCAACTTGTTTCTTTTTTTTTTTTTTCTTTTTTTATATGGGAGAGCTTTCACGTCACGCTGTCAATAATTCTAGAGTATAGCCTCAAAATTTTTCATGAAAAAGATGAAAATTAGAAATCCTGAAATCAATAAATCATTTTGTGTTACAAAGTGCTGCGCATATTTTTATACTAGTATTTTTACTCATTGATTTTTCGCTGTGATTTACGTAACAAGCATGTTATTTTTAGATTATTTTTTTGCATAAAAAGTATATATTTTTTAACTTAGCATGAACTCGTAACCGAGCGTTAGACTCGCTTACAAGATGTCCAAGGCCGCGTGCAAGCAGCGCCGGGAGATACGCTGTTGCACGCGTAAACAACGCGAAAAGTGCTTCTCGCATCGATAATACGCACGCGAGAGAAGAAAACAGCAAGGGAATTCGGCGAGGAACACACCGACATTGGACAAAATCTAGTACTCTCGAAGAAACCAGAGAAAATAGGGAGAATTCGAGACACTTGCGAGAGAGAATAGTTAGTCGCTCATTACAGCCTCGAACGAGAGAGCCTTAGCCGAGAAGAGGAGCGAGTCTTCGGGTGAGAGCGACCGGACGAGAGATAGAGTCTTCATGAGGGAAAGACGTTTAATCTCGCGAGGCGAGCGAAGGGATCAAGGCCGAGACCAGAGCGCCGTTTCCGCCGCGTGGGGAGAGAGAGAAAGAGGGAGAGAGAGAGAAGCTGCACCCCGGACGACTGCATCGAGCGTCGCATCTCGGCACCTTCAAGGAAGGGAGGATCAAGCAGTACGACATAGCGTAAAGCGTAAAGCTCCGAGCAGGTAGTATTTGATTATTCTCTCTCTCTCTGTCTCTCGAACACGTTGATCGAAGTCGAGAATTAACGGATCGTCAAATAAATTATCTCTCTGCCCTCTCCGAGGAGGAGCGAATTTGGCGAGGATACAAATTGCTCACGAATCCGAATCGCAATCAATAAAAGCTGCGGTAATAAGCAGCCCGCGACCGCAGTAATCGGTGAAGTGAAATATTGAATTATATTAATTTTGTAACGCGGAAAGAATCACGTCATTTAGTTGTAAGCTAGCGCGTTTACCGAGTGTAAATATAGATAATAATTATTAAATGCAATTTTATAGAAAACTGAAAGATCGCATTGATCGTTTAGAATAACCGACCTTTACGTGCTCCTATAAAACCCCACATCGAGTCGAGAATCCACTCCGACCGAAGCTTACTTAATTCATATATCACAATTGAAGGTAATAAGAGCCTAAAAGCTACTGGAGCATTCCGGGAAGAGTACAGCTCTTCCGTTTGTTTGTAACGAGAGTTGCTTGTCCTCGCTAAAGGAGGGGATCGGGGCAAATACAGAAATTGCATAGAGTTACATTGAGTTCGAGATTAGAAATACTTGATTAAACAGTTTATTAAGTAAAGCCTATCAAAATTAAAATCTTCAATTGTATTATAATTATCAACTCCAATCAGACGATTGGGATACTTATTAAAACGGAAAAAAGAATTTTTAAATTTCATATTACAGTTGGACACTTTGATTTAAAAATAAATCATCAGAGTACGTATAAATTTGAGTATTCTCAACTGTAAATTCGCATATAAAGCTGATGATGCGCTTTAACCCCAAACGCTTCTTTTAAGCCCTTCCCCTTTATACTATCGCCTCGATCAGTCTGCTTCCCCTTTGTTTTTCGCGTCCGTGCGCGTTTGCTCTTTTCTTCGCTTTCTAAGAGCCCGTCGGAGTACGAGCGAGATAAAAATTATCTGAAAAGTCATTTATGCAAGGTTGAAGCCCCCTCGCACTCTCTCCTACCTCTCTTTAATTTCCGTCGCTCTTATCGGCCCGTCTTTTCTCATCTACGCCGCGCGCAGAGCTTGTTTTTTGTCAAAGCTTCGTCGCTGTGCAACTATCTGCCGATACAGCACACACTCTGGCCCCTCTGTTCGCCAGCGCTCCTTTTCCTTTTTGGCGGCTTGTCGACAGTCAATGGATTGCGCTATTTTTTTTTACTGCTTATTGGAATTTTAATCGGGGATAAAGTTGGTTGCTATTTGTCAGTGATTAGTCGTGACGTTAAGTTTATTTTCAAAATAGTGTTTTAAAGTTAAAGAACAAAGTTTAAATACTTTAAATAGTGGAAAGATATTCTAAACATATGCTATTAATCACAAATAATTGTTAATAAATAGTTGCTATAATTGGTTTGATAGAATTCTGAATAATTTTAAAGAAATATCGTACCTGTTAATATAAAGAATAGGCTTATAATACTTGGAAAATTCTTGCTCTGCTGACTACGAACAGGGTTCGCCATCAATACAGACTCACAGCTAACTTTCTACCGATAATTGTTTATCGAAAAATGTCACAGACCTCGTTTCCATGTACGTTTTAGCTAACAGTGATAGATTTTTTTTAAAGTAATTCTGCTGCGGAAAATTTCCTTCACTTGGATGTTCGAATTTGGAAACAAGTGAACCTGCTGATTTGGCAAATTTCTTTTATTCTAAATAATTTTCTCGATTATTCGTATTTAAAGTTTTTCGGCTCTTTTCGGGCAAAGTTATAAGGCTCCCTTAATGAATAACTTTTTAAACACTTTAGTTCACGTTAATATTGAATTTGCTAATAATTATTTTGAATTTCACCAGCTACTAATGTAATTAATATAAATACGACTTTAAAAGTTAGAGTCCGAAATTGTATTTTAAAGTAAAGTTTGAATTATTGAATTTCGGTAAAAAGAATTATGCGCATACTAAATTCAAGTCAATCTGTTTGAAACCGCAATAAAAGACTTATTTCAATGTAAGGTGAAAATTGAAATTCACTCCTGTATAAGTTTTGCTATTTATTCAAATAGTATGCGCAAACTTATTCTTTTAAATTCACATTTATTGTTGCTCCAAAAATCAAATAATATTGTGATCTACTAAAATCACTAAACACTAGTCTTTTTTTTTAAATCGCCTCAATTTTCAGTTCACTTAGAAATAAGAAGGTTCTTTTGCGGGTGAAAGAAAACATTTCTTGATGTCCGACTAAATTTTTTTCACAACGAATAACATCTATACTATTTAACGTTTGTAATATCATTTCAAAAATGAATGAGTTATACTAAACTTTAAAATTTTACGCATTTAAAGTTAAAATTAACATTTTTCACCATTAAATAGTTAATTAAAATAATTTGTGAACGTTTTCAAACCTTAGATTTTACTGTAATATTTAATATATAAGGCCACTAGAAAGTTAATTTTATAGGTCAAGCTTTATTAATGAAAAAATGGACTGGAATATTTGCAATTATAAATTTAATTCTTGTTTTTATACAGTTTTTAATGAAAAATCAAGTCAAATTTGCTGTGTCATTGTGGCAATCTCTTTATGTGTGAGGACCAGGCCAAGCGTTAAACCGCAACCGAGAAATTAATTCCTGCGGTTGCATTCAATACGCGACCGTACATGGCTTTATTTTCGACGCAGTCCATTATCAAAAATTCCTTCTATGCTCAAAAAGGTAATATTTTACAGATTTTTTTTTATCAATCGGGATTTATTTATTTTTTTTCAATTATTTTAATTTATTTTAGTACGTATTTTATTACATGTTACGTTATTCGCGCACTTCAGGATAACAAACAAACAGAATTCTCAAGTCGGTGTTTCTTTTAATAATGAAGCAGTATCAAAATCCTGAAGGCATCGGTGAATAGCTCACTCGACATTCATAAAAAAGCCAAAGGAGAAACAGGCAGTCTTTGGTGACCCCGTTATTTACTTAATACAGTCCCAAAGGACTGTCAAAACCAAGAGGAACGAAATTGCAGGTCAAGCAAGAAAGAGGAAAGTAAAGAGTTAAATTAAAGTTGTGAGGTCGAAGGCAAATGTTTTCGGTCTCGTCGGTTGCGACTGAACTAATTATTAACCCTCTAATAGCTTTAGCAGCGCTTATTGCAGTTTTACGAGTTAAAAGCTTTTTAAATTATTTATATTGTAAATTTACTTCGGCATAAAAGTTTATTTGTAGAAATTAATCAAATTACGTTTAAAAAAAAAGATTTTATTTAAGTTTGACTGTAAAAATTGTTTTAATAATTATTAAAGGAATCTTTTTTCCAATATATCTAGATTTTTAATTAAGCAATTATTTAAAATGACATAAATTAAAAACATAAAAGTCAATCTTCAAACACTTCAAATATGCATATAAATGTAATAATTTTCAAATCTGCATTTTATCACTCTGGGTAAGATACATAAGCCTTTGTAAGAAACTCTCAAACGCGACCCGAAGAGGTGTAAAACAGTTATTCACTTTCCCAAGTCAAAACATGAACCCTTTTGGAGTCAACTGATAGAGATAGAGGATGAAAAGGTAATACCATCCTCTGTGGTTGATCGAATATTAGAGAAATTTTCGCTTTTCAAAATATTTTTAAAATTTTTAACAAAATAAAATGATTTTTATTGATTCAATTATCGTGGTGTAACCGCCAACAGTATATAGACCTCCCGCAAAATAAATTTTAGTTTAACTTCACTACATTCATATTAATATAAATAAGACTTCAATCAAATTATTAATAATATTAACTTAGGCTCCAGCCTAATTTTTCCAAATTGTGAATAGCGTCCATTGGTACTAGTCCTTCAGTCTGCTTCTATGTACGTCTGTGTATGCAAGCACTGGCTTGCTATACACTGCATTGTGTTGACCTAAGCACTTAATATTATTACAAACCTATGTATGCGAAGATAATATGCACTTTGTCAAGATAATTTGTTCGGTTACAGGGATAATGATTTGAGTGACTTTGCCCACGTATTGACGATTCAAGTACAGATTCAGCGTGCGATGGGGAGCAACGTTTATGTGAATTTCAAAATCTTCTAAGAATATTTGGTATTTTTCAATGAACTTAATTAAAAATAAAGGTCCAACACCAATAAAATTTTGAGCAAGAATTTTATAATAATTATTGAAACTAAACTGATTAGTCTTATTTAAATTTAAAAGATAAGAACAGAAAAGGATTTATGTTACAAAATTGATATCATGGTATTTTTTTGTTTAATAATCATGTAAAATCTGACTAGAATATAAAAGATTCATTTTTACAGGCATTTACATACAACGCAAAAGGACGTTTTATAAGCTTTCAAAAATGAATTTGAATTTAAATGGGATTTAAATTCTATTTAAATTCTATTTCATTTCCCATTGTAATGGAATGATCTGCTTTTAAAGTAACTTTTGGATTGAAATTTTATTAAAAGCATATTCTTAAAAAAAATGACGCGCAGGTATTTCGAGCCCGCTATTTAATTCCCTTCCACTTGAGGCTTTCTTACAGGGGGGCAAGACGCTCGGAGCTTTCGACTTTTGCATTTTGAAAGGAGTTTAAACAGTAATTAAAAGGGTATTAAAAAGTCATAGAAACGCTGCGTCCGTATATACACGTATACGTATACGAAAAGAGAGAGCCTAACGAGCTAACCGCGGGCTATCCTTAAACTTTGCGCGTGCATGCGGAGCTTTTCTGGCGTCGGGCCAATACTCGCGTCGAGGAATCTGCAAATGAATCCCGCGGGGAAGCGTAAAAAGCTTGCGCTTACAACGTTTCCTCCGTGTTTCCCTTTAGCCGGCGTGCATGCATTGGCTAGTGGTGGTCTATTAAGAATGAAAAAAGCCGACTAGAGACAAATCACGAATCTTTTCGTTTTTTTTTTTTTTTACGTTTTCCTGTTTTCTCTATTTATATGGTGATTTAACTACGAAAAAAGAAAAGCTTAAATTTTTATTTCGGATAATCTGGCTTAGTACTTTTTCACTTAAAAATGCGAGGCAATTTTATAATAAAAAATATTGTAGAATAATTGCACTGCTTTTAATACTTATTTGTGCTTAAAGTAAAATAGAGAAATATTTTAACAGATTTTAGAAGGTTATTTAACATGGATAATCTTTAAAAAATAACAATGTTATTAAAAATAAAATTCCAATTCTGTGGATTTAAATACGATATTTTATTATTATTTTTAAAAAACACGAGTAAAAAGCATTCTGAAATTATGTTGTTTCAACGGAGTAATTTACCTCTTTGAGTCTTTTTATTGTAGAAGTAAAAGGAAATAACAGAAAAATTCTTTTCAGTTGTGAAATAACCAAGGAAATGTGGCGAATGAACTTCTGATGCATTTTCTAAAGGGAATTTCTTATAACTGGCAAGCAAACATTTTGTGCTACGAATTCTATTTCTGAAAGTTTATTTATCAAATGTCTGCGTAAAATTTTATCACGATGTACCTAAATGTATTTATAATTTCGAAAGAACTCTTGCACACAGTCATGCATAAATCCCAAAGCGGTTGGTAAGAGGTAAAACGATGCCTCACGTGCTTTTGTAATTAGTTTTTCAAATACTCCAGAAAGTATATGTTTAGAAGGGTAGATTGCCAGATATAGGGTTAATGCTGCACTTTTTCTAAACATCCACCAAAGTAGTGCCTTGTAGATTTTTAACTAGCCTCAATTAACTTATCAGTTCAGTTTTAGAAAGGCTAGACACTTTTTCTTCTATGATTAACGTATCTTGAACTACAGGGCTGCGATCTCGGTCTGTAATAGTTTTAAACGCTGTTTGTTACTTTACCGAGTTGTTTTAGAAGTTGACTTTTTTGCTAAACGACAGAGATTCTTAAAATTCTTACAATGCCTTTATTTAGCTTAAGCGTAGTTTTTACTCCTTTCTATTGAAGTAAATTCCGTCAATTTGAAGACTTTTCTAAAAAATGCATGTCACTGTTCGGAATTCATACTGATTTATGCCATTTATGCTCGAATTACTCAAGAAATTTATTAGATTGAAGATTAATGTTGTGATAAGTGAGCGAGAATTGTGGACTAAATGACATTGGTTTTAAAGTAAAAGTCAACTTTGAGGTCGCATACTTTAAAAACCTTATTGTACTCCTGCCAAAGTAGTTTCTCATTGACTTATCCCCGAGCTTTCTGGAAAGCTCGCCTAGTTCCATTAATTGACCTCTTCAAGAAGCTCACTCAGCCGTTCCATCACGTGACCGATCTCCGAATCGTGAAAGAACTTCGTCGTGGAATAGCGTAATAATTTATCAGGTTAGTGCAAGCAGGTATGGTGCATAAATTTTTGTATGTTATAAGTTACCTTAGTGTTTAGATTGTGGGTGTGTGTGTGTAATTAAAATAAAAAAGAATTTATTTCTTTTGGAATCCTTTGTGATTTAATAATCACATAGGAATTTTAATAATATTCATTCGGTTATTATAAGAGGGATTTATAAAAGTGTCTCTTAATCACGTGATAAGTCCGCAGGCCGCTTAAGTCAGTCAGACTAGGGTTGAAGCGCAATTTAAAAATTCTAAATTCAAATGAACATTTCAGTAATGATATTTTTATACTGAAATAAATTTCTTATGACTAAATAAAGATATTTTTATTACTTCTAAAAACCCCTTTCCTATCCCGTATAATAATACGTATAAAATTCTCTTTCGGCAGGCTTTTTAATTTCTATCGGGATAGATTACAAAGTAAGGATCAACTCTCTTTTTGAAAATATTTTTACCGCACGCAAAACTTTGCAAAGTATCAATATCGGAAAGAAGATTTAAATTGCTGATGCGAGAATCACTGAGCGGAAATTCAACTGTATTTCAGCATTTGCGCAAATAAAGTGGAGGGGGGAGAACGAGAGTAAATATTATATCGGATTGCGTATGCTCACTGGAAATGAGAATTAATATTACGCATACATAGCCGACCGTGCACGTGTGCATATTCAGAAGGCAAATATTAATGTTTTTTTAAATCTTTATCCTTATACGAATTGACTATAAAGTTTCTTTTTAATAAAAATTCGAAGTCATATTAATGAAAATATATTCTAAGCCATATATCATCTACAAAAGATTGTATTATATTGAATTTTTTGTACATTGAAATTGTTGTGCGAATCATATTCAATTGAAAAATGTTTATATTAGTGCCACTTTTTAATAATTTTTTCTAAAATAACTAAATCTGAATTTTAATGTTATAAATTTTGAAAATTTTTCAAATTATCGAAATTGTTCTCATAAGTGTAATGCTTGTATGTGATTTATAATCCTTGAGTCTGTTACTCAAAAGCTCATTTCCCTTTTAGTGAACGTAATAGTAAAAAAGTACTTTTAGCGCTTCAAATCACTGTTTTCATGGGATGATGAAAAAAAAACGGGTTTCTAAAAACATTGTCCATAAAAACAATATATCAAATTTCTTTATCAGTGGTATCGTCGTAATATTTTAGAATTATCTGATATTAGAAACCACGTCAAATGTATTTGAGCAAATTAAAATCGAGATTTTAAACAAATTTGGTTTTAATTATAGTTTTCTACACTTTTTAGAAAAAACCTTTGCACAGCTGTTCGTTCTAAAATATTCTCCATCGATATGCAAAGGTTGTAGAACTCCTGTTTTTTAAACTATTAAACTCCGCTTTCGCTAGTCGAAGTTTGCTATAAAATACGGTATACTTTAATGGAAATCCGATAAACTCCGTACATAATGCCTCTCCCTACGCTTATTATAATATCGAGTGCTTAATTAATAATTTGTTCTAGGTAACACACTTGGGAAGCTTTGCCTGTCGGATTGTCGCGCTATACCAAGCCAAATCGCGGCGCATTTAATTAAATGTGATGATGATCACTAATTAGATTTGATTTGTATTTGATATTTGCTTGCATTTGAACTAAAATTCATCTACAATCCATTGTTCTCGTGGCGGTGTTTTTTTTCTCATACAATGTTAGTTATTGGAAAAGTTTTTTGCATTAATTTTGACTAATCTTTTATTTTAAAAGTGAGAAGTACGCTGTTTACAACTAATTTTCCTAATTTCCTTTATATTTATGGAATTGAAATGCTTGCCAAATATTGATCTCATATTAATTCAGTACATTATTATGTTAATATTACTGTGCTTTTCTAATAGTTCGTATCATTTCTTGTTTTGGTTAATTAAATTCATTTGTAGGAAATAAAAATGTAGATTTCGAAGATTTCTTTTTTTACATTTTGCTAGATAGTTTCTCTTTTTCAATTGCCCGCGTGCAAACATATCCATTACCCAAAAATAAATAGATTAATTTATGTAAGTAATAACACACTTGGCCCATTAACAATTTCTTTATTCAATTATTTTGAATAAACGTTGATTGGCTAAATATATATTAATATTTACATGAAAGAGAAAATAAAACCTTTGTAAAGGGGACTATGAATTGAATAATTTGAAAGTGTGTGCTTTTATTCGACTTTAACTTATTCATACGCTAGTCTTACTTTTACGCGGTCATGGGTCACGCGAAAAGCGTAAAATCGGTCAGCCTTTGCATTATCTAGTACTGCCGCAAAGCCGTACCGTTGCTGCACGTGACTACAGCCGATTCAATGTAAGTCTTTAAGTTGTTTGTCTGCCTTTCTTTATTAGGTGTTTAATTTCAAAAACCGGCTTTTTGCTACTAAATAGTTGATTGCAAAGTGAAGCTACAACTATCAATAGCAACCTTAATTTGACAAATTTATTTGATTAATATTTAAATAAGTTAAAGCAGGAGATTCAATTATCATCATCTATCTTGCACTTACATTTCAATATTCTTATATTTTTAACGTAATTTATTGTAGAAATATCTTACAGCTCAAATTTAAGTTAAATGATACCTCTTATTCTAGTGTTTCATCTTTAGTAATGTGATTAGATAATATAAACACATTCGAACGTTACATGAGCGGTTTATCACAAGCTCAATGCTTTTAAATCAAAATTAAATACCCCATAAAATATACTATATGTCTTCCAAGAAGCCAAGTTTGCTCTTATCAAGTCTAAAATGAATTCGCAATCGGGCGAGCGTTATTCTCCAGCGCGATACTCCTTGGTTTAATTTATTCTTTTATGCGGGCAGCAGCTGCGAAAAACACAGGTTTGAGCGAGCCATTAATACCTAACGAGCCAAGCGATTTGCGTCGTTTAATGGTCGATGTCGCACGGGCATCCGCGGGTTAAACTGTACCAGGAAACTTTTTAATACTGTTATTGAAGCTTCGTACTTTAGTGGTCGCTAAGTCAATGCCTCGGCCGTTTTTTTCAATCTCGAGCTTATCACGTTTTTCATTTCGCTCGTAATAAAAATTTTCGTTTTGATATTTTAAGCTTGCAGCCTTGAAAATTCGCAATGAGTCAGAAGGCCAGTGCGGAACAACGCCTGTATTACTATTACGATAATTCTACAAGTTTTGTTCTGTAAAGGGCACATTGACTAATCGACCGTAGGAAGTAGATTTCCACCCGAGCGAGCAAGTAAAGTTAGACTAAAAAAAAACTGAAAAAAAAATTCGAGATTCCCGTGGCGAAACCGACGAGCTACACACATGTTTCCTTTTTCCTCGGGCTTCTGTTTCTTTGATCTAGAGCGCAGTGTCCAGGGAATCTCCGAGCAGCAGTCCGCAGAAACAAGGCTCAAATATTTACTTAAGCGTGTGCATGCGCCAAGTCAGGAGCTTCCAGTCGAGGAGATATCAAATTCACTATCTTTCTCGCCCGGATCCACCGGCCGTCTTTCCATTGGCTTTCTTTTACGCGCGCCTACGCTGTCCGTGAATCTTGCAGTTAAACCAGCCGTTCGCTCCTTACTTCTTCAAACGGTGAAGAATTTCTCTGCTCTTGATATTCTTTTTTATTGCCATTTTATAATTTAAATTAGTTTTGTTCGAGGAAACAATAACTAATCCACGAACAATGAAAGTAACAGTTCCTAGTAAACTAAGATTAACAATCGGATTGAGTTTCAATTAACGATACTAAACTACGATAAATACAATATCCAAGCAATCATAAACGGTCACTCAGAAACAGAGTCCTATTATACGAAAATTATTTTCCTCTGAATTCAATCCACTCATTATAAATAGGTTTTTCCTTTCAGATCAAATAAAATCTTTTTGAATCGAAAAATCATAGTTTTCATGAAGAGACGAAAATTCTCTCGTAATCAATCCTCTTGCGTACAAGAGGATTTAAGCTAGTCACAAAAGGACTGCTTCCTCGCCATGCAATCCTTTCGTCGAGAAGGTAATTTTCAGTGGTTACAAAAAGAGCATATTTTCGGCTCTAAAACCCTCTGACGCGTACTTTTATTTCTCAAATTTCTCGAATCCATGATAGTTTTGGGTTTCAGGTCCTTTCTTTATTTATTAATTTCCTGAAGATATCTTCAATACGCAAATTTACATCTAAATAATCTCAATGATGTCTTAATAAATCTATATCTAAATTTATAATATCTATAGTCTTTTTAAATTCTAAATGGAACAATAAATCGTTAATTCGCGTTGAATACCGCGGAGAAATAACCCGACGGGGAAGCTTCTTCGGCCCGGTTTTTCCTCTTGCGAGGTTACCAGCCTAGGAAGCAGGAGACGCCGCACTTACCTCGTAGAGTGAAGTTCAGCGCGACTCGAACGAGACCTGCTCTCTGGCTGTCCGTCCTAGGGCAAGGATTTCGGGAGAATGGATATCGAGAACCTCTTTCGGTCCTCTTTTATAGGCAAATTTCCCTTTGTTCTCGGATTTAATCCGATTTTTGACAAAAGGGAAATTTGTTTTTATTTGATTTTTCTCCGGTTTTAAAGAATTTTCCGAATGCGTGGATGCCTCCATTGCATTCACTGCGATGCGCGCTCTCGTTTGAGACGTCGCGCGTCGCGGTCGCATTTTCCTATCGGACGATAAGTGAATTTTTCGCTTTTATTAAAATATTATTTACATGTCGCGATATGTAAATTAAGTAATCCCGGCGCGCGAGGCTCTCGGCTCACTCTCGAATATTCGAGAGTGTTGCAACCTCAATTTTTTTAATTTGTAGATCGCTTGCAATTCTGTTTAGGATTTCTTCTACTATTTCGAACGGACTCTCGAAATGTTATATGCAATAAACTATTTTCTTTGAATCGCGCCTAATAATTACGTATGGAAATTCACAATTTATTACTATTACGTGGACCCAATTTTTCGTTCTTTGAAAACTGCGAATTTTTAGAATTAGTTTTTCGTGCACTTAAAGCGCTCATTAGACTTTAAAAAATCTCATTAAGTTTTTACTGAACGGTAATTTGAGCTAATGGAGGAAATAAGGACTTGATTTTGCAAGAGCGACGCAGTTAGTGACAAATAGATGGACAAAATAGTTTTGATCAAATTTGTTAATAATATATAATATTGTTCAAGGTGCATATTGATATATGCCGTATCACGTTACATACACTAATTAACAGAATGATTTATCAATCTCATGGGTTATTTAAGTCATCAGAATAAAATCGTTACTAATGTTATCACTTTTATTAGTTACCTTATTAATTAATTATCATGGCAAGCGGTTTAAATTGGGTAAATAGTATTTTATCTGAGTTAGTATGATCATTTGAGTTAATTCAATCAGAATAATTTACATATTTGCATAAGGGTAATTTATTGATCCTGAATCCAATGCAATTTTTAATGCAAATATGCAAGTTTTCGAGCACCGCGAACTACCCGAGGAATGTTCTATTTTAAATCGCTTCATAAAAGGAGAAATAAAAATCCTCGTGAAAAACAAACTCTGTCGTTAAATGCTCTTGTGCACATTTTTCACATTCTCCAAGTTTTTTTCTTCTTTTTAAAAAAGTTTTCGACCATTACGAACTTTATTCATTTTTCTCGCAACGAGAGCTATCAATCGATACTTGAATGCGCACTGGCCGATCGGCCGATGGTTTATGTTTTTCGCGCGGAGAGAGTCTAAAATGAGAAAAAGAGGATAGACTGACTACACTCTCGAATTTTCAAAAAATTTCTTTACCGTTCGCAAAGGCGACTTGCTTCGAAAGTGATGTAGCTTATATACTTAAAACGTCAACATCAATCACAAACTCTTCGATATATATATACTTTTTGGCACCTTTGTTTTGAAATATCTGTTGTTGGTTTCTAAAGCGAAATGAAAGGATCATTCTGCCTTAAGGGATCAGGACTGAGAAAGTGTGGAGCAATCGTCGTTCATAATTAACTGAAGAAGCATTTCGCGAAGTTGTAATCGGATTCCGCGAAATTCTGGGCAAGTAAAAGTGGGGGGGGGGGGGGGAGGGGGGGATAAAATCGATGATGTGCGCGGAATCCCAACCGAGCTATTACTCGAAACTCGTGGGCCGAATTTCGCCGTCGGGAATTTCGCTCACTTGCTTTTTCCGCTTCTTTTTCTTCTCTTCATTTGTCTGCGCATCCATTCACGTGTACAGGCTTCCGTGACAAATAGTAAAATGAAACAGAGTTTTGCGGGCGAGTTTTATCTTTAAAATATATCTCTCCAATGTGGAATATTGAAAATAATTTGAAGCAATGACAAAGAATTGGTTAGGCGACTCAAAATTAAATTTTGAAACAGAATGCTTATTACATTTTTATAAGGACCTACAAATGAGATATATGGATGCAAAAAGTATTGCTAGAAATAAATCTACCTAGAATAAACAAAACTATTTGTTTTAAAAATAGTGAGCTACCTAGCAATAACAATTTTGAATATATTGCCAAATGATTTTAAAACGAGTTTAAAAACCCTAAACCTAAATAAAATAAGTCTTAACAAAAATTTATTCAATGGTTAAGGGATTAACAATAGAGTATATTAAAGTGACTTAATTTTCCAAATTACTTGAAAAGTGCAATTGTCCAAAAGGCTATCATTTTTAATTCGTAAGTTTTAGTTTAATTATACTAGAAATATAATCTATATACAGGTAACTAGTTTCTTAATTACATTTTACTTGCGCGTCTTTGTACCCTAGCAAATAAATAAATAAATAAATATTTCAGTTATTTTCTTAAACAGTAATCGTTGGGAAAATTACTCAATAATTGTACAAGGTGCTGGTATACCTTGTCTTAAACGGACTACTAAAACACCATCTGCGGTAGGAAGCAGGAAAAGTTCGTGAAGCAAGAGCTGTGCAGAATTTAACGGGATTTTAAGTATATATTTTTTCTTCCTTATTCGAAATTCGTACGCAAGCCACACGCTCCGGGCAAAGAATACTGACGCGCAACTCTCGTATGCAGGTGTGCCGCGAAAATTTCCGCGCAGCCAGTCAGCAAAAATCTTTCTCCTTTTATACATATATATACGAGCGGCGGAGAGCTTTTTACGTCTCCCCGGCCAGGCTGAGTGCACGCGAGCACGCAAGTTCGCGTTGATTATTTCGAGGCGTTGCTCTTTCGCGTGTTCGCCGCGCGCAGACGCCAATTGCCAACCTCTAAAGTTTATGCGCGCTCTGTACCCCCTTTTTCTTGCCGACGAAACTCAGGCGCGGCTGCCTCGCGAAATTTTACAGTTTCCTATTCTACTTCGTAAAATTTGATTTGCTGCGTTCACGATGCATCAATTTTATTCATTCGCCGGCCTGGCCTTCTTTTGCGCATAAAACCGCTTTATACGGTCGGTCTGTTTTTTCCCTCAAGTACTTTTGTTTAATACACATAAAAATTGCTAGTGATTAATCGGGTAAAATACGAGCGAAGTGTTCTTGGCCTCGCAGTATATTTTAAAACTTTTTGTTGCTTTTTCGTTAATTAATGAAAAAAAAAACATTGTACTTTTTAATTTTAAAACCTGCCTACAGTTAAAAATTGTCATTTCGAACGTAGAAACATGTATCATAAATACTGATTTTTAATAATGTAATTTGAATAATCCGTGAAATAAACTTTTTGATTGTTAATTTCGTAGCTAAAATTCGTAAAGAATAATAATGAAAAATTTGTGCTTGGAAGAATAGAGAGCAATCGAGTTTTATTTTTTCCTTTGTAATAAAGAAAGTTCAACTGTACTCTTCAAAGTTTCAAAATTTTTCTAGTAAAATATAAAACTTTGTCAGAGACGAATTTCGATGTCGAGAGTGTTTTGCGTGACTGATAGGTAGCGCGGTACCTTCGTTAATGGAGAACTTAAACTTTAAAAAATTCCTTAAGTTAATGAATTCTTTTAGTTTTTGGAAGCTCGAAAGCTCGCTTGCTGTTTCGGTGCACGCGGAGAAAGTACTTTAGTCTTGCCTTTTAGAAAGTCCTCCGAGACTTTTATTTTAATCTCGTCAATTATTTACAGTCGTCATAAACATTCAGAAGCCAAATCTTATTAGCGAAAAATTAGTGGAAATACAAAGTATGATTGATTTTTTTAGATAAATTAAAGGTCATAAATTGTTCGTAAAAAAAGGAAAGCAATAAGTTATTGTCAGATTTGATTATTTTCCAAAAAACGTTGCGCATTAATTCGTGAAAAAAAATGAACTTTTAATTGAATTTAATTTCAATGAGAAAAAAGGTTCATCCTTCATTAGCGGAAAATTGCATTTCACATAAAGCATATATTGATAATTTGCGCTTGAATGGGGCAAAGAAATTAATTCCGACGTGAGGGTGTGAGCAATTGGGCAAACTTCCAAAACGTTGCGCGACTTGTAAATTTATCCGGAACTTGCCATCGGCGTTAATGGTAGAGTGCTTTTCCCCTTTTGTGCATTGAATGTAAAGGATTGTACGGCATATAAATGTTGTTGAGTGTCAGAAAAACAGATTTTTATAGACGTTAAATGACAATTTACTACTCCGCTTTTTTCAGTTTGTTTGTAAACGAATCTTGCAATACAGAATAATAAAACACAATAACGTAGGTGTATACAATTCGTTTATAATAATTAAATTCTTACCAATTCATTGTCGGGACTTGAAAATCTTCACACGTTGAGCGACCACTCAGATTTTCTTAACAAATAATTTTGCAGCGTCATTAAAACTGTTTTGATGCACTGAAATTTACTTCGCTTTTGTCTGCGACAAATTCTAAACGAAATTGATTGGAATTACGTAAAACTCGTTAAGCAACGGAAGTAATTTTCAGTTTATGGCGAGTTATATCATTAAACACTTTTTTCAAACTTCCAAAGTTATCGACAATTAGCTGTACAGTGGGCTTTCTTTTCATCGGAACTTATCGGATAGCTCTTACCGCCTCGCTGGTCGACCATATTATTAATTTTAATGTAAAGCGAAGGCCGATAAGCGAGGGATCTGCCTCCGTCTAATGTGCACCGCCGTAGACTTGAGAAATTTCGAGGTGTAGCCTGGCCTCAAAGCGGAAGCGGAAGATTTCAAGGTAAAGTCAGGACGTATAAAGGTAAAGATAGTGACGAGCTGGCGGGGGGGGGGGGGGGGAAATATTTGCAAGACGAGCCCGAACTACTTACCCAAGGTTTGGGAGAGGGTCGGAAAGTCTGTCGGGCGATTACGGCTAACGATTTTGCAGAGGAGTTGCTGTTCGCTATCTCGAGGACCGCGAATTTTGCGGTTAAGGTAGTCCTAAGATTATCTTTAGAGCACGCTAATATACATTTTCACATTTTTTTTTCCTTATAAAGACACGTTCATATTTACAAGCAAACTAGTATTCAATGCTCGAGTCTCGAGGCTCTAAATGCCAGCACATTTCTATTGCTAATAGTACAAACTAAGTTAGAGGATGTTATGCAATTTATGTTTTAATGTTTATTGTTTGGCTTAAATTTCTGATTTCTTTTATTGAGTGCCCACCGTTAGAGACCTTAGTAAATTTATAAAAATTTTTTAGTGTTTACTTAGAATTCTGAGCTTTTAATTTATTCGGAAATTTTATTCTTATGATTACAAAGGACTACCTTAATGAATAGGTCGAAGATAAGGAAAGTAAAAATAAGGGACGGAAGTGGATAATAAGAATAAGGACGGGAATGAACTATGGTAATGACTATATTTTAAATTTTGAAAATAATTTTTGTTTTTATAAATTTATGTTAACTTTACAATTGAAACTTGCACTTGCTTTTATTTCGTGGACTGTGGAAATAAAATTTTAACGACAGCTTTTAGATAATTTGTTGATTCATCGCAACTAATCTACCAAACTCACTAATTTTATTTTTGTCATTATCATAATTTAAAGATGGCACTTTAAGGAAATAATATCAAAGAAATTTAAACAATAAATGATTTTATTATACAAATCAAATATAAGTACTAAAATTGTAATAATAAAGTAAACAAAAAACGAAAGAAAATAATATTAACGAGTCCACTCAATTATTATTCACGAATTTTTTTTTAATATTCATATATTTTAATTTATTTTATACATCACTTTATTATTTATCGTATAAATTTAATAAATAAAGTATATTAAGTATTTCTTATTATTTAATCACAATCCATTACTTAGGTGCATTAAAGGAATGCATAATTCTGCATAATAGATTTGTATAAAAAAAAGTGTACGGCACTCTTGATTAAAGTTAAAATGTATACTTTATTTATGTTAAGAAAGAAGCACATGCTCAAATTGAAGAAAGAATATTTCTTAATAGAAATGAGTATAAGTACAAGATCCTATTTGATTTAGAGTGATTTTATTTTCATAGTTGTTAGAACGCACTTTTAGCGTATACAAAGTTACATAATTTTTCATTTCACAAAAGCCAAACACATAGTATAATAATATATTTAGGTCGAGAAAAACATAGCCAAAAGAAAAACCGGTGGTCAAAAGAGCTCGTGAATAATTATTGCGTGCTGCGCGAAAATATATAGCATCGTTCTCCTTTACTTTTTATTTTAAAAAAAAAAACACTATTCTACGGTATAGAAATTCAGGCAGTGTGTTAGTTTTCTTTAGAATCTTTTATGATCAATTCGTTTTAGAGGCTTTTACTGCTTTTTTACAAAAACAAAAAAAAGAACTGAAAGAAGAATGTGGTAAAATAGAGATACAGTAGATCGAGAAAAGGTAAAAGAAGAAGAGGTAATAACACGGAGGTTAATAAAGGAAAGAAAAAGGGGGGGGGAAGGAACAACTGAGGGGTGAAAAATGAAAAAGGCTCGGCGCGAGTGTTTGCGGAGGCGTGAAATCCGGTGGAATAGGTATCTTTCAGATCGGAGCGAGGCGGAAAAACAGACTGAAGTCAAATGAAATAAAAACGAAAATTCACGGTTTTGACAAAGGAAGAAAGGGAACAAGAGAGAGAGAGAACGAGAGAACGAGAGAAAGAGTGAAAAAAGTGTGTGAGAAAGAAAAAGGAATAGGTCGAAATTTAGAAAAGAGATAGAGAGGAAAGAGTCGCTTAAGACCGTTGAATCTTCGAGTCCATTGTCAAATAACATTCTCTTATATAATATTCGATTATCCATTTGATATTTAATGAGTTGACTCTGTGAAAAGGAAGACGTTTAGCTGAGAAAACGTACTCGGATCTTAAACGATTCCCTCCAGCGTGAAAGTTTTGAGAATCGAGAGAAGGATAATTGACACAATCGGTACCTATAAGCGGCACCGCTTCGGAGGTTCGCGTCAACACGTGGGCCACCAGCAGCGAAAACACCGTCTGGGACAACAGGATCGTCACACCTGCAACATCATATACACACGCACACCCTCGTACGATATTCATTATTCTCCTTTTTTTTTTGGCTCGCTAGTTTAATAGGCCTGCGCGTCTGTGTCTGTGTCTGTCGCGGTGTTGTTGGTTTACTCTTGTGGAGAAAGATTAGACTTAAAAAGGGTGACGATAGCGACAAAAACAGATGCTCTTTCCGTTTGTCTTGTCTTGCGAAGCAGAGATCCCGGCCAGAAAAATCTGCGCGAAACAATATTATCCTCCCTCCCTTCGTTGCTCTACGCCCTTTCAAGTATTCCGCGCGTGCAAGCAGATTTTTTTGACCGAGATTCTTAAGATAAAAGTGTTAAAAAAAATGGCGAAAGGGGCAGAAAGAGTTTACGGGGCAAGCACTATTCAGAACTGTACGTATAACTATATACAGTTGAACGTCCTTTTTAGATGCAATTTACATCATCTGTACATTATTTCACTTTGACGTTACCATAAAGTTTATTCTTACTTTTTACTTTTATAGCTTTGGCAAAAGTTATGCTTTAAAGTTTCATCCTCTGTTTATTATTTGATTTTATTCTACTTTATAATATTAGATTTTAGTATTTATTAACGAGTGAGAGAGTTTTAGACGTTGCTAAATTACCGGTTTAATTCCAGATTCTTGTTATTTTACAAAACTACTTTACAGTTCTTTAATAATTTTTATTGTATACATAACTGTTTAAGATGCACGAGGTAAAATACACTTTTCCGTTACGTTCTGTCGAACGAACAAACTTCATGTGTTATCGACAAAAATTTCTCGCAATTCAACAGTGCAGAAAGATTTTTAATGTCCCACGACACTAAATTAGCATGTGCATTTTTTAGTTTGACGTAAAAAGATAATGTACTGTCGAAACAAAAAAAAAAAAAAAAAAAGAACGAGAAAACGAAGACATGTCCCGATGAGCTATCACTCCTCGTTTCCTTTTTTTTTCTTTTTTTTTGAACTCGTATAATAAAAATCGTGAGGGACGTCGACGAGACTCGCGGGAAGAGGCGTAAAAAGTCTAGAGGCACAGCACCGGCAGATGTTTTATGGTTGATTTTACGGAACTTTTGTAGGGTTTCAATGGCGCGCAAAATGATATATGAAGGTTTGCAAGTACGGAGCGCCTAGTAAATGCACTTCCTCCGAATATGTCTAAACTGAATCGGTAATGTGGTGAGTTTTAATAAATTTCAAAATGTGAAGAAAATTTCACTTTCTCAACACAGTTAATTAGTCATCATTTTTATTCTGACGTTTCAAAGCCGACTGTAACGAATGAAATAAGCATAACGGGTCAAGAGTTCATAAGCTGAACGTATGGACAAAGCAAGCAACACTGGCCAGCGGAAAGTGGAAGAGTCGATTTACGCGACTCATTTCCTACCGGCGATTACAAGGATTTGTCCGACGAAAGAAGAGAGGAAGAGGACACACAGCAACCAGGAGCCATCAGCTCCGAGCGACGTTTCAACGTAATACGTTGGGACGCAGGCTAAAGCGGCATCTGCGTCCGATTGCTTTTAAATTGAAGCTTTATCAAGGCACGCGACCCAGATCGTCGCTCCATCTGCTCATTCGCTTACTCGCGCGAGAGGATCAAAGACCGGCGTCCTGCACGATTTGACCATTATGAGGCTCTCGTTTTCTGCTCTTCCCTTTTTTTTTTCTCGACTTGCAGCGCGCACTGACAGTCGAGAATGTGTCCGGGGGATTTTGGATTTCGAACGGGACGTTCTCGAGAGAGAGAGTGCATACCGTTCTACGAGCACTTCTGCTGTAATGTCACTGTCAATGTCTAATAGGTGGACAGTTATATAAAAATAGATTTAATCTGCGTCGTTTGCGAGAAACCCTTTGTCCCGGAGTTGGAAATAAAGGTTTTCGCGTTAAATGAGATTCTATATGTAGCTTGGGAATCATTTGAATCTTAATAGCGCCAGTTGGCATTTTAATTTTTCTATAGTTTTACTTAAGGGGGAAAGCACATTAGAAAGTTCAAGAAATCTTCGACGTTTTCACCAAAAATGACTTGAAAAAATATGTAAATGTAATTCAAAATATCAATAAAATAATGTCAAAGTTATATCAAATTCTAATTCATTTTTCCGACTCAAAAAGAAATCATAAAAAATGTTTGAAAATCGGCCTCCTAATGTGGTTTTCTCCCCTAAGTTAATTGCTTTTCTTTGAAAATTTTATTATAACACATTTTTTTACCACTTCCGATGTTACATATATCTTTGCTTTGCAGCAAAATATCTCTACAGAAATTTGATTTGATATTTTTTTTTCAATTTCAAGATTGGATAAAAATTATTCCAAAAAGTTTAAGTTCGATAAAAATGAAGAGAAAGTAAGAAAAGTATATTGTAAATTTTTAATCAAATTTCACTTTTAAGTAGAAATGATGCAACCAGTAGTGATAATGTAATATAACATAATGTATCAATTATCAAATGATAAACAGTCAATGTTAGCAACAGAATGCAAACAATTTTCGTGTTTGGAAGACATTTACAAATTAGTAAGTAATTTCTCGGCTAAGATAAACAAGCAAATCCGTAATTCTGTTTGTAGGCCAAAATCCACAGAGCATATAAAGTTTGTTTGAACTTTCTCGGATTTTCTGTCTCTTCCTTTCCCTAATTCTCTCTGCCTTTTTTTTTCTTCTCCTAATAAGTACTTTCACGAATCCATAGCAATTACGAACGGTTTTTACTTGGTCATGTCATGCACAGCAAGAATTTTCACCCTTTTTCGCAAAATTAATTGCGACCGAAAATTTATACTTTTTCATCAAATTTATTACTAAAATGCAGTAAAAATTGAAACACAATTATATTCTTCCGCCGTTTGATGAAAAATTGCAGATAAAATAGTCCATATAAAGCGGACCAATATTCTGTTTGTGCCATTGGTACCCGACCGTTTCACATTTAAAATCTCCCACTTCATAGACAATGGCTGTGCTTTCTGTGACGTTTATTTTTCATCTAGTCCACCGTTATTTACTTGCAAGAGAGGGGAGAGAGTGGAAGAGAGAGAGGGGGGGGAGTGGAAGCTCTGCAAAGTTTAACTCCACATCGATTGAAATTCAATGCATTCGCCATATCCCGCTGCGCGTTGCTGCATACACCGACGCGGGGCGTCTTTCCATCCGTCCTCCCCGCCTTCCGCACACGTTCCACGAAATTGACTTTCCAAACATGCACGCCCATAAACACCGGCCGCGTTTCTTCCTCCCCTTTCCTCTCTCCTTCCTCTCCCATCCGTTCCCGTCTTGTCCTCGCGTCTCTACTCGATTTCCACGATTTGTTTGAAAAACAAGAGCAAACAAGCCAGTAAAGCGTAATGCCCCCAAACGGAAAGATAGGGCTGGTATCCATAACATATGGATTACACAATAAACGCAGGGGAATTCCGGAGAGCAAGCTCGTTCGAACTCGATGAATTTTATAAGCCGCTTTGTCGGCCTTGTACGGGACCCACTCTTGTGTCTCCTATCTCTCTTCCTCTCTCGTACGCCGCGTCCGAGAGCGGCGGGGCAATTAACCGGACCTCTCACACAGGCGCTCGCTCGCTCGCTCGCTCGCGCGGCCACCGAAATTTTGCAATTTAGATTATGGCGCCCGACCGAGCGACGGCTCTTCTCCCCCCCCCTCTCTCTCTCTCTCTCTCGCAAGCTGTATTTACCTACATTCGCCGAGTGCCAAATAGAGGCGTCCGGAGTACCGCGCCGTAATACGAGCCGGATAATGCTATTCAACGGCGGCCCGATGCCTCGGATGTACTCTTGTTTTTCATCTCCCCATTACCCGCGTCTTAGCGCCGTGTATTTCGAGATTGCAGCGGCGATATTTTTCTGCCCTCTCGACTGCCCCCCCCCCCCCGCCCCGTTCAGATTACTCGTGACAAGATTCCTTTCGAACGATCGAATTGATTTCCGCCGACGTGCCTCGCGATAATTGGATCAGCAGGATTTCAGCTCGTTACGTCGTTTCACCGCTTTTCCTCCTTTTTCCTTTTTTTTTATCTCCGCACGCTTGCCCAACGTAGTGACAAATCGATGTTTTCCGAATCGCTTTACCGCGGCGCGGGCGGCTTGTTGCACTCGGCTTAAACTAAAGAAGCTGCTAAAAGAGGGAAAAGAAGGAGAGAAAGGGCAGCTCCCTATCTTATTTTGGATCTATGCCAAACCGTATAACTGAAAAGGATTTTCGCGCGCTCGCTCTCTCTCTCTCTCCCTCTCTCTTCCCGAAGGCGTGTATATCCGTCGACAACCTGTTTCGCTCCTTCGATTCTGCAGGCGACTCGCGTATACACCTTTTCCCTCTTCTCCCCGTTTATCCTAACGAATTTGTTTCTCATTGTCCCCCCCCCCCCCCCTTGGAACGAATAATTGAGGGAACGGAATCTAAGTGATCAGTGTTGTATAGATGCAAAATTTAATCCTGCAAATTGAGAGCATCCAAGCAGCGCACACAGACATTATCGTTGAATAAACAGTAACAATAAATAGATGCGCCGACAATCATTCAAAGTGACAGACAACGAATCAACATGTACCAAATAACAAACTCGCGACGATCGACGGATATAAACATATTAACGCACAAGGTTTATAGTTCGCAGGCAATAGGCAATATGTGTATTTGTCACGTACACGCAAGCGCGCAATTTTCGTGGTCAATACTCATATTCAATGGACTGTCAATAATGCAAAAATTATATTGGCAAAGAAAATATCGAACAAAATCAGTTAAGGGGTTTCCTTTATAAACAGAACACGTTTTATAGTCAGAATCATTATAGGTGAATACATAAAAAGAAAGTTTTACAGTCGCTATTATTAACTAGGCTCTTCGAAACTTAATTACGTGTCTTTATAGCACGTAATAAATTAGAATAAATGTACATTTATTTGGGAATATAATACCAGAAAATTATTTTTAGACAAAAGTAAAAGAAAGTAGAGAAAGATTTAATGAAGAAAAGCTTTATAAATGCTTGTGCGATGATTAGAACAAATGCGCTTGATGAGTTTATTGGTTTACGTGTAAATTTATATCTGCTCGTAGAATTTATTATTGCAAGTATCGAGGACAAAGGGATAAAGGATAAATACATTTCAAGTTGACCAAGCACGCCTACCGAAATTGAGTCTCTTCGTGCTAGAAAAGGCTTATATTGGACTTTGTTCAATCCTTGGAATCAAAGCAAATATGCTTGTATCAACTTTGCCTATTGAAATTCACTCTAGAACTTCGTTTCTCGAAACAATTTCACATTATTAATTAAAAATAATTTTTTGGTAGCGAATAGTTTCGGGGCATTTCGTTTTTACGAGTTATCTGGGGCAGTTCACATTGCCGCGTCATTAATTAACGAGCCAAATTAGTTTGAAAAATAATTTTGCATTTTTTTTTATTTAACATTGAGAAGAACGGAAAGTATCGCAGTGGTGCGGTCCAAAAATAGATCCACTTTTACGTACGGGCAGAATTATTTGAAGAAAAAAAAGAAAGGACACACGCAGCAACACCCCGCATCAAGTGCAGGGCAAACAAGCGCGAAAAGAAAATCTCGACCGGCGCGCGGAATCTTCAACCGCGCGCGCCAGGGAAATCTTGAAATAAAAAAACCAGGAGGAAAAAGGAAAGCGCGCGCACACACGCGCGCGCGCACAAACCCTTCGTCCGACGAATGTAAGCGCGCGGGCGAAGCTCTCCTCCCTCCGCATCCGGCTGGCGATGGTGGCTGTTGCGCCGCTACTTTGTTTGTACGACCCTTTTCCGACTCGCGGCCGCCGAAATTAACATCGCTACGGCTTCTCTCCCCTGCGAGTCGGGCGAAAGTAGCAAGAGAGTGAAACCACTTTCACAGCTGGGGCGGTCTCCATATTATTTTCTCGGCTGCTTCTCCGCCTTGTTTCTGCTCGTGCGTATCCCTGCGCATTTTTCGCGGAATCCGACTACGAGAGGTAGGGTCGTATTCATCGCGAGTGTACATCGGATAGGGGCTCGGAATTTTCGGTAGCGAAATTCAGCTTAAATTTTCTTATAATACGTTTTTGGATAACAGCGAGTGGAAAAAAATTCAATACGTATGTCTAAAGCTTGAAAAGCTTGACTGGAGACTTTTTAAAAGTTATTTTCAGAAAATTCTTAACTTCTAAAATCAGTTATTCAGATTGGGACTATTTTGGGTGACGGTGCTTTTTTGAAATAATGAAATTGAAAAATTGATGAAAAAATTATTTTAATTTTTTCTAAAGTGAAACAACAAACAAATTAAGAATTTTGAGAATGAAAATTCTTTTTTTTAGTTTCTTCTTTGCAGCTTTATGTAGAATAATTTTGAGCTAAATTATTCACGTTTTAGTTAGAGGCTAGTTTTTACCTTTTTAGAGCTAGGACCGGCATTTAAGGAGGTACATCGCCCTCAGAAGACTAATATAAAAGGTATCTAATATCAAGGATTGATCGTGGGTATTGTGTCGGTCCAAAGTTGCGCCACGATCGTGGCTTTTCGGCCCTCTAGAGATTAAGCACCAAATCCTCTATTCCAGCTTTCTTTATATTTCTGGCATTAACATGTCAAAAAAGTTTGAGTCAAATTCGTGACTGGGGGTTTGAGCCTCTCCTAGTTAGCAATGCTTTCTGGATAATCAAAAGTAGAACGCGCTTGTACAGATTTAATTAAATTTTATTTAATATAATTAAAAAAAGTTGTTATAAAAAAAATCAAATAACGGGCTTTTTTGTTCAATAGTACATTACGATACAAGTGTCACATACGACACGCGTATCGTATACTAGTTTATAGCATGTGTGACTTAAACTCGCCAAAAAATTACGATACAAATGTCTTTGATAATATATTGATTCGATTTATTGATTTTTTTAGTTGTTTACAAGCTTTTTTACCATATGTTTTATTTATAATACTTTTCTGCACGTGTGTGGAAGTTGATTATTTACCTCGTGAGACATTTTTCTCTCGAGCGAAGCGAGGGCTAAACACTGGTTTCGAACATTATTTTATACCACGAGCGCCGAAAAATCATGTCGAAGTCGTGATTTTGAGGTTAGAGTGGTATAAAACTTTCTAATAAAGTTCAATATTTTGATACATAAAAAAACATACTACAATTCAGGTGTATTCTTTATATCACTTTCCTACTTATTCTTGTTACTTTACAAGAATTTTTATCGAATATTTCTACAATGTAAGGGCATTTTCTTAATATAAGAGCTTATTTGATTGATTTTTATATTTAAAAGCGTTTATAGTACTTCGCCGTTGTGAAATACGCGTGTGCGATTCATTAGAATTGTCGTCTGCACCGTGCCAGAAAACGCTACATACGCCACGGAAAAGCGTGCGGTACAAGCGAATTTAAGTCACGCAGTGCTATAAATTCAATTTAATTTAATTTAATTTAATTAAAGGAGGATGTTATGAAAAACTTTAAATATAGTGATTAATAAGAATTATGCATGAAATTGACACCATGTAATAGAGCTTTTTTAAACCCAAATTACAGCCCACAAAATTGAATTTGCAATGAATAAAATCTTGAAAATATTTTTGTTCTTTAAATGTTAAAAACGTTACGAGAGAAAAAAAAGTTAGAAATTTAAGTCGACTCCCGGGGCTTTTCTTCGCAAAGCTTTGTGTCGATAGGCATTGACTTGACTTCTCCGCCTAAGCCTCTCTCCGCCTCTCCAAACTAAGCCTACACACATATTCTAGTTATCGCGATTCTAAGATTTATGGGCGGCTAGAGGTCACATTCGATTTCTGCAAGCGACGCGCAGACGTTCCTTTTGAATAAGGCGCCAAGCGACGGTCCATTGTTACCGGTCCCCCTTGTAATTTATCCATTGACAATGCGCGTGCGTCGGATGAGCTCAAATCGAATAGCTGTCCAGATGAGTGCTCGAGTTTGGCCTTATAACTGATTTAGCTATAACAATAGGAGAGTTGCAACGAACCTTCAGGGCTCTATCCTGGAATTGACTGTTGAGACGAAGAGGTCTCAACTTCAAATTATTAAGGAGAACGCGGGGGGGAATCGATCGTTGCACTGTTTTCGAGGAACATCTGTGTGTTACTAAACCGATTTACAATATTCTATTAATTTTAAGACTTTTGTCTGAATTGCAACTTTGAATTAAACTTCTTCAAACTTCATTTTTTTAAGCCAAAACCTAATTGACTCAAAAAAGACCGCTTGGAAAGTAACTGAAAAACGTTCATTATCAGTATTAATTTTTGCACTGTTTATATAATTTATGTAGTTTGACAACTACATAAATTATATATTTTTGTAATAATTACAGAAAATTTAATTTGATTAAAAATAAAAAAAGATATTCAATTATACCATTTGAAACGGTAACAAAGTGAACAGTAAAAATCAAAAGGCAATTGATCGAAATGCTCTCGAAACCTATCGCTACCAATTTGGGGTAAAACATCTATGTTGTATATTGATTCTCGTTTTAATTTTTCTCTTTTTTTAATTTTGTGAAATTGTTGTGAACCCGCAAGATTCCAATCAATCTATTGAGTAAAATGGTCGACTGCGGTTTGGCATTTATTTGTCGTATGGTCCTGTGAATACGTACATAACACGTGTATGACATCTTTTAGAGTCTGCGTTTCAATTTATTTTCTGCTCTATTATAGCTCTGATTGTATAGAAGAAAGTAAATAATAAATAAATACATTTTTGGTTATGGTAAAAGAAGATTTGAAATTACTAAGTTTTGGGAAATAATATAGCATTAAAATAAGTAGCATATACAGGGTTAAATTCATATTAAAGGGTAAAATACAAAGTTATAAAGCAATATGAATTTTTAGTTACCTTACTTTTTTAACGAAGAATAGTAGGTATAGTAGGTTCTTTAACATTAGATAGATTTTTCTCTTTTAAAGTAAATCTGATATAAGATAGCTATTTGGACTTTAGGTTAATGAGATATTACACCGTTAAAAATGACCCCTTCAGAATCCGAAGAAGAATGTATAATGTGTAAATAAACAGTGATAGCACCAAATATAACTCCATAATATCAGTATTACGTGTACGTGACATAATAATGTATACATATACGATGGACTGCAAGACGGTATGTATATATAAGTTATATACATATAAGTTATATACACATAAGTTAAAACTTAGGCAATGCAGAGAAGTAAGAGAGAGAGAGAGAGAGAGAGAAAGAGAGAGAGAGAGAGAATAGATAAGAAAAAAAAATAACGAATATTAAAAAAATAGAGTGAAACCGTATTATCCGAACGATATTTCATCTTTACTCAAGTCTCTTTTAATACCTGGTATTTTTCGCTCTTTGTGCAAAAATAAACTTGATGAATTCTAATATTTAATAGTACAGGGAAGTGAGTGATTGCGTTATTAAAATTCAATATAGGTAAAATGTCATATAATTTGTTTATTAAAATTTTCTAAAAAATTGTGCATGAATATTCTTTATGCAGCCTGCATACTCAGAAAAATTAAAATGAACTCGCCCCTGAATGAGGGACGAAAATACCATCTTCTAATGTATTTTGATGTTTTCTTTTGAACGAATTGATCGAAATTTCCGAAGAAGTAATCACCACTTTATTCAATAATACTCAAGAAAATGTAATTTATTACTATAATATCAGTATCTAGGCATCTTCTGAGTGAAAAAATGTGATCCAAATGTGAGTTCTTTTTTGGAAGAAATAAAAACAGATTCAATATACAATTTTTTATTTGATTTGAGCGCTAAAATTTAAAATAGCTAAACTTAAATTAAAACTTTGAATATATAAACAATAAATAATATTGAGAATTTCAAGATTTGTGATTCGCATTAAAGAATTATTAATATTATATTTTTGTTCTTTCTGCACTTAACAAGTAATTATCATTAGGTTTTCAATTTAGCTTTTAACTTCATGAAAAATCCCTATCTTATAATAACAAAAATTATTCCAATGTATGTTGTTATTATTCTCGTAAGTCTAACTATGATATAAAAATATATATTGTTAATACATAAACGAGTATAATTCCATTACATTAATCTTTTTTTACTTTTTATTCAGACACACCTATTAGTTCATCAAAGAACAGTAAAAGGTGTCTGATCTTCTTAAGTAGGTACTCGTATATGCACTTTCCTTCATCCAGTTCCTACTTTTCTATACTCCACCGTTCAGAGCTTGACTCGTCGGAAAATCTGTCGCGCGTAGAGTGAATTATTCAGAGCACCGCCAACCGGCCGGCGTCCGTTGAACCTCGACGAATTTAGCCGTTCAATTTTGTATTCTTCATTTTGAATCTACTTTATTTTTGAATATGAAACCGGTAAAAATTGTTTTTCAAATAAATTTTGTTGTAGTAGCTAGAATAGTAGAAATTCTTGTCAATTTAATAAGTATAAATAAAATTATTTGGACAAAGTTGGGTAGCACTAAAACATTCAGTATGTTCCTAACATAAATAATGAAAAAGGTATCTATTCATATTCTGATGTTTTGAACAATTTATATTTGGGCAAAGTCTGCGAATATACACCAGGCCATAAAAGTCGAGCTCCTAGAAGAACAGAACAGCGTCAAGCAACAAGCGGAGGGAAAATTGTAATAGTGAGTAGTTAGTCAAGATAAAAATAGATAAAAGTAGAAATAGACGTATCGAATTACGTTTACATAAATCAAAACAGATAAAACGAAAGGAAAACAAGTCAACTTTCGCCAAATTGATCAAAGGCAAGCAATCTGTTATCATTTTTCTTTTACGCAAACACGCATACGCACGTACTCGTCGTAACACACATACTAAAGAAAATCAAAATGAACGTATCAGAAATATGTTTGTAATACATTTTTATTTAACAGTTTCATCAACTTTTTACAAAGCGTGAACTCTTTTTGTCCGCTCTCATAGAATCTTTGATAGTAGTATTTATTGCAGGAAAACTTTTACCGCGGTTGTTACTGTATATATAAAAGCCAGAATCTAATTACCACATTCTAAAACTCAATGCATATTCACCTTGTTTTGAAATTTCAAAAGTCTACTTCAAAATTCAAAGTTAAGAGTTTAAAATTCAATTATGTTAGTTTAATTGTACTGAAGTATATATATATAGTCTAAAGTTATTTTATCTATACCACAGAAAGAAAAAAGTAGAAATCCATAACATTAATAATATTTTTAAGTCTTAGGTATCTGTTTATATGATTTCTAAATAAAAAAGAATCAAGTTGAGCGAATATTTCATGATGTTTTGAGTATAAATCGACTATTTCTTTCTGGAACGAAACCTCAGAACGAAGCGAATATTTGGGCTCGCTCCAATAGGAGGAAATATGGACGAAAATTACCGTTTCCGCCGAGGTTTCCGCTTTGACCTTGCGAATGTACGAGTTGTTTGCGCAAGCATTGAAATGATATTTATTTGAACGGGTGCACTGCATATGTGTGCTCACATAAAAATCAGTTTTAAGGGAATTATTTTTTTCTTAATATAAATTAAAATGTTTCATACACTGAGTAAAATAAAAATAAAGTAAAATGAAAACGTACAAGTTCCATAAGTAGGAAGGTGGAGCAAAAGCTCCAGATCTAATTATATGTGACAATCATTCGGGGATGAAACTTAACAGACGCAACTTTTACCGCGAAATAATACAGAATAAAATACGGTAGCAGTTGTAGGTGTAATCGGGCTCGACGATTTTGAAACAAGAGTTTAAAGACGACGACTACTTTTGATCAATAAATAAATAATAGCAGCAGTAGCCATCGTGCGCTTAACTAAATATAAAAGAAAGATTTTTAATATATTCTGGTGTTTGAGGCAGCGTCTGTCAGTGATCTCTTACTGATGGGCTCCAGCAGAAAGACTTCTGAGCAGATTGTCGCGAATAATTACACATGAAAACTAAGATAATTTTATAAAAATATTAAATTCATGTTAGAATTACCTAAAACGGTAATGTGTGGGGAAAGATGATCAAAAGAATTGGAAATTTCTACAAACCATATAATATCCTGTAAACAAACATATTCAAATCGCCGTTATAAAATTTGATTAAATCTCTTGCAAAGTTCAAAAGACACTTTGCACCACCTTAGGAGGCAGAATCTGCTGGCAATTTCTGTCAAGTATTTTATCGTGAATTCAATCATCAATATTTTGGTAGATTGATGTTAGAAAATTAATTATTTTATATACAAATATAGTACATTTATTTACCAATCGGTGAATTTAATAATTATATAATTTAATTACGTTTAACTTCATTATTGCACTGCAGTACGTATTTTAAAATTCTACATCAACAACCGTAGTTTTCATAGAGTATATAATGTAAGTAGTTAATTAATTAACTAATTTATTCTAACCAAGAATTCAATTATAATAACAAAAGTTATATGAAAAACAATTTTTAAAACTTTTTTGGGTTATCGTGATTCCATCCATCTAGGTGGAATTTATTAATGTTGGATGACAATTTAATAATGGGTAACTCTAAAAATGAGCTTTTACAATATAAAAATATTATTGATTTATTAAACGTTATATACTTCTAATGCAATACATGGAGTTACTATAAAAAAAACATTACAAGATCAAATTACGTCACACACTGGCAAAATATCTAAATACATCAAAATAAGAGTTTCATAAAGAATAATAACAATTATTGTTAATATATGTATTAAAAATTAAAAAGCATCCAAAATTTGGTACGGTTTACGTAAAAAACATTAATTTTTATGAAAAATAGGTTTTAGCATATAGACTTTTGAAATACGTTCAAGGTGACTGCATTATTAATATAAACTTGTACAGGTTGAATATTTAAGTTAGTTTATTCATGCTAAATGCACTTCTTAAACGTGAAAAAACTGATAACATTATGAAATAGTTAGTACTTTTGTATTTTAAAATTAATTGTTGTTAACTTATAAAAGAAATCAAACAGAATAATCGTACGACAGTAATCTTCTGGAATTTTAGTAATAATATCTGCAACAATAATGACAATGCAATAAAGTACAAGCAACCACACGTTTCCGCACATATTCAAATTTCAATTTCACATCACATTTGTATATATATTCGTTTCACATTTACCCAGAAATGCAAGAGCAGAAGATACGTAGAAAGACAGTGACAGCGTTAGACAGTAAGTGATAGAAAGATAGAGTTAAGACAAAGTGGTTTATTTTGTGGTACCTAACAAGGGAATTGCATCGGAGACCTGTGGCAGGGTTTCGGCTACGAGATTCAGGAACACCGTCAGCGATAGCAAGATGGTCACTCCTGAAACAATCGTCGCCCGCCACATGTGCGTTCGCTTTTTTATTCTTGTTGTGTCACCACTTTTAGTTTTTTATTATTGTCATATTCTTTTCCGCAATTCAAGGAAAAGAGAAGAAAAAGCCGAAATATTAAATAACACAAGTTTTTTTTTAATGCAATGGCCTTTTCTTTCTTCCAATTATATTTCATTAATTTAAAAGAAAACTATCAAAATGGCGTAATATCATTTCGAAATTTTCTTTACTGATTAAATTTTTTTTATTAATCTTACTGTCGTACTTAAGTAGATAAGTACAGTGAATGTGATGTAGCTCACATTTACATTCCTTTTATCAATTTCACCAGATTTCATTTATCCACTTTATAGGGTTTCAATATCGGATTTAATATTTAACACTAATTTATGCTTACGTAAAATATGTAAAATATATAATAATTAAATTGCTAACAAGGATTACAAGTATTAAGAATTAGGAGTTAAGATAACACATTTGTATTTGGCCTTAGTTTTTAATAAAAGAAATTATAAATAAATTTGGAAAAGGTGGTGTAAATATTTTCTTCATTCATAAATTTCCATCCTACAGAAACTCACATCCTCTAGTTATTTTATTATCGCATTGATCACAAACTAAGTTAATATGATAAAAAAAATGTAGTATTTAATATCCATCTTTGCATACCTTATTTCATTAATCGTATATTGTTTCCATTTTCTGTTATGTGTATATTAGATACATATTCATATTAGAAAATTTTTAAATTTAAAAGGAACTGTCAGTACTTCTTAATTGCCTAATTTTTCCGTAGAATTTGTATGATTAATCAGAAAAAGTAGTAGAAGAAAAGTAGAAGGAAAGTAGAATAAAAATTTAAGACTTTCTTTGATTTGCTTTAAAGACAGTATTATTTTTTGATAATTAAAAGAAACGTGTTCCATTTTTAGACAGAATAATAATAATTCACCTGATTATATTAAAAATTATAAATTCTAATTAATCAATAGAATTATAAATAAATTAAGTTTATTTTTAGATCATTGTATACTCAGTTTTTCCTTTAGCACAATAAAGTAGATTTTCAAATAACAAAGATAAAACAGAATTCAAAGAAACGAGGTGAGAAAACCTACTTTCAGCCAAGGAGCGAATGAAAATGCTATATATGTAATCTCATAGTTGAAACGTGAGATGGAACAAAGTAGAAACTTGTCTGAATATCGAGGACTCGCTTTCCCTTTCTTCTTCTTCATCGTTGGGCCGGCAACTGATGGTTTTGGTCTGATTCATTCCTTCTTACTGAAAGCTTCATTCTCCATCTTTCCTTGCATGATTTAAAATGCCTCAGCTTGGATTTTTTATTAAATCAATTAGAACCGAAGAAATTGTGCAATTCAATCGACGGAGAAGAAAAGAAAAAAAGCAGACTTTCAGTCGATCGATGAAAGCAGCTGACGTCCATTTTCTTTCAATGAGATTCAATTGTTTAAAATCTTTGAACTAATAAATAACTTTGTTCGAAAAGCAACTATTTTTTTATTAAATAGATTATATCAATTTTTCTAGCAAGCTTAGAAGTTTAATAAATGTAACGTAATAAATGTAATAATTTATTATTTTTGGAGACAATGGCAAAACTCTGTATTAGATATTGCAATTTTAATATTTTTTTGACTTTTTTTACATTACTCTTACATCTCTTATTCACTGTTTCAACTAAAATGACTGTAATTCACTTAAAAACTTTTTAATACAAAGAGGGTGTGAGAATATTATACCAGTTTATCCATTTTTTTGGACAATAAAAGAGTGATAATTTTTTTTTCAACAAACACTGTATTTTTTAATTGTTAGTCAAATTTGTGACTGAATGAAGAAAACATAAATAACCAACTGTTTAATTAATTGTATACAACAGTAATTTTACTTACCAAATAGTAGCAAAAAATTTCATTAATTTTTGTAAGTTAATATGCAAGGAAAAAAATTCTTTTTCGATAATGAAGATAAAAAAAAGTTACCTATTTTCACAAACAGGAGCAGAATTCATGAATATTGATAACAGCTTTTCCACGTCAGAGTATTATTGAATATGGACGCGGGTTTGACAAAAAAGATATTAAAAAGCAATAAAAAAAAAGGTCTCCTAAAGTAACACTATCGTTATATATATACACAAGCCCCAACCCTTTCACCCCATTTCAGAGTTACGCTTCTCTATACACGCAGAACTGCAAAGAATTTTCGATGAATATTGATCAGGAGTTTATAGGGAGGAAAGCGAGAACCCCAGTCTCTCTTTACCTGCAAGAAGCAGCAAGGGGAGACATTTTTCCTCTGTTTTTTCTTTTCATTTATAATAATATAATATAATGGACAAACATATTGATTGCATTATTCATCTATACGGAGAAACGTCAAAGTGATGTGGACGAAAAAATGTATTGGGAGGAAAAAAGCAAATATATAAGAGATATGGGCTATTTTAGAAGAAACGTAGGCAGGAGGAGCAAGAGGAAGAAGGAGCAGAGCAGTTACTGATGAGTGGCGCAATTCAGAGTATAGTCCATTACAAAACTACAAGACTTACAGTGGTGTGGCAAAGAGAAATCAAAAGATTACTACTTGTGAAATGCATTAGAATGGTGGCATTATCAATTGTAGGGTATTTATTATTTATCCCCTTTTTAACTTCGTTTCGTTTATCATATATATTTTTAAGTATTGTCTTTAGCGTAAGGTTTTCTTTAGTTGCCTCAGTGCACATATAAACTTTTAGATCATGCTTTTTTTTTGGTTTTGGTTTTAAATTTACGTAATTTGAAATATGGAGAAGAAAGCGCAGATTGCGCTTTTCTTCTGGAATCTTTGACACTTCATTTGCATCTCGGACAGGAATGTTTTCGTTACCTTAATTTTAGAGATAATCTAGGAAATTTGATTTTTATATGTAATCAGCTACGAAACGACTCGTTCTAAAAGAAAAATTTCATTTTTCTTTTAGAAACTTTTTGACTACCTGGAAAAGTGTTTGCAGGTCGACGACTCGATTTCAATTAATTAGAAAAGAGAAAGTAAACATTTTGAAAACTATGAAATAAAACTAGAGAAAGAAAGGAGTTTTTTGCTGGGATAAGAGCTCACTTCACTGTCTGTTTCTTTCAATTCTATCATACCCAAAATTAAAATTGTCAAGTCGTGTAGAGTCAAGTCATGATGTTAAAGGTTTTTGAAAATATTATTGGAAATAAAATATTAGTTTCAGTTTGAAAACTAAAATAAAAGTTCTTTTATTTGTGAACAGTGATCTTAAAAATCGTATAAATCGAAATAACTATAGCTTAACTATAATTAAAAAGTAGACTCTTCCAGCGCTTTTTTGCTTAAATGCAGGATTGAGATGACTATTCATGAAAAAAAAGTTCGCTAACTTTTACTCGCGATTGGGAAAAAATGCACGAGACATTCGAATTTTTTAATTAATTTTGTAAATTTGTATTATTCTACAAAAAATAAAAAAATCTAGAAACAAAGGTGAAATTCAATCAAAAATAATTTATTTTAAAAAATTTCGCTTTGGAGAAGACAGTATAAAATAGTGAAGTGAGCGTAGAAATCAATTTTTTGAAGCAAAAATAAATTATTATTCAAAAATCAATTTAAAATTTATAACTGTACCGAGAAGATACTGCTTTTTGACATAAAAGTAAATCCTTTTTTGCTTCAATGGAGCAAAGGCAGTTTGATATACATATCAAAGAAAACAAAATTGTGATTCATAAATAAAAAAAAAATCCACTTTTGCGAAGAATAAAGAAATTTCTGTCTTTCACTTTTTCACTCATATGCTTGAAGAAATAATCGTAAAATTTTTAATTAAATTTTTATTTAAATTACTAGTAAAACATTCATAAGTATATTACGTTCTGTACATATATTTGTTTAAACATATGTACAAAGAATAAAATTTTGGAATTCTATTAATTTCTATTTTGAATTTCAAAGTGAAATGAACATATTAAATTAAATAAAGCTGGATAAAAATGAAGCATGAAAAGCATAGACATAAAAATAAAGATAAATAGAAATGTTTATTTTAAAAAAGATAATTAAAAGCAAATATAAATAAAAATATTTAACAGAAACCTCGCAAAACTCAAAGAAGAAATTATCAATTAATAAATGAGGGAAAATAGAACGAGACGAGAGATATTAAACAATTGAAAATTTTTTTCATTAAAGCAGGGCAAAAAAAACAATAAAAGGAAATGTTGGTGGACTTAATTAAAAGTTCAAAGGAGAAAAGAAAAGCAGAAGAAAGGTTAAAGTCGGCCAACCGAGTTAACAGAAAGTTTTCTTCTATTCTGGCATAAGTGGAGTCGTCGTGGACAAGAAAACAAAGACCGAGTGTGAGGATACGCACGTGTATGCACACGAGTTAAAAGGATGGTATACATACATTGCGCGGAGACACAATCAGCGGAAACAATGCGATAGAAAGATGTATACAAGAGCTTTCTATATGTATAAAATATGTACACGATAAAGTTGCTGAAGGTTGAGAGCTTTGAGAAAGATCCGGTACCTATTAGAGGGACAGCGTCCGAAGTCGTCGGCATGCTTTCGGCCACGAGGTTCAGGAAGACTGTCAGCGACAGCAGGATGGTCACCCCTACGGAGAGACAATATTACAGTCCTTTCTCTTCCTTATCCGTTAGCGAGTTTACTCTTACCCTCCTTTCTTGGCGGAATGTTTATGGTACAGGTGTGTATATACGTTATGCGATAAGCTGTTTAAATAGTAGACCTTAGTCCTAGCGTTCTTACGTGTATTACGAGTACGTACCCAAACAAGCATCAAGACTGACATTTTTCTTATTCTTCCTATTATGTACATCTCTATATGTATGGTTTTTCTGTGCTGTACACAATATACAGTGTCGAATTACGTTCGGTATATACTATAGTGCAAACTACCTTGTTCTTTCAAATCCCTGATCAGAGCCTCATTGTTTCAAAATCAATACTCAAATCTAAATCGGTCCAACTAACTAATTATTAGTAAAGCACTATAATCTATATTGCACACGAACATTTCTCTTTCGTAACGTGCTTTCGCCAAAAATACGAGAGCTTATATCTTACGCAAAATAAATTCACGCAAAACTAAATTAATGGCCTTTTTAAAAGATTGTCATTTATTTTGAGTGAAATGTCGTCGCTTTAATCGTCGATTCGATTCCCTTATTCTGTTTACGCGGGCGCACAGCTACGTGCAATATTAACTTTACACTGTCAAACGGATAGCGGGGGTATGTGGGGGTTAACAAAAACAGCCAGTGGATAATTTTGTTGCTATATCGGTCTCGACGAACACCCACGGAACGTTCGCATATTTATTGTGTTTTTCCTTTCAGCTGCATTATTTGTAATGCAAGCTCGCTTAGAGGAATGCATAATGCTGTTTGCACCGCATTATTTATTCCTCTTTTCCATTGTTCGATGAGTTCTTTAAGCGGTTTATTTTTCAAAGGGAAAAATGAATAAGAAGCTTTTGAATTTCGAGATTTTGGAAGCTGCCGTGTATTAACAAAATGGAGCGTCAGTGTGAAGACGGAGGTACTTGCAAACACTAAGCTAGTCTTTTCAGTCACCTTTGACAGAGAAAGGTGGGTCAAGGAGATGGGTCAGGGTTGCTGTCCACCTCTACCAGGTAAACTTGAAACAAGAGACTGACATCTGCAGGTAATTAATCATTTCGTTAAGATGAAATCTCCAGAAATCAATGTAGAAATTGTCAACGTATATATTCAAGTATATTAAACAGCTGGAAGAGCTAAATAATCAACACTTTGTTGTCATGTTTTAAAAAATATCCTAAAATATTAGGCAATCAGGCACATCTGGATTTTCTTTCATATCGGGGAACAAGAAGATTTTTACTTCGATTCAATATCTGAAAAAGTTTCGAGCAAATTTATTTGACAGAATATCCCGGAATAAATTACGTATAACGTCCGAAACTTTTGGGAATTGAATGGCTTTGTGCGAGTTGAGCATTGATTGAAGTTTTTTTTTTACACAAAGAAACTAACGCGTCAAAATTTTGTTTACAAAGAGCTAACAGTTTCGCGAGCATTTTAAACCTAAACCGCTTCAATCAAAAGATTACGTTTATTCACTTATTTCCTGTGCATTTTGAAAGTTAGCTTTAGTTTCGTTTTGAATGAACAGTTGCTTCGGGGTATGCCCGGTAGGTGTTTCGCGTATAGCTTCTATTTTCCGAGAATTTTCCGCTCTTCTGACCCTGATGATAGGAAGATATCTAGAGGTTGCTGTACCGAACACTATATAACCTTTGTATCATGAAAAACGAAATTTCATTCTATGCTCCAGTGAACAATGATGATACAGTTTTCGGCTCGCGCATGAAACGCGGCATTGACCGAGAGATGATTGCTGGTATCAATTATACTATGGATTTTTTTTGGAAAAGAAAAAAAATTGAGATATTTATTTGTATGTCTTTCCTTCCTTTATCCGACCCTGATTGGTACTTCCATTTAAACCTGTTCTGAATACTAATTAAAAAGGAAAAGATTTTTTAAGAAAACCCAAACGGAAGATTAAATCCGAATTGAATCAATAATTTAATAATATTCATTACCTTAACGACTTACACATTATTTGACTTTTTTATGTGCTTTTTTATATGCCATTAGAACGAAAGTATAAAATTGCTGATGAAAAACGAAGATTTCTAGTCAACGCTGCAATAAAAAAAACAGAGAATTAAGCGTAACAAAAGAATACATTCGATTTCGCGAAACGCGCTTGACCGCTTGGAAAATTAATATCCGATTCAATCGAAAGAATGTAAAAACGTAAATACATGGGTAAGCGAATGCCAGAGACGCTTTTCCGTTCTCGCGGGAATATCATGATGTACAAAATTGCAGATGCGTAAAACGGCGATAGGAAAATTGGAAGAAGAACAACGGTAGCACCAACGAATAAAACGCGAGAAATTCAAAAGCGTTAGCAGCCTTTTCAGAAAACTTTACAAATCAATGAGCTAACGACATGAAGAATAATTGCATCATTCCCACGTGCTACGTCGATTCTCTTAGAGTTCGAAAATCAATTTTATTATTTTGTAAAACAGATGAATTTTTTTCTTTATACATTCCAGAGAATTTTAGCTTTATCAGCGAAAAATGTTTCCATAGGCAGGCAGCGATTCATTATTCGCAGAGTATTGTAATTGATCTTGTAATCAGAAAATTATACTACGTTTAAAAAGTTTTAATATCAACAAAAAATTATATAACAATCGGCAGACAGTTCGTTAGATATGGTTTCCTTTGTAATGAATATATTCTATATTTGTTTTTTACTGCATTATTTTAACAGATTTGACTAAACTGTCATTATGAATTTTTTAATTAACAATTGTTATCCTTCCTATAACTTTCAAGTTCAATTTTAGCAGTATTCCAAGGACTTGAGTAATATTGAAAGTTCTTTCCGAATGTATCGAATTTTGTGGCTTCCTCAATTCGAGTTTTGATATCTATTGTCGGATCGTCGCACGAGCACTTCAATTAACTAGACTGTTCTATCCTTTCGTATCCTTTGTATAAAAATCCACGCGAGATTCTCAAACTCGATTCGAGAGAATCGAATTGTTCGGTTCAATCGAATTTTCTTAGTTTTAGGATATTTACAAGAGAAACAAATAACTGGGTAAACGAATTCTACTAGCAGATCTAGTAAAATTTCATAGAATCTAATATCTGTGAAAGAACCTATGTCAGCATCTCGAATAGTAAAGAAAATCTCAAAAAGTTTGTCTCAATTTCGAGTTTTTAGAATTTTATGGGCTTCTTTAAATGTTTATTCGGGAAATATTAGAATAAAAGATTTGGGAAATCTTTTTAAAACTATCCTACTCATTTCAGAACTATCCCACTCCATCTGAGAAAAAGTGTCAATAGTACGGGTCACGAAAACTGTGAAATGCTGCACATGCAATTACAACAGACCTGGAAATAGCGAATATTTCCTTCCGTTAGTCGCACATCATTTCCAGCACAGTAAATTGTAATCTTCCCACTTTTTTCCAGAAAAAAAAATGAGAGGTGGCAGATTGAGCCACGTAACTCGGCAGGTCGTTTTTATGGTTCTGCCTTTTCTTTCTAATTTTATCTTTACTCGCTTACTTTTATCAAAAAATCACGCATCGTGCAAGTAAAAGTCAACCAAGTAGAAGTAAATTTTTAAAAATCAAATAAACATAACTCATAGTAGCACAAATCTTTAAATTTTGAAATAACGATTAGTCGAGAGGAAAATAGCGTTTTCTTGTTTCTTTTTGAGAGTAGAATTTGTGTATTTTTTTTAATATATTTAAAATCTACTTATTCATCATTTTGTTTTGTTCTCTGTGATGAAGCATTGTGCCAAAATCGGTTGGCAGTGTTTTTTTTGTAGGCACTATAAAATTTAATAGATGTCTGTACGTACAAGAGTGCTATTAAATGCCTGAAGATCATAATTTCTATTATAATCTATTATGTAAGGTTAACAGCATTGCGAATACCTCTCCTTTTTATTACTCTTTACGGGTCTATACAATCCAGCACAGCAATTTTATATACCATTAAAAGGTTATATGGCGGAAAGCGATCTGCTCTTTTTTTTCCTTTCGAACTCTGTCACCCGAGTTTACGATTTACGAAAATGTGAGCCGACGATCAAGTTAAGCGGAAAAAACGGCCAAAAATCAAGTGCCTATAAAGGGTTGATTTCTAAAAAGTAAAAGGCCTGAAGGAAATTTACTAGCCCATTGTCACGAGAATACTTTCAGTTTTAAAATCAAAAAGTTTAGATATTTCCAAAGACTTTTCATGTTTTTTGAAAAAATAATGCACTGTTCATCGTTTACAGATTTATGTTTACTTTGATTATAATGAAAAATATAAGAGTAAAAGCATGCTACTTTAGTGTGTTGTCGAAATTGGATCAAGATAAAATAAAATTAAAAATAAAATTGAATTTTCGCACGAACGATTAATAATATTTTACGAGACTCGGTTGCGCGAAAAAGTAATTTAAATGGCTTAAACCAGCACGGGAAGTTAATTTCCAGGTATATATTTTTATGAACATTTTGAAGTAAACAATCGTTAAAATCGTCCGTTGATTAAGCAACCGCGCATTGTCGTCACACGTTGTTTTCTGTAAAATAATTCTTAATTAAAACGAGAGATAATTAAAAATCGATCTTTATTGTTTTATCACATAACGCGAAATAAAAGTAAGCATTATTTTTTCCATTAACTTTATAGAAAATTATGCTTCAGTCATCTGCTTATTAATGATGTAAATGATCTCGAGCCGTATCTCCGGTTGGCCAGTCGACAACTCAGTGAACTAGATTGATGATTTGTCAAGCCATGCCCAGACAGTAATCGCCATATTGGCCGATAGACGTATTAGTAAATTCCCTTTGTCATGCTAATACTCTATGGAGTCTCGTATATTTTCGTCAATCCTATATAAAATAGTATCTTTTGGACAAGTCACATTATCTACTAACCAATTAGAAATAGCCGATTGTGTCAACGACTAGAGTTTTCACCTTTCTATGAAAATTCAGGTAAGATATACTGTTTTAGATATATGAATTGGTGCAACTTCCTACGCGCAGATTTGCATGGCTTTTTCAAAACTGCAGAAACTTTATGATTTGCTTTATTTCCCTCAATTTAAATTGTTTAATTATGCCTTTGTTCGTTGCATTGTCAATGGAAAACTGACACTTGCATTTTACTCAGAATTACTCACTTCAATAAAACAAATATTTTGAAATTCTCACTGTGAAACTTGAGCTTCACGGAAATGCAGCACAAAAGCAGCGAAAAGTCAAAAAGCGAACGCGAAGCGCCAAGAGAAAATTCATGTAGATTCGTTTGAAAACAAAAAATCGATCGCTTCTGAAAAGTGCAGCGGTGCAGATAAAAGGAAAGGATGGCGCGAGCTGGCAAAAAAGAAAAAAAGCCGTTCGTCGAGAAAATTCGCATTCCAGCTTTCCCCTATATCTATTTCGTTCGTCTTTTTTCCAACGCGAGAATCCGCGGCTGTGCACACTGGCTAAGTTCATATCGACTAATGCACCGAATAACGCGCTTTTTTGCGATTCATCGCTGCAGATAACTCTCCCCTGCTGCTTCGATAAGAGAAGAGTCGACGTATGCCATTTGAACGCTTTCCGTAACCAGTCGCGGGCATGATGAATATCGGGTATCAGTGGGACGCATTTTATGCGTGAAATTTCCCGGGAATAGTGCTAGGACGGGTTTTGTTATTAAAAAATAACGATTTTTCAAATATTTACCGGATGTGTACAAAAATTTAGAGATAAGCGCATATAGCTTAAATATAAATAGTTCTTCTTTTTTAAAAAAGTAGCTCTGTTTATAAAGCCATGTTAAAATTTTCCTTGATATTGCTCGATCGAGGATGGTTTAACATTTAACATAATCGTTAATAAAATTTATTTATTAATACTATGCAATACGAATTAACCTCTGGTATATCAACATTATGTAGAAGTCAAACAATTACACTGCTGCCTTTCATATTCTCGATTCAAGTCCAACTTCGAAATCAATAATACTAATCCTATATGAGTTCACCAGAAACGTCAAAGATGAAAATTTAGATTATCGCGTCAATATTTTACAATTACAATTATTATGTTATAAAAATAAAAGTTATTAATGAACTAATTAAAGTTATTTATCAAAAATCAAGCTCTCGTACTTTCAAAGAATACTTTTTTTCTTCAAATAAAGCCCTTAAACATTCCAAGAATAAATTCACATTAGATTTCATGAATTGCAGATTGGAATCGCTGCAGAAATTTCGGGCATACCATCCATTTCAAACGAGCGCGAAAGCAAGACGCTCGAGCGGACGCTCGGATAACGGCAGAAGATCCAGTCCATTGCTTCGCTAACGCGCAGAACGAGTTTTGACAATCGACCCCATAATTCATAAAGCCCAGGAAGGCGTAAAGCTAACGAGAGAGCCGAGAGAAACGCGCGACGACGACGACTCGCGCTGGATGCAGGTAAGACGATCGATCAAGTTTAGGCGAGGCGTGCAAAATGGCCACTGGAATTTTCACAAGGCCAATGTGCAACAATGGACCGAATTCCTGGTGTATATACACCGCGCGAAGAGGAAAATAAAGCCTTTTGCTTGCGCCTCGTTTCACCCCGAATTACTTCGTTCACTTGCGCTTTTTTGCGTGCCTTCCCTCTCTTCCCTTTTGTTTCGCTTAGTTATTCCTTTTTTTTTTTTTTTTTTTTTTGACGTTTGCGCATTGTTGCCCTGTCATTGTAAGCGGAAAATTTTCTCGCTCCTTTTTTCACTGCTCTTGTTAAATCGTTTTTAGGAAAAGAATAAATGAACGGCAAACCTAGAAGTGCCTGTATGAAATGCTGGTACTGTTGCGCACTAAAAGAGACAGTGAAATAGGAAGGATGTGCTGCTTTTCTCTGCAAAAAGAGTTGTATTTATGCAAATTCTGTGACGTACGTGTATAACGAAAAAATTAAAAAATATACCAAGAGACTCGACATCTCTGAAGCAAAGTAAGATACTTTTTTCATGATACAAATGATATTATTAATATTACCTCATTAATAAGGCCAAAATACTTGTCGAATAATATTCTTACTTGAAAAACTTATATCGAAGTCTGCGACTTATTGGTTTTGCTTTCTCAAAAAGAAAAGCTTTTTTTTTTATTTGGTATGCTAAGTTTTATTCTGCTGAACGATAAAGTGGAAAACCACGAGCCACAAGTGCTGATGTATTCTTGTCACCGTAGCTGACGAAATGTCTATGACGTGAATGAGTAGAAAAAGAAAAAGAGAGCAAAATATAATAAATCTTGTGGAAGCTGTTGGCTCGAACGCTGAGCCAACTCAATTTATTGCCGAATCGTGGGATGTAACCATAGAGACTTTATACTCTCCAAGGCAATATTTGCTTTCAAAAAAAAAAAAAAAAAAAAAAATAGATCGAATCGTGCGGTTACGTGCTTCTTGTGTTGATTATTCATTTCTTCAATCTCCGATCGCGCAAACAAATAGCAATTATATTTGATTTCGTATTGTTTGGTTGTATCGAACTAAATTTATTTAAAAGTATCTAATAACACATTATCTAATTTTCTATACATTTAGTATTGACTGGCTGCTTTTGTTTTCGAAACCCCTCTTTTTCAAGAAATTAATTTTTCAGATTTAAAAAATCTTTCGAAAATATGCAGGTAAGTAATGAATTTTTTAGTCTCATTACACCTGACCCGTTAACGATCTCACATTAATTAAGTGGGAGACTCGATCATTGAGTTGGCCATTACAAAGCCCGCTCCATCCACGACAACTCTCCATTAAACTCACTGTAAATTTAAGAGACACCAGGAGTAGTTCGTGAAGTTTGTCCTTCGGGAGATGTTATGGAGGTCATATTATTTACAGAAGCAGTTTCAATGATACAGCACTACGTGCAAGCTAGCTAGCTCAACCCCAGCTAAGAAATAAGGTCTCGTGTTTTTGGCCGACTGACCGAACTATATGCTTCTCTTTGAAAAACTCATGTGTGCGTGTACGAATGTTTGTTCGTGTGAGTATATAAGTTTGAAAGGCTGAATGACAATCGTTGAAATGGAAATCGGCCTTGAACCATTTGCCATCTGAAAGGATTATGTCCGCGCAAAACGCGTGCAATTTTCTCTTGCCGAAAACGTCGTCGAGATCGCCGTTTTATCTGGACGCTTGAGTCTGAACCGCCTCGGGAATCATTTGATAATTGAATTTTTTGTTCATCCATCGCAAAAGTACGTACATTCCATACACCTACTTTTGCATTTTCCCGCCGAGAGTCCAAATTCAAATCACGTTTCTTACATCTTTTCTTTTTTTATGGGTAGCCTCGTTTTGTGAGTCACAGGCATCACGCTCGATCATACTTGCAGCCACGCCGTCATCTGAATCTTTTATAAGACCGGCTTGCGAGCTAGTTGTTTTTGAACTGTTCAAAATTAAGATAGCTGCTTAAGCGTTTCGAGTTTTTCAGAGCAAATATAATTTATTTATTTTCAAGATTTTAATCTATCTAGTCATAAACTAACTAATTTTCAGTCAATTTCCTTCTGAATTTTAATTCGAAAAAAATAAGTTAACTGATTCAACTGCACTGATTCAACACTGATTTCACTGCTACTATATTTTATAGATATTTAATTTTAAAAAAAATCCTCCATCTTCTTTTGAAAGAATTTTAATTTAGAAAAGTTTAAATTTTTTTCTCAATTCTTTGGGTGTTTTTTTTTGCAAAACGTTTATATAAGGTTTATTGGCGATACAAAACGGTCAAGCGTGACTCGAGGCTTCCCACAAATACTCTTTTTTAATTTAACAGGATTTTCCTTTAAAGGTTATGTGCATTTATCATCTTTAAAGTAGATAGGTATTAAGTGTTCCTTGTTAATTGGTCTTAATTTAGTTATTCTATTAGTTTTAAATCAAACTTTTTCATTGTTTTTGTCCACATTTTTATATAGAGAAGAAATTGGAAGAGAAATAATTGTCGAAGGGCAAATAGAAGGAAAGGGGGAATGAAAATAAAGTGCGTTGATTCCTTGGATGACAGGCAGCGGCAGCAGATCGTTTTAGTTTATGCACTCCATTCGGACGCTTCTACTGAAAACGATTCCTGCGTTGCGAGAGGCTTGAGTGAGATTGTTTTTCATGTTTACGAAAATCGAAGAAAGACATTTTTTAGATATTACAAAATATATATCTAAATATTACGTTACTAGAAAAGAACAATAAAAAAATGTTTGGTAAAAAAATTACAAATGCTCGATAGTTCATTTAAAAACAGATTTCCTTAGTTAATTCTAGATTACCGTTTGATAGAACTAAGACTTTTCATCCAGATTCGAGCACGCACGCAGGCGCATCCCGAACAGAGCGAATATAAGCGCGATCTAATGCAGAAAATCGTTCTCGAGGCGATGCTGCAAGCACGGACGAAGCTGAATGCGATACTCCTACGGGTAAAATTACACTGACACGTTGACAGAGGATATAATTGCTGTCGACTGTCGAGCTCGCCCCGTGGACGCGAGCACCGACACTCAAGCACTCCCGTGACGCGGCGCAAGGCGCCTGCGTGTACATCTCCTTTGTAAAGGAATACTATAACGCACACTACGCGCGGGGCATCTAGAAGAGGAGGAGACTCTCGTGCACGAGGTTAAAGAGGGAACGAGGGAGCGTTACGGGTACACCAGCATTCCACGGGTTCGTATTTACTCGCTATAGATACTTATAAGATCAGTGTATGCATGTTTAAGTCTGTTGCAGTGACCATGTCTGCTTGTGAGGGTGAGAGATGAGGAAAAACTGAAAATGCATATGCATGTGTGTATATATATACACGCAAAGAAACGGTGATGAATAGATTTGCGCAAGCCAGGAAGGACGAACAAAAGAGCATTTATGCGCTTGGCAGACATGTAGACAGATGATGACGCGTTCTTGTCGACGTACATGAGAATGTTTGAAAGAGGAGGAGGAAAGCTTTTCCTTCCCCTCCCAAAAAAAAAAGGTGAAAACCTTTCGGAATTTCACGGGATTGCTTTTGTGTACAATCGTGGTGGAAGAGGCAGGTGGCTAAGGGATAGAAAGAGAGAACGAAAATTCCTGCACGCGTGACTTTTTCCTCGAATTGATACGTATCTAAGAATTTCGAAAAGCTCAGTTCACTCGTTCCCGGGAACAATTGAAAAAGTCACGTTTGCAGCATTGTTTCAGCGTCTTTGTCCAAATGGACAGAGAAAGAGAGAGAGAGAGAGAGAGAGAAAAGTAAAGTAGGCCTGTTTATGTGTATAAGGAGAGTATAATATTATAGCTGTGAAAAAGGAAAAATCGGTATAATATAATTTATTCTGTGCATCCTCATTATAGTTTAGCACGCAATAGATTTGCGCAAAAAAGAAATCCCATGTAAATGTAACAATTGCGCAGTTAAGACCTATGTAAAATTTTACAAGTTGCAATGCGAGCTTATGGTCCTGCAAAATTAATCCGCAAAGGCCTGCTGGACGCGGACGAAGCTTAGTGTGCCCCAAAGAAAAATCGAACGGGCAGATATAATCTTTGCCCCGGTCCAGAGTCTTGCGTTTACCCGGGATTCCTTTGCTCGCACTTGCCTGACACATACGTATATGCATAAGACTTGTTTTTTTTAAATATATATATATAGATATATAAAACAATAGAGATAGGAAGCAAGCGCCGATGATGGCATGCACGCGTCGGCAGCGGATTACATTACCTAGGGTGAGCTTCTCGCCGGAGTCGGGCGGCAGAGTGAAGCCCAGCAGAGCCATGCTCGATATGAGGACGCACGGCACGATGAGGTTGAAGAAGTAGTAGAGGGTGCGCCTGCGTATCTGTATTGTGAAGGTCACGTCGACGTAAGGCTCCGGGCAGCACTGGTACACGATCCTGTTTTTTTTCCCTGGCATACCTGCAATTCGGCATCACACGAGACTGCATGAAATTTCGATGATAAATACTTCCTTGCAACACTTATACATTTCACTACATCATTATTTGTATATTATTGTTGTTATTATTATTATTATTATTATTATTATTATTATTATTAGTATTATTAGTTATTATTATTAGTTTCATTCATTATTCATTATTCATTCTTTAAGTTTTTGCACACACACACATACACAGGTATCACAAAAAGGCCGTCGATATTACAAAAGTCAATACACACAGGCATACACACAAACATATTCATACACATCACGTACACTTTCATTATTCTTATTTTTTTACTTGCTGCTGTAGGATTTTATTCAAAGAAATCATATTCAAACAAAAAAGAATAAATAAATAAAAACAGGCCGTAGCAATTTACAATTTATGCTATTAGAAAACCAGATTTTATAAAAAGAAAATTTTTTTTTTTCAGAAACAAAACATACGAAGACTTAGGCGTAAACAAGGCAATCACTTGTTTCTTTATAAAATAAAAACCTATTTCTATGGATTCATGTTGCATAATTAAATAATTTACATATTAAAGATGATCATATATTTTCTTCATGGCTTGATAACCGATAGAAAATCCTAAAATGCAGCAGTGAAATTTTTCAAACTAGTAGTTTTAATAAAAATTCGTTATCCAATATGTAAAAAGTTAAAAGAAAAAGTACTGCTCTTAGATTAAAGGAAAAATTTCATTACGGGGGTATCATTATTATATGCGCGAAGCTAGAATCGATACACGTATATATAAACTATGCAGGTAAAGCATTCGCTTTTATTAGACGTGACCGTTATCCTCGGTATTACTGTTCTGACTTGGTCATATTGGAGAACAGGACTACAGCGCCATCGGTTCGCTTCCTAATAAAAGCGAAAACAGATATAAAGAAGAAGCAAACGAGAAGGAAGAAGGCAAAAAAAGGAAAAAAAAAGAAGAAGAACCGTACGCATCGTGCGCGCTCGTCGAAACGAAAGTAATGCGAAATAATCTGTAGTCGATATATCGATCGATCAAGCCATTAAACTTTTGTAGAAAAGATGCTAGTTATGTCCTGCATCACAATGCGCCCCACCATCCAATGGGTATCGTAAAAGGAGTCTAAAAATATGGTAAAAAACATAAATAAATGCCGTCTCAGATGTTAATTAACGGTTTTTGATTGGATTTTTTTTTTTTTTTTCATTGATACACGCTTTAATTGTTGCACAAGAAAACTTGTTGGTAGTACCATTTATATGAACAGAAAAAAAATCAATAATATAAATTTAATCATTTAACTAAATCAAGAAGAAGAGGTCTTAAATAACTTTAAACTTGATTAAGACTCATTTCTATAAAACTGTATTTAATTAATAAATTCTAAAAAAAAACTGGTCTTATTCCTCTGGATGATATTCTCATAAAATATTTTATAATAAAACTATTCTCTTGTTAGTTCAAAGAAGGTATTATTTATAGATTTATTTTTTATTAATTTTTTTAGGCTCTTTTGATATTTGATAATAATACATCGACATACGATTATTTTTATATTTATGATGATTTTATTAAAATTTTATATAAATTATGAACCTTCCGTTTCGACTTTACTAGAATATATTTAGAAAGTTCCTCTTAATCTCGAAGTAAAATTTAACTATACGTATTATCTATATAACTATATTCATTTAAAATCAAAATTCCGTGAATTCGTCTTCTATATTGACATAAAACTCGCTCCGGTGAAGCAAAAATTGGTAGAGCAGCATTGAACTTTGGACTGAAATTTTCGCGCGAGGAAAAGCAAATAATAAAATGTTCTTTAATGCCTGAACGCGCAAAACTTAAAACAGGTGCTGAAAAACGAAATAAAGACGTCTTGAGAAACTCATTAACATCGACATAAAGTCACACCCCTCGGCCAATAAGTCAAACAAAAAAACCACAAGACAAACATTTGCTGGCCTATCACAATAAATTTATAAATATTAAAGAGACAGAGATAATAAATCAGCATTACAACTGGCCTGTTTTGGTTAAATTTTTTGTAGTCAAACTCACCGATCAGATACCATTCCCCGTTCATGATGAAATCGGACAAGTCGCCGCCCTCCTCTGAGTTGAGTACCAGATCGAGCTAGCGAGGGTCGAGAGAAAGTATTGAATTAAAGATCAAGCGCATAATCTATTACATTCCCGCGCCACTTGAGGTTTCTTTAGACATATTTCACACTTTACACATTGCTTTTTTTTTTTTTATACATTTACATGTATACACAGAGAAATTCCATAATTGATAGTCGTGCTTCGTGCAAGTACTGCGTCTAACATTAACGGAGATATTTCAGGCATGCACCAGAGTATACAGGTAGATAGGACATGCTTCGCTCTCATTAGTTGCGGATATTAGCAAATACGGCCTTAAATATTACGCGTGTCTCTGTGAAAAAATTGTGTCAGTTCTAAATTGAAAGCCTACTTTTTAAACTTATTTTTGCTTCGTCTGACATAACCGTGTTTAATTCACTAACTGACATATTTGCTACGTTAAATAATTTATCTTATTAAATTCGTTTGTGATTAAAAATAAAAATTCAATACTTTAATTTACCTTTTTTAAATTTATTCAGTTAACCGTAAACAAGTACTAATAATGTATTTCTAGCAGTTGTATGTAATATTTAAGGCTGTGGATATTTCATTGTGACTGGGAAAGCTCACACTCCGTATTTTAACTAATGCATTGCACAAAATAAAATCACGATAATCGATTGACAACTTTTTTTATCAATGCCAAACAAAAGTTTAGTTACGACAAGCTTTTTTTGATATTTGTTTTTTTATCTTATTTACTTTAAAGTCTATAAATCGATAAACCATAAAAGAATAAAGATCGAAAAAATAATCAATCCGTAAATTCTCTGATGGTTTTATTAAGATAGAAAGAAATTTTGTCCTTTCCGCGTTTTCTGCCTTTTTGTATACTTATCAAAGTGCTCCATTAAAACGTCATATTACATCCTCGACTTTTGAAGCTAATTGAGTCTTCGTGAGTTTACTCAAAGAGAAACATCATGATTTACGATTTTCCAGGAAAAGTATACGTGAAAAGTTAACGCGAAAGATAAGAATTTTTTTAAAAACTACTTTTTTCAAATGAACCAAATAACTTTTGCTTTTAACAATTTTGAAAATAAATCTTAATTTTTACTTGTCGCGAGCCAAAAAATTTTATCGCGAAAACGTTAGGATCGAATGAAAATGACTTTATCATTTATCGCCCTCTTCCCCAACTGTTCATTTTTGGCGCACTACAGCTTTGATCGACCATTTTCGAGTTAGGTAAACAAGTCCGCCGGTCCAATTCTCCCGGGTAACTCTTTCAGCTTATACACAATGACGAAAAAAGAGGAAGGCAAAGAAAAAGGAAGAAAGTGGAGTCATAAAAAAGGAATTCACTCGCGAACCGGACGACAGCAAACGAGCCCCGATGAAAGAAAAAGGGCCGGACAATTTTCCGGCGTAAGCGAACTGACACGCGCAGAGTGAGCGAGCGTCGATCGTGAGCGCCTGCTTTCCCGGCACAATGGGCGATGTTGAGAGAGAGCGAGAGGGCGAAAAAGCTAAAAAGAGAAGGCGGGCGAGGGAAAGAGAGTAGAGAGAGAGAGAGCGAGAGCGAGAGAGAGAGAGAGAGAGAGAAAGAGAGTAGGATATGGATGTATACACACTACAGCGGAGGACTTAAAGCGGAAGCAAGGCACGAAACTACAGTTATATCCTCTACGTACATGCACTTGCGCGCGCTGACACGTGCAACTTTTCGCGCCCTATCGCGATCGATCGATTATTGCATTGCTATTCTCATTATTGCTACTGTATATCGATTCAGCTGATCCGAAGCCTGGCGATCGCTTCGCCTCGCGTCAACGCTTTTTGCGCAAAAGCTTTAAAAGGTTAGGATTTAGCTAAATCGATTCGTGTTCTATTACTCTTCGCATTATGAGTCACGTAGACTTTGTCTGTACAAAAACAAAACAAAAAAATACTCTTGAGGGGGGAATTTTGTATGTACATGCGAGACGTCGAAGGGTTTTTGTCTTCTTTTTACAATGTATTTCGTTATTTAGATCTACATTTGTTTTTAGTACACTTATACACGTTTTTCTTCTTGTTTGCGTTCCTTTATATTTTAGAATTTTTATATGAAAAATAACGTCAATGTGCAGCGAAACGACATATACAAACGTTAATAAATTTGCGACTCTAAAGAACGAAGGGAAACGAGCGAAAAGATTAATTATTCAAAATTATACATTTTGATAATTTTAGACATGATATTTTAAAAATTAGCTACGCGATTTCGAGCCGTCAATTCTGGATCGTTGTAATCTTTCAGTTTCGAAAGCCACTCGATTGTGCATAAATATTAAAATTGCTTATTATTTTTTGACTAATGACGCGCCGAGTGAGCCGTGTAATCATTATTCAATGAAAAGGTACGAAATTCGTGGCATACTTCACATTTTGACAAGATTGCCTAACCGCGGGCAGAAATTTATGATGCTCGTGTTTCCCCTCCATCCTTGGAAGTCGACGCATGCAAATATCAACAGCTGCGACACTGCGCACACATAGCTCGCACACTCACGCACACGGACATATATTTATGTTTGTAAAATTCAATGCAAGGGATATATATATATTCACACACATATGCGATATGCCTCGATCCCTCTTCCTTTCGCACAACATAATAATATATAGAAAAAGCGAACCAGCGCGTCGCGATTAATTGTTTTGTAGTCTGACGTTTTGTTCGTTTTTTATTTCTCTTTTTTTTTGTTTTTTTTTTGTTTTTTTTTTGTTTGCCTACTGCCAAAAATCGCGCGACGTCAAACTAGATGCTTGTTTTTTTCGTGTATATGCGTGTCTGGGTGTACCGGTATTATGTATAGTTGTGTGTCCATTCTGGGTGTACGGAAGAGGGCCGTTTGTCTGCCAGCGAGCCGTCGTGCTATATATATAATATATTGTTTTACAGCGAAAATTCTTTTAGTTTGGAAAAAACGTAAACAAAACTTTTTTTCATGACGAATCCAAAAGAACGCGGATTGAACAAAAGGACGTCATGCCAAGAACTCAAGAACTAAAAAGTAACGAAAGTAACAGAAAGTTCTCGACTAATCGGCGAGATCGCGCGTCCACATTTAGAATAATCTCAATATCGCGTTCTTCCTTCAGTAGGTGACTTGTCAGTTAGCGTTTCTGGTATCTTTAGAGTAATCAAGTATATTAGGTGTTCATTTTTACCTCGGTAAGGAGTTATCCGTCGACTCAGTCATTCTGTACGACAATCGGGAATCGTGGGATGTCATGCAGTGTAAGAAACGGAAGAAGCCAAACATTTATTCTCAGAGAGTACGGGAATGTAAATGTTAATATCAAGGTGGAGCCACAAGGAGGTTGTTTCATTGTGAGTGCTACACTTAAGGAAGTAGGGAGCTTGATGGTTACACACGTAACTAAGGTGCGACATCGAGGATTATAAAAAATGCGGACGGTTAATCTCTTAATAATATAGTAAATACTTTTGCTCGATTTTGGTTACAATAGTTATTATATAGCTATACATAATTAATATATGTAAATCGACACAGACATTTATTTATAATTAATGTACATATATAATAAATGTTAAATAATAGAATATATATAGGATAAAAATTTAATCAAATCGAACGTGGTCTTACATGAATGCCCAGGCTCAGACGCACTGTGTGGGTTTTTATTATATCCTCGAGGTGAGAGTGGAAAGGCTCGTCATTGCTCGGAAATATATATATGTATATATATATTTATATATGCGTAACATAGTTTTCTGCCTTTAACCGATCGCTCATCGAGCGCAGTCGGTATTAAAAGCATCGAGACGGTGCGTTGAGGGGCATGCAAGTAAGAGCGCATCCGACTATACGAGTAATTTAGTTGGGTGCACCTGCCTCGCGTACACTCGCGCGACTAATGCCGCGATATCTACCGCAAGCACAGACTATGTGACTTTCTAATTTCTAGATTGGCTTCGGTTAACTAATTTCAGCACGCGTCTCTCCTCCTTTGTCAGTCAAATTTTTCTTTTGTTACACTAAATGCGTGGCGCTCGGGGAATCGAGGTCCTCGTCTGGCGAGCGGACTTTCTCGCTCTGAGAAGTGGACTGGCGTCGGAATGCGAGGTGTATATACTTATTTACAATAAATTTTCTACGTGTCTGCAATCGGTTTGTGCGGGTTGGAAGGTTTCGGTACGTAGATGGTTTTGGGGGTGAAAACCCTGTCGATGTTTCGACTGGACAGAGGTTCTCGTTCGATTCTTATACTCACTCTATTTTTTTTTTAAAATCGCTACGATTACTTCGGCTTCGGCACTAGAAAACCGAAGCTACTAGAGTGAGAAAGAGAGAGAGAGAGAGTAAGAAGACTCTCAGATAAAAAAGAAGCAATAGTAGGGAAAAATACTGAATACATTTTTGCGAAGCAAGAGAGCAGAGGAAGCTCGAGATGGATCGAGAGTGCTGCAGGAGCAGCAGAGAAGGCCAGCAAAAAAGAAGGAGAATCGAGAGGTCTCGGGAAAAATGGAAAGGGGGCAAAGCGAGGATAAGTTGCGTGGTTGGCCAGGCAAAAAAGGGGAAGAACCAAAAGCGGCAGCTCAGGCATAAATCGAACAGCGGAGTAAGAGAAGCCCTCGCGCCGATGCGTCGTTGCAACAGCGATAAGTAACAGGTGAGCTGTCGAGTGCATATCGACCACTTGGCGTTTTGGCCGATCGAGAATAGAGGCACTGCGCGAAAGCTGGGCGTAGTGAAATTATAGCGGAGGAGTGCCTCCAGCAGGCTGCCGGATGTGCCTCGAAATTTCCGGCGGGATTAGATCGTGGATGTGGCATCGTCTAAATTTTAACGGTCAGGAAAGTGTTTAGCGAATGAAAGCCGTGCCTGGTTGAAAAGGGGGACAAAAGGATGATGATATTCGTGCGTGATGAAGAAGTGCTTGTCAGCGAGCATTCGTCAGCCGGTCAAATACACAATGCAGCCGCCGGGAGAGAAAGGCTTTTCGCAAAGACCGAGGGTGTGTGCGCGCGTGTGTGGGTGGGTATCTCCGCGTCAGCTGTCAGCTGCGACAGTCGGTAGCGTCTCCTTCCCCGAGCGCTCTCTGTGAGTTTCTACAATGGCGCGCAGCCTGGGTACGCAGGTGCGAGAGTACAGTTTGAAAACGCACACAGTCGCAATTGTTGCTCGTACACACCGAGGCGCGCGCGCGCGAGTGTTCGTGGTTTTCTCTAAACGAATATACATGTATATATGTATATGTATATATACATATATACATATACGTGTGAAATAGATAGACGTGCATACATATGGTTTCACACTCCAAGCTCTCGCGGAATGTATGCGAGGCAAGCGCGAGCTTAGCCTAATTAAGCTTAGCTCAACGAGTACTCATTCTCCTTAATCTCCGCTTCCGCCCTGCGCGGCTGGCACCGGCCTCTCCACCTGTGCAGCAGCCGGCGCCCGACTCGACCGGCGAAATACTGACCGGAAACTTGTATTGCGTTCCCCCGCGGTTCGCCGCCCGCCCGAGGAACGAGCTGCCGGGGTTGCCGTCGAGCAGGCACTCTCGCGCGGATCTGAGCTATCCGCGGCGAGAGACTTGCGTTGCAAGTACCCGTTCCACCGCGGAGAGCGGCATTTTATTCGGTATCGAAAAGAAAACGGTTAACGGAGCGGGCCAGCGGGCGCGCCAGCTCTGTCGTGCGGCAACGGAAATGAAGCGTAAATAGCTCGGCGAAAATAAACGCATAAAAACAGAGTGGAGTCAGCGGGCTTTCGAGGGCGTCGAAAAGGTAAAAGAGAGGTGAGAGAGGCGGAAAGAGAAAATCGGTGGCTGGTTAACGGGGGGGGGGGGGGGGCTATAAAAAAGCAGCGGCGATAGCGACAGTGACGACGCTAGTGGGAGTTGTACAGCTGGCAGGCCCGGCCCCTCGCGGAGGGTACAGAGAATGAGGACTCGCTTTAGGCTGGCATGGAAGCGTCGCTCAGCTATGGACTCCGCGCGGGGGTGTTGAGTCGAGTGAGTTTCAATGTCCGGAGGAATATTCATTTTTTTTTTTTGGTTTTCGTTTTTTTTTTTCTTTTTTTCAGACGTCGCGCGAACGAAGATCGAACGTGGGACTCTTTCTGTTTGTCAGATCGATGATGCCGCTAATTCGCTGTTTCGCGGACTGATTTTCGTTTCGAAAGCTATATTTGTCGTTCGTTCGAAAGACATCTGCGTAGGCTTTTATGAAACTGGAAGATTGAATGAAAAATTTTTTTACAAGTCATTACTTACTGGTAGTTGTTGAAAATTCTTAAAAAATAGCGATTATACAAGACGTTGCAGAGACTCATGCAAAAGTGTTATTTTTAAAAATTGACATTATAATATAGTAAAACAATTTCAAAGTAGTAAAAAATAAAAATGCCATCGTCAGGACTAACAGGTGATTTTAGCTTCGTAAAGCAAGATAAGTTTGTTCAAGTTCGCCAGAGCAAAGAGGCAGTTCGCAGCAAGATCGACGTGACATTCGATAGAAAGGGTTCACCTAATCGAGCGACAAACAATTTCAAATCGTAAAAATTGCCTCGCTCGATCATCACATAGTCAACAGAAACAATAGCGTTAAAACCGCACAGCTTATCCTAAAAGCGAGCCATACGCGTTGCGGCTGACAAAATAGCGCGGAATTAGCCTGCAGGAAGGATGAAGGTTTCCATTAGGTGCACCTCTGACATTTCTATTATCGTTCCCAGTTTCGTCTTCGTCCCGGAGACGCCTTGTGTCTCCTTGACCAAAAAAATCACCGCCTTTCCCTTTCTCTCTTTTCGCTCGGTGAAAAATGCCGTCGGAAGTATAAATCAATCCGGCCAAGTGAATTGATGATTTTTTTTTTTCCCGTCGGCGTGCAGGCTCCTTGACCGCGACAGGCTCAACGATAAATTCGGTGGCCGGCGACGAAAAAAAAAAGAAAGAGAGAGAGAGGAATCAAACTCGTTCCGACACTTGATCCGGGTCGTATAGCTTCACCGAGAGCAAGAAAAACGAATGAAAGCCAAGAGAGCCCCGAGCCGAGTGCAACGGACAGTCGGCGCTTTAATATTTCAAAAAATTCCTCGGTATGAATAAACAGTCCGACACTTTCGGGGATTCATTAAATCCTCCGGCGCGGGGACGGATTTTGTTTTTTTTCTAATTTTCTCCCGGTACTTTAGAGCCAACGACCCTTATAAAAAGAAAAGCCACTTTTACGATATCGCGGAATTGGAGATGAAAAATATTTGCTCGCGAAAATTATTGCTTCGATCGACGAACCAATGAAGTTCTATGTGTACACAAAGCTAAATCGCGAGCAATTCTCCCGGCGCGCGAAAAAGTACAAATATCACTCGGTAAACAGGATAATTTGTATATAAGCGAATCGAGCCGCTAATTCATTCTCGCTCATTGAAATCGGGCTCGACCGAGGTCGGAGGCGGGTACTTTCGCTCGAGGGACGATAGCATTCGGACGGGCTTCGCGCACGTTTAGCTTTAATCGCCGTAACGAGACTCGGCCCCGATAAAGCGTTAATTGTTAATCGATGGGACGCGAGTGCGCGCTAACGTCCGTTTCCTAATGGAAATTCTCATGATGCGCAGACGGCAAATTAAGCGCTGACGCGCGTACCAGTACGACCGTTGTGAGCGTTGCTAAGCGCGCTGATTTTTCGCTTGCTTTCTTTATTTACAAGTATATCGGCGTGAATTTCACTGCGAGAGCGAGAGAGAGAGGGAAGGACTTTAAATATTCCCAACATTGCATGTAGACACTGCAACGTTTTTCTCTGACATGTTTTGATATGAGGATATTGGTTTTGAAGATGCGAAGGACGAGGAGAAGGCTGTTACGCGGGAGAGAGGGGAAAAAAAATAGGGGAAAGTCACGGAGTCTATAGTAGAGCGACGGTGGACATGTGCTCCATGCAAAATCGTGGTTCCGAGCTCAGACATAATCACGTGGTCCCTGCTTTGACTGTATTTTCGATGTGTTTGTATTGGTGTGGTCAAATTGAGGGATAAAGATTGGTTGGAGGATAATATATGTATAAAGAGTTATGTGAATCGCAGGTGGAGAAAGGAACATTTAATCGAGAGATCTGAAAAATCTTTAACCACATTTCCAACGTCGCGCGTACATCTTTTTTTTTTCTTTTTTTTGGAATGAGAACGTAAAAAGTTTGAAAAGCCGCGTGCAGTTGCGACAAAAAAGTTATTGTTATATAAATTTGAAAAAGCGTTCCAAAAGCCGTGGAAGAATAATAAGATTATAAAAAGAAGCCATGAAGCCACATACAAGCGACCTTACAAGTTTTTCCTCCGCGCCGCGCGAGTTCAAAGAACGGAAGCTGCGGAGTCGCGACTCGAAACTTTCCCCGCGAAGCGACACCCCGAAATTTATTTTCGGAGCGAGAGGCAAATGACGTTCCGGCGGGGGGTGGCAATAACCCGCGTCTGCTCCCTCGATTATCGAGACGAAGACGAATGGCGAATTCGGAGAGGAAGAGCGAGAGTAGACCAATGAATTTTAGATGAGACGAATCCCGTATTACTTAGCGCGCGTGATTGATGGGTCAAGTTTGCCCGGCGAAGGTACCGTTGCCATTCGCAATTAGACGCGCGCCCACGTAAGTCGAACGCGGGACGGGAGTCAACATTCGCGACGGACGCGCGGAGCAGCGGGTTATCTCGCGGCGATGAGTATTTTCGAAGTTACTGTAAAATTTAACGGAGAGAGCGTCAATCTCGCCGCGAGCTCGGAATATTAATAATTTGGTTTAACGATTTTTCGAATTCAAAGAAATTTCGCAGCGGAAAATCGATATTAACGTCTAATAAAACAAGTATAGACACTCGCGAAGCTCGCGGAAGTCTGCCTACGAGTGAAGCGTCAAAGTTCGCCGTCAGATTCGTCTGAGGAATAGATTTTAGGCAAGTAGCAAGTTCAAGTCACTTAGCCCCCGAAATTAACCTTTACCATTCCGCGGCCGGTATTTCGCAAAGTCGGCATAATTGTCCTCGTGCGTGTTCCGTTATGTACGAGAGAGAGAGAGAGAGAGAGAGAGAGAGAGTAAGAGAGAGAACGCGGGGGCCTCGCGGAGCTTCAAAGTTAGAAACGGGAAGTGTATAACGCTGTAGCGCCGCGGCAGAGCGATTATAGACAGTTCGCGTAAAGAGATAAAGTTGGAGAGAGAGAGAGGCTGAGAGAAAGTTTCGAGTTTCAGTGGTATAGAGGCGTCTTTGAGACTTGGTGCTTATATATGCGTGTCTTTATAGATAGAAGAGGAGAGAGAGAGAGAGTTTAAAGAGAGCAAGAGAGAGAGAGAGAGAGGGATGTAGTAGAGAGAGAAACAGAGCGTCGTGTACGTGTACGTGGAGATAGAGTTTCCTTGGATAGAGTATTTGGTGTGTACCTGGTTGCCGTCGTAGGTCCAGGATCCGAACTTCATTTCGCAGTGTTGGTCGTCAAAGGGGAACCAAGCGATGTCTATCTTGCATGTGCTCTTGAAGATGCCCGGAGGGACGTACAGGCAACTGCCGTTATGCGTGACCACCACGTTTGTTTGGAACGTCCCGTCGAAACCCTCCTCCGCACTACACGGTTTTATTCAGTCGGTTAAACGAATATTTTCATCAATTGGAACACATACACAGCTTTGATTTTTTTTTTTTTTTTTTAATATCTTTTATATGTCTCATTTTTTTTTTTTGCTTATTAATGCGTCGCGTTTTTTCTCCTTAATCATTTTTAATTGTATCCTTAAATATTCTTATCTAGAGAGTGAGTGTGCTGACGCGCCGCCAACGCCGCTGTGGCGTGGGCGGCGCGATCATCGGTGAGGTGGGGGAGGAAGAGACGCGACCACGGCCGACGCGATACAAGATCCCGCGCTTATTTCTGCTCTTTCTTTCGTCCTCTCTGTTTTTTTTTAATTCTCTTATGTGCACAATTTTCGGGAGGGGTTTTCGCGGCGAAAAAGCGCGATTGAATGTCACGAGAGCTCGTCTGTCATGAGATACAATTGATCACTTTTTCTCCGTGGAAACAGAATTTTTTTTTTTTTTTTTTCATTTTTTTTAAATAGCGAGCTGTTTGATCTTGTCGGCGCGTTTGGGGTGAGTCGTTCTCTGGCGTTTATGTATCTTACTCTGCCGTTATATCATATTTTTATTCTATTATCGTGTAATATACGTTGTTAGTAGTTTTATTTTTATTTAGATTTTTTCGTTTTAATGGGCATACGTTGCTTTTAATGGTCTTCGCGCCAAGTCGAAGACGAGCATCCAAGTTAGTTATCGTTTTATGGTCCTTTTAGATCTTTCATTTTAGATTCATTTGCGTTTAGTGGCAGTTATATTTTTGCGTTATTCCTGCTTCGTTCGTTTTCTCGCTCGTTTGTCTGTCTTTTTACTGTCATTGAAATGTATCTCTCTACCATCTACGTTTCACGCGTGTGTAACGCGAGAAAACGCGGAAAAGCACTGCTCGACCCTCTCTGTGATACGCGCGAGCAGAGCTTCAGTCGCGTTTTCTTTTCATGAGCTGTTTTTTTTTATGCATTCAAGCAAACAAAGTTTTCTCGACCGCCTCGTGCATCTCCCGCTCCTTGCTACCATTTAAAAATTGCAGTTTTGAAAAGATAAATTTTTCAATCAATCGCAACTCTCTAGGCGTGCCAATGCAAGAACGTGTCCCTTCGATACTTCTCTGTACACCAGGTGATAAATACATTTAGTCTTGTGAAACCAGAAATTAAAGTTTTCTAGCGGTATAATTCTCGAATATTTTTCTAACAATTGAATAAAAAAAAACACCTCGAGCTAAAAAGCGAGATAAAGTTTTTATTTCATACGCGCCTCTTTCATTCCTTTCTCCGCACGCTCGGACGTACACATTTCTTTCGCTTAAACGCAATCGTATAACTGGAAGTGCCTTGGATAGGCTCCAAAAGCACAGGTGCAGCGAGATCCGGGGGGCGGCGGAATCGCAGCAGCGGATTTCCGCGAACAAGAGTGAAATCTGTTCCTTTTTTTTTTTTCCTTCCGGCTAGGTGTGCGGGGGATCTCGTTTCTTCGGGGACTTTGCAGGGGCTGACGAGGTTAACGACGTATTCTATATAGCCGTAGATACCCCGGGACCGAGACGTAAACGCGCTCCGCACGTACGTGTGCAGATATCGACTCTGACGCGTCGTATATACGTACTTATCGGACCGCCAACGACCGATATTTGTTCTCGTTTGAGGTTAAGCCACACGTGGATTCGTAAGCGATGCTTTGCTTTTTTTCCGCGCGCACGATAGATCTTCCGTGGCTCTTCTTTCCATTTTTTTTTTTCTTCTTTTTTCGTTTCCTTGCTATTTTTTACGATTTATTTAGAGTAGTTAAGATTCTAGATTCACACGTTTTTGCTGGATACTGCTGTGTGAATAAAATAAACGTGATGAACAAAAGAGGAAAAAAATAAAATTCGCGAGCTTGGTATTATTTTTAAAATATTTCACATAGACTTTGCTCACTTGTGCTGATATTGACGAAAAGAAAGATTTTTTACTAGTGAAACTTGCCCAAACAGTAATTAGTAATTATTCGTAAAAATGTTATAGAAATTTACTTTTACAAATTTTTCAAACTAATTTGAATTCAAAATTTTAATCACGTAAAATGCCATTATCAGTAAGAAGGGAAGCAACAAAAAACAGAAGCTATCAATTTCATATAAAAGTATTAATCTTTTCAGCAGGTTATGTCGCAGTCGGTGCTCCCCGCACGAAACTCCGTCATCGGCGTTTGAAAAAAAAAAAGGGAGAGTAATAAAAAAGCGCGGAAAATATGGCAATTCAGGCCAGCGTCGAAGAAAAAAAAAATGGAGATATGAAAAACCACTATAGAGCACGCGGTAGAAACCTGCAAAAAAAAAAAAAAAAAAACGGCGAGAGATAGATAGAGGGGTTCGATCCAATTTTCAAGGCTCCGATATGTAGCTTGCCTTGATTATTGCCGGTGCTCCAATTTTTTTTTTTCCCCCGACCATTCCGCGGACCCGATTGCTTATGAATTAAGAGTTTCGCATTAAAGTATTTAAAAAAATTTTATTACTTTAGCTCTTCGCAAATTAAATAAATTTTATTTACATTGAATTTTTGTACTTTTCGATCGAAGCGAATAGGTCTTTACGAGTTTTCGAAAAACAAAGAAAAATATTCAAACCGCATCCTAAATCTGCGAACGGTTCGTTCCGTATTAATCGATCTAGACACCGGACTTCCGGACGAAAGAAGGGACCCACATTCGACTGACGAGATAGACCTCATGAGAGCGGCAGGTTAATTAATCACCGGTGCAAGTCCGAGGCAGCTAATTACGCGTCGTCGCGCGAGACGCGCTTCAGTGGTAACAGCCGCGTTGGGTCAGACGAGATTTCATCACCTCCCGATGGGCCATTATTGACTCGATTCTTAATCATCAATATTAGACATTGGTAAATTCAAACTTTAAACTGTTCTTATTCGAGATTGTTAGAAATGAATGTAAAAAAAAACATAATATTGGAAAAAGTTCTGCGATACTTTAGCGATTAAAGCTCCTCTTAAAATGTAATGCAATTTCATGTTCCGTACAGTTTCCGAAATAGTACTTTCCCCTCGCTTTTATTAGTTAAACTTGAGAATATTTTCCATTCCAAATAGATTCGATGTTGCTCGGGAATAATTTTACATATATTTTAACAATACAATTAAAAGTTTTTGTTCGCGAAGTGAAGAATGATTTTAGCGCTTTCATCGCTGGCGATTGTAAAGTAAAGGAAGAACAAAGTAAGCGCGGATGAAGGAGTTCCGTCGACATTCTAAACCCAAATTTTTTACCAACTTCATTCCAAGAAGTCTACGCACTTCCGCTTGAGCTGGATTTTAAAGTTTTCCAAAGCGCAGCTAAGTTTGCGGTAAAAGATCGGAGCCATAAAGTAACTAGCAGTGACGCGAGGACATCTGAGCCATAAAGTATCCCAGCAGCGACGTATTCTGTCGACGTTAAAATTGACTCTATTATCCAAGTTTCGAATTTACTTTGCGAAAGGCGTAACGTGAAACAGTTACTTCTTTTCCCTTTCATTTCGTGCTTGGGTGAAGAGGGCATGCTAAATAAATATTTAGTTTCAGCTCCGACCAAGTTACCTTTATTCGAACAACTAAATAACGTTTGCCTCTCGCGAAGTAAAAAGATATTTCAAAAAATTGAATCAGAAAATCATTAGAATTTTAAAAAACATGAATTTGTTGATTGCCAAAAAATTTATTCGACTAGAGCAGTAATCATATATATATTTCTAAAATGAAACGGTAATAATTCTCAAATAATTCTAATTGCAGCTGAAGCTGTATAAGCCACGTTTTCATGAAATTCGGTCACTGCGAAATTTGCAGCATTCGCTACGGCGGATGAAATAATTGGCTTCGCGGATGGCTCCATTAGAGACGCTCTGTGTCAAAAAAGAGGAAGAGAGAGAGAGAGAGCGGAAGAGAGAATTATCCCAGATGAATCGGAGGGCTCGCACCCACCGGGGTTTTACGCGGTCCACTGACACGTGTCTCGCGCATCGAGCCGGACAGAATCAAACAGAAAAGTCGATGATTTTACACAAAGCCTATTTCGTTATGAAACCTGCCACGTTGCGCAAATTCCCATTCTAATTTTTACAGTTTTTAACCTTTTCTATGGGCTTTCAATTTTTTGGAATTTAATATAAAATTAAAGAAATATTTATTATATAGAACAAGATTAATTAGTTACTAATTTTTAAAATATATTTCTTCTCAGAAATTTTTAAAGAAATTGATCTCGAAACTTGCAACAGTCTTTAAAGATGTAAATCCAACAAATGCATCATCTTTGAACTATTATTTTGAAAAAAGGAAGCAGAAGTAGTTTCGGTGCCAATCCTATCTGACGCGATAATCGTAAATGTGAAAAAAGTAGGAAATATAAATCCACGTGCACGTAAGCACGCGCATCTCTATGTGCATCCTTCGAACTTTACGGCGACAGATTTTTCCATTTTGCCCGGGAGAGTGAATTATGTGCGCGGATATAAGAATTCAGAAATCTGAAGCCAAGCCCCAGAACTCTGACATTGAAATATAAAAGTATGAGAATTCATATTTTTCGAAAGTTTAAACAGATCGCATGACAGACTGCAATTTAAATTCTGAATTCATTGAAAGCGCACAATAAGAAAGGCCTTCAAAGATTTTGCCGTCGCTTTGGTTGAAAGTGTCTCACCGCGAATAATAGTTTGACAAAAAGCGACATTCTATGGAACGATGAATTAAGACGCCGACTTTTTGAGGAGACGTAGAATGCGAGTCATGCAGCTTGGCCCCGAGTCCGAGCAACGAGTGCGCAACAAGTCGTACTTCGACGCAGATCCTCTTCCTTTTGTCTACGATTATCTGGTTATCATCACTTTTTGCCCAACTATTACTAAAAAAGCTTAAGATAAAGTAGTCTCATTCCGTTAATTGAAATATCTCTACAAATATTAAAAGATTAATAGCGTTTCGAGCGAATTATATTCGTATTTTACTTTATATTCGTATTTTATTTTACAAAAAATCATTTTCTGAAAATTCAAAACTTTGCTATTCCTTTTAATTTATACTACCTAAATTTGAGGCAATATCGTTGTCCTGAACACAGCACATTTCGAAAGTTTCGCCGCCGGGTTACTCGAGGAATGGAGGACGCACTTGATCGATGTGCGTTTGTGTTTTTTAAACAGCGTAAATAGTTCGTAAAAGCATAAATAGCCACTCGAGGCCATTGTTGGACGCATATTTGAAGAACAACAGTATAGTATAGTTTGGAATTTAATCATGCAAAGCGGTTCCTGTGTCAAAGCAAATTTTTGTCTACTTTTAAATTCGGTGCTTAATTTTCTAGTGAATGTAAGTTAAAAGTATGCAAAAGATGTTTTTTACAATTTGATTGGAAAAAATATAAAAATAAAAACAAATTAAATAGAATGAAACTTTTAATTGTATACATATCAGTTGAAAAGAGTCTCATTAGTATATCTATTGATGAGGGAATTTCATTAACATTTACAGACACTTCTTTTTTCTAATTATAGCTTGTGATAAAAATAATAACATTCTTATATATTTCTGCCTTTATTTTATTTACAACTACAACTCTTTTTTCTGGTTTCACAAAAAGCTTTTACATAATTCAATGAATTTTATTTTTAATTTTAATTAAGTAAAATATAAAACAAATAATTTCTGGGCTATTAATAAGATCTTGAAATGAATATTTGACACGTTTATCACATTAAATCTAAATATATAGAGATTGACTGAAATAAAATTTAAGAGGACATCCTTATGTACCAACTATTCATTAAAATGATAATACAATAGCTGTTTTACCAGCAATTGTTGGTACTTCAAATTAGATAAACACGTATGAAGCAGAAAGTGCTCTGTTCCACGCACTGAATTACGATACCACATCCATGTAGATAACTTCATTCAATTTCCTGCCGACACGATCAAATTTGTTCAATGCCTAATTTAAAATTATTTTAATTCGAAAAACTGTCGTTTACGAGGAGTATTCCATTAATGGCACGTTTAATTAAACATTTGCAGAGATGTATTAAAACTGATTAGGTAATCATTCTGTCTGCATAAAGCAGGTGACAGAATCTAAAACGCGTTTCAACTAATTTCCCGTCGGTAAATTATACGACAGAAATTTACTTTTCATTGTCAGTCAAAACAGGCAGCAACGTAAACTAGGTAGCAAATATTTTACAACCGTCAGACAGTTTAGAATTTCGCGTACTATATTTACAAGACAATGGACGGATGTCTGCCAAAACTATTTTGAACAGTAGCGGCATAGTACACTGTCACGCCCAAATGCATCAACACGCGCAGGAGAGGCGGATACGTATATATAGGTGAATCCGATACCTTGTACGTAGACCAAACATAACGAGGGGAGATACACGATAAGGGGGTTTCGGCAACGCAGCATCGAGTGCCTCGCGCGAATATTGCACGTTACAGTGATCAGTCGTTCGGACGCCGCGTAAACTTAGGAAAAAAAAATGTAACTTCCTTCGATAGAAGTGTAATTTAAAAGTGGAATTTTGCGCGAAACGCGAAAACTCTGCCGAGGAGCGAAGGAAAGAGATTCGAGTTTCGGGAAAGTTAGACGCGAGGCACTCCATGCCCGCGGAATGGAAATCCCGTGGATCCCGCGCTCGTGGCGACGTCACGCGTGCGTAACCTCGTCACGAGCGCGAAGCAGGCAGCCCGGCGGCTCCTCTCCCCCTGCCGCCCCCCCCCCACCCCTCCCCACCAGGCGTTCTTCTCCCCCGAAGTCGATCTTGGCTTAGCGACTTTCTGCTCTCCTCCTCGCCACCTTCCGTCATCTCTCCTCCTCTTTTACTCCAGTGACTAAGCAAAGAGAAGTCTGCCGGCGAGGGGGAGGAGGAGGAGGAGGTGGAGGAAGTAGTCGTGCGAGTTTGCCTGCAACGTGTCCTGCGACGATGATGGCGGTGACGTGAGCGAAGAGGTGGTCGTATTGTGAGTGGTGGCTTTTGCAGTGTGCTTTTGACGAGGTGTTCTCTTTAGTTTCTTTTAAGATTATATTGTTTTTAGAGAGTCTTTTGAATAAAAGCGTTTCAGTTTAGGCGGTTATAGTTTAATTGGTTTTATTCGAGTCTGGCGGTTAGGGTTTCATTATATGACCATGCCACGCGTACCCGCTCCCTCGCCTACCCGTTAACTCAATATACGGACAGAATACATTTGCACGACCCGTGCCACGCGGCAGCCTTTCTCCGTTCTGCCGATGTATACAATGGACGATCGTATACGATTCTTTTCAAAGGCGCATATATAAATCTTTGACGCCGGTTAATCTTTTACGTCGGCACAAGGAGAAGACTGCCGCCTCGGGCGGCGCAACGATCACCTGAAAGAAAGGATTAGTTTGAAGAAAAACGTGATAATAAGAGCGAGAATGAAGACGAGATAAACGGAGTAAGGTCGATTTCTTGTGGGAGCGGGCAGCGAGCCTCAGTCCTGCGGTGGCACGCAGTAACGGGGTGGCCTGACGTCGCTTTTTTTTTTTTTTTTTTTTGTTTCATTAGATTAGATTATTCAAACAATTAAGCAGCGCTCGCTCCAAAGCCGCGATTCGCGCGTTCTCCTTATCGGAGCGGACTGCGTACCGACGAAATTTATAAAATGCGAAACTCTGATCTCTTGCCGGCGCGCTCGAATTTCTAAATTCCCTAATCGGCTCTCGGCGCGGAGCTATCTGGAAGCCGAGCCCAATTTGACCGCGCGCAAATTGGCTTTGTTACTTCGGCTAACGGCAAAGTGGCCGACTCGCGGAATGAAACGTTAATGGTCGGGCTATATTTACGTCGCGGTCCAACGGTTTCCCTATCTTTAATCTCGTAACTTTGGCTTTTCCTCTTAACAGACGTCTAATTTTAAGAGTATCCAATGCGCCAAAAGTGAACCGAGCTTTGCGCAGAACTAATCGAAATAATTGACGATTCCTCTCTCGCGTTCGCGAAAAGACGATGTGATTGTTTTACCGTTCCTGTCTTCACTTTTACACAGCTTTCAAAACGAAGATGAAAGAGGAATTTCTTCAACATTTTATTAATACGTAGTTGTCGTTGCAAATTAATTTGAAATTAATTCTGAGATGTCTAAACAACATTTTCAATTTCAATTTTCACTCTTCTTTGCGGGTGCTTTATTTTAAGACTCTATATAGAAGGCGTAAGATTGAAAAAGTGATAAGAATCAAGAGAAAAATACGAATTTGACCTTGGGATTTTAATTTCTTACTCCCTGAATTTTTCTCATATATACCGGCAGAGTCTTAGAATAAAACCCCCAGTAAGAAAAATGGAAAATTAAAGCAGAAAATAAGGTCGTTTAGACGCTTCTTTCGCGCACTTGCGAAAAGCCATAAATTCATCACGTTTTATTAAAATTCTCAACAGTAACATTCAAGTGCACCTCTTTGCGTACACTGCATTAGTAAAGCTCAGAGGTATATTATTCCGTGCTAACGAGGTTTCCACCCTTTAGCGACTGTCTTGATAAGAGCTCGACAAGCTGTATGATCGTTGCCAAAATAGGCGCACAGTGCCGAAACTAAGGGTACATGTTTATACGGGGCAATTTCCATTCCATTAACGAATGCCGACGTTCCCGCATGATTTTCCGCAACTCGTCCTTGAAACGCAAACTTTACGCATCAAAATTCATTTGCGTCGAGTGAAATGTCTGTCCCGCAAATGCGGCAGGACAACGAGGAAGAGTTTCAAAGTTTTTAATTTACGCACTCCTCTTCGATTCTTCGTGGCGTAGCTGCGGCCGAAACTTGATCCTCGACGTTATTATGATTTTCTAATTTGCGAAGTGCCGAGAAGAAATGGAAGATTACTTTTCAGAAAAATTTAAATGTCCAGCTTCCAAGGCTCCGCGCAAAAGTTTTCGGAAGCCTTACCAAAACGTCCAATCAACCTGGCCGTTTCATTCGCTTTTTCTTCCCCTCTTCTGTGCTTTTTGCGGTCGTGTAACGAAGAAGAAAAAGCCGGGGGAAAGCGCTCGGGGTGAAACTTGTTGATTCGCTCGGCGGGGGAGAGAAATTTAAGGCGCGGCTTCCGCCTGCATTTCGTACAGCAAGACTCTCTCTCTCTGTTTCTCTCTCTCTCGGCGCGTCAATAAAAGCGCCTGGGATTACACGCCGCGGCTTGTCGAAATCTCTTTTCATTCAGGCACGAAACTCTCCCGCCTTATAACAGCTCTCTCTTCTGTGCGTAGGCGGGTGGTACGTGTCTATTGGCAAGATCAATCGATAGACAGCTGGAAATCCAACAAGAAGTCGGGGATTCGGCGCTGTTGCTACACGGATGTTGGCAGGAGAGTACGAGCGGAAGGAGAAGAAAGTTTCTTCCCTCGCGCGCTCACGTCTGTTTGTGTGTGCACAGCAGCCTTAACGGGTACGTATATCCGCCGAAAGATAGATTATACCTAATACGAGCGATCTTCTTCCCCCTTCTCCCGAAGTTTCGGCCGAGATACGGGGACTTTAATTAATTAGGGGTAGCTTATGGAGCAGGGAAGAGGTCACCGTCATCTCTCCCTATCTTGCACTCACTCGGGCTTACTTTGAAGCTCGCGGTAACCGCTGCTCGGTACCGGCCGGTTTCTATTCATCAACTTCGGTTTACTATCGTCAAGGAGTTGGTCGCGTGATTTTATCGCTCGTTACCGGCCACTTTTACTCGCTCATTGCCTTCGAGTTCTCGGCGTCCCCCACCTTTAACAGGATTTCGGTTGGAGGCACTACTTCGGAGTATATTTATGTACGACTCGTGCCAAGTGGAAATTGCTGCTTTCCTTTTTACTTTCGTAGGTCCGTATATTGTCTTTTATCATGTAACTTTCTTAATAATTTTTTTTCGAAGAAAGCTGGCATTGTGATTGATGAAAACGATTAAGAAAGTTTTATCGCGAATGAATCTGAGAAAAGCTTAGAAAGGAATAATTAAAGCGAGATCTTCCTCGTTAATAAATTTGCTTCGAGATCTTCGTTTTTATTCTTCTTTTACTCGTAGTTTTTTCTGTCTTGTCTTTTTCTTCTCTAGCTCTCATTACTTTCTTCTTTTTGTTTCCTGTGACGAGAAATAATGAAAGCTGCAGTCAGTGTACGACTCCATTCATTAAAGAGCTTTACGTCTGTCGTACTTCTCTTTCAATTACGATCTTTCTTTCTTTCTTTTATAATCAAGTTACCTTCGAATAGATCGATCCCTTTGTCGGTTGAGAATCGCGAACGAGTAAATAATATGCACAAAAAATAGCTTAAAACACATCAGGATAAAAAAGACTTGATCAAAGCCAGAGACAGATGATTAAATAAATAAATTTAATATTAATGTGAATAGTAGAAAATTAAAAAATTCAAAGTTTATAACTTGTTTGTAACACTTGAAAAACTTGAAAATTGAATTAAAAAATTGCAAATGTTCCGATAAAAAAAAATATTAACCCTTACGAAATTGTAAGCAAAGAAGATGAAGTGAAAAATAAGTAATTACGATAAAAATGGAACTAATCAAATTTTAAAAGCACAAATTCATACAATAATTTCCAAGTAGCTGCCTATAAATTCTTGTAAAATTCTGCTGATATTCGAAATTGGAAATACCACAATTCTTCGAAAGAGCGCCTATTAAGATTACGCAGAGTAGATTGAGATCACGTCTCATAAAATTTCGTGAATGTCTTCGGCAATAAGATTGGCATCTTGCGGTTGAAGCTTTTTAAAGAAGCAGCGAGATAAAACAAAGAGAGCTTCAAATTATAACATTAAGCATAACGATTACGACTGGTAATTTGATGAATCTTTTCCAGCTACTACTTCCCATTAACTGTTGCCATCCTGAATATTAGATTTACTTTATACGTGTTTTAATGCGCAGCTTTGTACACAATCTTAATGCAGTTAATCGCAAACGTGAGATTACTGTAGGAAGCATTAACAAGTTGTTCGGTTGCAGCTATTTAGCATTTAGAGGAGTCTCTTTGCGCGGATTATTCGCCTCCAGAGGTGGAAACGGTGTTCTGCGCCACTGGCAATAATCCATTCATATTCCGGCATTCCTTATCTCGAAACAATCAGGCCGCAATGTATCAGCAGTTTTGGCAAGTGCGCTTATCAAGTATAACTAGCCAATTCCGGATTCTTTGCCAAGCCCGCATAATTCGCCTCTGGAGACTCGAGGAACAGGATCGCATATTTAGGCGAGTGCATCGAGGCATGTACATCTCGCGGCAGGTACGGTGTAGGTGCGGAGCTGGAACAGGTCGGCGGCGGCGGCGGCGTCGGCGGCTCGCGGCAGCGTAACAGGTGCTTAATCTGCATTGGCATACTACCAACGCAAGCAAGAGGGAGGAAGCCCAACTGTTCGCCTCCTCCTCTCCGCTCCCCTCCCCTATATCTCTCTGCGGGAATCTGCAAACACGTGCCGCCGTTGCCTCTTCCGCTAAAATGAGCGGCGAACCGCACATTTGCTATCGGGCATATACTTGGCTAACCCTCCCCTCGGCCTTCCACCCCCCCCCGCCAGCAGTGTCCACTTGGCAGGGGGCCTCGTTCAAGCAGCGGAATTTTCGAATATAATTACAGGCCTAATCCAATTGATGTGTTGACGAGACGTTTATTGCTTTAGTTCCGGGACTGCCTTTGTCTTGCCTCCCTTTCTCGTTATCCTTAACGGCTTGCTCTGGCTTTGCCTCGTAATTGGATCATTCTGGTCGAGTACGATTTTAATCACTCTTTCATCAATCTAACGTAGACAATTCGCAAACTGTGGCCGAACGGATAAAAATCCAAAACCGTTACAAATATTTGACGAGAGAAAGCAACTAGTGTTATATATATACATATGTAGAACGTAAACGCACGAGATCGATATCAATTTCGAAAAGCCAATTTCGCGAGTGGCGCGGTGTAGCAAAAGATCAAAGAAGCAGAAGCAAGATTGAATTCCCGTCTCTGGTATCCGGCGCGAACCGACGAGTTTGGAGCAAACGCAATTGTATAATTATGAGGATCAGCGCCGAGCGGGACTGCTGTTTTATACGGCGCCGGGATCAAAGCCGCTTGCGCATTCGCGAGCGTTAAAAACACTCGCGGAGGGTCAAGCGGACGCCGGGCGCCGCGTCCCGCGACGTTGCTCCCGATTATTATATGGCCGCCGGTTTATTAGATAACTAAATACTAGGTTTTATAAGCTAAGTTATATACGTAAATATATATGTATGTATGGTACGTGGATTTTGTATACATATACATGTACATATTATGTAAAGAAATGTAAGATGTATATTTTGTGGTATAAAGACTATATGGTTTTCACGACTGTATACAGAGGCAGTGTAGCTGAAAATAATGATGTGAGAACTTAACAGTATAATTACTTAGTAATTAGAATATGTACCTTACAGTCTATTATCTAAATTCATTAGCGATATGTAGATGAACGAACAGTGGCTCGTAATTTTCCTGAAAATGAAGATATTAAAAGCCACTGTTCGTTAGGAGATACTTGCCTAGGAAATAATTTTTTTTTTTTTTTTTTATTTCAAGTAACTAAAATTTTTACTGAGAAAAGCAAAAAGAAGGAAACGGGGAAATAAACTAAGGAATAAGAATCAAAATCAGAGCATCTACATTTTACTCTCATTTTCACTGCGTCCTGTACATTGTGCCAAAATTCTAAACGAACCGATCGGTTTATTCCTTTTACAGAATAACAGAACAATTATTTCAAAATTTTTATAATTTTCATTACATTTATTAGCATTAAATTTTGTCCGAGCGATTCGCTGTTAAAACAGAGTCAGTAGATAGTCTATTGGGATCATCACCACTACGTACAGGATACTTATTTACAAATGAAAAGAAAGGATATATAATCATATATACGAGTATATATGTGAAAATACGTGTATACATATATTTATAAATATGTATATATGTAGAAAATAAATTTGGATACGTAATCAGATAATATCTAGCATGGAAGTCATGGTAAATGCATGCATAATAGTAGTATAATATTTGCATGTAAAGGAATCTCGAAATACTTTTAAATTCAATTACAAATGCGAAGCAACACTGGTCAAAGAAATTACGTACCCTTACTTTATTAAAGAATTAGCTCATCACTAATTGATATACAGAATGAGAAAAGAAAAACTAGATTTTTACAGTAACAAAAGAAATAGAGAGTTTTTACAATAAGGATAGAAGCCATCCTTTGATACTGAAAGTTCAGAAAACAAATTTTAATATACAAAGTATTAGAGTAGGACATCATTACGAGGAGGAAATTTTAAGATTATATATATATTATATATATATATATTAAAAAAAAAGTATACGATTCAACTAGCTAAAGTTTATATATATTAAAAGTAAATTGGTAAATTAGAAATCGGTCTTCGTGTTTTTCCGCAGCAGATCTTTCGTAGAGTAGACTTTCTGAAACATTCTAAAGTCTATAAGCAACAAATTATATTATAGTAATTGTACACCCTCTATTATGTATCGGTCGTGTTTTATCAATTTTTTTCTTTCAAAAATTTAAGGATTTCAACGCTTTTATGAGACATTAGGATCGCATCATTCCTCGCTCGTCAACGGAATTATGAAAATAAGTACAAAAGAAATTTTTAGTTTGAAAATTTACTGTAAAACATTTTTAGTTCCAGAATTCTACGTTGACGGAGCGAGGCCAATTTTTTTTTTTTTTTTTAAGCAGACGAAGATAAAAATGGATTTGTTTACCTGTTGTACATGAGAACATCCGGTTTCCAGAGTTTGCTCGGCGTGATTCGTAGATCTTTCACCCCGCCAAACTCTGACTCGTTCCACTGGAGGTTGTAGTCTGTCCATTCCTGCAATTCAAACACATTTTGTTCGTAAGAAACTGAACTACTAATGCAAATTGAGTAAATTAAAAATCTTAAAAACTAAAATATCTTCTGATGAATATAGAATAATAAAAATTCGTTCACCTTTACTGTAATTTAGAACAAATTTACAATCGGGTTTTGCATTTTTGCTTTAAATTATTCTGGTAAATCAAAAATCTACACTGTAGCATAAATTTCTACGAACATTATATTTTCTATTAAAAAATATATCTATTAATCATTTAGGTCAGATTACATAAATTGACCGTTGCATAAATTACCATTCAATTAGAACCCAAAACTCCCAATAAATATCTCGCGAAAATGTAATTAAATTTAAATATTTAAATACCGAACGAATATTCTTGAATTATTATAGGCGGAGCGCGCGTCACGAGTGTTTAGAATGCACGAATTATACAAATCACGGTCCAGATACGATCGCTCGTAACGCTTAAATCATAAGCATTCGATTTTAAAATCCAAAATAGTCGCGATTCGACTGCCGCTAATACGCGCGCGCGCGCGTGGAAATTACTTTTTACTCGCCGCGAGGGTTAGCTCTCGACGTTTCCCAGCCTCCGGATCCAATACGTTTTTATCGCCGCGCGGCGTGCTCGCTCGGAATCCAATTTTGACGACATAATCAGTTTGAATAGCTGAAAGCCGCACGCAGCCGTAAGCGCAACGAAGCCGGGCCCGGGGATAATCCGAAAATTGAAGAAGCGATATGCGCTCGGCGTCCTCCCTCCCCCTATCGCATTAGGATCCCCGCGGCTATAGCCGGGCGCATAATTACCGCGACGACTAGCCTCCCTCATTGGATAATAAAGCGAGAGCGAGCGCGACTCCCGCATGAAAAATGCAGGCGCGCGTTCATTATGGAGGGACGGGGAGGCTCGATGAACAGCGGCGGAGGGTGTCGCCCGCGCCCCTGAGACGCTACTCTAACCCGCGCGGGGGGAGGGTGGGGGGCGGCTGTGTAAGTCGCGGGCGCTCGCGTGGGTGTGTTTGCAGTCGGGGGATGTAATAATGGAGCGGCTTAGCGCCGCGGCGTATCAAAGCTCGCGCGCGCGGGCTGTGCACACAATTTGTCCCGACCCCCCACCTCCTCCCGCTTCTCTCTCTCTCTCTCTCCCACGCTCGCGCGCTCTCTCTTTCAATTCCGCGACTCTGGCCTGGCTCTCTCCGACGAGAATACAAAGCGAGTCGGAAGTGCTTTTTTGCGTGCCGACTTAAACAATTACTTGGCTTTTCCTTTTATTGAACGAATATATATACGTTTCGCCGAGCGGAACTGGAACCAGCCGACATCCGAGAAGTAATAAAGCGTCGTACTCTTTAGGTGGAGTTTAAAAACCCGTTTGGACGATCATTTTTCAATTTTCGTCTAATTGCAACCGCGTAAACCGAGTTTTAACAGGCGCCGGGCTGCAATCCGAAATAAAACCAGCCGAAGAGGATGTTCCTTAAGAGGGGAAAAAAAAGAAAAGCTCGGAAAAGCCCGAGCCGCGGTTTTGCGCAATAATTCCCGCGAGTCGAGTAATACAAGCGCGCGTTAAACTCCCGCGTGGATTACTCTTTAAATGACTTAAAGTCGCGCAGCGGCGAATGTAAACGATGCAAAGAATGTGCAAGGTGCGCGCGCGCGCGGCTAAGAGGATTTTTTCCTCGCCCCCTCCCACGGATGAACGTAAGGTTCTTCTGCGGTTGCTGTGTGCTTATTTCACCGCCGGCGGTCGGAGCTCTTGGGTTTTCTTTGATTTTCAGGTGTGCGGTCTGGGCTGCATAAAAATCTTTTTTAGTTGCGAAAGCAAGAGTGAATAATTTTGAAATTTCAAAATTTAAATTGCGGAGCGGACGACGAAGGGAGGGATTTTAAAATACTTTGAAAAATTAAAAAGTTTTCAACGATTGAACGAGCGAACCGATTCAGTTACCAATCAGTGATTACCATTGTTTTAGGTCACATTCGAAGCTGAAAAGAAATTTTAGTCACTTGAAGTTATTTGTTGAAAATTTAAAACCAGGAGCCTTTTTCACAAAAGATTTTTCCCTCAATTGAAATTCAGCGAAGTGCTAAACCACAAGATAAAGAAGTTATATTGGTAATATAAATAACAAATTATGAATTACGTAAAAGTCGCTTCAAAGGCCGTTCTGTTTACACTTTTTTTTAAAAAACCTTTGACCCCATTTTAATAAAAAAAGGAAACCTGCCCCAATTATTAATTAATTGGTTTTTGCATAATCTTATTTTGTCGTCATTTTATCGATATAAAGTTTAAAGAAAACGCTCATCGAACACCTTTCAAAGCAGACACAATAAAAAAATCTCGAGTTTGTAGCTCAAACTGGAACCAGCAGTGCGTCAATATTCGCACAGTCGAGCCGTAAGCTCGGCGCTCGAGCGTTTTTTTTTTTTTTCCTTCCGTCCTTTTTCTCTCTCGCAGTTTTTAAAAGCCGCACGAAGGAAGGAAAGAAAAGCAGAGTGCCGGTCGCTCGGGAAATCAAAATAAAATTAAACGGGCGCAAGTACGAGATAGACAAGGAGCTTCGAAACTTTCGAGCGATTTTTAAACGTCCTGCGCAGCTGCGACTTTTACTCGCATATAATTATTACTCGCTTCCTTCCTATCTCTATATCCCTCCTGCTTCGTTCGACTGTCTGCCGTCTCGGAGAGCCTTTTTTCCTCCACTTGCACTGTAACTGTCTCTGCCGACACTCCGAAATGATCGATGAGGATACTTTACTCCGAAGCTTATGCGGTTGCACAAATGCATTTTACGCCGTCCAAACATCAATCAAATATAATTTCTAAAAGTGGCTCAAATCGTCGAAATGAAACAAACGAATAAACCACACCCTGCTGGAAATTTTGCAATTTTTTTTCTTTATTTCGAGATTTCCATTGTAGAGACTCGACGAAATCAAAATCCCAGCGGCGGCGGTCGCTTCATTTGGCCTTAGCCTATCTCTCTCTCTCTCTCTCTCTCCGCGGAATGAAAAGTTGGCCCCCCCGGCCTCAGCAATTCGCGACGCGTCCTCGCGTCGGAATTAGCCCGTCAGCAATGCTCGGCGCGCGTGCCTTTGGCCCGGGCGAACCTCAGCGGCCGGTGATAATTATGACGATGGAGATGCGCTGGAATTCGAGACTCGTCGATCGGCTCGCTCGCGTCTTTCATTAATACGCTCGAGCGGACGACCTCCGGTATATACTGGCTCTGAATTAGCGGAAAAGATCGATTGGGTCGAGACGTTTTGAATTTTTTGTCCGCGCTACTTGTGGGAGCAGATTTATCGGCGGAGGATCAATCGAGCGTAAATTATCGTATTAATGCAAAGGAATGTAGAAAATGCTCAAGGGTTTAAAAATCTCATCGATAACATATCAGTATTATTGGAGCATGAATAGAGGTAAAGAAATCAATGGCTCACAAATGGTTGAATCAAGCAATAAAGCTGCTTCAGCGGTTGTTTGATAGACAAATAGTGCAAAAAAGCGCTTCGCGCTGATTGATTCGGCCGTTTTCGCGATTTAGCAAAATATATTTAAAATCTTTGTAGGCAGGCTTTGCACTGCAGCTGTAGGACTAGGATTCTCTTCGTTTTTGTTACTGGTTTTCATATTGGAAAATTGTAACAGTAATTAATGAATTTGTATATATTCTTTTTATATTCAGTCGTACGATTTTCCAGTTTAAAGAAAATTTCAGTGGAAAACCAAAACTGATGATGCAGCTTAAAGTAATAATATTGCAGTTTGTAACAATTTTCAATGTACTTTTTAATAAATTTATTTAAAAAAAAGTATATTATTATTTTGCTACCAACAATTTATTTTTGTTTTTACAGCAAAATTCGCTAATTATACTAACGACCGAACATGTAAACCATAACCAATAATTAATCAACGATTTTAATTAAAAATAATACCGATGGTAAGCTGCAGTGAGGACTGCGCGAGAAAAAGAGGGACTATTACCTCGCATCAAATAATAACTGCATTCGGAGAGTAGTGGAGGAGCATTCTTTTTTGCTCGCCTTTTAACTCGACTTTTTTTCCTTTCCTTTACGAGAATGTTTCTGTTTTTTGTCCCGGCAGGGCGGATATTCGTTGTGTAGAAAGTTTTTGCCTCGCGGTGAGCAAATGACAGCGAGAATCGTCGTTATTAGATTTTTTTTCCTAAAGCTCAGTGTACCGTAAGTGATAAGTATTATTACTAATATGATATTAAATACGGCGCTACTTTGGAAAATTCATTCTCAAATTACCAAAAAACGCGCGCGATGAAATATTTAATTTTCAATATATATTTTTAAAAAAATGCCTGCATTTTTTCTTCGTTATTACCTGCATGCGTATACTATACTATATTGCAGTAAATTCTCGTTTTACGCTTCATTAAGAGAATGCTTGAATCGATAGGAAACTTTGTTACGCAACTCGCGGCGGTTTCGCTGAGCTGCAAGTCATTCATCAAGATCAGTTCCAGAGTTCTATTTAAAGGTGAAACTATATAAAAGCGAGAACAGTTTTTGCGATAATTTTCATTTAAAATACAAAGCAGCCGATTAATTAATGTATCAGTTTCATTACGAATTCTCGTCAACGTCTTCGCTCGCTTAATCCTGTTAAAACACTCGCTAATTGCAATATAAGCCCGCTGAGCCGCTCGTGCCACTCGGACTCTGCATTTACTCATCTTCCACGCAACACACACATTCGCAACACACATAAATAGACGAGGCGTGCCACGCACCACTTTGATTTCACTACGTATCTAATGGGAGCGAGTGGATTTCGAACTGATCGATGATGCCGAGCGCGCATAATACCGTTCGCCCAGGTGATTTTCTTCGTCGTGAAAAGACCTGCTATCTTTGTTTTTTACAAGCGCCTGCGTTTTTTTTTTCTATGTGCCATCGCACATTTTGATCATCGATATTTTCGAGCTCTCAGATTCCGAGCGAAAATCACTTTTTTCTCTCGATACTTTTCCGAAAAAGAGGGGATGACGTGCCTTCGTTCTCATTCCGCGCGTTTACATCGAGTATTGAAACCGCGGACAGCGGCAGCCAAGGGGGCGATAAGCCGTTTTACGCGCTACAAAATCCCCGAGATATAAAAAAGCTTAGCGATACATCGGAGCCAGCGCCGCGATCTCCCCGTCGTCGGCGGGCGTCGCTGCGAAAACAGGGATATGCGACACATCGTAGAAGAGAGAGAGAGAGAGAGAGCTGCGCGCGCGAATTTCCTGCGGAATCCTCGAACGCTCGCGTCAACACGAAATGGGGGGGAAGGGACGGCTCGAGAGCTTCTAATCCAGCTGGTTAAGCCGGGAGTGAGCGGCGGCCCGCAATTTCTGGCTCCCGCAAGCGGCGGCAGCGGCGGCGGCGGCGGCGGCCTCTAACCCGATAACTCTAATCATCCCTAACAAGGTCAATAATTTCCTAATCTGCGCGCCCGAGCTCGACCTGCGCTCCTGGTGATAGCGGCCCTGATGATGCCTCGATCGGATACTGTGCATGCGCGGACCGTCTTTCCTTTTTTTAGCTTCGGCGTTCTTGGGAGGCTTACACGTCCTCGGCATTAACGTCTTCGAGCAGAGAGAGTTAAAGCAGAGTTCAGAGCTGATTTTTTTTGTTTTGTCGGTAATAATCGAATAGCAATTATCTAAGTGATTAATTTCATTGGGTTTTAGGTAATAGGCAGGTTTTTTTATTTCATTGAACGTTCCGCTATTTACGCCCCCACATGATGCCAATCAGATATTGCGGTCGACGGTATGTTTGGTAAACAAAGCGCGCTTGAATTATTATTATGGAGAAGCTCTGAAATTCAATCAGCATAATCTAGAATTCAAAACCCAAATTGGAGAGTGAAATTCTAACAAAGTACCGATATTTCGAATTGTTTAATTTAACAATTTTGAAAAAGATTTCCGTTTAAAAGTATTCAGATAAGCAGTTTTAAAAAATTAATGTTATTTTTTTGTGGGAAACCAACGGCGACATAATCTAATTTGTAAATTCACCCGCATTTTTAATTTATGCAGCCGAAAATTCTTGATTCCAAAAACAATAAGTAGAAACTACCTCAGCTAATTAGTCGACGTATCATCTCGACTAAGAATCGGAGCAACCCGACTTTGACAATAACTGAGTCTTGTTGGATTTAACGGACGAAATCCGCAATGAGTTACTGACTGGAAAGTTTCTTGTTAACATTAATTAACACGCCGACTCGCTCTACTGATGGTGAATTTCAACAGAATTAGACTTTTAATTTAAAAATATATTTTCATGTTTAATTTTAATTTTCAAATAGATCGTTTATACTGCTAAATATAATTCTGATCCTGATAATATTTTTTTTTAATAAATTGAAACACATTTTTGAATTCTTTCAGTAAATAGAATTTTTATCGATTGTTTCGATTGATTTGTTTTATTTTATATTTTTTCCTTTATAGTTGTCGCAGTTCTTGTTATTAGCGAGAATATAATTATTAATTCATTTTTTAAATTACATTCTTACTTTAATTTAGTTTTTTTATAATAATTATACTTATTTATAACGTATTTCTTTCTACAAATTTAAAGCGTAGTTAAAAACTTTATTGAAATTTATTCGAATAAAAGATTGGTCTTAAAGTAGATATCTAAAGTTTTCTTTGCACAATCTGCAGACATTCTAGTCACGCGTGAGTCTCAAGAAAGTAGCTGTCGAAATCCGCCAAAAAAGTAGTTTAGCAAAACTTGTTTATCCTTTCCATTGCTTTAACTTTTCTTTTCAGCCCGAGAACAGCGGCAACTGCAATTTGGTAAAACTTGAACAAATTTACTTATACATATATTGTCCTACTCCGGCGACTATCTAACGAGCAATCTTTCTTTTTTACGTGATTATTATGGAATTAACCGTACTCCTTTATTTCCAATCCTTTATACGGAACATAAAGAGATTCTCGTACCGGAGAAAAAGGCCTAAAAAAAAAAAGAAATTTCGTAGTTGATAATTTCTACTATAAAGCGGTAAAACGAGAAAACTCATATGCATACACTTACGCACACGAGATAGGATTACTTGAGAAAAGTTAGAGCTTCGCGCGCATGTCTGGCGCATCTTCCTACCTCTTTATCTCTCTTTGCACGGCGCGCAGCTCTTGCCGGACACCAAATTACAACTTTCTCTTTCTTTGCTGTTGCTGCAGAAGGTGGAGAACGACAAAGTCTGGAGCAACCATTTGAGAAATAACGGTGTGCAAACACTCTACTTTTTTTTTTTTTTTTACTCTTGTGATATTTTCATATTTTTAAGTGATATTTCCACGTTAAAAATTGTTTCGGCGAAATGAGAAAAAGCATGAATATCGGAATATAAATGCTTTTAGGTTTGATTACATACTAGGGGAGGTTCAGATGCATAAGCGTTTACATCTAAAAATATATAGGAAACAATATTTTATTAATAATACTTTTTTAATAATAATTATTGAATTGTTTATTGACCTTTAAGCTGAGGGAATTTTCTATGGGTAAAAATAAACGTATATTTATTGGTATAAATCCAAACAGGAGGTATGAACTCACAAAAGTGGCCATGCCAGTAGGGAACGAAACACTCAATTTAAAAAATTAAAACTTTTAAATAATTGGTTGTAGTCGTCTATAAAACCAAAGTACAAAAGGTACGATAGCGTCAGTCTAAAGTTTAATAGCGGGGGCTAACACCCCATAAGTGTACCCCTAAAATCATAAACGAAATTCAAAATTTTGTTAATAATACCTTCTTATGAAAGCTATTTAGATATGAATATTTTCAAAAAATTGTATTAAATCAAATATTTTATGATGTACGAAAAGTACCTATGTTTAATAGCGTAATGACTGAATGTTAGAAAAAGAAAGTTATTACGGAAATTTGCATTTCCGGCAGTCCTGATTAAAATTACTGATGCAAACTGGGCGGGACAGGACACTACAGTTGAGAAACAATCTAAATTCAGTACGATTCAAATAGCCTCCATTAAGTTCCTTCCTGGTGATTTAAAGCGGAAAGCGGTGCATATATTAATGTATACGAGTGCATTGTTAAGAATCTCCTCAATAAGCGAAACGCCTGATTTCGTACATACTAAAAAACACGACGATACTTCGTTTTTTTCAGCAAAAATCGTAATTAAAATTTTACTCTCTCCCTCTCTCTCTTAGTTTTTCTTACTCAGTCACTGCAGCACTTCAACTATTTTAATTACACGTGCCTCTGCTTTCTCTCTCTTACTCTTTCTTTCTCTACCTCTCTCATATTCACTGTTTTGCTCCTTATCTCCTCGCGTTTGAAAAGGAAAGAAAGATATGCATTATATATGTGCACACTGTTAGCGAATTTTCCGCACTGCAGGCTGCACGAATGTGTTTTTCTTTCCGGGTGATTTGCCCGCTCGTTATTGAACCTGATTAGAAGCAAACTTTCAAGCTCGAAAAAGCTTGAAAATATTTGTCAACCGATTATTTTTAAACGCTTATTCAATTTCTTTATCAAATTCACGACTTCCCACCGAGTATCCGGCTGACAAGCTTTAAAACAATTTTGAAAACTTGACGAAAAACGTGTTCGCAGACGAAAATTCTCGCTTAGGCGGAAAAAGGGGAATATACGCGCGCATGGCTCGGACGAATTTTCAATGGCGCTACTCGCTGCTGCATTTTCAAGTTAGCTTCGGCGCATACAAATGTCTGCATTATAGTTCCGAGGTATATTCGAATGCGACATTGAAAAGCACTTATCTCGAGCCCTGCGAAAAAGTGTGGCTGCTGCCGTGTAGCTCCCAAAGGCGAAGTCGGCATGGAAGACGGATTAGGTGACAGAGGAGAAAAGACAGAGAACCAGGGGAATGCACGATAATGTCTCGCCTCCGTGGGCTTGAGGAATGAGCGTTTTCCTGAATTTTATTTCCTTTCTCATCGCATATCACATTTTATAACCGATCGGAGAGCCAAGACGTTTCGATTGAAAACCAGTCTGGCGTTGTGACGGTTAAAAAAAAAAGAGATGTACCTAAGAAGCTCGATTTTATATTGGACTTTTGAGCACCGCGGGTCGAAAATCATGCGCAGTCCCGTAACAAGGCAAAATTCTTACTATCTTTTGTACCGATCGATCGAAGAACTATTTGACCCTTGGTGAATTGATTTTATTTTCTTCAGAATGGCACACTATTTTTTTTAAAACAGCTTAACCAAAAACTGCTCTCCTAATTCTTATATTTCAAAGATATCCGAGTTGATATCGCAAACCCAAATGCAAAACTTCCAATAGCTTAATCCTTAACGGTCAATCGAGGCGCGAAGGAATCACCGGCGCGTACCGGCGGCCGACTCTCGCGAAAAGCCAAAAGCGAGATCGGTATTCCAATAGAGGCGTACGCCGGGGCGAGCACTTTGGCGCCCCGCTCATTTCACGGAAAATCTGCGGGATACAGGCGTATTCCTTTACGAATGCGCGCCTCCGCGAACTCGAGCGTGTAACCCAAGGTGAAACGCGAGCAGCCAATGGCTTTATATATGTATATATCACCGCATTGCAAGGGGAAAGGCGATGGATGTCATTCGCGGATCTCGGATGTCAAGAGTCGTCGTCGAAGTGGCTACAGACAAGCACGGGTGTAAGTGCGTTCGCTTCAGAGGGGTAAGTGCCACTTGCGATGGGAAACCGGCACTGATCCGAATGATAAAATTTCGTCGTTTGACAATCCAAGCTAATTCGAATCTTTACCGTATCCCCGAAATCGACGTCTATACCGTATCGCGGTAATTGCTTCGATCGACGGCAGTATCGGGATTCGGAATAAGATTGCCCGTATCTTCGATCGCGGTCGTGCATTCGGAGTCGCGTGCAGCGAGAGCCACCTGCCATTCATCACCGGGGCCTGGCTCTTTTGTGCCTTCGCTCCGGCATGTACTACCGCGCGCGTACACGTGTCGAACACGCGAGTAGCACCCCGTGCAGAATCGAATTTGATGGGCGGCTGCTGCTGCTGCTACTGCTGGGCGCGTCAATGTATACGAGAACGTGTCGCAGCCGGTTCTAACGGGGGAGGGGGGGCTATAGCCGTACGAATTCTCGGTTGACGTTACCCGAGCCATCGCGCCTCAAGCCGAAGCGGAGCATTCGTAAGGCTTTGTGCGTAAACGTAAGTATGCGTGCAACGGAATCCGAAATGCCGGCTGTATCGCGATGTACGCTGGAATCCGGGGTTTACGGCTTGGCGTTAGCGAAACGTACTCGCGGCTGGATCGTTATTATCCAGTCAAAGCTGGCAAATATTTTCTGAATTAACCGCGTTGCTCGCGAATTACGTTTCCCGGGAAATTTTTCAATGTTCTGCCAATTTTTTTTTTTTTTTTAACGCAAGCCAACGCAGTTACTTAGGTTAATTTCTGAATTGAAAGTCACATTTTTCGTTATGACTTTAGCTCCTCGGAGTACTTTGTCCTCGAACGCAAAAAGGGGTTATACGCGCGTCTGGAAAGTTAACGAGATTTTCAATCCTCGGCGCGGATGCATTCCACGGATGCGTATTAATGAGATGCGAGTAACAGCAGCTTCAGGCGCAGAGGCGCGGAATCTCAAAGCAGGCAGGGAACGTACGTGCTGGTCTTTGAAACAAAGATATAAAATGGCCGAGTTATCTTCCGTCCGAAGAATTTCACTAATTTAGAGCTTATTAAAGTAATCTTTATAATTAAATCCACTTTGACAACGTTTCCTATATATTCTTTTAGCGTGAAACTTCTAATTGCGTTTCAGTTAAAAAAAAAAAAAAAACCAATCTCGTTCAATCTAATCTCAATCAATTAGTTCGAAACTATTTTGTCCGCGATAGAGAAAAAAAAAAAAAAACTTTCGGAATGTCCCGTGTCGTTGGGTCAGAAAAACAATTAATTCCGGAGCCTCGAAATAAACTGCCGAGCGCTCCTCTGCACGCACAGAGGCAAAGTGTCGGTATTAATGCGAGCCAGCAAATGCACTTTCTGAGATTAGATTGTCGTCGACGAGAGCCGGAGGTGCAGCGCTCGGCGGCGTCCTTCGGCTGCGGTCGGCTTTGCCTCTGCATCACTGCCGAGCTCTGTAAGCGCAAATTCAATTACGCACCGTCCAGTTCATGAGTATTGAAACTAAAAAAAAGAAATTAAATATTTTCCTCGTACGCGCTAACTAGGTTTATTTACTTGCTAATTGAGAAACTAAGTTTAGGAAGCTTATTCGAGTTTGCTTGCGTTTTTTGGGGGTACGTTGTTTATGGTGCACTTAGAGAATGTTGGATTAATGAAAAAAAAACAATTGAATTTAAAACAAAAAAAAAAGAATTCGTTCAATAATAATACGCAATGTTTTAAAAAATGATTAAGGAGAGAGAAAAGAGAAAAAAACATTAGGGAGCCATTTTATGAACAAAGAAATCTTTAAAGATAGATAAATGACGAAAAAAAAAAAATTTAAATAAAAAGCGAAAGTTTCTTTGAATCTATCAAACTTAAAAATATATCATGGAATTTTACTTTCAGTTTTTTTTTCATGATTCATAAGAGACATTAGGCTAAATATGTGTTTTATATCGCGATTTACTGGAAGCGCATGCAAATCGACTTAAGAGTCAGCTCAAGATTAAACCCTTACAGCTTAAGATGTTGCTCTCGTTGCATAGGTTAAAGCTTCTTTGCATAAGCCCCTGGCTTTTAGTTGACATAAAATCAAAATACGGGAGAGTGCATAAATCCGAAAGAAATTCGCTTAAAAATGACCAGGAATTACCCGGTTTCTTTCTCTCGCTCCTCATCGCACTTTTCAAAGCTCCGTAAACTTCATCCGGATCCTACAGAATTTTAATTAGACTAAACGAAGGGGAAGCCTGTACTAGAAAGAAGAAAAAGAAAAATAACATTGCTTATTACCGAGAAAGTATGAAGCTGCAAGCAAAACCAAGTGGACGGCTCTTCATTTAATTGAATGTTGAATTTGCCCATCTTTTGAATCTTAGTTAATTAATTTTTATACTTTATTGAACAATCGCTTGAAACTAAAAATTTTGCTTCTAATTAATTTTTAGGAATCACATTAGGTGACACCCTCGTAGAATTTTCAATCTATAAATTTGCTATGAAAAACGGCCAGTTCTCGGGTCATAACGTAAATGTTTTTTCAAATAGTTATCGGCCATTTTCAAGTATGAACATAACCTCACTTCAGTCTCCGTTCTCAGTTATTCAGTAATATAGTAAAAAGCATCTAAATGCTATGGATAGCTTATATAAATGCAAAGAAGTAGCTTAAACTAATTGAACGTTTGTAATTGTTCTTCCCTGAGAAATTAAGAAAAATATTAATTTCGCCTCCTCGCCATTTTCTCGCTCCAGTTTTTAGACCTTTTCTAGGTATCTAAAAAAGGTCTAAAGAGTGTAAAAAACGTTTACATTGTTATGCGAAAAATAGATACATTTTTCCCATTTTCTGGCCATTAACTACTTCAAAAATGGAGTGAGATTTCTACTAGGGCAATGACAAAAGAATTTTAATTTCTATTTCCCCCTCATACGGTAACATAGTGCTTCCGTTTATCATATTTAGTCCATCTACTTCCTTGGAGAGTTGGTTTAAATTAGATCGTACATATGACAATGTGTTATTTAATGGTCTCAAATTTTGATAGAATAAGAAAAAGTGTAAAATTTGTTGTATTACGCGCAAAATGTCGAGACATTGGTAGTTATATAACAGATTACAATCATGGAAATTCCGCTGATGTACCTTACCCTCTTAAATACTCTTGATTAATTAAGTTAAATCCATCAATTTTTCGATATAAGACCCTCAGCTGATCTCATTGGATTTTGTTCTGTCGGTATATAGTTACGGTAGTGCCCCGTGGAAAAAAAATTAATAAATAAAGAGGGTGACGTATCATCTTCCATCATAGAAGTTGAGAGTTGCGTCTCCTAGTATAGAATGATACGTGTGTACGCGTAATATGCAAAAATGGCTCGAAGAACTCAAATAAATAATATATGATATACTATTATTCGAAATTATATTTATTCGAGAGCTAGATTTCGAGAACTGCGGAAAATAAGGTAAATTGTTTCTCTAATTTTAATAATTGACATAAGTGATTTAAAAATAGCCCACAATAGGCCTAAGGCCGGAACAAATCGGTACGGACTGTTTAACGATAAAGAATTCTAGTACGTATCCGCAGTAGAACCGCAATACACAAAAGACTGCTCTCCCGCTTCCGCGCTCTCTTACAGACTAGCGTTTCGCCCTACATTTAGCACCAGATTTTCCAGAGGCATTCTTCTATTTCTAAGAGATAGATAGATAGAGAGGGAGAGAGAGCGAGAGAGAGAAAGAGAAAGAGAAAGGTAGAGTGTCAAACGGATAGCTCTGTCTTGCCTTCATACGCTTTCTGGCACGGTTTCAGAAGCTGATTCGTTGAATATTAAGATTAAAATGCTAGCGTGTTTCTATCATTCCTTCTGCAGTGCACTTATACACATATACTCGGGCAAGAGGAGTGCAATTTATCAGAGCACACGTACACATGTGCGCAACTGTTCGGTTTTATAAATGCAAAAGTGAACAATTTTCTTTAATACATAAATCTGTACCGTCAAGGATCTGATGAATAACTTTCATGAATAATTCAATTCATTTAAATAAATGAGGATCTTGTTATAATATAACTTGATCACTTAATGTGCAAACGTGGAATCCTGATTATTTCCAATTTTTCAATTTTGAGGGGATACGATAACCAAGTAAATTTGTAGTCTCCATCCATTGAATTCAACGCGTGCTTTAGAAGAATCACTGAAATCTACATTGCCTTACGATTGCCAAGATACATTGAACATCCATTTGGCTTGAAAGCACGCTGAATTTGTGGATTTTTTTATTTCTCATTGAAAATATAATCAATATTTTTGACAGACGGTTACGTCATTACATCTCGCAGTCTGAGTCTAAATTTAGTAATGATTAAAACAGGTCATTATCCATTGGGATTTGACTGGACCGGATGACAAATTTTTTGCATGAACGAAAAACTGTAAGATATAAGAATAATTGAATGGTGCAAAGAACGGAAAGGAAAGGAAGCCGTAGACAAGAAAGAACTCGCTAGCTCAATGGTAATAGCTTTAAAATGTTCATCTGGGAAGTAATATGAATTCACGGTTCATTGTGAATTGCGTCTCTGCCTACTTGACTTACAGTTTTTGCAGTTACGCTGCGAGTTCTATTTTCCCCTGTAACTCGTTAAAAAATGGTTTTTGGTTGATGAATCATTGCACATTGCCTTTTCTTCCGTAATAGTGATAAAGTACTGACGGCAACTGGATTGACGATTCACTGCGAGAACGCCTCTCCTTCCAATATTAACCAAGTTTGTTTCAACCGTTCAAGTTTGTTGCAAATTTTTTTTCATCCATAATAAGCGGCAAATTCAATAATTTATTGCGCTTTATCTATTTAATCCCGCTGTAATTAAAAAAATCATTTAAATTCTGCGCTCCACCAACGATGCAACTCGAATCTGTAATACGACCTATAAAGTGCACATAATTTATATCTGAAATAGATAAATTTTCGAGGGATTTCTACCAGAAAACTTTCTCATTTCTATTACTTCAAATTTTACGTTTAAATTTTATTAAAAATCAAGCAAATTGATGCCTATAGATGCTATAAGTTAGAACTTCAACTCAAATAATAAGGAGTCCCAACGGAAACGCTCACCTACACTTTTGCTTTACTTGCTGTAACGGCTTCTTATTCATGTATATATAGTAGTAAATCAGAATGAAGTACCCCTGGGTCTTGCTCGCGCCATCCAAACCGCGTATTTTACGGCTGACCACATCAGATTTTCATTTGCTAGAACCAGTATAAGTGCCCAAATTGCGATTGTGGTTCGGACGTTTATTAGAATACCGACCTTAATTTACTTATTTTGTAACTGGAAATTTGTTAGAAGTAATTAAGTAATGTCCTTAGCCAACGGACTTAGAAAAAGACTAGCGAGACTAGAGAAAGAAGACTATTGAATTTCGAATCGACCACTAGAGATGGATTCGCATTAAGAGGATTATAAGACAGAGAGGGGAGCAGATCGAGCAATCAGCAGCGACGTAAAAATGCCGCCGAGCCGAGTACATCCGACGCTGCTGCTCTCATCGACGAGATCAGCTCAGCTTCATTAGGAAACCGAGAGACGGAAACGTTCATTTAGTTCACTTTTCTGATAAATCCAACGAAAAATTCATTGCACAGAGTTCGTGCTTTTACCCACAATAGTGCACATTTTGCATTGCGAAGTTGTTAAATTGAATCAAACAAGAAAACCGATAAACGATCGGAATAAAATAGAAATTTGAGTTCTATGGAAAGAATATTTTTGTTTTTTGTTTAAATCAATTTAAACCGAACTGTATAGATTGATTTAAAATGAAAGTCAAAATCGAACGATCGCTTGATGGCAGCACTTGAACATGGAGACTTTAGAAAGAAAAGAAAAAAATTCCCTTCACAAATTCGATCGCATTCCCGATTGTTTCTAAAATACCGTGTCAAGTGCATTGATTTTCGTTGTACTCTTAACTCCCCCCCGCCAATTCCCAATCAAAAGTCGATTAGGAGGAAGTTCCGAACTAATTACTCGCGAATCAAGGCTATTATCGGATTCATCGGTCCGAGCTCATACCATCGACGGTAGTCTCCAGTAGTGTGGTAGGGCAGAAAGAGATAGAAGGAAAACGACTCCTGCGGGGACGAAAAGACTAAAAGGAGCGAAAACGAGAAAGACGAATAGAGTTGGTAAAGGAGAATTTCGAGCACTCACCTACAGCCCACACCTAGCGAGCACGGGAATGAGGCAGCAAGACGCTAAAGAAAGAATCTTTTTGAATCTATTGCACATTTAATTTAAACAAACATTATCAATTTTGAGTGATTAGAGAAATTATGAGGTTCTACAGCTTGTCCTAATAAATAGATAAATAAAAATAATTCGAAATAATTAGAAAAAAAATTTTGCACATTTTTTATTGCCGTTTAATAGACAGCTAAAAGTAAGGCATGATGAACGTTCAGGTTGAAGGCCGCGTGCGAGCTGAAATTCAGCACGAAAGCGCGGGGGCGGCCCATTAAAATTTATCGCCCGTCGCGGAAATTGGCCTAGAGTGCAGAGCTCACACTGGTGGAAGCTTTCATTTTCTCGAGGATGCCGGCCCTCAAAGCTACAACTTTTCTCGATTATCCTGCAGCTAGCTGCTCGTAACGAGCGTTGTTATTGACAATTTCCGGCGAGGCTCGGGGCGAACGAAATTCGACGATGTTTTCCGCGCGACGCTGCGTCGGTCGCCTTTGGTTTGCTGGGATCGTAGCAATGAAAAACGTAGAATACTACATTGTATAACTGAAAATTCTATTTCTGCAGATTGTAAGTCAATGGGAAATGGATTTTATGAAACGAATGGTATAACAGAATGCCTTTTCACCCTGGATATAGCGAATATGTGTAAAGTAAAAAATATTTGAAAAACAAATAAAATTGGGAAATCTGCACATAGCAAAATAGTAGATATTTTGGAAAAATGATTCCTAAGCGCGAGAATAATAAAAAAATACCTTATTTTTTTTTAATTTTGTCCAGCATACTAATTGCTGATTTGTAGCGCGCTCACAAGTAGTATTTTAAAAATGATTTTATCTCTTATATTAGCTACTACTGGTGAAAACTTTGTTTTTCTTTCTTTATCGTAACCTATAGGCTGAACCGATGAATGGATTTGCATGAAATTGATTTTAAAATGTGTGTTTTTCCTGTCATTTGAGATCCATGCTGTTTGCCTGTTTAAACTTTTTAATTTGATCTTAAAATTGGATAAACTGACAAAACTTCCTGAATTTTATACCATGCAGCTAAAATTAAAAAAATTCAAACAAGCAAACAGCATCTGTCTCAAGTGACATGGAAAACAAATATTTTAATCTCAGTTTTCACCAGCATTTATAACTTGGAGGGTAATTTCATAAAGCATCACATAAAAAGGTTTCGTTTTTGTTCTAACTCGATTCTAAACAATAAAATGTTACACGATATGTGACGCTATTTCTGTTAAAGCGGTCTCTATATAGTTGCAGTGCTATAATTGATAGCAATTGATAAAAAAATATTAAAATTCTATGTTTATTTTTACTTATTTAATAAATTACTCGGGGGACATGCAATTTTTCGCTTTACACGAATTTCCCCCTTTAAATTCTTGGTTGAAACGAATTGCTAATTACCCTTTAACCTACTTTACAATTAGTCCGAAAATGTAATTTTTAATTCTTGCTTTTAAATTTACCCACTGCTTTTTGTTTCCTATTCCTGTGCTTATTTAGATTGCCTAAAGCATAATTTATTTATTATTTTAGAAATTCGTATATGGACTGAAGATCCTGATTCATATTCCGAACCATTCGTAAATACACATATATCCAAGTAATCTGTAAAACGATAGATTGGAGAACAGATAATCTCAGGGAATCAATTTTTACCGTTTGGTCAGTAATTTACGCAGTTTAAGTAATTTTATTCAATGTTACCAAAAAATTAAAAGTCTAAGAAATTATTTTTAACATCATATAATAATTACGCACAGCATGTATATATATTAATTAAATTTTTCACCATAAACGGATTTTTCATTTGAATAATAATTTGCAAATATTAAACGCTAAACTGCAGTGAAGTAAAAAAATCCTTTACTCATTTTTCCCTGTCGCCCCAACAACGACTTTGTAAAGAACAAAGAACCCAATGGTGCGGCTGCAGCGAGATGTAAATGGCTCGGCCAAGAAAAATGAATATTCCTCGGTAAATTGTGGAATAAATAAACGCCACTCACACAGGAGATGGGGTTAAGTGCGTTCATTTGTTAAGACTCCTAAGCGCGTGAATCTTGCGCGAGAAGGGGCGAGAGAAATACGTATGCCTCAAGAGTCGAGAAATGCATTCGCGTCACGTTTTCTGCGAGTCGCGAAATAATGGACAGCCGCGTCGAAGGTACGCGCCGCGCTCTGAATTCAAATGTCCGTCCCTTCAGGATTTTCATGAAAGTATATGTAATATCAGGAAATTCGAGTAGAGAGCACTTGAAGTCTTTTGAGTTTGGATTCGAACTCTGAAATCCATGATTTTCAAATGCGACAAATTCATGTGTATTAAATTTATGTATTATCTTTGTACACAGACTGTGTACATGTAACTCCAGCTGTATAATGCAATTGAAAGCGTTAGTGAGTAGAACATTTTTCATTTATCGAAAAATTTATTGCTAAACGCATGTAGTCGTGAAATTCTTCAGTTAAAGAGTTTTACTATTCAATGAAATGATTAAAACAGTATCATACTTATTGTTAAAATACATTATAAATAATATATAATCCCTATTTTCTTAAACTCTTAAAAAAATGAATGAAACGGGTATCACTTAAAGTAATACATTTTTTTATTTATTCTTTTGAATTAAGAAAGTATAGTATTATAATTTTTATTTAACTTTGTCGCCTCCAAATTTACCCAGTGTTGTCGCTCGGATGCAGGCGGTCTACAAATATGGAGCGCAAGAGTCTTTTTGACGCAAGAGTTTAAAATGCACACTGCAAGAATATCATTTACTTCTAGTATAAAGAAATGCATTGCAATAGCTTAAAATCTTCTTTTTCATGGAAACGTTTCAGCTTTTTTGATTTTTTGAAAGCCTTTGCGTTTATATAATACCATGCTTTGAAATTCTTTGAAATAAGATATTGCCATTCAAAATTACTTCGTGATAAATTGGATGTACAATAAAGAAGAAATGTTAAGTATCTCTTTAAAAAAGATACTAATTAAACTGTGTTAACAATTATCGTTCACTTAATATAAATACGTAATTAAATTTTATTCACTTTGATAATTTTAAAATGATAATAAAGATAAGATTCAATGATCATCAATAAAAAGAAAGACTTGCTTTATTTTTATTTGATTATGGTGTAAAATACGGAATTTTTGGGTTTTGTGTTTAGCAAAACTTGCTTACGAGTTCTCAAAATTTTTAAACCTGGGTTTTTATTGGAATAAAAGTTTTTAAAGAATTACTTTTTAAATTTGTTAAGTACTTCTTAAAATAATTCTACAGTCCAATTTAAACGAGAAACGTCATTAATGAGATCACTTACTTGAAAAAAAAGTGAAGTTATTGTTTGTGGCATAATTCATATGATGAAAATCTTCAAATTATTTTTTATTTTTAAAAGAATTGTTGACCCACTTTGTACTAAATTACTTTTACATTGAGAAATTTTATTTTAGAAAAGTATCCTTCAACTTTTTCATATAGTCGAGAAATTATCAGCATTTGTCAAAATAATTATCGTGTTAATTTTATTAGTAAAAATGTAGAATAAGTTTTTAAAATGTAGTAATTGACGTCGTAAAATTAAGTACTAAATTTATTGAAAATTATAATTAACTTACCAATTTAAGCCAAGCGTTCGTTGTCAATATCTGATTTTTCTCATCCTGAAAAAAATACATATTAAACTTTAAAAAAATTATCGTAAAATAGAGAATATTATTCTGATTATTAGTAAGCATATACATATATGTATAAAGGAGAATATCTTGAACAAAAAATTCTGATCTAATCTAATTATCAGAATTTTTGTTCCGGATATTGCGCGCCCTCTATCCCATGATATACATTTCTCGACATACATTTCCGGAAGCACACTGTACGATATGAAATAACAATGTTATCTTTAAATTTGTAACTTATTGATAATATTATGGACAAAAATGTTAAGTAAAAGTAAAAAAAAAAACAAAATTTAAATACAAAGGTATAATAGAAGCATTATATGCTAATGAATGTTGCAGATTTTCCTTCTAAATAAAATGAGGCATCTTAATTTACACGGCAAAGATAGAAAAAAAAATTATCGCTATTAAATAACAGAGAAGAGCGACAAAATAGAAAGAAAACTTGCAAGAGCGGGACCGTGGGACGATGTTTATTTAACAAAAGCCCTCTACGCGTAGACGCGACGACGAGCAAACGAAGGAAGAGGGAGACGAAACTTTCGAAAGAAAGAGATAAGTAGTTTCGAAAGGAGCTGGAAGAAAAAAAACAAAGTTGCGAGGCTAAACGTCAACGCAGTCGTTGGAGTGCTCTCGCGTTACATTTCTACCCCTCTTTGTAGCTCTGTTTACATTCGAGTGAGCGCACAGAGAGGCCCTGACAGCCTTAGATATTTGAAAGCGCTTAAAGTCTGAGAGATCGAAGTGGTCGTCCTAAAAACTTAGCTGTGCCGATCGATGAATTACCGTAACTTACTTTTACGATGGATATCTAACTTTCTTAAATAGAAACTTTTACATTTCTCTGCTTTGATCTATTAGAAACTACTTAGCGCTAATTTAAGTAAGCAAACTGGGTCAATGGGAACTTGAGCGCCCGAAAATTACTAATCTCCGCGCGCACTAACTTGAAATCTCTACGAGAGAACTTTGACATACATATAAAAATGTTATATTGAAAAACATCGAGTGCCACGTCCGCAGTGAGCGAACTCGTAAGCAAGAGTTGGTTGTTTTCCTGCCTTTTCGGCAGGATTCTCGTTCATGTGCTAAGCGACCAAAGTCTAACGGCGACAGACTCGCAAACTTCACCGGCTCACGCCCGTTTTTCTCCGCGAGCCTCCAACTTTTTTGTTCTCTTATTTAGTCTTAGGCTTTGTTACAAGCACGCGAACTTTGCCAGAGGAGACGAACTTTCAAATAGAACTTTTTAAGAGTTCACGCCAAGACAAATGTGTGCGGTATAACTAGAAATTCAGAGCTGTTGAGATATTACTATATAATTTGATAATAATTACGCTAAGCACACGCGCAGCTAATTAAGTTAACGCAAGTTTAGATGGTTGCATATACGATACAAGTAAGATAGTACATATTTTTTTTAAGTAGATTTATAGAAGTTTTCTTCAGTGTGTTTATTGAAATGTATTAATCATATAAAAAAATCCTTTTTCATAATCTCACTATTTTTTCCATTAAAAGAAAAATTTGCAAAAATTAAGAACGAAAAATTAAAAATGAAGTGGGCATTACGCCATGGAGAAAAACGAATGAACCATTAAGATTTAACTGAAATTAGAATTTATTCGCGTAAAGCGCATTAGCTACAATCAGAATATTTTTACCTTCAGTACCGACGATGCCGCACTCACTTTTTTCTTTAAAGTCCAACGCACGCGTGCAATTGCACGCTTACTTATGCGCGTACATCCACGTATAAAAGACAAACGGATAAAAAATAAGAAAAGGAAAAAGGTTTCGTTCGCCGATTCGCTGAGAGAATTTTCCATTATCTCTACTCGAGCTATAATGATGCTCCATCTTTTTTGCCTTGAAGTGCACAGAACGTAACGAACGCCTATCTGTGGAGTTTATTTGAAATTGAACCGTCTTTTTGCAAAGGGTATTATTCCACTAAAATTCAGAGATTTCTGCAGCTGAATTCAAGTATTTAAACTGTTAATAGCTACATGGAAGATCTAATTGAACACGAATTTCTCTAATACATTTCAAAACCTGCAATATTTTTAATAATAAAAACATTTTTGAAATGCTGTTCGATTTACCGTTTCACTATTTGACTGGCACACCTACACTGACTGACAAAAGATAAGGTAAGAAGAAGAACTCGTAAAAAAATGTATTACGCACACACATATCCGCGACACCGCATAGACATCCTGGAAAAAGTCTCGGCAAACCGCTTATAATGAGAATAGAAAAAGACGAGAGGTAAAAAGGGAAAAAGGCCAGGGAAAAGCATGTCTTTTGAAAAGAAAACCCCGGCTGAGCGAGCGAGCAATACCATTAATACGCGCGGAGCTTTGTATTATCTCTCGGCTCGTCACTCCGCGAAGTCCCCAAGCTCCTTAACGAGCCGGCCAGCTTTCACCGCGAATTACGCGTCGAGTGTCCCTCGCATACGTAGGTATAAATACGTTCGCATTCATTCTATAGAACACCTATCTTTTCCTCAAGCCTGTGTCGCAATTAAAAGGTCTTGCACTAATGGTGACTCGCGAGATCGTTCCGTTAAAGCTTTTTTTATTTAATATCTTAAATGGGCCTGAAATCGTCGTACCCAAACGGAAAATCTAATTAATTGCGCGGATTAATTTATAAAGAGATTTTATAAAGAGACTCAGAGGTGTACACATATGTTGAAACTACGATCATCTCGTCAATTTATTTTACACGTGAAAAAAGTTGTTAAATGACCGATTTTGAATCTGGAGCAGAAAATTTTCATTAAAAATCCTGCCAGATACTATTTATATTTGAATTCGATGAACCGATAGGTACAGCATTATACTTGTACATGCAAAAAATAAATTTTCATTCCAGTGCTTTGCCGATTGAGTTCATCAAATAGTTTATCTTATGCTTTAAAAAAGGTCAGAAAAGCTTTTACCATCATTGATTCTTAAAAAATACCATATTTTCTGAATAAATCATAATTAATTTAATTAAAATAAATGAAAACAGATTTATCTTATTTATTTCATTTTATATTATGTATTATTGTCACAAAACGACATTTATTTTTAAGTAATAACTCATAAATAATATCAAAAAGCTTTTATATTAATCATACTTATTTATTAATATAAAGATAGACAATTTTCAGTTCACTTTCTTTATATAAAAAAACATAAATTTCTATAGAAGTAGTCATAAAATTTTAGTTAACAAAATCTATCTATTATTAAATTCAAGTGTTTCATTTCAGCCGATGGACTTGATTTTGGATCTCCCCAAATGCCCTGAATGCATCAGATACACCTAAGTGCCTATATCTAAATTCATCTAAGTGCACCTAAGTGCCCCTTAAACTGTAAATTATTTTCTGTAAATTAAATAAAGGAAAATATGGCTAAATAATAACAGTTTTTTATTTCGTTTTGAAATTAATTAGGTATAATATCAGTTTAAAATAAGAATCAAAGGAATAAATTAAAAATTGTATTTTTTATTAATAATGAATTTTAGATTTTTATTAATATACAAATCTGTATTGTGATTCAACTTTAAAATTATTTGCTTTAAAAATAGTTTCCTTCAATTTTAATCAGCGGTTCAATGTCCCCTAATAAAACAAAATTTCAATCATTTGATATTTTCCAAGAAAAGCCGTAAAATCGTGCAAATATAACTGTATAAAGTGTGGAGTAGGCCGAAGTTATCTTTGAAGAGAGTCTAGCGGCGGCGCAACTTCAATTAAAAGTCCATTTTACAGCAGGCAACTTAACGCGTTTACGGAGGAGAACGAAAACCAAGCTGTTATTACTGCTTCTACTCTCCTGGCTGGTACGCGGATCGATAGTACTGCTGTCACGTTCACGAGCATTTAGAGTCTGTGATGACTGACTGAGAACTTGCATTTGAAATTGAGAAGTTTGTCTTTTAAACGTCTAGAATAGAATACTTTAGCAGACTGTTTAGACGACTTAAAAAACAATTTTTTATCAGATTCATTTAATTTTAATGTACAATTTTAAAGTATAATTATTTTTTAATGCAAGTTTTAAGTTATTGAAATTTTTTGATACCCCAATTAAATTAAGGAGTTTATGTTTATTCAGAGTATTCTTAACAACAAAAAAAACATTCTTATACATCAATTCAAAATTTATTATTCATACTTTTATTGAGCTAATAAATCCGTTGGGTCATTTACCCGAGAAAGAGTTTACAAGTAATATTGAATATTTACATTTTTTGAAAGTAAAAACGAATAATATTGAAAAAAATTGAACTGCATCAAATAATTAATAAATAAATCTTTAGTAATAAAAATATAGGGGAAAAACGTGCAGTAGTTCCACAAAAAGGAGTAATTCTACAAAAAGAAAGATTAAGCTCACCTATGGTCAGTATGTAAGAGCACAAAAGTAAAAAAAGACTGAACTCCCTCGTCGAACTTATATTTTTTACCTTAGGATTAAAGTTTTACGAAAGTTGTTTCTCTCTTTAACTATCTTTCTGTATCTCTGTATGCAAAAGTAGGTGTCCAAAAGTTTTATAAGTAGAAAAAAAATAAAAACTAACGCCTTAAATTTTGTTAAAAAAAAAGATTAAGAACTTTTAAGGCTGATATATTGAGAAATTTTAATAAAGTAAATTTAAAATTCAATTATTAACTTCCATTTTACCTTATTACATTTCATTTTAAGTAATTTTTAAATTTTAATTCCAGTATTTCAGAAGAATTATTTTTACTCTTAACTTCTTCTTAACAACATTTAATAACATAAATTTATTTACAAAAGTAATGTCAAGTAACTTTATACCGACGGACGATTTATTTTGAACTTTATACGAAAGAGATGATTTTCGCCCGAACTAATCGTCAAGGATCATCTATCGCACATATATCGAACAATATTTTTCAGTACGACAAGAGGAAAGCCTCGTTAGTTTTGCACACACTCTTTTTTTTTTCACTTATATACCAGAAAATATATTTTGACGTAGACCAAGAAGAGTAACTTACAACTTCTCTCGGCTCACTCGTGAAAATATTAGAGCAAAAAAGCAGATCTTGCTTAACAGCAGTCAATGGTTTGCAGCGAGTGATTTAAAGAGCTTGGAAAAAAACGAAGAAAGCGCGCAGAGAAAACGAGTATGGGCAAAGCGGAACGTATCTATCTAATCGCGAAGCGGCGCGTCCCGGGCGAGCACTTTTTCGTTTGCCTAAATATTTATAAAGCCGAGAGAGGCGCAAGGCCCGCCATTAATTATTGAGCGCTATCCCCGGCCCTAAAAGTGCCCCGGGAATTAACTGGCCGAGATAAGCTTCATGTTTTCTCGTTTGCCTCCTTTTTGCACGGGATTTAGCTCGGCTATTTTTTTCCAGACTTCTTTACGAACTATTTATGCCGATGTCAAGACTAATCTGACACTTTCGGGTAGGATTTAATAAATAACGACTGTTTTTTAATGCTTTATTTAGGCTGCTAAATTTTTGTTTGAACTTTACAACACAAATTGTTAATATCAACTTGTATAAAACTTGGGTAAAACATCAAGCTTCTTAATTATGTATCAGTTTTATGTTATGACCTTTATCAATAGTATATTACGCTACAAGGGCAGAAAGAATGAAATTCCTGCACTGCGCGACATGATGCCCGAGGCGAAGCCGAAGGCATCATATCGCGCAGTTCAGGGCTTTCATTCTTTCTGCCCTTGTAGCGTATACTATTTTTCTTTATAGCCGGTCG
>JAWWEO010000001.1:4508175-4523493 GCA_035582975.1 Ormyrus labotus | reverse complement strand
GATAAAAGAGCACATAACTTTTGAAAAATCGAGCGTTAGGCCGAACGGACGCGGCTTCCTTCATATTTTAACATTAAGAGAAAACATAACCCAAAGTTACAGGAAAATCCATTACCCAAATGTCGTATACTCTTCTTGTAAGTAAAAAGTAACTTAAATTCTATTTGAGTTTGAAAATAATTTTTTTAAATTCAATTGTAATTGAATTAATATAATTTTTTTATTTCTTGTATTAAAGAACGATAGAATGAAAAAGTATTAATAAATAATAATTTTTGTAAAATTTACTGAAATTATTTATAGAGTTACTCAGTTTACAATACAAGAACCTTCACTGAACAATCAAATATTATAATTGAAAATATTATTTATATTCTAACCATTAAGAGATGGCTTTTGCTATTCTTCTTGTAGTTGACTAGAATTTCCATTAGATAGTAATTACTTGGAAAGATACAGAAAATTATAATAATCCTTCTGGACTTGTTAAAAGAAAAATTAAATCAAATTAAATGGTTTAGAAAAATTTCGTTTATTTTGTTGTTCCTATATGTAGCACAATATATTTTAAATTTTAAATTGATACTTACTATTTTAATTTTTTTTTCAGATTCGAGAACGTGAATCAATAAGTGCAACAGAATTAGCACAATCTGAAGGAATTTCAGTGGTACTTGCTTGTGAGAGGCTTTTGATGACTGAAAAATGTGGCAAAGCTTGTAGGGATGATTCGATAGAAGCCTTAAGATTCTATCCAAATTTATTCTTAGAGCGAGAAACGTGATAAACATAGAAAATTAATTTAAAACAGTGCAACTAAACTTTCCTAAAGTATTATGGCACATTTTATTCAACAAGAAAGTTAGTTCAAGAAGTATCGAGATGTACAATTTTTACAAATTTATTGCATTTTTTAAAAGGAAAGATAAATTACTTAATTTTGTAGATCAGAAATATTTAATAAATAATTAAAAATGTTAAAGGCTTTAAATTCAAATATCAAAATAAATTTCTGTATACTACAAAGAATTAAATTTAATAATATAGTAAGCTTGTAAAGAATTAAGAGTATTTTGCAATGTAGCCATGATATTAGCGTAACATATGTTATTAATTTTGTATAATTTTATTTGTCTTTATGTACAAGCCTTATAAATTTAGTTTTTATTCATATTAAATAATTTTTAAAACAATGTTTTTTACTTAACCATAATTTATTCTGAAAGCTCCTTCCTTAATATTTAGTTAATTAAAAGCTAATGTAAAATTTGAAGAACTTGGTTGCAAAAAAATTAAATGCAAGTTATAGATCAATGAAGTAATTGATTTTATTAAATTTTTAGAAATTAACAAAATACTTATTTTTTTACATGTCTAGATATGGCTTTTTTTTTTTTTTTTTTTTTTTTTTTTTTTTTTCCAATAATGAAGTTATTCAGCGCACCTCTCACTTTATCTCACACTAAGTTACACTTAAAGTTCAACTACAATTAAAAAAAAATGAATATTTGTACTATTGCCATCTTAATAAGAAAAAAAAATAGAGATTCTAATTTATCTCATTAGAAAGTCGAGATCAAAATCTATTTGATTAAAAAATGTTATTGAATAATCTTTCTTTGTTATAAAATTTGCAGCAAAACAAAGATTTATAATAAATACAAGTTAAAATTAAAGTAATTTGACTGATACTTTAGTGTAAATTTTTAATGTCTGATTTGTCGTAAATCTTTGTCTTACTATAATTTCTAAACAAATAAACATTTTTCGTTACGCCTTTTTTAACTCGTAAGTTTATTATTGATCTCACTTCTCATATGAGAATTAAATATTTTACAATTTATATTGCCAAGTAATAGTTTTAAGAAAAGGAATATTGATGTTTCCTATCTTAATATTTAATTTTTTTTTTATTGGGAATACAGCTTTAGCAAAAAATAGAAAAAAAGTTTTAAACATATTTTTCTAATACTTTTATTTTATTTTTGTTTAAGTAATGAAATAATATTGTTTGTATCGTATTCATCTCTGATATCGTAAAAACTCATATGATTGGAAGAAGCGTCGATACTCTAGTCCGATAGCAGGCAGTCGTACGCTCTTGGCACCAAAGCAGACCAAAGGCAAGCGTATAATCGACCCCTGCGTTGATTGGTCACAATAGCTTGCGCGCGCACAGCGCTGAACAGCAAGAGGGGGGTTTGGTGAAGACTAAAGACGCTCGATCGGCTTTATAAATATTCTGTCGAGGTCTAAGCGTACTTTAGTTGGGTTACAGAAACGTTAAGAACTAGAACGGGAGGTCGGCGTTGGCTTTAGTGCTCGAGAAACAGAAGGAAGAAAGAAAAGCAAATAGACTTTCAGTTTTGAGATTGAGTGACGCGATAGCCTCACGTTGCAAGTTGTTTGTATATATAGATTGACGTTAAGAAAAGGAAGAAAGTTTGATCTATCCAGAGAGCAGTGCTTGGCTTGGCCGACGTTTGCAGAGTGTTAGTATTGTTGATTCTCTCTCTTTATCTATATTCACGCGATATTGACTACAGGAGAAAGAGAGAACGACACAAAAAAAGGAACTGTCGTGTACAGGGTAAATATACGTCTATAGCCATCCGATGGACACGATGATTTTTTTGTCTCAAAACCGTCACTAGAGCCATGTACCGATGTACGCTTCGTTGATTATATAGTACTATAGACGCTTTGTTTGTGCAGGGAGACAAGGAACGAGCATTTTCCATCACGAGGAATCCGTCGACCCGGATTCCAACGCGACGTACTTCCTTGCTGTCAAAAGGGTGACCAAAAGGTCACCGGATGTGGCTACAGTTTTTACTCGTAATATTGGATCAGCAGAAGCAGCACAGTATTGAGGCAACAAGGCAACCATATCTCGACGCCCTGGACACGAGGTAGCAGCAACTCCCTTCATTTTTCAGGTAAGTGTTTTGTTTACTTCAAATATAAAGGTAGAGAGAATGCACAGATATATTCTTTTGTGGAGGAGAGCTCGTCCATGCATCGATTCCCGGTGTCGCTGCTGCATCTCGCTCTATCTTTCTCTTTCTCTCGTGGATGTACAAACAGGCGTCCTCCCACTGCGTCGTTCTGCCAGGAGAATTTTATTGCGCAGTTTCGTTTTTCTATGTATTTGTGAACGTACGTGAGACTCCGCTCGCGTACAGTCACGCACACAAGAGACCCACGATATGGGTAGATCGTCGTATTTAATCTCGGCTTTCCTTTCTTTTTAGAGGAGTTTTTTCTCCAAAGTTACTGATTTCTTGTGGAATTGAACTCAGACGGAGGTTTTTAAAAAACAAGGTTTTATTCATAGTGCACGTTTCCAGTAATTAATAGTTTAACTGTTAGTATTGGAAAATTTTCTTCTATCTTTACTGTTTGAAAAAATATTTAAATTTTAAAAGCAGCGTAATTTAGTTTATATATTAATTGAATTTATAGATTACATAAAACGCAATTATAAATAAAATGCCAAGATAATAATATATTTAGTAACTGAAGTTGTATATCCAAGTAGTCAGTCTTCAACTCATTTCTGGAATCAAGAAACATTGACATGCTAATATTTTTAAGTATTGTAAAATACTTACAGTTCTAGTTCAACAAAGGCTAATTAATTAAAGTATTTTATGATCCAAGATTGAATTCAATGTGGTGCTCCCAACAACTTTGAAGATCTTATTTATTTACTTTAAATTATTTACTATCAAGATAGAAAAAAGTGATCCATATGTTTCAAAAATATAGATTTTTTTTAAAAATTCTTGAATATTTATTACGGAAAAGTTATGTTATAATTAATTTCTGAATATTAGGATTTTTTTATTCATATATTTTGTGGTATCCCACTTGGCAAAATATTTTTAATATTCTAAATCGTAAAATATACTTTACTACAAAATAGATTTGAACAAAATTTACTACAAAGTAGTTGCGATTCATCAATGAGTTATACACTACTATAAAGAAATGGCTTAATTCCAGTGGACGAAGTACAAAATTCTACAAACTATTATAATTTATTTATTAACGGTACATACTTAGGTACCTTAATCTTTTTATAATTAACCAAACTAAATATTTTTAACTTTCTCATTACTAGGATAGTTTAGGTAAATATCTTAATTCAAGATGAAGGCTTGGATGTTGTAAAAAAGCTGTCATACTTAATCAATTTAACTCATTTCAGGACAAGCTTGTGATATTTTGCGATACATAGTTCAAGCTAAATTGAAAATGTTTGCCTTTACTATTATTTTCTTTTTTGTCATGTACTATTGGTAACTAACGTACCAAATTTAAGCAAATCACTTGAATAAATTTATTATCTTATCTATGCCATATTGCATGGACAATCATTTTCATAAATTAGTTACTTTAGGTAAAGTTTGGTTTAGATTGGATCCCATTAATTAACAATGTTTTCATAAAATATTACTAAATATTAATTGTTGTTCCATAAATACTTAAGTAATTCTTCGAAATCTACTTTCATAAAAAAAATAAAAATGATAATCGTTAAAACATTAGGTGTTTTCCTCACGTTTAAATTAAAGCATAGGAGATTTATAAAATAAAAACCAACTCTTAGAATAAATAATTATTTATTCAACTGCAAATTTTAAAAATCTTCTACGTTCTTCACTTCTTTCTCCCCAGAAGCGCCAACTCTTTTCCCACAGCAGTGTTAAATTCGAATGTAAACTGTTTGCACGAAAAGTTCGGGAAGTAACTCAGTTGTTTTGTTAGACTTAGTTCGCGAAGCTTAAGGATTACACGACAGGCCCAAAAAGCAAAGTCAAACCTAAGTCGCGAAGACGCAAAAAGAAACGGCAACGATCGAAGTAGGTTATTATCGCGGATTCTCCAGAATTTTCTGGCTGTGATCGGGCTCGCGGCTACTACGAAAAAAGCTGCCTCGCGCAGGATTGATTGAATTTGCGAGTGCGCAGTGTTGCGAAAATTTTGGAAAAAAATACTGCTTTCATGAAAAAACAATTCGGCGTGATCATTTTTCGGATGAACAACTTCAATAACTACTGAAAATTATTTACACTGTGTGACTTTCGCAACTCGAGTAAATTATAGAGGCCGTGGATAATATTATGACTTTTAATGCGACTAAGACGTGAGTCATAAGGCAATAAAATTAAATATGGCAATAACAGATTTTCTCATGTTTTAAGGTTAATTCTATCCTCGTAATGACGACAGCTTTTAATTTTTGAACGTTGGAAAACTTATTTTTTCCTCATAAAAAAAAGCGATTCACACAGAGTAAAAAAACATTTTATTCCTTCCATCTGTTCGTTTGGAACGCCAAAATCGAATCGAGCCAAGTCGACGCCGAGACGTGCCTGTGTCTGCATGAATTTCAGATAGAAACCCCACAAGTCTCCCTTCCACCGATGTATATAGCAGCCTGTACTTTCTAACTTGCTCCGGTTACGTTCCTCCCGCTGTGCTTTCACACAAAGCTATGATGCTCTCGAAAGTAGTCGCTTAAAAATCCGAGCCTGCTGCAGCCTTTTATACCTGTCAGCATAAAAACAAATCTGACAATAGAACAAATTACGGGCTAAATCTTTTTTTATGCAAAAAAAAATACCCGAGTTTACTTTGACACGAGAGCTTTGTTTGGTTTTTTTTATATGAGATAAAATAAAGAAAATGTGCTATTTTTCTTTTCTGTTATAGGCAATTTTCAGGGAGTCGATTTTCAGCTTACTACGGAGTATCTTCATAAACGTCCAAGTCACAATGACTAATTCAACACCGAAAACTAACAACAAAATTGAGCGCAATGTTGGATCTCCTAACAGTCAGGGCAAAAATAAGAAATACGTAAAGACCTACGTTTCAAACACTAATACCAGCAGTCCTGTTACAACCAATGGATCTGCGAACGGTGGGACGGGACGCAAGTCGACGACAGGGCGCTTGAGCAGTTCACCCTGCAGCGTTTCTAAAAACATCAATCGCAACTCGCCTATACGCTATGATAGCAGTAGCCCGAGGTACAATGAAGGGGCAAATAGTTCCTTTCAGGGTAAAAGCAATGACGCAATTCTTTCATGGAGAAGGAAAAATAATTCCCCGATGAGAGAAAAGATTCATTTTCATTCACCTTTTGCAAAATATAAAAATTATAATAACAGGGTACATAAAGAAGATTTGAGAAAAAGATGTATTAAAAGGCAATTTTATATTTCCCAGGAATGCTCCTCCATTGCTTTTACTCTGCAAGAGAATAAAAAAAGATGTTATAGTAAAGGGTGGATGGAAACAGTAATGTATGTTTCTTTTTTATTTATTTTTCCACTTTTAATTTTTAATGTTCTTTTTACTTTAAAATCTTAAAATATTTGCTAATTCTATTTTCATGAAGTTTAATTAATTTTTAATTTATATTTTTAAAAATTTATTGTAACTTACTAATAAAAATAAATGTAGTAAGCTATTTATTAATAATGTATATTTCTGAACTGGTTACTTGAATCTATTTAAAAATAAATGTTCAATTTTGCAAATAATATTATTAATTTAATTAATCTAAACAGGTGGATTGATTTTAACTAATAATTTTAATAATTTTTTAGGGGTAGCCCAACAAGTAACTTTTATGCCGGGGCTAAGTTTTCAGAGCCACCATCACCAACCAGTCTACCGAAGCCTCCCAGTCATTGGACAAGTATGCTGGTGAAGGGTTGTCAGCAAGAAGCTAAAGATTATCATATGATTCAAAACACATCATCTCTTAAAATGATGCTGAATGTCCAGGCCTGATATGGAAAAAATAAGATTATACAAAGTATGACAGTGTGGAAAAAGTGAAACTTTGTGTGAACTAGGGTCAGTTACTAAATAGACACTTGAAGATGCTTTATTGAGATGTGTTCTTTTACACATCTTTTCTGTAGGTAGTAGTGCCCATGATTCATAAACAAAGTATGTATTTGTGTGATGACGCACTTTGTTTACCATCTTCAACAAAGGACACACTTTATTTTGTTCATTGGATGCTACAAATATGGGTCCTCCAAAAACCTGTGATTTTAGTTTGAAGCCTGGAGAAATTCAAAAAGTGAATACAATATGGCTTCAACAGACTGCTGATTTTGGAAATTAGGTAGGACCTAATTTACCTAATATGTATTGATACTACAAACAAGAACACATTAAGCGAACTAACCCCGCTAACTGCGATTCGATAAGGATAATGACGTTTAAGATGATTCTTTATTTACGAGCCGTGTATAAAGAAGCAAACTGTATTTTAGATTATTATGTATTATTAAATGAATATACACATGCGCAAACACATACATAACACACACACACACACACACACACACACACACACACAAACTTTCGGAACGAAATACATGAATGAAAGCGCGTAACTGTGCAGACTTTTTTCTCAATGATATGCTTCAATTTTCCTCTTGACATAACATCTAACTTCTCTGTCTCCGTGTGATTATTTAAATGTTGAAATCATTTTCACTTTTTCTTATTTTTGCTTTCAATCAAGACAAAAAGAGAAGTCTAACTATACATTTAAGCTATTATTTTTTTTAAATTTAATTGAATATGATTTCAACCTGGTGAACATCTTTTGTCAAGAATTTCTTGACGATGCGAATCTGCGACAGATGTAAAAAAAAGCATTAACTTACGATTTGCATTATTACAAAGATTAAACGATTACAAGGAAGGAAAGCTAAGAACGAGCGTAAGTGAAATGTTAGAATTTACGGGAAAGAAAAGACAACAGCGGAAACTCGATGGATCTTAAAAGAAATAGTGGGTTATACGCGCGATTTATATAGATTTACTATGGAGGGGGAGGAAAGATAGGAGAAAACGGTTTTTATTTGTACCAAATTTTTCGATGAGTTTGTCATATGAATCTGTAAGCAAACGTTTCGCAAGCGAACATTACATTGATTTTGTATTCAAACAGGACTTTCTTATCTTTCCTCGTCTTATTTAATATTACTATATTTTTTTTATTTATTAAGAGTGACGAAAGTTTTTTTTATGTATTTTGTTCTTTCGGTCAGAATGTTTGCAAATTCTATTATTATATGAAAGTTTTTGATCAAATCTTGTAAGAGGAAGATTAAGTGAATATGAATTTTCAAGTATTAGGTGAGATCTGCGAATACAGATTATTATTATCAAAAATATATTTTTTTTTAATTAGTTTTATCACTGTAGGGAATGTAAGGGAAATGTAAACTCAATCTATAAAAAAGTAATTGATGAAAAAAAATTGGAGATATTTATCATTATTTTTAGTATTCTGATACCAATTGAACTTTACACAAAATTCTGATATTTTTTTCTTAAGTAAAAATGCAATGATTGAGTTTACTATATCACATTTATGGAGCTTTTTTATTTTAAAATAAAGCGCAAGAAAACAATAGTGAAAGCCATTTGTTTAAAATTTTCTGTAGCCTAAAATTAAGAATGGGATTGAGATTTCGAAATTAATCTCAATAACTTATCTTTAACTTCACTAAACGAGAAAAGATGTGATACTTAGTCGAATGAAGATTTTATTTTGATTGCGCGTGTTGTGCGTTACGAGCATAATTCAATTTTTTTTTTCTTCAATTAAGTAAACTAATAGTTTTTTCTTTAATTAAGTAAAATAATAGTTTTTTTTCTCTTATAAACTCTCTCTCTCTTATATCAAAATTTGTTTAGTTTCATCATATTACCGTGAAATGGTTCGAAGGAACCCACTGTAGGCCATCATATTTTATGGAATTTAATGTTCTCTCTCTTAATACTACATCTTTTTAGTTACGAGAAAGTAAAGAAGATATATACCTGTACTTGTGTGTGATTGTAATGTGTATTTATGAATGACGCGTTTTTGAAAAACGAAAATATCGCATTTACATTTAGAAGGCATCTGTGGCTTAATTTAAAAAAAAAAAAAAACGTAGCTCGTTATCGTTTTTCATTTGTATTTTGTGATTTTTACTTCAAATGCTTTTTAAACCCGTATACGCATGATCATTTCTTTTTTAAAACCCGTAATATTGGGTTCCTCCTTTTTCAGTTTTTATAAAGCAGACGGCCAATCAGCTTTGAGAGTGAAAAATAACGCGTAGTTAAATGCATCTTTTTACTAATAATTAAGTAAACTCTAAGAATTAACTAATATTTTGTATACGTGCGTGTATATGTCCAAGTATCTATGCGTGCATATGCACAATATGAGTTTTTTTTAACGATAACGAGCGAAACTTAAATCAAGAAAATAAAACAAAAAAATCTAGACAGATACGCATGTCAACAAAGAATGAATAAAGTTGAGGGTTTCGGGAAAAGAAATTAGCTGTGATTATGGACACCCTATAGGTACTACTAATTTTTAATATTTCATCGTGAAATAAAATATTACTTGGATAAAACATAATTAAGTATCTGTATTTGTATATATACACGTCGATACACGCGCATACCTTGCATTGTATAATGTACGCATGGTAAACAGATAAAAATATTAATTATGTTTAAGGGAATGGAAAATCAAGTAATTACGTATAATTTTAAATAAGTCAATACAACTGATGCCGACGATGACGCGAACCCAACGAAAACGTTTCTGTAATTCATTTTTCCATCAAGCGGGAAAATCCGTTGTTGTTAAATATTAAACTGCTGTAAAAGACCTAATTCACTTAAAGAAATTTTGCCCTTTACCCTTGCAAAAATTCAAAATTTTGAACCACGAGTCGCATCACCGTCGATTGCAGACAATGTATGAAAGAAACCGAAGGATTAACCAAGGATTCTGGATAGAATGCGTAATGCATGCAAATAATTTAAGAAATCCAAGTTTTTAGGATTAAATGATATATTAGATTAAGTAAAACACGATGGCGACTGAAGGGTCATTTCGAAAAGGATTCTCTGTTAATGAACTGATACAAGTTTATTTCAATCGTCGATTTTTAAATAAAAAAATCTTTTAGTTTTTTACAAAATCAATAAATTATCTTTTATAATAAAAGTTTGAAACTGGCTTTCAAAAATCAAAAGCTGTTCTTCGGAAGAGAAATATTTTTGTTTTACAAAAGAAAGCACTTTAAATGCAAAGGATAAATTTTTAATACTCGAAACGGCCCTCAGTCGATCGGCATTTTATGTGATACTCTAACGTACAAAGCCGTTCATCGCAGTAGATCAAATGATCTTCGATGAAGAAAAAAAATACGAGAATTCAAAATGAGCACTAAAAAGGGGAAAGAATAGTCTTTTTTCTTGACATTCTTTTCTCAAAATACTCTGGAGGTGTACATTGAGAAACCTCTTACAACCAAAAAAGATCTCTTTCATGTTGTATAAAAATCATTTCTCCATTTTTCCCTCTTTGCATTCATATTCAAAATTATTTTTACACTTTCTTAGAGATATCTTTGTTTCTCATAAAAACATAAGAAAAAAAAACCAAAAAAAATTTTTTACTTTTGACTTTCGGGACCTCCGATTTTCCACCAAAACTATCCTTGCCCTTTTTATCCAGGAAAAGTGAAAAACCGAAGGGTTCGGAAATAAAATTATAAATTTCGATACTTGCAAGACAATTGTTTTCCTTTCCATCCCTTATTTCTTTTTCTTCTATCCAAAAGTAAAAATCTTTGTAAATCTATACGAAACGAACGAGGTAAAATTGAAGCTTGTCAGAATTGCGAATAAATAAAATAAAACTATTCCAATCATCTACATCTCTTATTTCCATTTCTTAAGAATAAATACAAAAAAGCGATGGAAGTAATTCCTTTTTACAAATTTTAAATCGACCGATACACTAAGTGATCGATGCATCGCAACGAGCACAAAATGTCGGAGATGCGCTATAAAAAGATTTTAAATCGATATAATGTATTAAAACTGATTTTGTACTCGTTGACAGTCGCCATCGATGTAAATGCGAAATGGAAATATGAATACACTTACACAAAACACCCAACACACAATCTCTTGAAATTTCATGTGAATGCGGAATTTTCAAGAATTTTTTCGTTTGAACAGGATATAGTTTGTAAGAAAGCCGAGTTTATAATTACACGAAATTTTAAGGAGGAAGAAAGCCGTCGATCTAAAATGCAAAAATTGAAATTACATTTGCCTGGGCGGCGCGTTCAATGTTTGTACATATGAACAATGAAAACAGTTCTTTTTGTAAATTTTTGCAAATTCACAATCGAGAAACTCGTATTTCAATTTTGTATAGAATGATAAATAAAATAAATTTGTAGCAACTGATTTTAGAATGAAAAACGATATGCACGTCGCCCCGGCGAGTATGATATTACGCAGCGCTTTGGACAGTGTGACAATACAAAAAGTTCAATCCAAAAGAAGCGCAATGAATCACAATTTTTCTCCCTCCTTCGTCTTAGAGTTTAAAGAAGAAAAGTGTGCGTTTTAGAGCTCTTTTACGAAGGCGCACAGATACGCTTTTCATTGATTTTTCAAAATCAATAAATGCAAATGTAAACTAAATTAACAATAGTAATAGCCTTTCAAGCTAAAATATTCAATATTTACATACATTAATGAACAAAATTTTTAAAATCAAGTTCTGTGCGCATTCGTGAATAGACGTAAAAGATGAAGATTAAAATATAAATTTATTTCCCGACGCTGCTATTTTGAAAGGTTTATAATACGATGAAAGAAATAAAATTTTTTGATTGACGCTTACGCACAAAAATATGAACCACGCGTGAAGAACAAAATTAAAATTCACAGGTTCCATGTAGAGAAGTAAAACTGCGAACCGCGTTTGGGAAAGATAAAATTTGTATATTTGAACGTAAAAATTAAATGCGAGGTATAAAGCGAAATTATGAATAAGAAACACGAAAACTCTGCGAGAGCGATTAACATCGCTCCACCACCAGTTAAATCGGTGGAACGTACTGATCATATTTTAGAAGCGAACGGAACAGATTATTAAAAAAAACAATGAAAAATGAAAACAAGATTGTAAGTGAAAGATAAACAATGAACTATTAAAATAAAGAACATTGCTAATTTTGCAAGCATTCTAAGCGTTAAGTGGAGAAGGAGAGAAGTTTAACTGTACGTGATTGCTACTTTTTATCAACAATCACTAAAGTGACTCTGCTAATCGTGTACTTTTCATTCGTCCAAACTTGTATTCGGCGTATAAAATGTTATTTGTTGTTATGTTTTCAAAATTGCGAATTTTACAATCAATCTTACTTTGTACGAATAAAGAGCGCACGCGCACAGGTGCGGCTAATTTTTTCAGACGCTAATCTTTTACTGACAGTCCTAAAAATTGAATCTAAATTTGAAAATTTTTGCAGAGTGAATATAAATAAGTATTTTTTGAATGTGAGAAAAATGTAAAGTTTATCATCCGCGCATGTGTAAGAATTTCACGTGTATCCTAAACTATTTTCTGTTTCGTAAAATGATGTGAATATATCTTTAATGGAAAAATGAATTTTTCAAAATTTTAAGCGCATTACCAATGTATCAATACAATCTCCATCGATCAAAGCATTTTTCCTTTGTTTTTACGTTTTAACGCAAGAGTGTATGTTTACGAAAATTTTTATGTGTACGGAGAGCGTTATATTATATACAAACTCTATATATAATATACATATGTATAATAATTTTTAAGATAAACATGATTTTTTGTTCTTTCGCGCGTCGACGATTTATTATGTAATCGAGGACAAAAAGATAGATGCAAGGAAAAACATACAGTCTGTTCCTTGAATCTTCGAGAATTATTACGGGGTAAATGATTAGAAACAAATGGCGTTAATTAAGCTTTAAGTTTTTAAAATACTAAACAACACTGAATAATTTCTGAAAGCTCTCAAAACGTTTGCGTGTCGGCGACGAATAGAAAGACAAAGAAAGAGAAAAGAAAAGAAAGCGAAGGTAAATCGATAAAAAAAATTTATCAATTGTAAATATTATAACGTAAATAGAAATATATCGATTGTAATTGAGATTGAAGCGAGGCGAAAAGCAGCAAGAATTAAATAGATGGTTTAAAGAAATTCGATGTTAAAAAAGAAAGTGCGACAGAATTGGAAAGCGTAGTTTATAAGCTAGATTTGTAATACACAAAGATTTCTCCGTCTTCTTTTTAAAACGGAAAGGTCTTTGGTATCTGGAAAGAATGTTACACAAATAGCGATTGATAAGCATAGGATCTTTTATTCGGATAGTAGGCACGTGGATGTCAGAAAATAACAAAGCTGAATTGCAAAAAGATAAAAAAGAAGGAATCTGAAAAAATACGATGATTGGATAAAGTTATGAAATTGGATGGAACCGTCCCGACACCAAGTGCCGACCAAGTTAAAAAAGCAGCTTTTTTTTGTAAATGCATATTGGTTCGTTCACTGATACAAAATCGTTCACGTTCAAGTATACAAAATACCTATACATTACGTAAAACACTCTGAAGAGCATGATTAACGACATCAAATGAATATTATTCATACAATGATTGTGGAAGAAAAATAACGCCTAGATTTCTGCGGGTTACGTAAGAGAGTTTTGTCCGACGTATTATAAATAAGAAATTGGTGATATAGAATGAAGAGCACAGCTTAAACCAGTGAGAAAGTTAATGACAGGGCGCAAATACTTATGAACGAAGAAGAGTGAAGAGAGTCTATGCGAATGAAAGTAATGGGCGTGACTTGAAGCTCGACAAAGAAAGCCCGGCCACGGCAAACATATATAAAAAAGCCAACCGGGACGTCTGGCCTTCGCATCCCTAAAGGGAAAGAAAGTCCAGGTGAAAAAGAAATGTTTTACGCGAGTTGGTCCGTCCGCCTTTTGAATGCCTGCGACAATACATAAAAATCGAAAAATTGCCTTTTTCTTAAGAAAAGTCAGCCCAAAAAAAAATAGTATTAATCCGTGAGAGTGCGACTAAATGCATGTATGTGTGATAGAAGAAAAAGAGAAGCGGCGGCCATTCACTGGCTTCGTCTTCCAGCGAGCGTGCAATAACAAAACTATATTGCAGAGCAAAAAGTATCGACAGAAAGAGATGGAAAAAGACATTGATACTTAAGTTTTTTTTTTTTTTATTTTATGAACCTCAATCAATAGATCTACCCATTTTATGCAGCCTCAACTGAATCCTCAACTGAATTTTCACTCCGAAGTATTGCTACAACGAATCTACATAATTACCCACCTATGTATTGACAAAAGAAGAAATTATTAATTGGAACTTGTCACCCTTCTTATCTTAAAAACTCCCTGGAATAATAGAAAAACAGAAAAAGTTTTATTTTCCGCACACCCAGTCCATAAATATCCAACGTCTCAATATACCCCCTTCCCCCTCCCAGGGCCCTTCTCAGGGCCCGCAAATTAGTGATGATGATGTGCAAACTATTCGTTCATAAAAGAGATCCCTTTTAGGGACAAAATTGAATCTGTCCTTTTCAGGACAAAAAAGAACAAACAAACTATATTAATCTGTCCTTTGAAAGGCCAATATTTATGCATATAGGTAGCTGTTTTTTGTTTAATTTCAGGATTGCTATTACCCGAACTTCTATAGATTGGTGATTCAAGGATGAAGAGGTACAAATTTAAAGCTGAAAGTGGATATGCGCGCTGAAGTTGATGAGTTACGTTTCTGAATATCAAGGTAATTTCATTTAATATAAGCAGTTTTTTTTTAGCCTTAAATCAATAAATTCTTGAATATTCTTTATAAAAACCTTTTTTTGTTTAATTTCTGAAAATATTGGAATTCTTGAAATTCTTGAAAACACGAGTTATTAAGGAGGTTTATCTGATTTTGAGTTTATTTGGGAAGTCTTTGAAATATTTATCACATGTAAAGTGTCATAATTGTCTACGTCATATCCTCAGTAAAATGAGCCTAGCTTCACTGTTGTCGAGATATTAATCGGCAAAGTAGAGTATTTTAACACGGCACCTTATGGGATGGGCACGCGGGACACAACGTTTCATAACTTTGAAGATACAATTGGCGTTTTTCTGAAAAACTAATGTTATTAATATCAGTAATTATATAATTATATATATATATATATGCTAGGGGGGGTTCCCCCTACTACTCGCTTCGCTCGTCAACCCCTTAATTTAATGAGAAAGTTATCTGTTACTAAATAATAAATTCATCAATAAATGGAATCTTATAAATTTATTTATCTCTACAATTTTTCTCTTCTAAATATTGTCAAACTACGGAAGGTCGTAGCATATCGAAAAATCATTATA
>JAWWEO010000001.1:4446577-4508075 GCA_035582975.1 Ormyrus labotus | reverse complement strand
TTAGCTCGTTGCTACCTAATCTTATTTTCTGCTACCTATTTCCTAGGTAAGAAATGTTTTCTATTTCTACCAGGGTAATCAGTGGTCGAAAAAATGCCAGTGGTACAAAAGCCGATGGATTCTTTTATAACGAAATTATTAGTGATGTATATTAGCAATATTAAATAGAATTATTTTTATCTTTTCGCATTTTATATAAATATATACTTTATTTTTAAAATTTTTTGCGTGCAATTGAATTAAATTACATTTGAGAGTTTTCGTGATTTGATTACTTCCCAAATGAGTTTTGAGACGTGGCTTTTAGAAGCTGTTTGAAAGGCGTTGAAAATGCGAACGGGAATTTGATATAATATGATGTATTGATAATTTATGGTAATTAAAGTGCTTTTGAAAGAGTATCAATCTGGGTTAAAATACACATTGAACTTCTTCCAGTGAGATTAATGGCGCCGATAAGTCGAGATTACAAAATTCAATGTTCGAACACTAAACTCTTCGACGCCGATTTCGAATCACCAAGCAGAATTTTTAACTTAAATTCATTGATAATTTTAGTTTCAAATACAACATATTTTAATTTGAAAATTCTTTTTATTCAAAATATTACTGTAGCTCTGAATAAAAATGAAAAACTATATATAAACAATGATATTCTTTGCTGTATTTTACGTTTGCGTTCTAAGCGTCAATGATTTACTTACCCTATATATTTAAAAAAAAACTGCTTCTATCCTCCTCTTTCTCCGAAGCATCAGTCATAAAAAAAAGCCAGCCCTGCGGGCAGTTGGTATATCGCATCTCCCTGCAATCGCAGCTCCGTCAAAAAAAAAAGATAAAACGTTCCCGCAACAAATCGCGCTTCCCTCCCCCCCCGCCGTCGGCGATAAATTAGCCCGAGATAAAGACACTTCCTAAGCAGGGAAAGTAACCCGGCGATTATCAGATAATTCCGGGGCGCTTTGGAAATTTTCGGCACGTCCCGGCGAGAGCGAAGGCGGAAGGAAAACTCGGGTACCAGATTTTTATCGGGCCGATCGATCGATCGCTCTCTCTCCGAGCTGGCGGCAATGAAAACGTTAAGCTCGCCTTGGGCTTTAAAGAGTTTTTATATGCGAGCCTCGGCTCTGCTTTGGGGGTGAAAGGCTCGAATGGAAACGGGGGAGGGAGGAGATAATGCGGTGCGTTTTTTTTTTTGGGGGGAGGAAGCGCGGGGGATACTTTTGCTTTATGTCTGGATTAATAAGCCTGCGGTTATGTTAATGGAATGATTATGTATTTGGAAAATTTGGCAGTGAAGAAATATTTATAAGAGACTTTGATTTGGCGTTTCGTAAAATTTAGCTGTTTAATCTACTTTATGCCAAAATTATTTTCGCTCGAAATTTTGTTCGTATAAATGAACGTGCATGAATTATGCATGCATGTACATAATAATAAAGGTTGAAGAACGGGTACTCGAAAATCAATTAATCAAACGTACTTGAAGTTATAATTGTATTTTTATAAAAACGTTTACTTAAGGCTTCTTGTGACACTTCTTGTGTTGTTGAGCTAACACAAATTTCTTCTCCGACAAATGTTTAGTTAGGAATACGTTTGTTTCAAGTTGTTGAAGTGAATTTTCATTTAAAAAAGCTCAATGAAAATCATTTTACGGAAATCTTTGCTATTAGGAAAAATGGTGTACTTAAAAATTTAATCTGAGCAATAGTAAATTAACTGTTTTTTTTTAATAATAAACTTCATCTTTACAACTACGTTTAATAAGGAGAATTAACATACTAATATTTTTGTACCCTCCAATATTATATACCACAAAAAAACCACTTTCTCAAGTCGTTACTACAACAATTACACCTATTCCACCTTCCGAATTCAATCTCAAAACTCAAAATCTGCTCAGCCCTCCTCGAATAATCCCCCTCCCTCCTCCGGCCCGAACCGCCGAGCCCGCAGCCCACAGTCGATTATTGCACTGCGCGACGTCTTTGGCGAAAGACACATCGCTCGGAGCTCGGCTCGAAGGTCGCGGAGAAAAAGCAGCCGCGAGAGCAGCGGCGGCGCGAATTAATATGCCGCTCGCGCTTTGCATACCGCGGACTCCGCCTGCGTTTGCCGCTCCGCGAGTTTTCGACGTCGCCTCGCCGACGATTCGAAGAAGGCACCGATGAGGTGTAGAGAATGCGTTCCTCTTTTTTTCTCCGCTCCCGCGGGAGGTTGGTACTGGCTTCTGCAGTAGGGATCGGCGCTGCATTTCGGGGGGGCGAAGGTGCGCGGGACGGTTTGAGGAGCGTTCGTCGGCTGCAGTTGGCAAAGAGATTGATGTGGGCTCGTTTGAATTTCTAATTGAGCGTCGATAGGCGGCTGTTGCATTTTTTAGCATACTGTTATCTATGGCAATATTGGGTGTAGGCTTGAAAAAGGTTTGCGCCGGTTTGCACGCCGAGGAAGAAACGTAGTAAAAATTACGAATAGTCTTGCAATGCCACCACAGACTGTCGAAACCCTAAAGATTACTATACTGTTTGGTAAATTTACCTATAAAGTATGGTAATTTTTTTTGTTTTAACAGTGTGATAGCCTGACTGGGCAGTATGGTAATTTTTACTAAACTTTTCTCTCGGTACCTGTTTGCACAGATTCTTTCATGATTTACTTTGTAAATTTAAAGCAGTGAAAAATCACTGATAAGCAGTGCATATGAATTACTTTCAAAAGTCAAAAGTAGGTCACTGATTAATAGTGAATATGTACTACAACAAGCAGTGAAAAGATTCACTATTAATTAGTTATATATTCACTGATTTTTCAGGCAGTAAATGTTCACTACAAAGGTAGTGATTGTTTTAACTGCATTTCTCAGTTAAAATGTATTCACTAGCTAAATAGCGATTATTTTCAGTGAAAAACGCCGTCACTGTCCAAATCAGTGATATTTTCACTGTCTTAAATATAGAGAGTCTCATTTGGGTTTGGATCATTGTACGGTGATGTATGAGAAGAAAATAATTGTTGTTTCGCTACAAAAAAACTCTGCATTTATTGTACCAGTAATATTCGTCTTTAAGCCTTTCAAAATTTAGGCTTAAAAGTATAACCGACTATCTGCGAAGTTTCTAATTACCAAAATAATCAAACACAGATAAATTATTACACACTGGAAATAAAAACCTGTTTTTTTCGCCCGAGTCTATCGATATTCCATCCTACTTCCATCGTCGGTCGTTAAATTTTCCTGCAATTAAAATAGAAACTTTAATTTATTCAGATGTATATAAAATACCGAAATATTGTAAAACAAAGTTAATTAACAGCATCGCTATTAATCAAACCGTACATTAATACACGCTCAAAGAGCCCCGAACGCGCGGTAGTTAAAATACGAGATTAATAAAGCCCGATAAGCAGCTGTAAATTGATACTCTGGGAAATAATTAAGTTGAGGCGGGGGATCAGCTACAAATTTCATTAAATTGCCGTATTTACGGCGTTTACCCCCGACGCGCGACGAGTATCAAACTCTCGCCTGCACTGTTTTATATAATATTAAATAAAGAAAACGGTTATATCGGGGCAAAAATAGCTCCTGGGAATTTAGTATGAACAATCTTTTACCGCGCGCGAAGGAGTTTGAGGCAAACCTTGATTAAATATTTAACGGTCTCCGGACGGTCTTGCGGGAGGTATTATTACTTTGGAGGGAACAATGTTGGGCCACCATTTTTTATTCAATGCCCAAATATTGGACGTAATATCTGGCTAATTATCTTACGTGCATGGAGAGTTCTTACGATCGATACGGTTTAGGGATTCGAAAACAAGATAAACTGTTTTTCCGCGGCAAACATTGAAAGTAGTGTGTATATCGCAACGGAATACAAGGAAGGAAAACACAATCAGCCGCCGTTTCGTAATATAAACTTTGGAACAACGTTCGTAAAAAAGTTTAATATGTAATTCCGCGCGGAAGCCCAAAAAACCGTCCGCATTCCGAGTCCCCAAAAAACTAGTTTCCCCGAGTAAAATATCCAGCTTACAACGAATCCCAGCGTATTTTCGGCTTCAAAAGTAAAAGAACCGTCCGTCGCTCGTCTACATAATATAATGCATAACAAAGCAGAGACTCGGCCATAGACGAGCAGCGCGGCGAGAGAGATACTTTCGTGACATATCGTCCGCGTTTATCGCACGCGCGAGCATATTGCGAAAAATGCGCGCCGGCTCTTCTCGTTGCGCAATTCGCAAAAAAAGAAGAACGAGTCTCGAGCCGGGGATATATATATATATAGGCTTTGTTCGAAATTTTTGTGAAGCCCGCCGGGCGCTCGATTTGTTTGGTTGTACTTTTGGTGGTGCTTGGAAAATACTGAAATTTTATGTTTTTATGTAATATTAGGATTTTTTGTAGTTTCTTATCGGCGAGCACTAATTTCCTTTATAAATATGCAAATTCTTAGAAGCTTAACGAAAGACTCTATTGATTTGCGTTTTTTCTTTTCAAGTTTTTAAATTGCAATCGGAATAATCACGCAATTATATTAACATAATACAGTAATTTTAATAACCGAGTAACAAATAAATGGAAAGCTCAAATAAAGCACATCCAAGCGTCTCCCTTCGCCGCGACGTAATTACAGATACTATCAATAATAAATTGCACGCCTCCCTCGCGTCTCGTCTTCCGCAAAAACAACCTCAAAGCCGCGTAAGAAAAAAAAAGTCGCTAAATTACATCATCTCGAAAAAGTAGTCTCCAGATAATTCCGTCCGAGATTTCTCCGGCACCGATACGACCTACTTGAAAAAAAAAAAAAAAAGAAGGAAAAAAAAATTTTTTATCACATCGTCCCGAAGCCTCAAAGCAATCGTCGTATCGGAATTTTAAAATTCCGACCCCATATTCATAACTCCGCCTCTCGCGTACACACAAACTTCCTTCCAAGTGGGTCGTCGTCGTCGTCTTCGTCTTCGCGCGCATGAATATTTACGAATTTGAATTTCTGATCGTCGCATCCCCGCGGAGACGCGGCGGTGATAAAAGCTGCGTGGCTCTGCTGGGACGATCGGCGTTTAAGCGACGGTTCGTTAGTTTATCAATTTGCTCGGGGACTCGAAATGTTGGGCGCGCCAATTTGGTAATTAAAATCGGTTGGACGGGAGGGAAAGTTCGGACTGTCAGCCTACTTTTGTTTGTTGCGTTTGGGTGGAATGTTGCTTGGGCGAAGTGTGGATGTATTGAGTGACGGAAAAATGATTGGTTTTGTTTATTTTAATTTGATTTTTAAATTGACAGTTTCAGAAGAGTTTGTCATTTAAAAAGAATTATTAAAAAAAACTCTTTTTATTGATTAATAAATTGTTTATAATCTAAAAGCTAACATATTTTTAATAAATATTCCGCCACTTTATTTTTTTAAGAAAAGAATTTTATCACCTTCGTTTATCTAAAAGGAAATTTTATGCTCAATTTTTGTTAAAAAAAAACCAATTTCGTCAAAACGATATTATGTCAATATGTATATTAGTTATACTCATTACTATTTCAAATTTTCATAATACTTGTCTTGCACTGCTAATTGGTGAAAAATTATTACAGTTTTTGTGTCTTACGTATTTAAAACCTTTTTTCGATACAACAATACTTCACTTAAGCCGCCTTTAAAATTTAAATTTTAAATGCACAACGATGCTATCTCAAGATTATTTAGTTTCCCATTTTCAAGCAAATATTGTCCATAATCCATTTTTCATTATCCTTAAGTACAGTAACAAGTATAAAATTATACATAAAACTGCATGTATAATTTATACAATAGAAAAACAATAATTTTTCATGAATTTTTCTGTTGCCATCATCTTCCTGCATTTAAAATAAGAAAAAATATTTGTAGCTAAAGCTCCATTAATCAATAAACAAAGGCTTTACAATTTATTTTTTAACTATTCAGAAATCTGGTTTACACTTCGCCCTTGAACCCGGAGGTACAAACTTAGCACTCTAATCTCCCTCCCATCGCAAACTCATAGCGAAATCCCAAAATCCCAAAGAAACTTACCGCACCCACAAACTTAACACTCTCCCTCCGAAACTACCACCCGGACAAAACCCCCAAACTCTCCCTCCGCAACCCTTCCTCGTCCTCCACCCCCTCCCTCCGTTCACCGCGCGATCGTCCGCCGCGCGGCATCGATAAACGCGCGCGGCGGCTCTCTATTTTCGCCTCCGCTCGGCGTTTCCCACGCGCGTAAGCTCGTGCATAATGCAGGGCTTTATAAGCCGGGACACACGGCCTTTGACTCGGCCGGTGCGGTGAGTCGGTTTCGCGTGCCCTTTTCGCGAGCTCTCGCGGGGATGCTCGAGGCAAAGGAGGACCGGCCGCCGCCGCTGCTGCGGGATCGGAGCGACGTTGAGGGCCTGCCGGCTAATTAGCTGGCTTTGGGGGAGGTGTTTTTTTTTTTTGCTTTTTCCTCGCTTTTGGGTGGGTGGGAGACGTGACGCGGGAGACGGCGCTTTTTTCTGGCTTCTCTGATAAGCCGATTAATTTCTTTGCTGTTAATTGTTGTTGCTTTGCAGTTGCGGTTGTAGATATGATCGGGTGCTAAATTGAAAAATGTCAGTTTTGTTATTAAAAATATTTAGAGTTTTACAGCTAACTGTGAAAGATATAAAAAGATATTTTCCGAAAAGTTTGTAAAAACGTCTTCTTGAATTTTCTCCGTCTCTGTTACAAAAAAAAATTGTTCTTTTGCCTTCTAATTCCGAAGATGAACTTTGCAAAATTAAAATAATTTTCTCCATACTCATAAATAACGAAGAAATTATTCTCCGCAATTCGATGATTTCCACAAATTTAATTTAAAATAAATGCAAAGTAAACTGCAGCTCTGAAAATATGGGTCAATACCAACCGCTTCGTACCGCTATTAAATTTCAATCTCCTGAAAAATGCACATATAACCCGACACACAGCTCTCAAACGCAACAAGAAACCGAGGTAACCGCTAAAAGTCCCATTTCAGGATGCCTAATTAATTGAATTAGCGTATTATTTCCCTCCCTGCAAAAACTGTGCACGAATATCGATTGCCCCCCGCCGTCATCCTTGAATAATCGCAGGAAACGTCGAGCCCCGTTAATTAAATCATCCGCGGCTCCTTCCTGCAAAGTCCTTCAATTCGCAGACGGTAGATTTCCCATCCAGTCGACGGAAGAAGAGCTCGGGAATCGAGAGGAGCTTTTTCCAAGGCGGAACTTTGCCCGCTGATCGATGTTCCGCGCCTCATCGCGAGGCAGGAACTTATATATATATATATATATATATATATATTGTTTCGACTAGTATCTCGAGTGCGAAGGTCTCGGCTCTCTGGCTTTCTTTTTTTTTTTTTTCAATTTCGACGAAAGTTGCCGGGCGCGATTTGGGAACTGCGGAGGATTTTGAAATATTGAAATTGAAAAGCGACGGTGGCTTAGAAAAGTGCACCGAGAGACTTTTAGTCTGGAGTTTTCTTTCTTATTCTTGTATAGATGAATACCGCTGGAATGCTCAGTAGATTGCATTTTGGATTCTTTAACGTAGAAAGTGTTTTTAACTTAATTAAAAGCATTAAAAAACGGTTTAATGCAATCCCGAAGTCAGTTTTCGAATATTCAAAACTTGTTGGAAACACCATCTTTTTTAGTAAATTTAGATTGCCTTTATATAATCGATAAAGTTAATTTAAAAATCGGTGCCAATTCATTGGCATGTAGATTCCTCAAAACTACTTTATCTCTCCTACACAGAAAAGATTTTCCATCAAAAATTACCTTGAAAACCACGGTAATCTAAGGGCAGAACTACCTTATAATAAAAATTATGAATCAGATTAAATTTTAACGTGACAGCGCGGTAAAAAATATGGTAACATGATAAAATTTCGATACAAAAACTAATAAAATTTGATGTCACGTACAATTAAAAATTATAAAATAAAAATTCAAATACGCCCCGAGTTTACCATCTTTTTCATTGCAATTTTTAATAGAAAATTTTGTCTGTGTATAATTATAGTAACAGTTCAAATATGCATATTAATGCAGAATTTTAAAAATTATTTGAATAAAATTAAATAATTAACAGATTTTAAAATTAGTTATTCATAAATAAACTATATTGGTCGCATTAATGTAAATAATCACAAGCTTCTCAATTTCAACAATTCAAATACAGCAAATCTTGGCGCTTTTTCTATATTGACCAATCAAAACGAAGCCTTTAGATGCTTCAACGTGGCGGCTCATCGCTTTTTTAAGAAGGGATGATGATGATTTTTCTAAAATTTTTTATTTTTAAACGTCTGAAAATTTGGTTTTTGAGCCAAAAAAAAAAGAAATTTTGTTTCAAATAAAAATTCAGATCGATCAGTGAAATGGTTCTTGAGAAATCTTGCTTTTTGAAAAACAACATTTCGAGATAATCGCGTTTAAAGTTTCGGCACCTTTTTGTCACTGCTAAAATTAATTTTGCGGAGTTACATAGAGTCATCGATTCTGGGCCCATAAAGTGTCTTTTCTGCATCTGCAGCCGCCTCCAGGATGTCGATTTGATGATGCCTACGTGTTACTACTCGAAGTAGTAATGGCGCGACAGAAAAAAAGGCGACTACACAAATTTGTTTTAAATTAATTTTATTTTTAAATTCTAGCTGACTTGCCAGTTTGACGATCGGACGTCGAATGTACATTAGTTATTTTTTCCTCGCTTCCCTTGATTAATTATTGTCATGACGACGAAAATACAAACAGTTTCTATGACAATAAATACATAGTTTTATTCTTTTTTTTTTTAATTTCTTTTATTTTATTTTGATTATCTACCATCTCTCTCTCTCTCTTGCACCTCCTTTTCTCTCTTTTTCTCACCTCCTCTCTCTTTCACCTCCTTTCTCTGTCTCTTTCACCTCCTTTCTCTCTTTTACCTCCTTCTCTCTCGTTCCTCCTTACTCTCTTGCACCTCCTTTTCTCTCTCTCTTTCACCTCCTTTCTCTCTTTTACCTCCTTCTCTCTTGCACCTCCTTTTCTCTCTTTCTTTCACCTCCTTTCTCTCTTTTACAAGGGAAGCGAGTTACATTTATTTTTTTAATATGTGACGATTCCGGAACACTACGAGTTATCCTTCTTTCTCTACTTGCTCCTTTAGCGCACTGCTCGACGAGCGTCACGCACTTCTTGTCCACAAAACCCGCTGGTCCCAAGCCGAGAAATCTCATTGTCAAGATAAACCGTCTGCTTAGTTCGTATAAATGTTTCACCGTAAAACACGAGCTTATTTTTCACTGTACACACAGTTTTCACAAATTACTGCAATTTTGAAGCCAAGTCCTCGCGATTCTATTGGTGGAAATTTTACATCACCGGCACAAGATTTGCACTTCACGCAATGCGGAAGAGTCTTAAATACTAAGAAAAAATTCAGGATCCGATATTCGACCGAATGATCAACCAGCAATTTATGTCATCACTGAGTTTCAATTTTTTCCGAGACGTACTATCATTGGTTTCTACTATTTTTGGATTAAAAAATTGTTTCCTTTTTCTCTGTCTCGATTTTTGCACAATTTTTTCCGATTGAATTTCACAAGTAACTTTCGATTTCATATTTATTTTAGTATACTTTTCAAATGCATTAAAACCGTATAAACTGAATGAAACAGCGCGATAATTAACTTTCAATATTGTCTTTTGAAAAGCCTTTATACTAACGGTTCGGGGGCTTAGAAATGAAGCAGATCTTGGTAAACACACAAAAATCAATAGTAAATAATAGTAAATACAAAAATCATAAATCAAGATCCAACCATTCATAATAGAGCGCGACGCGCGGTTTCGCACTCGGAGGTAGAGCACTGTTAATATCTGTAATTGTGACTCTAGTGCTCAGACCTCTATAAAATTTTGAAAATATATTCTCAAGAGGATGTACTTTAAGAAAATGCAATAAAAAAAATTTTCGATTTTTTTTCGGCCAACACAAGTAGATATAACCCCTTAAGATTTCCTAATAGTTTTCCAGTGCATAAGTTAATTCTTTGAAAAATGCTGTTGTAATGTTAATTAGAAATTTAAGTGGAAATGATGGATTGTGTAATGGTACTAGATTAAAAAATATTGAATTATTTAAATATAACATTAAAGCAGAAGTTATAACTGGGAAAAAAGATTCAATAGTTTTTATACCTAGTATCATTTTAGATACTTGTGGACATACGTCTTTACCTTTTATATTATATAGAAGGCAATTTCCAATTGTTTTAGTATTCGCAATGACCATTAATAAATCACAAGGTTAAAGTTATGAGACTAGACATTTATTTGAATAAACCATTGCTTTTACACGGGCAATTATATGCAGCAATTTCAAGATCGAAAAATGCAAATAAAATTATTCAAAATAATACCGAAAATAAGGATGAAATCAAAAATATTGTACGTGATGAAATATTGTAAATTTTACGTAATAATTCATTTTAATGTAAAACTGAAAATAAAAATGAAATCAAAAATATTGTAGGTGATGAAATATTAAAAATTGTATCGTATATGATATTAATTAATTTTAATGTGAATCTTAAAAAACGACATCAAAATGCAAAGCATAATTTTTATGAAACATTTCAGTGTTTATACTGTAAAAAAAAAATTAGTAGAAAAGATAATTTAAGAATTCACCTAATAAAACTCATAAAAATATAAATGTTAAATCAAATATATGATTAATAAAATAAATTATGATAAATTATCAAAATTTTTTTTTTCATATAAATATAGTTTTCAAAAAACACGAAATTGGGGAATCGCCCCGCTAGTTATTATTTAATTTGAATTTATCAACATATTCACTCTCTTTTTTTTATACCAAAAGTCTTAAACGCGATTTTAAACAATTTTTGCCTTAAACATTTTTTTCGTCGCAACAAAGCTTCCTCCTGGAGGAAACAATTTGCTAAAACCCACTTAACACAAAAGAATCACAAACTAAACCAAAACCAGATTTCTCAAGCTAAACGATACGGAAAGTTGTCGCGATAAATTTTGCAAAAGAAGCTTTCCAAGCAGCCCCCAAAGGAAAAGAGGTAAACTCATGCACGTACTTCTCGCGGGGTCTATTGTTAAAGAGCCGCCACGCAACGTTCGCTCGGCGCAAGTTCAAGATCTACGTCGGATCAATTTCACCTTCAAAGGGAAGGCGAGACCTCGGTATAAGTAACGCCCTTCCTCTTTATTCCGCGCTCGCCGACTTTAACCGGGTTCGGGTCTCGCCTGTTTTTCTCCGCGCGGTTTATATATACATCGATCGCATTCCCGATTAAGCTGTAATTCGGTCGGGTAAGTTTTTGAAATTATGGCTGTTTAAAAACTCGAGATTGGAGGAAACAATTACGGCGATTAGGTTTTCATTGCGGAAGAAGCTCGTTGTATGTCGGACTTAATTGAAGAATAAAGGCACGAGAAGCTGAAGCATTTTGAATGTAATTATTTTGCTGTCATAATCGATGATTTTATTTCACAAAAAAATCTGGGTATTTAATAAATCTGTTAACTTTATAATATGCTTTTAATACAGTATATATCGTATAATTTATGTACTGATTTTAATTCGTATTTTTATTCCTATTTTTTATCCGAGATAAATTATTCACCCTTTTACATAAACGAAGATATGTATACGCATAAATAAAAACCTATCGCATACAAGATTATATAAAACAAATGTCCATACGATATCAACGCACCACCACACCCATTCGACCAACCACAGCCTTCAGCACTCCTAACGCAAATCGCGAGCCTTCCGAAACCCGCGGAAGCCCGAGAAAGTAAGACTCCTCGTCGCAGCGGCGGACGAAGAAGAAAAAAGTCAAACGCGCGCGTAAACCGTCGATCGATCTCGTCTGCAGTCGGTCCGTCGGTCGTGGGGGCGGTGGGGGGGGGGGGGGTGATAAAAATCGCCCAAGGTCCGGGGGGCAATAACGCGCAGGCGTATATGTGTATAAAAATGAAATTCGGCCCTCCGACGAGCGATAAGGAGCATCACCTGCGACCTCCGGGCTGCGCTGCTTAGAAATCGAGCTGCTGCTGCTTTGTTTTCCCGGGGGAGGGGACGTCGCTTCGGTTTTCTGGATGGGGAGCTTTGTGGTTTTCGACGGTTCTTTTATACGGCTTCGAGCTACAGCGAGCATGGAGATTTGGGGAAATTCGTGTGGGCATTTTGATGATGAGATGGAAAATTAAGAGCAAAGCGATTTGGTAAAGATTTTGCACGGGAATCGATATTGTTGAGTTGGTGATTTGTAAATAGTCACTAGTTTGAATATTCTCAAATATTCTATAACCGGTACTATCTAGTTTATTGGCTGTTGTGACAATTAATGCATTTTTATATAAAAAAAAGAAAAACACTAAAGATTATTTAATAAAATTATTCTTCATATAAAATTAAATAAAATCAAACTAAAATGTATTTATAATATACTTTATCATCTACCATCATTATTATTCAATCTTTTTAAGTAAATCCGTCAGGATAAATAAAGTTCAATTTCACACGTAGTATATCCTTTCAAAGTGTTTACTACTTATTTTCTACTAGAATTTAATTGGCTTGAAAATGTTATTTTCAGAGCTCTCTATTTCTAATCTAAATAAATTTGCATTAATCCTCCCAGACAGTCGGAAATAGCTAAATATAAAAATCCTGAAAAATCAAGATTCACCCATAAAAACCAAAATACAGTCCCAGCCGAAATAATTAATTTCACATCCGGAAAAGGTCAACAACTCATCCGAAATTCCTCACCCAGGCGATCGCCCAAAAACCGTAGCATCAAACCAAACACCATCCCGAATCATCCAATAACCAATTAATATTTCACCCCTGCACTCGATTAACCCCCCACCCCTCCCCCTCCTCGAGGTGGTAGCGGAAAAACTCTCAAACTCCATCGAGCCGAGAGAGGGAGCAAGAAAAAAAAAAAACTGCCGGGGTAAATGCATGACCGGAAGCTTAAGCGGGCGCGGAGGAGTGTGTGGCAATTTCTCGGCTTTCAAAGAAAACACAGGGACTCAAGTGTCGCTCGCTCGTTTTTCTGCTTGCAGGTTGACGCACCCCAACATCGTCCAGCTGCTCGAGACCTTCGAGGACAAGCACAAGGTCTACCTCGTCATGGAGCTGTGAGTATACGTGTATATACGTTTGAAAATTGATAAGCGCGCGAAAAACTCGTGTATGAGAGTGTTGGCGATCGCCGCAGCCGGATTCGGGATAAACAAGCGGGAGAGATTTATTATCGGGGCCGATTTTTTTTTTTCTTTTTTTCGCGGACGCCCGGATTCGTGTCAGTAAGAGCTGCGGCCGCGTTATTGAACTCTCTCCCCGCTGAGATAAGCGGAATGAGTTCGATGAATAATGCAGAGAGAGGCTCTGCTTCGGCTTTTTTTTTTCTATCGAGGCGATTCGGTGGGGCGTGAAATTGCGGGGGGGAGTTTAAATAGTTAGTTTTACGGGAGGGTCTCAAGTGCGGAGGGATAATTAGACGATTTACGCGTGCATCGAGACGGTTAAAGTTTAACTGCTATTACCCCGAAGAAAAAGGCCGCTGATTAAGGGGAGAGAGAGATGCGCTTTTTTTAAATTGCCGTAAAATTAAGTGATTTATGCTGCTTGTTGATGGGTTTCGGTGTTTTTGTTTCTGCGAAATTTAAAAATATACTATTTTCATCGAAGTAATCGGAAACGTTTTTGAATAATTTCGTATCTTAAATATTAGATTATCCTACGACTTTAATCAATGACTAACTGCACGTTCGGAAGAACATTTCTGATTCAACCTCCAAGATACATTTCTGAAGAATACAAATAAAACGAATACCGAGAACAATGCTTTCTGCGAAAGTCAATAATAAATTAATGATACTCAATTGATCAATGTTAACCTTCGTAAAATTATGTATTTCTTCCTTTCCTTACTTTACACTTTACCGCTCGTCAAAAACTTTTTCCCAATTCGTCTCGCCAACAAACAGAGAAAAGCACAGAAACCAACGTAAAACACTAATCTCACCCCCTGTAAACCTCCGCTTCCAGAGTGACGGGCGGCGAGCTGTTCGACCGAATCGTCCAGAAGGGCTCGTACACGGAGAAGGACGCCTCGGGGCTGATACGGCAGGTGCTCGAGGCCGTGGACTACATGCACGACCAGGGCGTCGTGCACAGGGACCTGAAGCCCGAGAACCTGCTCTACTACAGCCCCGACGAGGACAGCAAGATCATGATCAGCGACTTCGGCCTCTCCAAGATGGAGGACTCCGGGATCATGGCCACTGCCTGCGGTACTCCCGGTTACGTCGGTGAGTTCGTCGATTTTGGGAATTTTTTTTTAACCCTTTCAATCAGAGGGCAGATCATTAAATTTACTTGTATAATAGGGTAAAGTATATTTCGAGGTTTAAATGCTTAATTAAGCTTCGTTTTTACTCAAGTAATTATGTGCAAATCAATGTTAGACTTTCTGAATTTTTGCAAAGATTGAAATCAAATAATTATAAACTTTTTCAGATGACACGGTTTAAGAGCAATTAGTGTACAATTTTAGATCTTTCTACTTACAAGCAATTCTTTTCCTATCCGAATGATTTTGCACGTATATGTCTACTTTTATTAAGAATTTCTAAAAATGTTACTTCGAATTTAATCTCACAGTTCAATCGTCTCAAATAGAATGTACCTATTAAAAGTTTAATTAAAATCAAATTTTTACTAGAATATCTAATGTAATACATTCTATCATTACACTTAATATCAATACTTTATTCTAAATAATAAAAAAATCTCAAAATAAATCTCGACTTTATTCCTTGCAGCACCGGAAGTTTTGGCTCAGAAGCCATACGGCAAAGCGGTGGATGTGTGGAGCATAGGTGTCATATCCTATATTTTGCTCTGCGGTTATCCTCCGTTTTACGACGAAAACGACGCCAACCTCTTCGCGCAGATACTCAAAGGTTCGTTTTGTAAAGAAACCTCGTCTTTAATTGCTACGATCGAGAAGCCAATTATTGATCCCGATGAAAAAAAAGAATTTGGTTTGAACGATATATATTCATTATTTTTAAAACTGGAATGCTTTTCGAAGGATTTCTGTATCTTGGAATGGCTTGCTTTTTGAATATATTATAATCAACTCACTGTTTTGGAAACTCAGAATGATAAAAAAGGAGTTTACCAAATCTATTACTTTACACACTGCCGTAAGCTCGTTTTAAAAACCATAAATCTACAAAAAAGCACCCTTCAAACTATATATGTATACTCTTTAAAATAATTACAAGATACGAAGCACCACTTTTCTATTACTCTCCACCCGATTTTTCCGACCTACCGCTGTACATCAACTTTACGCTTATCTTTAAAAAAAAGAAAATCTTCCGAGCTCCTTTTCCAATTAAACGAAGGCACTCTCTCTCCCGTCCCCCGGCGAAACGGATCGATAATAAAACGAGAACACACTTTTTGCGAGCGCAGGTGAATTCGAGTTCGACCCGCCGTACTGGGACGACATCAGCGACTCGGCCAAGGACTTCATCAGCAGGCTCATGTGCGTCGACGTCGAGAAGCGCTACACGTGTAAACAGGCCCTCGGACATCCCTGGTAAGTGCCCGAGCCCCGAAAAACCTCGTCCTCGCTTTCCCCCGGTTCCCCCGACGATTCCGAGAGATATGTTCGACGATGTTCGCGGACGGATTGCAGGGTTCGGAAACGGAGGGGTTTTTTTTATTGAAACTATGTAATGATTTTTCGGTTAATTCATTTAGTTTTTTGGTAACTTTGGGATTTGATTTTGATTGTATAATCAGTATGTGGTTTGAAAAAAAAACGCGAAAGATATATTGGAACGGCGAGCTTTTATTTGTTCGGAAAGAAGTTGGTATAGCTTTGCAGAAAACCGATCTAAATTCACGATTTATCAAATGTATATAAAATGGGACGCTATATAAAAATGATTCTGTACTCGAGATCAAGAAAATACGACTTGCGTCAATGAAGTTTAAAAATAGAATAAATCTGAAGAGGGACATAATTCGATTTAGAAATACGAGTTTTAATAACATTTCAAGTATCTTTTTAACCAAGAAAACCAGACTGCGAAATCCTTAATGATCGACGACAAGAACTACACAGTTCGAATTACAATTCCTTAAAAAAAAAGAAAACAAAAAAAAAGAAAAAGAGTTCAAATGTGGAAACGAACTATTGAGGAATGAGAAAATAAAAGAGAGATGTAGCAGCCCAGTAAGTAGCGTCGCACATATTATAAGCATCGACGATCTCAATTCATTCTAAACCAGACATCTGAATGTTTTGTCCAAAGCCATATGTGTTACTCTAACAATTCTTTGTGCGTACACACATACACACACTTTCTAAGCTATATCGATCTTAATAATCAACTTCCATTGGCGAACCTTATGCTGCTCTTTATTACTATGCGACAGTCATCTCCTTTCTTTGATCTTATCTGTTTCTCGAGTCTTGTTGCGTCACTGTTGTTTAAAAATTTGCTCTCAAAGCGCCTTTGTTGCTCCCCCCATTTGTTTTTCCTGCTCATTGAGTTGCAGTAGGAGCGAATAAAGTATATTATATGCTCGGAGTTTGAACAAAGAGTGAACATATTTGATAAAGGTGGAACTTTTGGAAACTTTGTTTTGTACATTTGTAAGAAAGTATCGCAGTAGAATATTTGAGTATATAAATTCATTCTTGTACAAGTTTTGTTCACGAAAAAGATTTTTGCTCTTGTTTTACGTTCGACGTGAAAAAACCTGCTCCCGCATGAAAACTATATATATTATACTGTTTCATTCTATTGCGAGAGGCTAAACTTTTGCTTGATATTTGGTGTGGAAACTTGATACTTGAACGTACCGTTTTTAATGTGAAAGTAAATTTGTAAAAAAAAAAGTATATTAAAAATTTGAAAACTTGTAAATCCGTTTTTCTCGAATCAAGCATGAAATTGGAACGAAAAATTTCTCACCAAATTTCTCATCATTCTATTCGAAAGCAGTCCATAAACTTTGAAAACTAACAAAAATCAATTTCATGTTTGATCAACTGTACCTCTCCATTGAATATCGCAGCTTGGGTAAACTGCAAAATAAGTGTCTGTACCCGTATACATACTAACAGCCCTACAACTTTGAATGTTCTCTTACCTCAGCCCAACCCCCCTCTCTCTCGGGTGCTCCCCAAAGAGTGCAAGGCTAACCCCCCGGCCTGATTTCTCATTGCAGGATCAGCGGCAACGCGGCGAGCAACAAAAACATCCACGGTACGGTATCGGAACAACTTAAAAAGAACTTCGCCAAGTCGAGGTGGAAGGTTAGTACTCGTTCCCGATAGAACACAGCGCGTCTGACCACGTCTTGTGTTTTCTCTCTTTGTTGTGTATGTTATTGCGGGGCGGGCCGCAACTCCCCCCGGCACCCACCGCCGCGCGCTCTCAGGATCAGGCCAAGGAATGTCTCCCTGTTGTCTCATGGTTGCAGCAAGCCTACCACGCGACGACCGTCATTCGCCAGATGCAGAGGCTCGCTCTCAACAGCAGCAACAATCCAGCGAGCAGCAGCAGCACCAGCAGCCCTCAACCTCAGCTGGGCCCAGGTTCGACAGGCCCCTCAGGCGGAGCGAGCCCGAACCACCGGATTCACTGAGGCTCTTCCACGAGCCGCCGGCCAGTCCCCAGAGCGAGTCCGTCCGGATGTGTCGACGCTTCCGTTTACGCCGTCACCGATTGGTCGTCGTCGCGGCTGGACTCTCATCCTCGACCTCCTCGTCGGCGGCTTCCTCACCCACCCAGCAGCAGCAGCAGCAGCAGCAGTGGCGCAGGCCGAGGCTGACCATGACGATGCTCAGCGGCGCCAAGGGCCAGAAGCTCTGGGCGAGCGTCCTCGCGCTGCTCAGGCTCGACCTGACGAACCTGAGAAGCCGCCGCTGGAAGCAGGAGAAGGGCTGAGGCCTCGAGCCGCTGCTTCGCCGTGGCTTATGTTTCTTTACCGACCGTCGGCAAATCGAGCTGCCGCTGCTCTATTATCTTCCCACTCTACTTCTATTTCTTATTCTTATTCTTCTCATTTTACTTCCTCGTCTTCTGCTTCTTCATCGTGCACGAGCATCCGCGCGCAAGCCGAGGGGAATGTAAAAGCGCCTGCTTTACCGGCCGGGAACTGGTTCGCGGTCGGTAATTACCGTGTACGTTTCAGCCAGTGGCATGGCTGACTTTCTTTATCGATGAAGGGGGAAGCTTTTTCTACTCGCGCACTCAAGTTCTTGCCTGTAGGATTATTAGGAGTATAACAAGCGCGTGTGTCGCAAAATCTTTTCTCTCGGCTTTTTCCTCGTATGTTCGTTTAAAAAAACGCTTCACTCTCAGAGAAGACAAAAAAAAGCACTCGTTACCGACCGAGCAACTCTTTTATTTCGTTTCCTCTCGAAACAATAGCATCCGAATACGCACACGATATTTTTGTATACGAATTGCTCGCGGTCGAGTCGTAATAGTGATCGAGAGACGGGAATTGCTTCGAACGCTGGCGTCGACCCTACTATAAGCATTATATTTGTAAGAAAGAGCGAAATATTTTTTTATCGTATCGTCGTGAAGGGAGGGGAGGGGCGGATCTCCTTCGGTTGCAAATTGGCGCAATATAATTCGCGAATGAATTCTCGTGGCTCGTCGCCTCCATTGTGCGCCACTCGAGTTTACACGGGAAGTATCGATTGGATGTATTCGCTGTCAGGACATCATTGTTGCGGCTCTATTCGCGGGGGAATTATGCCGACAGAATGTAATCTATCATCGCCTTTTCGAGGCTTTGTTGCTAAGCAATTTCCCGGCGCTGCTTTTCAATCGCCGCTCGTCGCTCGTTACGCCAATTCGCGCGAGCTTTTCGCGAATGAAAGTGCGCACGAAGCTCCTCTCTCTCTCTCTCTCTCTCTCTCTGTCTATCCTCTGTCTGTCTGTCTCTCGCCGATAAATCGACGCGTTTGCGCAATGAAGCCTCGAAAGAAACAGGCCGATGGGTATTGCTGATTAAGCGCGTAGGCGCTGCGCCAGCAGCTCGAATGTTTCGGAATGGCTTTTGTATAGTCGGTCGCAGACTTGTTTTTTAAGCACCTCGGCTCTGAAAGAGGAGAAGCGCCCGAAGTAGGTGGCTCGCGTTGGACTAGAATTCGTCGCGTGAAAGATGTTTTAATGATATTGGTAAAGGTCGAATTACGGATTATTCTTCAATGTCAGAAGGACGCGGAAAAGTACTTTATTCGATTATTTTGGATTGATTTAAAAAATTTTTCAGTACACCGCAATGCAGCAACCAAACCGATAGAGGCGCAAAAAGAGACAAAAACTTTTTTCTAAACATTCTTTAACCTTAATAAATATGCCAGTCCAATTTATCCTCACAAAGAAAACCAGTATGCGCGTTGATAACGCGTAAACATTCGAAACGCCTCTCTCTTTCAGAACTGGAGGCTCGAAAACTTGTGCAACCTTAAAACAATTTACGTTACGACACACGTGCACAGCTCGGCGCGGCCGTGTCGCGGTCAAACGCAAGTCAAAAACTGCACTCTCGTCGATGTCGCAAAAGCGGGCGGCTGTCCTTAATATCCTCCTCCTCGAGCTAACCGAACTGCGTTTTAACTAAAAACAAAAGAAAAAAAAGGCAAAAAAAAAACTAAGCTGAAACATTCCAAGCGACGATGCACGAAAACAAATTGAAGAAGAAAATTATTATCTCTCTTTTACTCTCTGTATCTTCACTGTAATGGTAAGGAACATCAAGGTGATAATATCAGCGATATATAAAGCGAGACGAGTTTTTCTGCATTATTATCAGTTGATACTACTATGTTCTATGATTGCGCTAACTATATTGTGAACGTAGACACGTCCGTCCGAAAGTCGGGCACTCTCGGGAGTATATGCTGTGTGCGAGAGCGGTTCAGTGTGTACGTTAAAATTAAGTGCTCCTTCGATTTTGTTGCCTCGGCGCATCGGGGGGAAAACTATAGCTGGGGGAGGTGGAGGAGTTTTTAAAAAATTCATGCGACGAGTCTTCTGTGTGATCGAAGGATTTAGAATTATTGATTCGATGTTTTGAGTCGTTTCGAACTCGGGTTTTTTATGTAAGGTATTTTTTATGCTTTTTTTTTATTTGTAATTATTTTAATTTAATTAATAAACTTGTTTAAAAATGTAGATATTTCTAAAAACTAAAGACATTGCGCTTCGAAAATGCCTTGGGGGGGACCTTCGAGATGTAAAATGAAGACAGTACACAGATCTGAATATCAGCCATGACCGCAAAACAGATCTGATTTTCCGAATCTCCGAGAATATCGAGATTCAATTGTGCTCTCGAATAATGAAAGCCAGGGTCGCGCCGAGACAAAACTCCCCCCGCCGAGGCAGCGAAATCGAAGGCCCGAACGGTTCTCTAATAAGATAACATGACTTCTATACCTAAGTAAGCTTGAAAAAACTTGAATTTAGTCTTAAGACATGTATCCTTTATCAAAACGCTCTACATATAATAACTCTAAGGTAAAAAAAAAAAAATAATAAAGTACGCGTACACGTGTGTACATTCTATAAATAATCTTCGGAGGGTGAAAACGATTTCCTACGGAACAAAAGAAAAAAAAAATAACTATGGCACGATTATAACTGTAGTACACTTCGAGTCTTATATATATATACGTTCTGGAAGAAAAAGCGCGGAGGAGCATTACGTACTCGTTTTTTTACACGCAATCGAACTCTCGGTTTTCCTATCTTTCCTGCTCTCGCGTACTTAAAACTATCTGCGGAGAGAGAGATTTTCTAGCGAACTTTACGAGCCTGACGGACCCGATTGCTATAAGGAAAGGAAAGTTCTTTGATGAAAACGCTATCATTTTTTACGATCTCCACTCTCTCGTTTTTTGAAAATTAGGGGAATTTAGAGAATTTACTACTATTTTATAAACGTTCATATAATTATCTACATAAAATTACATTATTCCGCGCGTATTTTGCAGCTCGCTAGAAAATCCCTCTCCGCGCGACTAACGTTGTGCTTTGCACTGTAAATTGCGTCTCTGTAAATATACAGACTGTAATTATCCTTCCTGCTCTCATATCTGTAAGCAGCCGCGCCTCGGAGTCGCATCTCAAAAAAAGGGTCTGTCTATCTCTCTCTCGTATTTTCGTAAACTCCGGGCTCCGACGCGACTCTCATCGACACTCGAGAAAGTAGAAGTAAAAAAACAAATTGCAAGAGACTAACTAGAAATCAAAAAAGTTTAACTCTAGAAAAATACGTAGCGCACCCAATTGTAATATCGTAAATTCTCGATCTCTGTCTGTCTAATGTATCGTAGCCTACTTTTTCTCACTTTCAAACAAAAAAGAAAAAATGCGCCGCTTCACGACTTCCCCCTCCCCATGATGTGCCATTGTACGTATATCGAATGACCAAATAGTTATATTTTTACGAATTCCAATGTTATAGATATATTATATATTCGAGAGTACTTAAAGAGAAAACAAAGGGAGGAAGGAGAGGAAAGATGGATATAACCTTTGATATATATGTAAGGGTATAAAAAAAAAAAAAAAACATATACATGTGCATGTTTATATCTGCTTCGCAGGCCAATAAGTGTTTTAAATTTATTCCCGAGTCAACAAGTAATAAAATATTTGGGTGTAAAAGAAATATACTTACAACTTGTTAAAAGAAAAAACCAGCAAAAAAAAATAAGAAAACACGATGAAAGACTAAACGAGCAACGAATAAGCGATATTATTTTTCTAGATTTCGAAACGGGATTTGAAGGGAACGAGAGCTTTTTTTCTTCCCTCTTTGAGTTTGATCATGTTAGAATTTGTTGTGGAGTGTCGTTGCTGTTGGGAAAATAATGATATGTAGTTCATTATTCGATTAGAGAAAAGGCTTTTTTAACGATCGATAAGAATGACACTTGTCGTTTTAGAGTTCGAGCAAACAAAAGTTTTAAGGAAAAGCTTAGTGATTCACGAGAAATCCGATGTCAGAAAGCACTTGTTAATTGATTAATAAAAACACCGAGAGTTTGCGTTTTGCGCTAAATAATCAGGTCGCATTTTTTGTTTTCTCAATGCGCAATGATTTACAAGAGTTTCCTTTTAGTTTGAACGACCTGATTATTTTTACAAAATGCAGGACATCGCGCAGTGCCATAATTACTAAGCATACATATCGGCGGAAGAGCAAAAAAAGAAAGAAGAAAAATAAATGTGATTGTATAAAAAAAGTAAGCTTGTTATATACATAGCGGCAGTTCTATATAATCGTTATGAACAACAGAATTTAGACTGATTTTGTTGTCTGAAAAGGGGAATCTATATATATAAAGAACGCAAAGGAAAATATTTTTTGTTGTACGTGGATATATTGTTAAATTGCGCATGATATATATATTTGTATATATATATATATATATCGTTCCTTGATTGTACCGTTTATATAAAGAAAATATATTTCCATTCGATTCGCTAGCCATACAAGATGCGAAATGAGAAAATTCGTTACCGAATAACTCTTTTACACAGTTTTAGCTTTTTCTAAACGCCAGTTGTTTGTTAGACGTTCCTCCTTTTTTCCCACTGATTTTTCTCGAGTACGAGAGGCAGAGTGTATTTTTGTATTTTCGTTCGTTATTGGCTAGACAATAAGAGGTTTTCAGAGAGTCCATAACGGTGTTGCGATATTGTGCTTCGAGCGATTTCAAGTAAAAAAAAACACTCACTTTACTGTATCTGCATTTGTTTGCCCAAAGTTTTACGTCTTTGCTTCTTCTTTTTTATACAGACGAATAAAGTGAGAAGTAAAAAAAGTGAGAAACTTATATCAATAAATGTAAATAATTCGTTGTATGTTGATCATAAAAAAAGAGCTTGGCTTTGCTCAAATTAATCTTTGACTGTCTTTAATTTAGAGAGTCAATACGACAACGGAACGGTGAAGTATCCAACGAATTATAATTTCAAAATAAAGTAGGTGACATTGTTGCTTGAGTCGGCCAGCAGAGGAAAAACGTTGTAAGCGCAGACGCATTTATCGCAAGCACAAAAAGAAGAAACGCCGTCATCGACTGGTCCATGATAATTACAAAAAGAGAATATGTATATCTCATCGGACGAAACAAAAAACACGCACACAGACACACAATGTACACTCACGACACGTACACACACAAATGATGAACGCACGCTCAAACAAGGATTAATTATTGTAATTGTAACGATATCGAGAAAGGAAGAGTAAATCCCACAGTTTTTTGTATCGATCGAAGGAAAAAACGTGTATAATCTGTGCAAACAAAAAAGTGTTGTCCAAATAAACGAGCTAAGAAAAGGAAGAGTAATGCATCTGCTCCTTTTTGTTTCTCCCTTCTGTTTATTCCGCAGGCGAAATCCATCAATTATGAGTCGCGGTGAATCAGCAGCCTCGAAAGCAGCTGATTCACGTCGCAGAAATGGTCATTATTCGGACGATTGAAAAAGTGATGTACTGTCTTTTTTCTGCTTTTTGCGCGCTCGAGTTATTTAATATCTTCAGTTTCGTAATACGTGGATTATTTTTTACTTAACATTAAATATAAAAGTAAGACTGATTGTTATAAAGCAAGACACTTTATTTTCTAGGAAATTATTATGCTTTTTTGAACTATGCTGTAACATATATTTCCTTTGAAAAATAAAATACATTCAATTTAGTTTTTTTTCGAATCGCTTAGATGTATAATTATTAACTTTGTGAATTTAAAAAAATACAATTATTATTTCGGCGATCAAATTATGATCGAAGTTATTATAGGTAATTATGTTCTATAGTAGAAATTATCTTTCAAAACAAAAATAATCTTTGTTTTTATAAAAAATAATTGCTTCTTTCGATTGTTATTGTTGTAGGTGATGAGATACATTATTTTTTACTTTTTTAATATTATTTAGTACATTATTTTATATTAAGCTCACAAAGGTTTCATTCAATTTTGGTGGAAAAATTTCTTCAAAAATTTAAGAAAGTGATTCTTAAGGAAGCTGCGCTTATTTAAGTTTAAAAAGTATCGAGATCGACATTTGTCAGGAAAAATTTGATTTCAAAAATTTTCCATATAAAAATATGTTTTTCAAAAAGTTTTGAAAGATTTTAGAAGCTGAGAAATTTTTGTCCACCATCGCATTGTCTTAGATATAAGTCATGTACACAATTCATTTACATAATATTGGTATCAACGCCATAATTACAATTTATATATCTTACAGTCTGTGTGGTTCTGAGAAAATGCATGAGACCGCGATTCATCTTATACTTGAAATCGCTGCAATTTTTGTTTAACGACAAGCTATAGCATATTTCTTGATTGCATTACAAACATTAAAAAATAAACAAATCATTTTTATGCGTTTGTCTGACTGACTGTAAATATCTTGATAAATTTTTATATATCAATAAAATATATTCATCACAGTCAATACGAAATTTAAGCAGTGTATATAAATTTATAATTCGAAGAATTGATTATTCTTAGATATATTTACATGCATTCAAAACTATAAAATTGATCACTTTAACAATAAACTTATTTTGTAAAAAAAAAAAGATCTATTCAAAAGATTCATTAAATTTATAAAGCACTTTAAATTCGACAGTATAATATTTATCGTAAATAAAATTAGTTTATATACATTTTTGTAAATAATCATAAAGACTTCATTGAAAAATACAATTCATTTCTATTATTGCTATAATAGAATAATAAAAAAAAAATGTACATATAAAAAAATCTTGCATACCGCACATAATTCACACATAATTCAACGACATATACTTTTTTCAAGGATAATAACTTTTGTAAATGGAACAATATTCTCCTCAAACACTCATGTATTGATTAGCCACATCAGTACATAAACGAATTAAAAATGATTCGTAAATTTACCATAATTGTTCAAAAAAATATGAAAATTACTTACACTTAATTACATAAAATCATAAACATCGTCATGCATTTGTTATGCATAAATTGAGTACTTCAATTTCCAATACGGCCAAGTCCAAAAAGAAAAAAATACAATTTACACATTAATAAGTATGTTAAGAAATGTTAATTACTGGGTCTGTAAATTTTGGTCATGATACTAACAGCAAATCAAAGAAACATTACTAAAAAAAAGTACTTACTAAAAGGACTTAGTGAAAAAAATATTATACACAGAGCTAAGTTTAAATCTATACAATACAATGGGTGAATTCTAAAAAAGTTTACAACACAGTGAATAATGCACGCGAAAATATCTTTTGCGGACTTAGCCGTTTTTCGAATATGAACCGACTTGGTCCACTTCTCTAATACGCGAAGGAAACCATTTTGTTTATTGCAAAATAATTTATGAGTTCTTACTGTTGTCAACCGTCAAAGGAGTTGAGCGCTTCTTGTAATCTGTTGACGATTTTTTGGTAAAAGTTTATCTGTTCGACGAGATGGTTTTTCATAGCCTGATTCATATGGATTTCACGCTCTGTCTGGAAGTGCGACTCCTCAGCACCGAGAGCTCGAGCTATGATATCCGTCCTGTGATTCATTTCGCGCAGCTGCTGCGCTTCCATCTTGTGTTCCGATACCAATCTATCGCAATCTTTTCGTTTTTGTACAGCGCTCTAAAAATAAAAAAGCAGAACAATAATTAAATAACACATTTCTCGTGAAGAAAATTATGATTGTTACTACATTTTATTTTCTTTTTGATGATTCAAGCCATAGGAAAAAGCAGCACACATCAAATTACCATACAATAGGTAATTAAAACATGCATAAATAAAATAGCAATTAATTCATGTAATAGATAATTAATTTTTCAATTAGATAGCCTTGAAAAGAAAACTAATAAAGCTAAAATTAATTTTTTAATTCAATATAAAATAATATTGCGCATAAAAAATTATCGATACCGAATTTCATTGCACAAATATAATCGTCTGCTTAAACGTAAAATAATTTTTATCGACTTTAATTTAACAATCTTCAATCTCCGTACCTTGTGAATGCCGATAACATCCGGAAAACTACTAATAATTCCTCGGTAAATGTGGAACTTGTCAGCAAGTGGCTCCCAGTCAAATTTGGGCTGCTCTTCGTAGAGCTTGCCGATTTCGTTGTAGGCCTCGCCCGTGTCCTTGAGTGCTTGGTTTAATCGGCTGCGCGACATGCCTACGTCGTCGGCTTCAAGTGCGTGACCTAGCGAAGCGAAGCACTGGCCAATCTTTTGAAACTCCCTCTTGTACAGCACCTGGTGCTTCTTCGCCTGGTCCGTTGCCATGGCCATGAAGTTCTTGACCACCGGATCCAAACCCGTAATGAACCTGTTAATTTCATCAGTTTTTTTTCAATTAGATTTTCCTTTTTAAAAAAAAAAAAAAAGAAATTGAATTCATTATTTTATGTGCATTGTTAAAATGTTCTTAATTTAGTAAAGTAAAAGAATTTTTTTTTGTATAACTTATCAATTTGCTTAAAAACTTAATAATAGTATTTAGATACTTTTAACATTTTTTAAAAAACTATTTAATAATTTAGATAAAATATCATGTAACTGAAGCAATAAGGAAGTATTTAAATAGTTTAATAGTTTAATTATATGTCTCATTCGCAAAGCCAAATTTTATCAAATTTTCATGACACATTCTTAGTCACTATATAAAAGTGATGACTAATACTCTATTCATTATAGCCTCACATGCCAGGTTTATAGATCACTAATAAAAAAAACTTGCTTTCTTATGAAACCCAAGCAAATCTTCCACTAACTCGATAACGCTTTGATAGAACTTTGAAGGCTTTTATTATAACGCAAAACCTTCGGAAACCGAAAAAAAGCTTCCGGAAAAGATTACCTAGCAAAGGCGTCGGTCTGGAACTCGACTTTGATGGCATCGAGCGGCGTGTCGGGGCATTGAATCCCGTGAAAGTAGTTGACGCCAAGGAGCTCATCCTTTTCGGCGGCACGTTTGCCGGCTTTCCAGCGTTTTTCGTCTGTACAGGTGATGAAGTGCTGCCAGACACGGCTCCTCGACAGCACTGGATGTCTGCAAACATAGTCTACGAACTCCTGCAGCTGCGTACGTCGGTGCTCAATAAATTGCTCCTCGTAACGTCCCGAGATCTGTTTGTCTGGAAGTGGTGGGATTGGGATAAAACAGAATTTTTCTTCCAGACGTTCATGAAGCCAATCGAAGTGCTTGTACCTGCGAGATACTTGGATGTTGTTGAACTGTGAAAAGAAATTCGTTATTTAAATTTATTTTTAGTAAGGAAATGCATTAAAGTAGATAAAAATCTCTTAATTTTAACAGAGTCTTGTTGTACTTTTCCTAACATTTTTATCATTACTGTTTAATTTTATCTAACCATTGATTACATCCTTATCTAATTTAAAGAATCGTCGTAGATAAAAATAAGCAGATATTCAGTGATTCATAATTTTAATCATTAAACTTTTTTTAATATTAAGTTTTACAATAAATAGAAATAATTACCGTAGGAGTGAGTTGGTAGACAATGAAGCTCTTTAAGCCTTTGAGTTTAGACTCTTTCTTGGGTGATGTTACAACGCAATTGTAACTCTCACCAGTGGGGATCCAAGAGAAACGGCCTCCTTCTACTTCTTCAATGAATATTTTTTCAGATTCTGGAACAACAATTTTCTTTGTACTAAGCAGAAAGCCCTCTTCACCAGATTTCACCAATGCAGAGAACTTGTTGTTCTTCTTTGGTATATTAGGGATTGCTCTGTCAGGTATCACTGAGTGAACTGAGTGTATAGGCGCAGAGTCACTATTATATTCGACACTACCAGACTGGGCAGATTGCAAACTTGGTTGTTGCTGAACAGGTGGTACATAAGCACCAGTTTGACCAATTTCTGAGTCATCATCCCAGTCGTCATCCCAGAAATCACCAGTGCTTTGTTGAGAGTTTACCATGTTACCTTAATAAACGTAAATTTCAATTAATTTTTAAATATAATTGAAATAAGTTTATTAGTAAACATTATGAATTATAAAATTTTAATTCTTTCTTAAATTTATCTGCCCTGCAGTGGTCAAACTATTTTCAGAACAAGGTTACCAAACAATGGTTAAGTAAATAAAGATTAGAATTGATTTATTTTAATTTTATTCTTTTTAATATTTAAAAATAACTTAAAATTTCTACTACTAGTTAACAGTTCAAACCAGCAATACAACTCAATAAATTGAAGGACAAGATTAATCAATTCTTCACTTCCTCTTTGTCTCTTTGTCTTTGTATGCCAGAGAATTATGAATATCAAAAGCAATATTTATAAGTGAAAATTAAAAATATTATTTTTTTCTTGTTTCAAATTTTGATACATTTTGTTAGTGTTTATTTTACAATAGTAATAATCATAAATAAATAAACTCGTTCAAGAGCAAGAGACTTTGAGTTAAGGTTATTAAAACAATCAAGTGCATATAAGACAATCATTGCCACTTAAGACTTCACTTTCAAACAGTTTAAAAAATTTTGGCGAGTCTAGCCAAAGCTTACCTGTTGTTGGAGCAGTAGTCTCGATAACTTGCACGTAAGCAGCAGGAAACAGTCCTGACTGCCCATTTTGATTGAACCCTTCGCACCATCCATCTCCCACATTGTCTCTTGTCACTGTAAGAATTTCCCCGGCTGTGATGGATAGCTCTGCAGAACCTGGTTCTCCGGAAAAGTCATAGAGTGCTCGCACCTGTGTAAACCAGCCTCGATGAGTAAACAAAGGGGGTGTTGCCTGCAACTGGCAGAATCAGCACTTACCTGCTGTCCGTCCATGACTGTCGGCGTGTCACAGGTGGAAAATCTCACTGCTGCTCGTCACCGGGAACTCCAGCGGGCCTGACATTTGCCGCGCGCGTCGTTGAACTCCGAGTGCGGGGCGCACTGAACCGAACCACCTCGCGGAAACTCCTCTTTTTGCTCTCGTTTGCTGCTACTGCTGCTGCCTCCGCTCGAGTGTGAAAGAGAGAGATACCCGGGACACTGACGTAGCTAGTTGGGCGTTGTGTGACGCCGCCCACTATTTTGATCGAATCTTCCTAAAACCGGAAATTTTTTTTTTTAATTCTCGAAATAGTAGAAGAATTTGAAAGGTTTGATTGCAGGTTGAAAAACTTTGGAAAAAGGAGGAGGACTAGCGTTGAAAAGGAAAAATTTAAGGTTAGGGTACGCGAGTTTGTTTACTCACCACTGCACCTCAGAGTGAACGCAGCTCGTTTATTCGCGAATAATGGTAAGTGGTTGCTGTTTTAGCTGTTCTAGAGCAGCGACACCTGGCGGTTTGCCAAAAGGAAGCGTGGATTCACTCAACTCACCCTCTCCTGTCACCGTTCGAAAACGTAAACTACACCCCCGCGCCTCTGGCGGAAATTCGATGCGGATTTTTCGCAGAGATCCGGTTTCTTGAGAAAATAATGCGGGTATTGAGCGATGAAATTGCAGATGAGATGCTTAATTATGCTAGAGGTAATGTACTTGTTTTACTAGTTTGCCGTGCACTTATCTGTTATGCAATTTAGATGTGAGTTTTTTCAGGCTTACGTAAAAGTGCATTGGCAAATGGAGTTTATAAAACTGTTTTTTAATTTGCATTTTACAATTTTACGAGTAGTAAAGAATGAAATTTCAATTGCATTATTAAGAAGGTTTTATAAAATTTATTAACATCAAGTAATATTTTATTTTTGAATTCTAGAAAAATATTACTCAGTTTTACGTTAAAAAATCAAGAAACAGAACAAATTTTAAACAGTTTAAAAACTATAATCTTCGCGCTAAAGTCCATAGTTCTCGGAATCTACGTAAGATGTCGCCTACCTACACTTTTGCGTCGTAAACGAATCCATCCGCAGGTAAAAAGCGACATACAAAAGATCTCGGGTTTTCAGCTGAGATGGTCACCCAAGCAAACAGCTGGAATCTCTTAAGACAATCAGTGACTAATTATGGCTTTCCTAGAAAAACCTTAGAAGTTGTAGGTTTAAAACCTTTCATAAATTTACCTTTGTTATATTATTTACTCAAATAATAAGATAAAAAAGGGTTGTTTTAATGAATGTAATGAAATGACTTGCTTTTTCAAATTTCTATAGATATTTGCATATTTTGTTTCTTTAAAATTTATTTTTACCAAAGATTTCGCTCTGATTTAAAATGTGCACTGTTACAATTTATAGAATTTTATTGATGTTAACTGGACTATGATATCATTTCTATTACACTACACATAAGTATATGCAAACTTGCTACGTAGTTTTTCATACATTTTGCTGCAAATAAGTATCAACCAGCCTGCCGAAGAGATCATAGAGTACTACAGTCTACGGTACACAAATAAAAGATACCGACAGGTAAAGCAATATCTCCAGACCTAAAAAAGCCACCGCGACTACTTGCTAAAAATTCTAATTTTCTACACAGAAAAAAAAGAAACGAAGTCACTTCCAAAGAGCCGCGATCTCCAATCACGGTAAGTAGTCAAGTTCTTGAAAGGCATCGGCCAACACAATATATATATCCGTGCAGCTCTCCGTACACAGGGGAACCTTCCTTGCGAAGGATAAATATAGTCCACCTATGTGCAGCGGCAGCGGGGTCGTCGCGGTAGTGGGGGGCAAAGAGGAGTCGGTCGACGGGCGGCCGGAGCACGTCGCTTAGACGCGAGAGAGCGCGCGCGCTCGGCGTACGGTCGTAATACATAATAGATAACGATAGTAGTAATAATTAACCGTAGACGACAGATACATATATATAGATATATATACATACGTGTATATAAGTACATATATATACACACACACACACACACATACACACACAGACGGCAGGGCAGCCACCCCCGATGCGTAGCCGTTTTCTATTGTGATATTCCAGAGTGCGCGGGAGGAGCGCCCCAGGAAGGCGTCCATCGTTCCGAATTTACCTTCATGCACGAGCGAGTCTCCGCTCTCTCTTTCTCAGCAGGAAGGTAAGTGACATAACCTCAAAGCACGCGCGGATTATCGTAGCTGCTTCGCGTCTGCTTCTCGAGCTGGGCAGGTGATTTCTGCGGCACGGAATATATACGGAGGGTAGGAGTTTTGTATGTGTAGGTTTTGCCAGATTGGCACCGAGGCTCGAAGCGATGGATTCTTTTTTTTTTACGGTTCGATATACGGTTAATAATTGCTGTGTATAGCGAGCAGGGCAAACAAAAGATTTCTTTTTATGCAACGGTTTTGCAATTCAGCTTTTTTTTCTGTTTGAATATTTACTGCTCTCTTGAATTTTTGAGCAGCGCGGCGCATTCGAAGCTTTTCGAGCGGTATAAATTTCGAGGCATTTAGCGAACATTCAAGGGTATGCTTAAAAGAGATGGATATTTTCACTCTGCAAGTTTCAAAAAAATTAATTATTATTTAATACGCTTGAATTTCGCACCAATACTTTCAAAAAATTGACATCGATACCAATAAAAAATATTCAGACTTCGAACGCGTGAAAACTGTAAAGTCATTCCTGATTATATTATGCAAAATTAATTTTTTGTGATAAAGTTATGCGAGATATCCGGACTATTCAAAAACATTCTTCGGCATTACCATTTTTCGAAGGCATTACCTTTTTAACAACGCACAACTCGAGCTCTGTAAAAAAAAGAAAAAATGATTCTCTTTCCCAACTCCCGCGATCATAAACATCGAAATAATAATCCAAAAATACTTCGACGTTGCACCACCTCCGGCAACGTTGCACTGCATAAAAAAAAAAATACTTTTAAAAAATTCCCAAGAAAGAAAGAAAACTGTCGTCTTATCCGCGAACGCCGATCTCTCCCGTTTCTCGAAGAGCCCTGCAAAAGGCTGCTGCTGCTGCTGCTGCTGCTTTCCGCGGGGCAAAGCGCGAATTTCAAAACCTCCTCGAGCGGCGAGAGAAGAAGAAAGGGCTGTCTCTCGGCGAAGAGAGAGAGAGCAAAAAAAGGAGTTTACGACCGTCCCGGCGGCGGAGGAAGGTGTGCGTCGTCGTCGTGCTCGCTTCCTCCGTTAGCCGGTCGTTGCTTCGGCGAAGAGAAAGTTTAGGAGGAAGTCTAGTTTCGCAGTCACGCGGCCCGCCGCCGCCATTCGAAAATAACCTGCCGCTCCGCGCGAGGCTTGTGGAGAGTTTCAGCACTCTCTCGCCGGAGAGTGGATAACTGGGTGAGCTCGTTCGTGTTGATGTCGCTCTGTTTCTTTTTTTTTTTTCTGTTTTTCGGTGCGTTTTTTTGGAGATGCCGCTGTGTGTGTTTCTGGCCGATGACAATTCTCGCTTTTGGAAGCCGAAGCGAGAGGAACGCGAATAGAAAAATGAGTAATGGAGTTGGTAAAAATATAACTGAACTCGGATTATTTTCTTTTATATTTATTGTTGGAAAATTTTACAATGTTTGTTATTGATGCACTGCTTTTTTTAAAGTTTGAAGAATAATAATAGGAAGAAGTAGTAATTACGTTTGATCTTGCAAAAATAGCTTGTAACGGTCAATAATATTTTAATAAAATAGCTAAGCTCTTTTAATTTGTCGCCGTTACTTCGCGTATAAACGACAATTTCGACTCGTTTCGATTACATTGGGGAATAAATGACAGCTGATAGTACCAATATTTTATTAACACATTAGCAATTTAATCTCATTGATTTTCTGCCAATATAAGCTCTAGAGATTTACCCGATTTTGCAGCGTCAAATTTAATATATAAACACGGCAAACAAACAGTTTTATAAATATTGCATTAAGGCTCTTTAATGCAATTAAATTGTTTTAATAGGCCGACTATATCACCGAGAGTTGCCAAGCAGTATTTATTTATTAAAGCACTGCTTTTATAATACGTTCTCTAGTTTTAATCCTCTAATCGCACTTAACGATATCTCCGACTATTGATTGCGGAGACGCGAAAAATTTCGATGTTTTGAATTTGAACGTAAAATCGTTCGTGTTTTGAGTAGCTTCGGGGATCGAAGCGTGCTGACGACGACGAAGTTGGCAAATTTTTATTTCAAGATCTTGAATTCGTGCCAATGTTTTGACTGAATCTTTAACTCTCCCTCCGCTGAAAAACGTGGAGAGGCGATATTTCACGCTTAATTTGTCTTTCTTCGAACCTAATTTTCTTTAACTTTTTTAATTTGAAAATTTCAGTCGTTTTAAATGAGATTGAAGATTATTTTTGAGATAAAATTAGCTCTCTCGTATTTCGGTGCTTGCAAATGCCTTCTTGCCATTAAGTAAAACAAACAAACTATTTAACATTACTATGTATCTAAGGTTATTTAAAAGATTTTTTACGTAACTTCAATAAATCCACGTAATGTGCGTAGCTCTGCATATTAATACATTATTTTATACATTCTAATTCGAAACATTATTCATTCGATTACGTAGATTATAAAAGGAGAAATATAACTTGTTGAAAACTGATAAGTTTATCATCAGAGTATATAATTCTTATCAGTTTGAAAAATGCAGAAAACGCTTAGCGTTTTGAAATCCGACGATTCCACTTTTAAGATTGATATAAACAAAAAAAAATTATTCCAAATAAACAATACCGATAGAGTAACCGTAAAGTCGTACTTTACGGCTACTCAATCGAAAAATAATGTCCGCGTCTCGGCCGTAAAACTTTTTCCAGTTTACGGCCTCGTAGATACGAAAAGTAACTATATTGACCGAAGCTTAAAACTCGTCTTACCCGACCGTTTTCCGTTTCGAAAGTCCTCCCCCTAATTATTTACAAAAATTTACCAACCAAACACCCTCGTCGCGAGAAAAAAGCACTCTTCTCTCCTGTAACCCGCGCCAAAACCTTATCAACCCGGGTAAGCTCCTCCTTTGCAAAAGCGAGAAAGAGAGCCAGAAAAGCGACTCGACCGCTAATTATTTCCGTCGTCCTTCGCGGGCCGACCGCGCGTACATCGGGGGTTGTTGCTGGCGGCGGATTTCGACACGCGCCTTTTCTTTCCTCGTCTCTCGCTCCTGCCGCCGCCGCCGCCTCGACGGCTGCATCTTAATTACCGCCGCCGCGCGCGCTTCCGCCTTTCGGCCGTGCCAAGTGGGTCGCTCGTGCATTACACCGAGAGAGAGAGAGAGAGAGGCTCCTCGCGCGCCGATTCGAGGGCGGTGGACGAGAGGGGTTTTTCGGGTGCCGTATCCTCTTCGTCGGTGGAGGACTCGCGGGTGGATACGTCAGACGTTTGGGGATTCGAGGTTCGGGTGCACTGGTGGGAATGTTGAGCAGTTTTTAGCCGATTCTTAGCTTGTTTTGTTGTTGTGAACGATAAATTGCTATTATTTTTTGGCATTATCGAATAATTAAATATAGATATTTTCTCTTTTACAATAATTTTACTACTGTTTTTATTTAATTTAGACGTAAATTTTAGCTAAAAAGTGCTCCATTTACAATACATGTTAACCAGCTCAACTGGTTAATTTTCTACCAGGATGCCGCTGGGGTGGTTTTGATGTTGGTACAGAATTTGATGTTTTTGAGTTTGTTCTTGCTTTTTGAGGATAAATTTATGTTTAGAATGGCGACTGAATTTTGAAAAATGAGCTGTCTTGATTTTTGACTAAAAATAAATCGATTTACGAGCAATCTGCGTTCGTCCACTGACAATGTACTTTCATTGATTACTTTTAAAATGCATTAAAAGCTTTTATCAAGTAATTGGATGCTCGATTCTATCTGAATGATGTATGCAGTTGCTGCCGGCATTAATTTTTCATTCGAAAGAAAGCTTATAATACTCGCATAATTTATTAACAAAAATAAAAAGAACATCAACATATGTTTTCAGCGATATCGTCAAACTTTTGTAATTTCAAAAGAGAAAACTTTTGAAACAAAGTCCACCCAACTCCTTGCAATAATAGTTTTTGCGGAATTTTCAATTTTTCCGCGCAAACGGAACTTTGCGAAAATTCAAATTCCCAAAAAAGCGCAGTCGACGTGCAAATCTCGTTGTATTTATTCAAGAAAAAAAGGTATATTCAGCTTCAAAACGAAAACCCCGCCGAAAACAAAAATTAACATTTCGTTCGACAAAATTACGCAACTCTAACGCGAGAGAGAGAGAGAGAGAGAGAGAGACAGAGCGATAAACCCTCGGCCCGATTTATTACCGAAAGAAAGGAGGGAACGACTTCTTTCAAAAGCTTCATTTATTTTGACAACTCGCACACACAAGCGCCCCGCTTCACCCGCCGGTGAAAGGAGCGAGAGAACATACATTTCGAGGCGCTACTTCGAATAAACTTTATACGCACCCGAGCCACCGAATTGAAAAAAAAACGAGGCTCTCGCCGATTATAATTCTCATGAATGAAAATTCACGTCGGCCAAGCACCACACACCGCGCTCGGGGCTCTCCGCGCGCCGCCTATATTTCGAAGAGAGAGAGAGAGAGAGCGCATAAAGGTCGGTTCGCAATATCGAAACGAGGAATTCGGACGCGCTCGGCTCGCGCGCGCGCGCGTTCGTTGACCTTCCCCGCGGCGCGAGCAAAGTCTCGACGTCACAACAAAAATTTCTAATCTCCGCGTATAGTCGTCGTCGTCGTCGTTGCGCGCAAAGTGTCTGTGTGTGCGCGTGGATGCGCAACGAGTTCGCTCGGATTGTCGACGCGACGAATCGGCGGGGAAAGAAAATTTGGGTGAATATATTGTAAGGGGGAAGGTGCGAGTAGTTTTTGGGTTTGGTTTCGCGGGTCGAGCGGTTGGTCGATTTATTGTAGGAAGCCGCGGGAGAGGAATTAAATTCGAAAAATCGAAAACGGAAGGGAGTATTGTTTCAGTCCCGGGCTGCGGTTGGGAAAACATGTTTTTCTCTCGGCTTGGTTTGTCTCGTTTTACAATTTGCCAAGCTTGTATATTGAGTTTTAGAAGAGGAAGAGTGGAAATTCGAAAAAATATTTTGATTGTTTCTGTGTTCAATGATTTTTGTAAGATATATATCGTGATTCTTCGTGATATTCCGTAAATTTATAATAAACGTCGTTTAAACGTTTCGCAAAATTTTGCTAAAAATATAAGCTACAAAAATAATTTCCATCTCGAAATGACCTGCCGTGACCGACAGTTTAAAGCTAATTTATTATTATTAGTTGCGTCGAAAAGTTTTTGAAACGAGTTCAAAGATTTGTCCCAAATCTTCCGCAGATTAATCTACCTCTTCATCGTGTAAAAACACTCTAAAAACCTGTTTAATACATTTTCCCTATTCGTATTTATAGATTTGTATTTTTCTAACGCCGAGACCCAAAGGTCTACATTTCCAAAATACATTTATCGTTAAAGTAAACGCACCACAAAACAGCTCGAAAACACGTTTTAAATATAAATTGCAATTCACATCGTCAAAAAAAAAATTCAAAAAAAACCAAGAACCGCACACAAGAAACTCCTCCTCCCCGCGCAAAAACCGAACGTATATCTTTTCGAAAATCTTCCGCCGCGCAGAAACCGTCTAAACAACAAATCGGCCGTATATGTATATCCGCTGCAGCTAAGCCTCCTCGGACCAAAAGTCAAAAAGACGCCGAAGAAAGCGGTTTTTCGCGACGGCGGCGGCGGCGTCGGGCAGCAGCAGCAGCCGGTTCAGGAATGCGGTCCCGCGAGGAGCAGCGGCAGCGGCGCTCGGCTCTCTTTTCCTTTTGGCTTTTCTGCAACCCGGCGAGGAGGAGGTGGATGACGACGGCGATGTCGGCCGCCCGGCTTCTGTTCGCCTGCTGCTCCGGGCCGGGAATCGGCCACCTTCCGCCCGTTTCACCCGTAATTTTTTAGGTTAGCGGCGGCTCGTAATGTACTTTTTAGTGGCTGGGAGTTGGAAAAATGAGCTGCTTATCTCTGCGAACGAATGGGGGCGACGGGGGGGGGAGGAGGGTATGTTGGCCGCTTTGAAGAATTTCTGCAGTTGAAGTTTCATAAAAGGGTTAGATTTTAGGGTCGAGCATTTTTACAAACTTTAGAATATATTTTCTTTTATAAAAAACCAAGTTTTTTCCAGGTAAAATTCGGTTTGAGAAAAGTTAGAAGTTTGTTTTTTTAAGAAGGTTTAGTTACAATTATTCTGGATAAAAGAAATTACAAGTAAAACCTGTTTAGTTAAAACGTTAAGCAGTTTTTAGCCAATTCTTAGCTTGTTTTGTAATTGAAAACGACAAAATTGCTATTATTTTTTATCATTACCAAATAATTAAATATGTTTGCTCATGAATATTTCAGTGTAATAATGATATTTTATCTTTTAAAATGATTTTCCATTTGTTTTTATTTAATTTATACATCAATTTTAACTAGAAAGCGCTCCATTTAAAATACACGTTAACCAGACCCACTGGTTAATTTTCTAGCAAGGTATTGTAGAGAGATTATTCTATATTGCATTTGCTTAATTAATTATAAGGTAGTAATTTATCTTTTAAAACAATTTTAAATGTTAACAAAAGCTTGAATAATTTATTAATACATTTCCGCAGTTTCCACTTAATCGTGACATAATGAATTATAAAAACAGTTTTACGAGTAACCCATTACACTTAAATCTGTATATATAAGTAATAGAATACACGACACGGAGATGCGAATCTTCTTTTTTTTTTTTCTTTTTAACAATGTCGAATACTGCAGAACGACGAGACGTCGCCAGGCACAATGGAAACGTAATACGAAAGAGGATGCTTTCAATGACTGTAAATTATACATTTTATTGCGCGCTTACGTTTCTGCGATAAAATATTAATATCAATGAGAAATTAAATGCCTCTCTCGCCAAAGCGCAACGCCGAGAGAGACATTATTCACTCGGCAAAACATCAACGGCCCTTCGACGGCTTTGTTTTCTCTCTATTAAATTCGCTTCGACGCCGCATTTAATAATCCCGAGGCACGAAACGTTGCTCGTTTCGCGTTACCTGGCGTATATTTCTGCCGCATAATAGAAAAAAAAAAAAAAAACGATGGTCGGACGAAGCGAGGTATTTTAAAACTGATTGGCTTTCGTATAAAAAAAAAATGAGGTATTAAACTTAGCGGCTTGAATGTCGAGGAATAATTGAGCGAAGAATTTTGAAAATAGGATTGCTTGTTATAATAATTATTATTCTCTCAATAATTACTGACTGAAGAGCAATAAATTTGCAATTCCATCTATAAACACTGAGAGAAAGATTTAGTAAAAATTATCATACTGCTTAGTGAGGTCACGACAGACTGTCAAAACCAAAAAAATTAGCATTATAGTTTATAGAAAAATTGAGTTAAATTTCTTACAAAGTATAGTAACTTTTTAGTTTTGCCAGTCTACAATGATTTTACTAGACAGTATGGTAATTTTTACAAGATTATTTGTAATTTTTACTAATATTTCTTCTCTCGGCGTACCCGCACAATTCAAAAGTTTATAACAAAATAGCCTCATAAACCACAGTGCAGCTCAAACTCTCAAAAAATACCCCCACCCATCCAGCTCCTCGCAATACCGTCCGATAACTTTTTCGCGGATCAATCGAGCATCCTGGTGGAGAGCCTGCGCCAGTATCTAAATATACATATCACTCGGCTTTCGTATACGCGAGCCTTTCTTACGTATATAGCCGCCGTGTGCAGTGTCCGCCTCTGACTTCAGTCCTTGAAAATCCTTTCATTTTCGGGCTCGGCTCTCTCGAAAAAAAAATCGGAAGCACACACGCACACGACATTCCTTTTAATTTATACACGCACGCGCCGCCGCCGAAGGTCGATGCTGTCTCTCTAAGTTCCGCGCGAGATCGCGGAGAGGCCTCCCCGAGGGATGTAAACGAGAGAGAGAGAGGGAGAGAGAGAGCCCTTTTGCATAGCAGAGAGGCCGGAACGAGAGTCGAACGGCGAGCAATCGATACTTCGCTTCCTCTGGATTTAAAGGTTGAATAAACCGTTTGCCGCCGCGGCTTCCTGCACGCTGCACTTCCCTCGGAGCGGAGTATTATATGTATAGTTGCGTGCGGAGCGCGCGGTCGCGTAATGACTGTTATTGTTGTGCTAATTTTCCGATGAATATTTTAGGCCGGAAGAATTTCCGATTTCGATTCGGAAATCTATTTTCGAAGCCCGACAGTAGGGTCTTCCCTCTTGGGTATCCGAACGGTAGGAAAACAAATTTAGTAATTGTGGCGTTGGAACCTTGAAAAAAGTGGCGCAGGGGGCGCTGCGGCTCGTTTGTAGCTGCGAGTTCGCTGGACGTAACCTTCGTAAAAATTCATTGATTTATAAGTTTTGCAAGACCGCAACAGCAGAATGTAATTCTCGCCGTACCAAAAATCGCCTAAAGAAATAAATTTAATACTCTAATTCTAACAGAGCTTAAGGAGGGTCTTGCACGAAACGAATGATGGGGGAAATCGGTGTAACTTATAGAAACTATTAATTATTGATAGCTTAAACCAACTGATACAAAAATGAAGCACTTCGCCGAACAAATCAGTTAAAAAAAATAGATTTCAAATTTACAATTTTAACACACCTCTTATGTATGGATACTACTCTTTCTTTCAACGGAAGTTATTAGTTTTCTTCCTGAAAAAGCGGGATATATAAACCAAAAACGAAGTAATGAAGAAGTCATTCATAACGTTTCTAACGATACCAAATAAAAAATACATTCTGCAGACAATTTATGTAAGAAATTTATTGAGAAAATTACTGAGGTCTATCACACCGATATATATATAGATATACACACGCCTCTTCGAACTTGCGATGTTGCCAAATGTTTACGTTTGACGTTGGTCAAGTTAATATTTTATAATTCATATTATTATAATTAATAGCATTATAAATTAGGTTAATATATCTTAAAAACAAGCTCTTAATTTCAATTACAACGCTTTATAAGTTCTGTAAATATTAATAATAATTTATTCAATAAGTCTGTTGACTAGAGAGTCGTGCAATAACCCTCCTTAACCTCAAAAATCGCGCCCTCTCGCGGCCCCCAAATTATCGAATCATTTCCCAACGGTCGAATAAACGCACAATATTCCAACTCGAGCACAAAAAAAAAAGAACTTTCCTTCTCCCCCTCACCCCGCGCGCATCCGTCTCCGTCTTCCCGTGGCGATTATTATTTATGTCCATCGATTCGCAAATTCCCCGCGCGCTACGCGCGGCGGTGTGTAGAGCCGCGCGAAGGAAGAGCAGTGCGCGGACTCGTAGGAGGAGGGAAAAAGAAGAAAAAAAAAACAGAGAGAGAGAGAGAGAGAACTCTTTCGTTACAAGCTCGTCGGACATTCGCGCACACGCCGGCGGACTTGCGCGAACATTCTCTAATGCGCGCTCGTATACGCGAAGCGTTAGGTGCTTTCTACATAGTTGCCTCTCGTATCATTAAAGAACTATTAACTTTTATGCTCGGGGAGACTGTTAATTTTGACCGAGAGAGACCGCCTGCAGAGTCGTTAACCCGCGCGTAATGGACGGTATAGGGCAGTGAGTAATAAGATTTTCAAAAAATGACTAATGCTCGGCCTGCGGTTGAGGATTTGAGGTATCGGAAAAAAGGCTGAGTAAATAAACGAAACTGACGGCCGGCGTAACGGTACCGATTCGTCGTGCGCTTCTTACTTCAAATGTCCCTTTAAACGAACAAACATCGCCGATTCTCAGGTTGAGAGAAAAATTTAGTAAAAATTACCATGCTGCCTACTAAGGCCACCGCGGACTTTTAAAAGCAAAAAAAAAAAAATCACCATACTTTATAGGAAAATTTACCAAACAGTATAGTAATCTTTTGGGTCTCGACAGCTCGCGGTGGCTTCACTAGACAGTACGGTAATTTTTACCACATTTCTTCTCTCAACGCGCACACTCCCGTCGCCCAATCCTTTCGAATCGGCGTACACGCCGATCCGCAAGACCGCTCGCGCGCCACTGTAAAATCGGCCTGCGATCTCTCGGTGTCCGCGCGGCGTCGTCGTCGTCGTCGTCGGTGTACATACACATACACTTCGAGTCCGTTCCCCGCTCGCGAGTGTGTGTGTGCGTGTGTAAGTGCGCTCGGCTCGGGCAGGCTATATACCTCGGTTTCGTAATAAATATATGCCGGGATAAAATAGCGCGAGTGGAGGGGGGGGGGGGGAGAGGGGGTCGACCTTGCCCCGCAACTGGCTCCGCGTGCTTGTTGCCAAGCTACATTGTATATATAGAGTTACCTCCTATACTCTCGCGCTAAAACGCGCCACAGACACAGGCGGCCGCCGCCGCCGCCGTTCCTCTCCGCGCGCAACTTCCTTCTGATACGTATATATATATGTATATACGAGTATTGAGCAAGCCCCCGATCTCCTCTCCGAGTTCGACTCCGAAATTTTTCGGGCCTTATCGGCGGGACGACGGTGCGCCTCGCCACGAGGCCTTTTCGGAAACGCAGCTGCGCACGTGTCTTCGCGATGCTCTTCCGAACGAGCGAGGCTCATTTGCATAAGCGCGTGCGCGCGTGTGCGTGCGCGCCGCCGCCGCTGAGCCTTCGAGGCGCCGAGGAGAGAAAGAGAGAAAAAAAGAGATTGATTAATCGCGCGCGGAGCGAGTGGAAAAAAATTGATTTAGGAGAGAGAGAGGAGTGCACGAGTTGATACATCGAATCCGCGCTCGGGTTATATTGCGTTCGAGAACGCGGGAGAGCGGAGGAACATGTCTTTATTGAAATAAAGACTTTAAGGAGCGCGATTCGACGTCGCGGTGTACTTTTTCGATGGGCAAACGCGGATGGAAACGGCGAAGCGACGTCGTTCGAATTCGAGTTCTCTTTTTATTCCTCGAAATAGAACACTTTTCAGCCGAGCGCATATTACGTGCAACGTTCGTCGGTGTATTGTGCAAAAGAATAATTTATTATCTCATTATCGTCCGATCCATCTACGAGTACAGTCCCCTTCGAAAAGTTTTGCGAAATCCGCCGCCGCGTTTTAAAGGCCTTGATACACATTTATAATACGCGCGGTGAGATTTCAACTTTCTCGCGGTGCTGCAGACCGACGAGCGGCGGCGGCGGCGTTTCTAAAAATCCAATTGTCGCGCGTGCGATATTTTAAGTAGCTCTCGTAACGCCTCGTTAAACCGGCGGACGGAAAGTGTGCACGTCCGCAAGCGTCTTCGGCGGTGCACCCAGGATTCGGCCAGACTTGATCTATCAGCCTCGGATCTGTATAGTCTCTATTGGTGTCTTACGTAACGGCGTTCGCGTATTCCGTTTCGGATGTTTGGATAGTCGCGATTAACCTCGACTTAAATGACTACGTATAAGTAGAATTTATTCGGTGGATGTATCCGTCTCGGTTTGACTTCTTTTTTTTTTTTTTTTTGTTAGAGAAGGAAATTTGAATTTAATCGAATGCAACAACGCATTATATTTATATTCGCGTAATTGCTATTATTAGCATTGCCGGTGTAAAGACTCAATACAACCTGAATGGATATTAGTCATATTCAATTTTACGTCCAGGTTATTTCTCCTCGTCGATCGCGAATTCAAGCCGGAGTTTATGCACCTTGAATAATCAGTCCTCTAACGAAGCCTTCGTCAATCAAAAATCATATAGAATCAATCGGATCGTTCGGAAAACGTACGCGATGCGCAAAACAAACATAAATCCTCCGACTTTCGCGTCCCTCCCGAACGCTCGGACGAGATATACGGGCAAGAAAGGAGAAATTGCACTCGAAGAAACAAGGAGCTTAATTGATTTGTTTGCCCGCGCATTTTTGAGCGTCTTTCGCGAAAATTGCCTTTCCCGGCGGCGTTATGCAAAGACGGGGAAAAATCTTGATTGGACTCGCGAAAAGCAAACGAGGAAGCACTTTTTGCCGGCCGCCGGGAAGTGAGTCATTTTCGTGAAAAAAAAAAATCTTATTTATTATCTCCAGACTATGCAGTTTGAGGCCAATAACGTCTAACTTCGACGAATCATTTTCTCCCCGCGCGCGGATTTAAGCGGAAATTTTTCGCTCGTCGGATGTATTTGCATAAACTGTATCGGCAGTGTAACATTAGCGATTACTGCGTGCTTTTTACAAGTTATACCAGTGGCGAACTTACGTTTCATTTAAACAGCATGAGTCATCGCATTGAATCGCGCGAAATGCCTGCGACCGTCTCTCATCTCGAGAGCATCCGAGGATGGGATCTTTTAATGCGTCCGAACGGCGTTTGGGTTTATTGAGTTAAATCCCGACGTAATACTTTGACCGTAAAAACATTGGACGTCTCCCTCTTGCTTTTGTGCAATAACAACAACTTTGTGGCGTCTCGTTTTTTAAAGGCGGAGAACGGATTATCGGATTGCATTGTTAATCGTTTGGAAACGGTTCAAGTTTCGGTGCGCTGTTAAAAGGTGAATGAAAATATAAGGGAAGCTACTTCCAATTGCGGTGATGAAATGAAAATAATAAATAATAATAAACTGTTGAAATATTTTGATATTTATTTATTGAATGTGTAGTGTTGTCGTGCGGAATTTATACGAATTTTATACGAAATATCGAAAGTTCAGTTACACTTTATAACACGAGAAGCGTATTAAATTTAAATGTATTTTTATTCGAGATGATAAAGGTTATAAGTTCTAATGGAATTATCTCATTGAATTTCAAGCGCGAACAGTATATATCTGTAAGAGTGTTTTTTTCAACTTTTTCACGAAACGCGCAATCGTTTTCAACAGTTACGTCACGAAACGAGCGACTTTAATGTCGCATTGCCACGTCAAAAAAAAAAAAAAAAAAAAGAGCCGAGCAAAGAATTTTAATAATACTATTTAGCACCTTTACCGCTCGATTGCAGGTCATTTTCCGTTTAAATATTTGAGTCCTCGGTCTCATTATCGAGCGTTGTTTTACTTAAAACATTCGAGAACATTTATTAGCCTCGGCGATATAAAGTAGGCAGAGTATCCCTTAAAAATGGCCAGAATCTAGTTTAAAACCTGGCAGCGTTCTCGCTCCCTCCAACCAGGTCACCCACAGCGTACAGATATTCAGCTGATAAATTCGATCATACAAGCCTCGTAAATCCCCCCCGGCCGGCGATCGTAAACACAATTTCGGAAAGGCCGAATGGCCGAAAAGAACAAGAGAGAAAGAGAAAACGTTTGTTCGCCACTTGGACTCGAAATTGCCTAAAACATTTCGAGCCTTCGAGCATCGCGGCGCGTGCGAAGCTCTCCGTGTATTTACCCACACACAGCCGCGTCCCAAGAATGCAAAGTGCATTCTATTTGCATAAACGTCTCACGTATAGAGAGAGAGAGAAACAGACGGAGGAAGAGTAGGAGGAGGAGGAGGAGGCGGAGAAGCCGAGGGCAAACTCATATGCACCGAGCGCGAATAGTTTTTCTTTGCCTCCGTTCCGCGGCGTGCGGTGCACTTACCCTGCGACGCGTGTCTGTGTGCGTGTGTGGGTTGGACGTTGTCTACGCGCGCACAAAGCCGAGGAAGCGTTAATAATTCCGTGCGCCGCGTCCGCGGCTCGAGTATTAGCCTCGCGGACGCTGCCGCCGACTTGTGTGTCCTTCCTTATCGACGCGCGACGCGTTTCGTGTAATCGTCGAGTAGATGTACAGGCCTTTTTTGCGGATTCCGTTTTTATTTGCCTTCGATTTTTTTGTCGAATCGCGGGTTTCGCGCTGTTTTGCGTTTTCGCGGCGGACTATTTTTGGCGGACTTATATCGACATTCTACTTTTGATTGTTGTTTTTTTGAGCGGAGTATCAAGGCCAATTATTGGAATGTTTTCGTATACGTTACGCATGTAAGAAATGTTAAATAAGGAAACGCAGCAGTTCTATATCAATTATCAGAGTTGTTTGTATACTTGCGTCCATTTACAACTAGACTTGGTTCATTCAAAAAGATACCCACTGGAATTATTTAAAAAAGAAAAGGGAAAAATTTAAATTTATTCAAATTAATATCGTTTATTTACACAAATTTAAAAATATAAAAATTGTTATTTACAGAAGTGCGCTTTTCTAGTTCAAAGGCAAATGCCTCCATCACGTTACGTCAAACAAAGAAATTTTATATAGGTCAATAATAAACGCGCGTCGCGTCCAATATACCTTAAATTCTAAAACCTTATACAAGCCAATAAAGAAACAAAGAAAAACCACACAATCAAACAAAAAGCGCCGTCCGTCCGACTCTCAAGTCAGTCGTCCCGTCCGAAGCACATCGTCTGTGAGGCTAACCTAAATTTCATTATCGCTCCTATATGCGCGAGCGGTCGTCATTATCTCGCCGAAATAAAAAAAAAAAGCCCCGAGAGCCGTCGCCATGACGCTGCAGATGTCGCCCTCGTCCCTCTCCCTCTCTCGCAAGTACATAAAGCGGATCCCGCCTTGTTCGCGTGGAAGCTCCCTCGCGGATAGAGAGAGAGAGAGAGAAAAAAAAAGCTCTCGGTGCGTGCACGCGACTGTATATACATGTATATATATATACGTGTTATTACCCAGGGCCCCGTCTCGCTCTCTCGCTCACTTTACTCTAGGCTTTGCAGCGAGAGCGCCGCGCGGCCGCCCCGCTGAATCGATTTCTGCTTGCAGCGGAGTAGCGCCCGTCGCTCTCTCTCGCTCTCTGTCCTCGCTCTGCTCTCCCCGTCTCTCTCTCTCTCTCTCTCTCTCTCTCTCTCTCTCTAGCTCGCTCTCGCTGGCGAAGCTCTTTGTTTTGACTGTCTAGCCGTACCTTGTGTGTTGATCCTTTTGCAGAGGCTTTTGCTTCTCGTGACTGTGGAGAGCGGCGCACAGGGCTAAGATTTCGGTCGATCGCGGTAACGCGCTTTTTTTTTTAATGTTACGCGCGTTTGCATTGGAAAGAATTAAGTTTCGGTGCTAAAAATAGGCTTGGTGCATTTTCGAATTGCGATTCGATTCGTTCATTGAATCAGTTTATTCACGAATGACAAATCATTTTTTGCAATTATCTTAAGCTACCTTATTGGGTAGTTTAAAAATTGGTTTAAAATCTTGACAACTTTACATTATACCTTTTATCATTGTTTCCCTCTCCGAGTCAAGATCTCTTTCAAACTGAAAAGTTTAATCGCCGTAGATAAATTATCAAAGACATTAGAATCCTTTTCAATTTATTTTACTTAAAAAAGCTCTCGGTCTCTTAATTTCGTTCCCCGACCGGCCGCCAGATGTGAAAGCGGCGCCTGGTATTGCTCCCGCGAGCGGTCTCGTCTCCACAATAAATCCCGGCACCCTTGAGCTTTCAATTTGTCGCATTGGCCCTCATTTCAGGCGGCGGTTCCGCGCTTTTTGTGCGATAGAGAGAGAGAGAGAGGCCAAGGTGTATATATAGCCTCGCTCTGTAGCTCGAGCTCCCGGTTCATCCGGATGATACCGATCGATCCTGCTAGCCGACGCGCGAGCTCTTTCTCCCCCCCTCTCCGTCCTCGTCCTCCCCCATTCATCCCTCAATACCTCGTGCCCTCTCTCTCTCTCTCTCTCTCTCTCTGTCCCTGCGGTGGCTGCCGGCTTTTCTCCGCTCGCGGCGCGAATGTTTTTTTTTTTTTTGCTTTATTTTCTTGTCGTCTCTACGTCTCTCCGGCTTTTCTCTCTTCCCTCAATTCCGTCTTTTTCCGCTTTCAATTTTGCCCGCTGATTCAATTGGTCCGAGAGTTCAATTTTTGTTTCCGTCGGTGTAAAGAGGTAGTCTGTCTCTCTCTCTGGAGCGCTCCGCTCCGTTATTACTATTGATTCTGGAGCGTCGATTTATTTGATGAAGAGGTTCGTTTGCGTTAAACCTTCTTGGTATACGAATATGTTTTTAATGCTGATTGTAGATTTTTTTTTGCAGAAGAAACTTTTGATTTTGTTTCGATAATGTTAAAAATCACTTTTTGGTAAAAATCAGTACTGCAAAAGAAAACGACACTTCTGAATTTTAACCACCACTTTTTTTTGTATCCGTACTAGAAATCAATACGTTTAAACTATTTTTAAAGTATTACTCCACTTATAATCTAGAAATTAGTCATAAAAAATAGTTAAAATATGTTTTATCAATATTCAGTAAATGGCTTGACTTATCCTTAAACAGTTACTTTTCTTTACAAATTGTCTTCATATCGAGTACTATCTACATTTATAATTATTTCCCTACAATTTTTCTTCCCTATTTCAGCTGTAAAAAGGCTAAAGTAAAATTCAACCCTCGAATCGAAATAAATTCGCCGCGTTTCTTCTAATTTACTTTTCTACGCGTCGACAATTCAAAACCCACAAAAACTCTCCAACGAATATAGATATAAAATTCGCAGCGACCTTCCACTAAATAATTTTCTCTACACCCCCGAGAGAGAGAGAACCGCGCGGCCCTCTCTCCTGTATATTCCGAAGCAACAGAGAGAGCCGTCGACGAAAATCTCTCCGCGCTCTTCATCCCCCTCGATGTGCGCGCGCCGAAATTTTTTCGCGTCGCCGTCACGGAGGGAGAGCGAAGCTTTTTTTTTTCGTTCGCCGCGCGTCGCCGAATAACTTCCCGGCCGGCGGAAAATTATTCATCGGCTCGAAAGGATTCGGCGACGAAATTGCCCTCGGCAAATAACAAAAATGCCGACCGTTTTTGCGTAAGTATTGCGAGAGAGAGAGACTTTTTCGCAAGTCCGTTCTTCGCGCGGGGAAAAAATGAGACTTCGCGGGAGGCGGAGCTGCAAAAAAAAAAAACAAAAAAGAAAATACGTCGAGTGGGAAAAAGTTTCGCGACGAAAGCTGCTGCTCGAAGAGGACACGCTCGAATAATTTGACGATTGGCCAGATTTGGTGTAAATGTAAAATTTTTTAGTTGCTATTTAAATATTTTATGTAATTCTTAAATTTTGCGATCCTGCTTGTCGGCGATGTGTATCACGTTATTCTTGAGAGATATCGTTTGCAATTACTTTAGATAACGGTAATTGATAAACATGACTTGTATACCGAACCGTTTTCGCGCGTCATTTGTTATTTTATTTATTACTTACTACTCTGCATTTTAGTTCAACGGTTAATTTCCTGGATTATTATTCCGCAAGGATAAAGTGATTGATTCGAGTTTACTATTGTTCGCAAATGAAAATAGTCCCCGATTACAAAACAAACGATTAAAATTCATTTAAATTATTGTCGTGCAGTGTGCCGAGGACAATTTTTAACATTCGTTACTTAATGGTGCTCTTATCGGTACTTTCGAACTACTTAAAATTATCTTTCAATTTAATATCAATTCCAAGAGTATATACGGATAAATACGCGATATACTCATTTACATTCATTGAATAATCGGAAATATTTGCTTTACGATTATTTTCATTTTGCCAATTATTCCGTAAATATTATTGTTTTGCAAATTCGATCACTTAAAATATCGATTATTACAGAAAGTAACAATCGGACACCCGTCGCGTTGAACAATATATGAAAACTCGTTTTATTTCATCGCTTGAAATCCAACGCTCGAATTGCATTTTTGGAATTCTCGTCTCACATTATATATTCCGTAAATATTATTTTTGGATTTGGCACTAAACCTTCCGCCGGCGTAATACTAGACTCTCTCTCTCTCTCTTGCACTCCATATATATTTTCGTCACAAAAGAATCTCCCGCCCGCCGAATTATTAAATTCACTTTCACTCTCTCCACAATTTATAAATATGAATATACATCCCATTATTACATTTCCTGCCCTCCCCGAATACAACCAGAATCCGTTTTCGGCAACGCGACCGCGGGGAGCGCACCGCGATATTCAATTGCCTTTATTCGCGAGCCGATTTTCGCGCCCGGCTAATAATTAAGTCCGGACTACTAACCTGATCTAATTTTAAAGCCGTCGACGACGACGACGACTTATCGGCTCGTGTTTCGTGTTGACGGCACCGTGCAAAGTGGACGTTTTTTCCGTCCTTTCCGCGGAGCTAAAAGCGTTTGCCGTTCGATTAATGCATTATTGTTTCAATTAGTAGGGACGCGCTGCTTGTTTTTATTTTAGCTCTATAAAACGCCGCCGGCGACGAGGCGCGTCGCGCTTTAAATATAGATAAGGAAGCGGTAATAGAGATCGAATCGGGTTTCGCGATAAGTTTTATTGGATAATAATAAGTGTAATGCTAATGGGCTGTTTATTTTTTATTGGTTCTGGTTATCATCTCTCGACGCCAAATATATCGTCGAACGAAATATTTAAACCAGCCCACTTTTCACGCTTTCAATCTAACATTCTCGCGCAATTACGACAAAATGCAACTGACCCCGGCCGGAAAATCGCGTCGATTCGACGGCACAAAGCGCGCGCGCGCCGAGTAATAAAACGGCTATCACCCCCCGCATTAAAGCGAAAACCAAATGGGGAGAGAGAGAGAGAGCGGAAAAACCAGGACGAGAGAACCTGCGAGGGTCGCTCGTCGGGGGAAAAAAAAAGGAAACCGCCGCTCTCTCCGACGTGCAGGTCAACTTGGTCCGCGCGCCTCGGGAAAGGGTCTTTCTCTCTCTCTCTCTCCGGAGTTGGCAAGGGTGAGGCGCTGAAAACAGACAAAGGAAGAAAGAAACTGGCACGATTGCCCGGACGCGCGGAGTATTGAGTGGTCCATTAGACCGACATTATTTTAAATTTAGACCAGAAACGCGAGCCCTCGGGATCGGCGTAGTTCTTTTTTGGAGTCGCGGTGATTTTTTTTTTCTTTTTTTTTAAGCAGGTTTGGACGAAACTTTATCTGAGGAGGTTGGATGAAGGTCAGCGGCTCTGATAAAAATGAATTTGGAACGCGCCACCGGTGATTGTAAACAAATAGTTTTTTAATTTTAAAATTTTTTTTATCTTCACCAGAGATATTAAATATAAGTTTTCAGTTGAAAATGACATTTTTCGTTTTCAATTCAAAAGTAAGCTTTGAAACACTTCAAAAAATGATCGATTTCCGTTTAAAAGTAAAAAGCTAAAATCCGCCTTTACATCTCTTTCCATTGCGCCTTATAAACTATCATCGAATAATATAGCCACCAGAAAAATCTCCCGAAAAACATTCACCTCGAAAAACCCGCGCGAGCAAAATGCAACACCATCAAAAGCACGCGCGCGCGTACAAAGATCTCGTATAAGGTACACGTGTAGAAACTACCGTACAAGTCAGAACCGGAAGCGCCGAAAGGACGCTCACAATGCGCGTCCCGGTCTCTCTCCTCGGGGGGAGAGAGAGAGAGAGAGAGACGAAGGAGCATGTGCCGCCGCGCGCGGATGAATGGGCGAGCGAGGGGAGGGCAAGGAATAAAGGAGACTTTTCCCCTGCGTTAAATCACGCGCAACGAGCGCGTGCATACATCGCTCTCTCTCGCGAGAGAGAGCTTCCAGCGGCCCCGCGGAAAAAATTTTTCCGAAGAGCCGCCGCGATGATCGGGCGGTGTGCAGCCCTCGCGAAAACGAGGGAAGCAGAATTCCGCGGGCCGAGCGCGCTTTTCGAGTGGCACCTTTTTGTAGGAACCTCCGCGGGATGAGGGTACTTTAACTTCCCTCTCTCCCTCGCGATTGACGCGGATGCGGCGGCGCTTGTCTTTCACGGGAGGTTTTAATGGGCTCGCTATTGGTGGGGTTTCCTTTTGAAGTTACGGGGGCATTGTTGCCGAAGATTGGGGATGGAGAGCTTGCTTCGGCAGTGGAGGAATAAAATAGACGCTGAAGATTTCTCGAACGTTTGTGGAGCTTTGTAATAACTTCATTTTGTCTACTAGATTAATTATCGCGGAGAAAAATGTTTAAGGAAAATTACTGTACTCGTCAGTAAATCTTTACATTAAAATTTACTATATAAGTTTAGTAATTTTTGCTAAGCTTTTAATAAAAATTGCTGAAAATATAAGAAAAATTCATACAAAGTGTAGTGATTTTTCACCCTAATTCAAAAGTCGGTCCTCGATTTACTGGCGAGCACACTAATTTTTCTTAAAACGTTTCTCTCCCTGTAGTAACATTGTTTTTTTAAAGCCAGAAAATCCATTTATACGGGGATAAACTGAAAATTAATGAATGTCCGTTTAATCGTAACGAACCATTAGAAGCTAATAGACACGCGGGGATTCTCGGGAATAAGAGCTAATATTAATGTACACACTGCGAAAGGGGGGCGTTTCAACGTTCAAATTAAATTCGGCTAACAGAACTAGGGTAAACACAAGGGTAACTAGCGGTTCAGCCCTGTATAACCGCTGAATGCGCTTCTCCAACTTCGCTACAAACTGCTAACATCACGAAGCGCGAGGAATATAATTCGATTCCCAGCGAAAAAGTATAATATTACAGTCGGGGATCTTCGCGCGAAAAAGGTACAGCGAGGTAATTGATTTTGTTCCTCGATAAATTAACTCCTCTCTCTCGCGGCCGTAAATAAAATTCGCCTCTCTGCAGAGAACTGCGAGAGCGCGTCGTTTAAGAGTCTCTCTCGCGAGGCGTTCGCGCGGTTTTCAAAGGAAACTGCGATAGCCGCGCGCGCGGCTTTATAGTCGCTTAATTAACCCGTCAGTCAATAAAATATTCGTTCCTTCCCTTCATTATTCCGATCGCGGGCGCGCTCTGCCGTTTTCCGATGTATATATATACTCTCTCTCTTCGCCGCGCGCATCACATAAATTTCAATGCGCCGTAAAAATACGGCCGATGAATGAATTAGCCGCGGGATCGATATTGTTTGTAATTAAAAAAAAGGCAGAGCCGCCCGGGAATATTTTCGTTCGCGGCTTTTCGCAAAGATTCTCCGGGGCGAGATTCTGCGGGATATTCCGCCGATTCGAGAGAGAGAGAGAGAGAGAGAGGCGAAAATAATAGGGTCAGGGACGAGAGGAAAGAAAAAGGGAGGTGGAAGAAATGGGGGAGTTGGCACAAAGAAAAATAGGAAGTGTTTAAGGGGTGGATCGAGAGCTGCGGATCTCACAAAGAAGAAATTAAAACTTCGCCGAAAGTCGCGACGCGTCGTTGGGTTCTCGGTTTGTTGTTAAACGCGATGTAAATTATTGCTTCTGTTTTTATAGAGTATTAAAAAAAAAAAACGTTGGATACTTAACTCTACGTTAAAGGAGCTTTAGAAATGCAGGCGAATAATGCTGGTTAGAAAAAGAACCGTATTTTCAGTCCATTTTACAAGTTGCAAGTCGACAGTAAGAAGTATTTATGTACTAATACATTGAACGATAATGTAAGACGTAAAACTAGATAAAAACTGCAGTGTAAAGCAGGAAGACTTTGAAGAGTAAATATTTAATTCTACATTGTTTAATAACATATTTAATAAGAATCGAGTAAAACAAAGAAACTTCAAGAGTGCAATTAAGCAAGATTACAATCTTATCGATAAAAAAAAAGATATTTATGGGCAAAACACTGCCTGCCGCTTTCAGCTTCGAAACTGTCCAAAAACAGTCTAAGACGTCGTTTATATTTTCATTTCCACCTTCCGCAAAGTGTAAACGATATATTTTACCGCGTTATAAACTGCCGTTAATCACCACCGCCTCCAAATCTCAACGTACAACAAGTACTACTCTCGGCGTCCAAAAAATCCAACTCCAACGATCTAATTAAACCACCCAAAACGACGACACCCCGCGGTCCCGCAAGAACCGGGCTCGCAAAAAAGAGTCCCTGGCACAGAGAGAGAGAGAGAGAGAGAGAGAGAAAAAGAGCGGAGGCATCCCCGTGCAAGCGAGTGCATTTCGCCCGTCGTCGTGTCCTCGACTTGTGCGTGCGGTCTGTGTGTGCGCGCGTGTGTGTGTGCGAGAGAGAGCACGAGTACACTCGTATATATATATACACGCGGGGAAGCGTCGCGGGGTCGATCAATAATTTCCGATGTCGAGCTTCTCTCTTGGCTCCTCGCTCGCTTCCTGTGCGGACGCGCGAAATTCAAAAACTTTCCTGGCAGGCCTGGCTGGAAAGTTTTTTTGTTTTTTCGAATCGGGCCGAGGGGCGCGGGGGGAATTTTTAATCGCTGCCGGGAGGGAGGTTATCGCTGACGTTGAGTGACTGAAATTGCTGAAAATTATACGGGGCTCGATTTTCGATGTCGGGAGTTTTGTTGGGAACGAAGTCTTTTGTGAATCGAACTTTTTCGGCGTCTACGAAACGGTTAGTAGGATAGAATGGCTTGTTATTGGTCGGTAAATGGTTTCATGCAGCCTCAGAAATTATCATAATGATGTTTAGATAAAATTTGTAAAAGATTTATATATCGTTGATTATTTAAAAATCATTGATGAATCAGAGAAAAAAAAGTGCATTAATGAATCATTTATATATATTAAATATTTTTAACAACTAAAATATTGTACTATTTCAGTATTTTGAATGTTTAAATATAAAAATTTAAGGTTTAAAAAGACTAATATTAAAAAAAAAGACTATCATTTAGAACCGTTGGCAATTTCTTCCAATAATCAGGTTCTCACTCTAAACCTCTTTTACAACCTTTCAAAAATCCATTAATCCTTCTCTCAAATTTCAAATTTCGACTTTTCTCCGCAGCCCGCAGCGACTCTCGCTTCCACACCCGCCGCGCAACAACGTTTCAAACGCACGTCGAACGAACGAATTTCCAATTAGTCCGTCGTCGCTCGTTTTATCAATCGGCCGCAGCAGCTTCCCCGTAATCTAAGCTCGCCTCTCCCGGCGTCTCGCTTTCTTTCCCGGCACTCCGGCTCTTTTATCAGCGCACCAGACGTCGTCGTCGCCGCGCGCACAGAAGCGTTATATAGTTGCTCTCGCCGCCGTTCGGAGCAATATATATCGCATTGTGCATCGGAGCTTTTTCGAAAAAGCTGCACCGGTCGCGGGGTTCGGTCACACGACGCGGAGTCACGGCTCTTTGGCTCCGATGGCGAGGTTCTTCTTTTTTGCGGCTGACGCGGTTCGTTTGACGGACGGAGAGGGGTTTTGAGGTGGACGAGGGGTAATGAGGGTGATGGTAGGCACTTGTCAGGGATTAATTGGCAATTTTGTGTAAATTGATATGTAAAAATCTTGGGTCTTTTTTCGTTTGAATTATTATCGTTCTTAAAAACTTGTTGAAATCGTTGACTGACTAATTGTCAAATTGTGACGTATTTATCCGATAATAATAATGAAGAATAGTATTATTTAATGCAACAGGTACATTTATTTATCCGTCAGTTTCAACGCCAACATTATAATAATTTGTATTATTATTTGCTACGTTTAAAGTTTATATCCGCTTAAATTTATGTTTATTTTTATCAATTAAACCGAAAGAGCAAACAGCATTATTTCAAAATTAAAACTTTTATTTACAAACAGTATACACATATATAAATCAGTATTAAAGTTCCCTCGCGAAATTCCGTTTTTGCAAAGTCGATAATAAAAGGGAACGCCGTAATCAACATAATTATACAAGTTGGTTTTACGCCTTCTGTTTAACGATAATGTTAAAACTTGAAGAAACAAATTCGGTAATCACACACACAACTTGCCGGCAAGTTGTAATTGGGGAAAATAACAGTCTACTTTAACCGGTTACGCGATTCGACCCCTAATTACATTGTAATAAATAAGTTCGCGTACGAGAATTAAGAGCAACAATGTGTGTAATGAAAGAAGATTTAATATACGTAATTACGCATCGATTCCCAGGTACAAAATGCGCTTTATAAAGTCGGTTTCTCGCGTATAAAAAGTTCAATTAGCGCTGCGAAGGAGCTTTTTTATTTAAAAAAAAAAAGAAAAAAAGGAACTCCACGCGCTGTATTATACAGTTTTTAAAGATTCAATTAAAATTTAATACGTACAAAGTACCAGTGTTGCGTTAAAGCCTTTTTTCTTTCCGTTTAAATACTTAATGAAAAAATATTGCCGTATATATCGCCGCGGAAAATATTTTCCAACGAGCGCATCCGATTTTCCTCCAAAAAAACAAGGAGAGGCGGTAATTTTTTCCAATTTATACCCGTCTGTCAATATGTGGGTCGCACCTGAATTATCCGAAAAACCCCGACGCGAAAACAAAAAAAAGAAATCAAACATCGACGCCTCGCCGAACGAAAGCTCCGAAATCGAGAGTCGCCGCGAATTAACGAGAAAAAAAAAAAAAAATCACGGAGAATCTTATCGGCCGGTATTTACATTGGCCTTTTATCGGCGGCTCTCGAGAAAAGTTTCAATTAACCGCCTAAAAGCCGAGGGAGAGAGAGAGAGAGAAGAGCGCCGCGTTCCTATATACACGAACGGCGCGCAAAAAAGAGAAAGGCTCCCGGGAGAGAGAGAGAGAGAGAGAACGTACCTATATACGCTCTCGGGCACATACCTGCGAGTCGTGCCGCTAACTTACTTGTCGCGAAAAATAACTCGGAGAATCTCGTCTGGCCGATAAACGAATTTTCAGCGGGGTATCGATTTCTGTGTGTGTGTGTGTGCGAGTGCGACTTTGTTGGTTGGATTTTCAGGAGGAGCTGCGAGAGGTTTTGTTGGAAAAGATTTTTGAGAGTTTGTTGGAGTGAGTTTTCAAGGCTGTAAATTTGGGTTTTATTTTAGACGGCAAATGAAAATTATCTCTTGATTCTTCGATATTTGCGAGTTTTAATCTCGCTGCTAAAAAGTATCGAAGATACTAAATTCTATCGCTAATAAAGACCTTCTTATTGGCCAATAAACGGTTCCACGCAATCTAAAAATAATCGTTCCATTAAAAATAACATTTCGCCTCGAATGTTTCTATTTCCCTGCCAATAATTATATATCTCTCGCTCCTCATTAAGATTCCAGTCTCGTTTATCCGGGCGATAAGATCCTCCGGCCGCGCAAAACTTTTGGCTCGGATTGTCCCCGACCGAGTACCTTTAAAAAGGCAAAAAAAAGAAAAAGGTGAGCGCGGAGCGGTACAACCTCATAGCACAGCGCAAAACGAAAGGTACGACACACCGCGCGGCTCTCAAGCAGACGAGACACTCGATAAACAGATTACAGCTCTCTCTCTCTCTCTCTCTCTCTCTCTCTCTCTCCCTCCCTCTCCGCGCCGCAAGAATATTCCCTCGACATTTAATCGGAGACGAGACTCTCCGCGGAGAGCTCGTGCGTTAATAATAATAATAATAAAAAAAAGAAGCAGCGTGAAATTTCGGGCTCGTGTGCGCGCGCATCCGCGCAAAAAGCAAAAAGACCGAGACGGAGAAACAAATTGTTGCTCGTCGCGGACGCGCGCGCCTGGCTCACACGAACGCGACTATAGCGTGCCGAGAACGCACACTCTCTCGCACACACGTACAAAGGCACAGTGGCGCAAGTGCCGAGAGTATACCTAACCTATAAGGCTATATACACGCAGAGAGGCTCTCTCTCTCTCTCTCTCTCTCTCTCTCTCGAGCAAGTATAAAGCATCAGCAGGGGGGAGGAGCGCCGCTCGAGGGAATAGCCGGAGAGCGAGCGCGCGCGCCGCTCCGCCTCCCACCCCCCTCCCCCTTCCCCGCGGGAGCGCCATCGCACAGGCCAGCTCGCAGGCAGCAGCAGCGGCAGCAGCAGCAGCAGCAGCAGCAAGCAGCAGCAGCGAGAGAGCCGCTCTCGCTCGCGTCAGCGAAGTGTGTAGCTCCGTGCGGACGCGCGCACGAACGAGAGAGACTGTCTGTTCTTCGGGGCACGAAGCGTAAGTCTCACATATACTGGCCCGCCGCGATCCGTTCGTCCGTCGGCTCTTGGAAAAAAAATCGTCCGGGATTTCGCGCGCACAGTTCTCGCGCGGTGTGTTTTAGCGGTGGTGTAACGGGCGTGTTCGATTTTTTTTTATTTCGAAAAAGATTCCGGGGATCGTCGACGTGGAAGAGAGGAGTGTGCGCTGGAAACCGAGCTGTTAATACGGTAGAGAGGCTACGCCGCGAGTTTCTCCTCCGTCGTCCGACCGTGTGAGTGTGTCCCTCTGTGGGTGTGTGTGTGTGCGGGGCTTCGAATACCTACAGGATTAAATATAACGTCCGGAGAGGTGGTGGGAGGGGAGCCACCTAACCTCAAATTTTTTCGGAAAGTGCCTTTTCCGTGTACACCCGCGCCTTCGTATCACAGTGTAACTATATACCTGCCTCTCTGCCTGTACGTGTGCGACTGACTCTGTGTGCGGGTGTGTGTATGTGTGTGTGTGTGTGTGTGTGTGTGCGAGTGTGGTTTCGCCTCGCGAATGACAATCCACTCGCATAGTGAAAGGGACGAGGAAAAACAACGACTCCTCGCTCTGTCTCTCTCTCTTTCTCTCTCTCTCTACTCGGCTGGAGCCTCGTCTTTTCGTGCTATTCGAACTACTATTCCACATAAAAAGGTGTCGATTTTTTCGAGCGAGAAGGAAAGAGAGAGAGAGAGAGAGAGAGAGAGAAGGAGCGCCGCCGCCGCTGTGGTTATCTAACTTTTTTCCGCGCAGTGCGCACCCGTGAAATATAACGGGAGAGTCGCGGCTGCCTCGGAAGGGGGAGAGACAGAGATAGAAGGTCTATTCTTTTTCCGGAGCAAGCTGCTCCGCTTTGCGTCCTTCTCTCTCTCTCTCTCTCTCTCTCTCTCTCTCTCGCTCGCACTCTTCGCGCAAGATTCTCCGTCCTTCTGTAGCTCGCGCACTCTACTATTGTCCGATTTCTTTTAGCTCTCTCTCTCTCTCTCTCTCTCTCTCTCTCCCTCCGGATTGTTGCTCTTGGACGAAATCGCCTTTTTTTTCCGAGCGCTACGATGCTCGTGTAATCTAATTCGAGTGCGCGCAGTGGCGTAGGTGGGACGAAATTCCGATGGCGTTCGGAATCGCTTGGGAAACCTATTCGGCTCGGTTCTCTTTTTTCTTTTTCGAGTAAAATAGAATCTTATCTCTTGATAACGGTCGAAATAGACACAGGTAGTAGCTGTGCAAATAAAATTAACATCTGTGAATTCCGCTCGGCGAGAGAGGCTCTTCTCTCTCGAGCCGTCCTGGATCGTTTTTAATAAACGCCTTATCTGTCGAGCTTACTTTTTTTTTATGTAAAGCATCGTGTATTTCCTTAGTGCTGATAAAAAGCCAACTTTTTGCTCGGCGGTATCGAGCGATAAACGCAGTCGATTTTCTTCTGTTTCGCCGATATAAAATATTGTTGCTCCACGACAATCTTCATTATTGTTTACTCCCTAACCTCCATAATCAAGCTTTCTTCAATAAAATCGTACGAAACGTTTGCGCCGCTGCAAAGCATCGGGTTAGGAAGTGCTAAAACTTCTTTTTATCGGCGTTACATAATCGATTTTTCTTCAAATCGAGCCACTCGGACTACTCGAGTATGCAGGCGGCCCTTTCTCTTTTCCGAATAGCGCTTTTCTTATCCGGGGCTTTTTTACCTCCTGCCGTTCTCTCGGTGCGTTCGTACTTTCTCCCTCCCCTTTCGCTTCCTCCTTCGTCGCCTCCCTTTTGCGCTTTATTTTCGCGAATCCGGTTCTCGGATAGTCCGTCTCTCTTTCTCCTCGTCGTCCTTCAATGATTTTTTCGCTTTTTGAACTTTCCTTGCTGGGTGCTCTCGAGTGTCCTGGTGCTTTTTCTCTTTTTGGAACGTTAAAGCTTCAAATATTCTTGGAAAGACAATTATAAGAATGCTGTTTAAATGCGAATTTAAAAGACTATTATTTTTTTTTACATTGGCAGGTGAAGATTGAATTTGGAATTTTACTTGCTGCTTAAAAATCACGTTTATTCTTTTAAGCTTTTACTTTGAGTAGTATTTAGAATAAAATTTAAAATGTCTTGAAAAATACTAGAATTCTAAAATTCTTTATTTTATTAAAAAACAGAGTTAAATTTGCCTCTTATTTAAAGCCGCTATAACTTTGTTTTATAACTTTCTATTTTTATCCGTTTAATATCTGTCTTTTTCACGTTACATTTATTCTATACAGAACTTATTCTTTGTGCAATTTTCAATGGTCCGTTCCGTGTATCAAAAGAGGTGACGACTTTGTGTATCTGCTCGTCCGGAAATGCCTGAAAGACTTTTGAAAGATTTTCTTAAGTTTGTCTTACAGGATTAAAATGTGAATTGTAAAAATAAATTAATTCTCTTTTTTAATAAGAATAATACAGAATAAGAAGCTTAATTTTCAAAAATCTTACTACTTGTTTACTTTGTTTCTTACTTCGTCATTTTTTATTTCGCAATCACGTAGAACATACAAAATAAATGTCTAGAACGTTGACGTTTCGACCACAAATAGCGATGGCTAACGAAGGCTCTGCTTGACTAAAAGGCTACATTTCTCAAAAGTTTCTTCCACCGAAAAACAACCAGTGACCCGAGTCCTAAGCTTCTCCAATAAATTCGAAACTTTCCAGATAAAATCAAACTCCACGGCCGAGCGTCAAACCAGAAAGTCCGGCCAGAAAAACCTGCAGCAAAATCACCTCGAAAATTCAAATTCAAAAAGGAGCATGAAGGAACGGTACACTCTCGAGCGTACCTGAGAACGAGAGAGAGAGAGAGAGAGAGAGACAGAGAGAGGGATAGAAATTCTTCGCGCGACCTTTCGCTCGTTCTCCTCCGCTCCTTCGCCCAGGAATTCGCGATGTGTGCGCTTTTAGCTGTGTGTTGTGTGTGTCTCTGTGTGTCTGTGTGTGTCTGAAATCGCGCGCGAGGCGATTTTAGCCGCCGCGCAAACAGGTCGGCCGATAGGAGAAATGGAAAGTCGATGCGGACGCTTTGTCGTCTCTCTGGGAAAACGTTGAGTTTTTGAGGCAGGTTCTTTTGTTGCTTGATTTGCGAGGGGAATGCTGGCCGATGAGGTCGTTTGTTTAGTTTGATTGAAGAATTTTTTATTTCTTTTTTAAATTTTCGAGGTGAAAGTTAGTTTGGAGAATTCGTGGCTCAAGTATCGGGATATTTTCAAGTATTTTTAATGGATTTTTTTATACATCTTGAAAGAGACACTTTCGTAAATTACGATTATTGTGTTTTTATCAAAAAATATTCGAAATAAATTTAAAAAGCTACTGATATAAGAGTGTAGATAATGATTACTGTTATCTTCTCTTATCCAGTTTTCTGAACGAACTAAAAAAAAAAAAGCTATTATATGAGAAAGAATGAAAGTCAAGAAAATATTAGCTTCGTACACTTGAGGAGATCAATAGAAACTTCCCCTTTAGATAAAATTGAAATTTAATATTCTTAAAACAAAACTTCTTACGTTTCCGAATTGACAAACATTAATCGATTTTCAAATTCAACTTCCTCTCCAAGAATTTCGACTTCGCCAAACATATATTCCAGTTTAAAAAATTCCAAAGTCCCTCAAATCACTTCGTTCCGTCTCTCGACGAAACCCACCGAAAATTCAGATTCTCCCAAAGCACAGGCACTCCGACCGTCAATAATTTCAAAGCTCCTCTTCCCGCGTCGTCAATTTTTCAAGCGTATAAAGGAACGCAAAAAATAGCTAGAGGGGGAGAGAGAGAGAGAGCCAAAGCCCATCCCGTTACGTGCCAATTAGGTATACTCACGTGCGCATAAAAATACACTCACACAAGCCGAGCCATCCCCAGCTTAACGGATCATCCGTCCGCCTACGGCGCTCTTTTTGCACCGAATTCCCGCCGCCGCCGCCGAGTGACATAAAATCGCCGCTGGTCAATGAACAATTCCCCCGTCTTTTTTTTTTCGCGCGCTCGCACGCATATATTTATAGCGGTGTATTTTCGCGCCCGAGAGGAGGAGGAAAGAGATAAGTCCGCGTCGAGATTCTTCTCGCGAGCGTTTGCGGGAGAGCGGTTTGATTGCGCCCCTTGCCAAGACGCGCTGTAGTGCTTATTATTCGCGGAGGCGACGAGGGAACAACGTTTTCCGTCGAATTTCGAGTTCTCCGCTTTGTTCTAAGGTTCGAAAAGGATTCGCGATAGTCGATAAGCTAACGAGACCGCTGGCTTGTTTTTCGAGATGGGAGATTTTGCGAAAAGGGTTTTTTTTTTACGTTTGCGCGATTTTATAAGCTCGGCTCGAGTATAAAAATATAACTTTGTTTTACCTGCAGTACGGTACAATACTGCTTTCTCTTGTCTGTATTAAATTTCAAACTTATCGGAAGACTTAATATTGATCTCTTCAAGTCGGATAAAGCTAAAATTTCCTTGACACTTTTCCGTTTCAGAGTAACATCCATCTCTTACGTCGCGGCAATAAAATTTCCTTTAAATCCAGACCAAAAACCTACTTCTCATTATCCAGCAACTTACCTTCACAATTCGCCCAACAAAAAAACTCTTCGAATCAATCCCCCGAAAGCCCCC
>JAWWEO010000001.1:4408071-4437606 GCA_035582975.1 Ormyrus labotus | reverse complement strand
CTCATAGAACCCGATAAAATTTTTTATCGGGTTCTATGAGGTTTCTGCTCCTTTTTATCGAGATTTATGAGGTCTTTGCAATAGGGATTATGACTATTAATAAAGTTTTTATTCCAACGCTTTCTAATTAATTTTTAATAATACTTGTTGATACTATTAATTATACAGAAAAGTTTTTTTTCTTTTTTCCAAATAAATAAATTAATAGTGAAAATCGGGTTTTTTGACAAATTAAAAATAGTTGACCAAACTAAAATATTTACTTTAGTGACCTTCACACATTTATCTTTTCTTCGAAATATACGGGTTGTTGAAGATTTCGTTATTTATACTCCGATATAAAATGCTCGATAACCATAAAATGATAACGTAACTTTGTAATTTTTAATTACTAATAAAATCTAGGAATTTTTGCGTATATTTAAAAAAAAGTATTAAAGATTTTTTATTCTAAAATTTCTAAGCTCTTGAAATTAGAAAAATTCTATTAGAAAAAAATGTACTTTTATCATTCACTAAGTAAATGTTCTACGTAAAAGGTAGATTCAAATAATTAATAATGAATTATCTGATTACCTAATTTTACTTCTGAGTCTACGTTTGTGTTTACATTTATACATAACGCGCGCGTCTGCCCTTTCAGTCTTAGTTTGACAACAGACCGAAACACAAGTGCTCTCTTATAAAGTTGAGCCCGAAGCATTCCTCATAGCTTTATCTAAATATGAGATCTTTTATGCAATGGCAGAAGGAAGACGTGGAAGTGGCCCTGCGAAACCGCGAGATGAATCGCGACGAAGCACAGGAGCTGCTTAGCCAGCTCCGTCCGGTAGACCAGTGGCGTCGTCATGACGGTGGCCACAGTGGCTACGACCCCAGCAGCCAGACTGCAGGTGCGCAGAGCTTCCCGCGATTCAACGCCCACGTCACGCAGCAGATGTCCTTCCCACCGGTAAGTGCCGCTTCGGAAATGCTCCTCAGAGTCGCCGCGTTTTTTCTTGTTTCCTCCTTGGGCAAAGATCCGATTCTCCTTTTTGCATACATATACGACACGGATACACAAATAAGTGCGTGAGATATACAGAAACACACACACTCAAACACACATACACTGTCTGTTTTTCTTTGGTGTCTCCGGTGAGGCGTGTCTCCCACGATTATCTACCCGTCAATACTGGGAGATGAGCATGCAGTATACACAGCATTCCAACGATGCACAGTCGTTGCTTTTATTAACCACGCTTTCTTACCTTTGACACTTTTTGCAAGGTTTTTCAATTTTTTTACAATTATAATATTTAACGTAACGAAGCAACGTCTGTGCTCGCATGCTATTGAGTTAAACTGGTTTTTTTTGAGTGGCATAGATACTTAAATAAACCAACCGATATCGCAATAACTCTCCAACAAAATAAAGAAACGGTAGAACCTATGGTACAAGGGTGGAGGTTTAAACAAACCTAACTTTACTCTCCTTTCAATCCTCACCTAACTATAAGTAAAAGAGCCAGCGAGAAAAAACGGGCATGATTCTAAAGAGAAACAGCGAATAAAACGCGATATTGCGAGAGAAAATCGGGTGTGTGACGAACGAATTGCGCAGGGGGTTGGCGTGCCGAGCGGCGCCGTAGCGGCCGCCGGAGGCTCGGTGGCCAGCACCAGCCTACTCAAGCTCCAGCAGCAGCAGCAACAGCAGCAACAGGCGGCCGCTGTTCAGCTACAGCAGCAGCAGCCGAGCAGCAATGCGCCGCCGCCACCTTTCAACCAGGTGAAAACGAAACCCAAGATCAATACCATCGACGAATCGACTTCATCGGATAGTCTCTTCTTCTTTTTTTTTTTGTTATTTAACTCTGTCTTTATTTTTTTCTTTTTTATTTTCATTGTACATTTGTTTTTTATCTATCACTCTAAGCGTAGAGTCTATTTTGCGTCAGCTGGTTAGTTTGATTTCGAGATCTGACGTGGAAAAATGTATTTTTCTACTGTAGATTATTCGAACATTTATATTTTTGTTTTAAAATGCTTCTATCTGCACACTTCAATTTTTATCTTTGCACATTTTTTAACCAATAGAGTAATATTTTTTAAGTCATTTTAGTCGTCAGTTGGCTAATAAACGCTACATCTTTGTATACATGCTTTCTTTGTTGTCAAAAACTAGCGATGTCTGCAAATTTTTTCATTTTTACAAAGTAAAATCTTTTGCAAGTTTGTACTTAGGAATAAAAAAAAATGAAAATATACAAGCGACAAGTACAGGTAGAAAAAGCCGAAAGATATATATAAACTAAAAAGCGAAAGAATTCGAAGAACGAACCGCAGCCAACTGTCTTGAAGCTAGTCGACGTGACGTCATTGCTAAAGTATTTTTCGAGCGCAATGAAAAATAAGCGATACGGCGAAGAAAAAATAATTATTGTTTTCAATGAGTTTTGCGTTCGCCCCACATTGCTTTATATTATCTGAATTATGGTACTTCCGTAGGCTTAATCTGCATGCGTTTGCTGCTTTATAAGCGAGACATATCTAGTTTAAATTATTTTATTTTTGCTTCAAAGCTATTATTCTGAATGTTTAAAATTTTTTTTTAATTTGTTGCTTATCTTGCTCAAAAACCTTTTTTTTTTTGTTGTTATCCCCACTTGCATGTAGCCTTGTGATGTGTTCACTCTTTCGCTTGTTTTTAGCTTCATACTTAGTTATTTCAATCATTTTTTTACAACTATTTTCTATATTTTAAGTTAATTATTTAATTAGAAGTCTGTATTAAATGTTCCAAAATTTTACTGTTAAATCAAATGCCTGCAAAGAGAGACAGAAGCACTGATTGTATATAAATCTACTTCTGTAACTCTACGAAAAGATGTACAAGTGCCTTTAAAAAAACATTTAAGGGTAGTTAATTTTGCAATAATATGATTTTTGTAATTTTTGTATTTGTTTTTTAATTTGTTTTTTAATAATTATATATTAGACTTCGTATTGATGCAGTAAAATAAAAAATAATCGAAAATATTTTTTATAATATTAAATTATAAAAAGTATCACGTCAAGACTACCTAGATATGCTTTAATTAAATAATTTCTAAATATCATTACATTTTCAAGAAAGAACAAAATTAACTCTTGTTTAGAATTCCCGTTACTCTCAAATTTGTACTTGTACATAAGTCGGCAACAAACTTTTTTGCACAAAAACTCCCACGGTTGCTAATAAAACCTTTCATTCTTTTTTTCATTCCAACTGGAAATAGGCATCGCGAACGCCGCAGAACCAACCGAGCACGCAGCAGTTGCGCATGTTGGTGCAACAGATCCAGCTGGCGGTGCAGGAGGGCTATTTGAACCACCAGATCTTGAACCAACCTTTAGCTCCGCAAACTTTGATGTTGCTCAACCAATTGCTGCAGCAAATCAAGCTGCTTCAGCAGTACCACCAGCAGCACACGATGCAAAACTCGTTGAAGGGCAACAGCCCGGCGGTATTGCAAATCAGCGTGCAGATCACCAAGACCAAGCAGCAGATTGCCAATCTGCAGAATCAGATTGCTGTCCAGCAGGCAACCTACCTCAAGCAGCAACAGACACAGCAACAACAGCACAATCCTACCGCACAGCCGTCGCAGCCGGCTGATTATTACAAGCCGACAGTTCACGATCCCATGAGTGCGTTGCAGAACAGTTTCAACGATCTTAGCATGAACAAGGAGCCACCGGTGGTTAGTATTTCTTGATTGATCGAATTTATTAGTATATAAGAAAATAGATACAGAAGTAGTTACTTACAGAAATTGAGAAATTGTGTCTAGCATAAAAAACAAAAATTAAATTAATCAAAGTCAATTTTTGCATAATCCATTTATTAAAAAGATACATTTGTAAAATATGTTAATTTAAAACTTTAAAATGAATTAATTTATTTTTTTGTTATAAAGCTAATCGAACTTATAAAATCAAATTCAATTTTTTAATTTACTTATATTTATATAAGAATATAAATAACAAAGTAGTCAAATATTTTTCATTATTTAGGCTGAAGGACGTTTCCCTTCTAATAGTAACTTACTCATTTAGCTGACCTCGAGCATTATTAACCCCACGTTCTCATCCTAATTACAGAGCCAGCAGCAATCCCGCTTGAACCAGTGGAAGCTGCCATCACTAGACAAGGACGGCGACTCAGTGGCAAACGAGTTCTCTCGTGCGCCGGGCAGCACAAGCACGAAGCCTCCAACTACTCCAGGCGGTTTGACCCAGTCGCACAGCAGCCCGAATATGAACCCATTACTTGGCCCAGGCGATGGTACCTGGTCGACTCGCCTCAGTGATAGTGGCTGGCCTGACGCCGGTAACAACGACTCCACCGACGGAAAGGATTGGCAACCACAGACAGCCGGCGCCGCTTTCACCGATCTTGTACCTGAATTCGAACCTGGAAAGCCATGGAAGGTAATATCTTACTGATTTGGATTTGCTGTCCCTAAGGGAATATTAGAGCTGGGTTTAGATTTTTCATCCGAAATGAAATTAAAGTTTTGTGATGTAATAGTTTTCTCTTTATTTTATTTTTAATCTACACTTTCGTAAAGTAAAATTAAAGTATTGCAAAAACTTGAAAAGCTCTAATATCTTGGTGACAGTGTTATTTCTTCGCACCATTATATTTTTCACAATACAAATTATGTTAGGGTAAGCTTTTTCATCTTAATTTTGTCTCTAAATATCTTTAAACTGAACCTTATAAGTTATTTGACCCGTTTCCTTTATCTTTCGTTAGACCCTATCGTTACGAGATGAACATTATTCAAATGTCGCACGTATGCAATTAGTTCGCTTCCTTAGATTTTAAGATTTGTCCTGGTCGACGTTTATTTCACGTGTTTCTAGGGAACGCAGATGAAAACAATCGAGGACGATCCCAGCATTACCCCCGGCTCAGTAGTGCGTTCACCGCTATCTCTGGCCGCCATCAAAGACTCCGACACGATATTCTCCACTGGAACGAAGACCTCGCCGCCACCGCAGGCCGTCAATGCCGATAGTACCAGCATTCCTAGCCTCAGCAATTCGACCTGGAGCTTTAACCCCCCGACGTCTACGCCCAGTGTTTTCACTAGGTAAGAAACTGTTGTTTTTTTATGTAATTCTGATTTTTTTTTAAGGAAGTTAAAAAAATAAAATAAATCTAAAGTCAAGCATTGGAGAACTGTTGTAGTAAGAAAGCTTAAATAAGTAAAAGATATTTGTAGCTCAGAAGTTAATAATAATTTTCTAAAAAAGTCAACTCTACATTTATTTAAAAATTAATATTTTAATTAGTTTTGTTAAAAAAATTTTCTTGAGAATTATATGTTTTATACAAAAATCTTCCATAACAAACAATTCATTTTCTCTTGAAGCACTACGAAAAACACATGGGGCGACGCAGCTCCGCCGCCAACAGCGGTGACCTCTGAATTGTGGGGCGCACCGATGAGCAAGTCGCGCGGTCCACCTCCGGGGTTGGGCAGCAAAGGCAGCGTGTCAGCGGTATCTAATGGTTGGGCTGCCGTGGGCCGCTCCAACACCTGGACAGGCCTGCAGTCAAACGCCCCAGGCGCCGGGGCTGGAAACTCTGGTTGGGCCCATATTGTCCCATCTACCTGGTTATTACTTAGAAATCTGACCCCGCAGATCGATGGATCTACTCTTAAGACACTGTGCATGCAGCACGGACCCGTTCAGGACTTCCGACTTTACTTGAATACTGGAATTGCTCTCGCTAAGTACTCGTCCAGAGATGAAGCTATTAAGGTAATGAACTTAAGATGCAACCCAATATATTCTCTTGAAATCCCTGTAGCTTTCATTAAACATTCTTAATTTTAAATTCCAGGCTCAAGGTGCATTGAACAACTGCGTTCTGGGCAATACGACGATCTTCGCTGAGTCTCCGGGCGAGAGTGACGTACACAATCTGCTGCAGAAATTGAGCCACGGCACCGGAGGCGGCGGTGGAACGGCAGGAGCTGGAGCACAGCAACCTACCACCGGTTCGGCCGGTTGGGGTTTGCGTCCAAGCGGCAACCAAGCTGGCCCACCCACTGACACCTGGGGCGCCAGTGCTAGCCAACTCTGGGGCGCTCCACCTACCACACACTCGCTCTGGAGCAGCAGCGGTCTCGATAGCAGCGATCAGCAACGCGCCACCCCAAGCTCCCTCAACTCGTACTTACCCGGCGACCTCTTGGGAGGTGAGTCCATGTAGATGAAGCGAGGAAGCTCTGAGCCACGTCAATTATAAAAACACGTAGGGAAGCTACTACCATTATATGACTATTTCACCGATTTACGGAGATTTTCAGGCTCCGTTGAGAGAGACTGTAGGCTAATGTAAAACGATACATATATATACACTACATATGTGTGCGAACAATTCGTCCCCGAATAAGCGAATAAGCGAATAAGCGTTACTTAAAACAACGGATTCAGGCGAGCAGCGCGAGATCGTAACTAAGAGTGCAGGATTCTCCCGCGCACTCTAATCAATTTAGCTTTCTTTTGTCAGTATCCTGTCGATAATAAGCGTGGGCTCGGCTCAATACTTACGCTCTCGCCTGCTCGAGATTACATGTACGTGCGAGAACATGTTGATTGATCGTCGCCGAGGAGCCTCGCACCGCTAATAAAGTAAGTAAATATCATGAAGCATCGCTGCAAGGCTCGCCGGCCGATCTTACTTTTCTTCTTCACAGCCAAGAAGGGATCACACCACAGGCGCGCGCTTTCAAACGAGTGTTCCATTTATGTTTTTTCTTTCTTCGTTTATTTTTCGCCGGCCAGTCAAAGACTGCTGCCGCGTGAGCATCAAACTTAGACTGTACCAATCTAATCAAAAGAGTGTATAGAAAAAGGGAAAAAGCAACAAAAAAACATGCAACTAATAAAACGATAAGCGTCAGAGAGAAGAGAATTGACAAACGTAAACCTTCTAAAGCAAAAGAGAGATGAGCATTGACGTCGCCGTTCCGAGCCTCCGCCGGAGTTCTCAAACAAAAAAATAAATAAAAATGGAAGGGCGCGAGAGAAGCGATGCAGCTCCTCCATTCCCGAAGTCTGAGATACACACGTACACATTATATTATATTATAGAAATATAAACGAAATCCGTCGAGAGGCTTAAAAAAGGGACAAACGCGCATCGCCATCCGTAGGTAGCAAAAAGCAAAAAAAGAAAACTAAAGCCAACGAGAGAGAGAGACGCGGCCGGCGACGCAACGATACCAAATGTTATCGCAATAACGTAAATTTTATTCTATATTAAATCTAAATGCCACCTGTCGTGCCAATGTCCAGTGTGTCTCTGTACCATTTATTAATTGTAGAGTTTTAATGATATTAAAGTAAAAGCGACGAAGCGAGGTGGGATTAGCACTTTCTCGCGATCGAGGGAGAATGAGAGGCGAGGAGAAGTGGTGTTTTAGTCAGTGAACGACGATAAATTCTCACAAAGCAATTCAGCGACTCGTGTATGTATATTGTAGTTTAAAGAAAACGCATGTATACAAACGCAAGTCGAAGAGGTGTGTCGAACCGCCATAGCCACGACGACGAAGATAATATAACTTCGACTTAAATAATAATAACAGTTCGATGAGATTTTTATTGCTTTTTATTGTTTGCCTTCGTTGTTCGTTGCCGCGTGGCCGAATCGAACCCTCGAGCTTTAAATGTTCTTACTGAGCTTCGACGTCGATTCTTAGGAAGCGACTTACCCGAGAGTTATGACCAAAAACAAGATTGAAAGAAATTAACGCTCCGATCTTTTGCTTCTTTAGGGCCAAGTTTTTACAATTTAAGTGTAGCAGAATTGACTTTTTCTCGGCGTTTAACGTACCTGATTGACTGATGAGAGGGGAAAAAAGACGGGAGGACGGAGAACGCAAGAATTAACTGACTAATTTGATATACTTTTGATCTTTTATTACTGCTGTTTTTTGTTTTGTTTTATTTTTTAACCTCTTTTGCCGTAAGGATTTTCCCTTCTACTCCCTTTTAAAAAGAACTCTCATTCTCGCTCATTTTTATTAATCTTTCCCTCTCTCAGTCGACGATAACGACGCGAGAAGCGACGATTTAAATTCTATATATTACATATATGTATACACATACATACCAACGCGCAATACCGGAATGCAAGGAGCGACAGACTAGAAAAAAGGAATACCGAGTGATCGGAATACCTTGGCGTTTTTAAAAGATTACATAATTAAAATAAAAAGATGTACACGTGCAACGGATCAGGTTGAAAAAGAGAGGAAAAGGTTTTAAAATTAACAAAAGTAAATATTAAAATAAGAGACACACCGCGTATAAAAAAAAAATAAAAATTACACTTACACATCGATAGAATTGTAAGCATAAGTTCTGATTGTATTATTTAATTGTAAAAAAAGAGCGAATCTATTATCTGATCGATTAATCATTGATGGAAGAATGCGATGTAAAGGCATACATTATATGTACATCAAATATATATTATATATGATATATTTATATATATTTACGCAGCGTACAAGCGACTTCGCGTGGAGACACTGACATACAAGTATTTTTTTGTTTTTTTTCTCAAACGTATCTTAAAAAAAAGTGAATAAAAAAAAGACGCCAGATTATTAAAAAGTACTAGTCGCGAGCGGCGCGAAACAAAGTTTAAACAATACTAAAAAAATATACTAAAGCGAGCGCGACGATGAATTGTTTTTCAGCATTGTCACGATCCAAAATTGCACATTAGATAAATATAATTATTATTAATTATTATAATTAATTCTTATTTGTTGTAAAGCAATACGCCACACTCTTTTTTTATTGAAAACTACTCAATATTGTTCTTGTCAATTCTTTTTCATTCCTTGATAAAAAAAAAAAGAGCTAAGCGAGACTATATAAAAAAACCGAGGCCTTCGCTCGCAAAGACGCCACTCCGAGAAGATTCCGATGCATCGATACGTAAAGGCTGAGCCTGTTTCCTACATTTCGTACGACTATACAGAAGACACGACATCATTTTTCTCAAAGGGACCTAAAAATCAAAAAAATGAGGGGGGTCTTTGCTTTTCAAAATTTATTCCATCGACTGCTGCGGCAAAACTCCTTTTTCTTATACGTAGTCATGTAGACAAAGACGAACGCGTAGCTTTAAAATTTATTTTTCTAACTAAACGACGAAAACTGCAAAAAAAAAAAAAAAAAAAACAGGTGTCAATCGTTTTTATTGAAACTTAATTTTAATATATTCTAAACGACAGGGAGCACGTCGACCAAAACGAAATAAAGAAATGTACAACGTTGCTGTCACAGTGATGATTGCCGGTGATCTTAAGCCATTTTATTTAATTGTATACGAGGATTATTAAATTTAGTGAGAAAGTTGGCGCCTATGCGTGTCGATGCGAAGCTCAACGAGGAGGCGTTCATACCTTTCCGTTACCAACTTCTCGTTTATGATGCGTCGTTATCCGCAGCGTTTCGAGTTTCTTAGACTCGTCTTCCAGCGTCTGCATTCGAAACGAATCTGTTAATGCTGTATTGTAAACGTCTCTGCGAAGGACGATGACAAAGTATTGCCCGAGACTTATATTTATTGATCAAATCAAAGACGATGATGAGCTACAGCTGTTTGTTGTGATACCAGAAAAAAAAAGTAAAAGTTTGCTTCTCCGTACTCACACACACGCTGATACACACACTTGTAATTTAAGGCTAAGGAACAATACGATTTTTATGAAGATAAAAACAAAAAAAAAAAAAACAAAGTTGAGTCGCGTGGGTGTCGAAATAACATTCTCGCAGAGGAGCACAGACACTTCCGCAGTACGAAACGTACCGTCGTGCGAGAGTACAAAGATGTCTATCCACGCGAAGGTACGATCATTCCGAGGAACTTTTGCGCATTCGAACCTAGTCAATAAAAACACTGACGAACGAAAAAAAAAAGCTAATCATATCAGGTTCCTCGACTGATCCCGCGATATTCGAGCGTCGTAGTCGTCGTCTTTTGATTATCGAACCCGCAATCTGCAATTAGCATAAATGTGCATGTCACACAGACGGAGCGTCGCGCTTTTTATCGAAGTACTAACTACTTAGTTTTACCGAAAACGCTAAAAAAAAAAAAGTAATACATTAGCGCTTAAGGGATTTTAGAAGGGGCTTTGATTTTTTGAGGAGTGAGGACTTTTAGATTTCTAATAAACACGTACACACACTAAGATTTAAGGTAAAAAAAAATATTAAAAAAAAAACAAAAAAAAAAACTCCTGCTATGTGATATTCTCGTGTCTTGTCCGACGTGAGACGTTGTTTTTAGGGTCATTATAATTATCATTAATTGATTAGCGTAATTATTATTATATTATCATTCTTACTCTTAAGTTTCTTTAGCATAATTGCGGTATCCGTCATTATTACTGCTGCTGCAAATCGTCGGGTCGATGCCTATATATACATCTTGACACTGAAAACCACACTTGGACTCGAATACATCCACCTGCTTTTTCCTCGCAGAATCAAAAGGATCGATATTTTTTATATAATAGCAAAGCAACAATCGGACAATGAGAATCTCGAGACTCGATTCACCGACTAAAAGCAAGATTTAAAAAAAAAAAAAAAGAAAATACTTTGACGAACTCTCGGCTCGCTCTCGGCGATGGATATCGTCGAACACAGTTCAAATCTAGTATTAGCTGTATTATTATTAGAAAGAAAAAGATCGAAAAAGAAAAGAAACAGAGGGAGAACTTCCGAATAGGCTCGTGTTCCCCGCCTCCCCTTTCTTTTTTTTTCACGAAAAAATCAAGCAAAGCGCTGTTTTATCTAGGTTTTACTTATACATATATATATAAACGTAGAGTTATATGCGTACGAGTAAGTGTATACTATATATATAAATATATGCATATATAGCTTATTTGCCATGCACCTTTGGAAACGGGCTCTCTCACGTTCCTGGCACTTTCGAGGCACGTCGTGCTGCGCAATAATAAACGATAACTCCCGTCTAGCGCTCCGGAAAGACTCACGACGATACGAGTGAACGACGCCATAAAACTTAGTATTCTCGCACATTTGACTGCAATTAGGTATTTCTCCTTTCGTCGTTAGTGCCAACTGATTCTCTCAGCACCTGATGTCCTTACGTTCAACGTTTGTTAAGTGCTTACCCCTCGACTCTTACTTAGACCAAACCATTGTTTAAACATATCCTGAATACTCACCGACTTGAATATATAAATCTCGAAATGCAAATTAGCAACTCGTATTGTCGCGGTCGAATAAGAGCGCACGTCTTTTTTTTTTTTGTGTTTTTCTAATCTCAAAATTTCAAAGATATCCGGTGCGATAGTATTTAAAACGGTCAAGTATTTTTCTCGCGCAACGGCATTTTGTTTTTATTTTAACTCTCATTCCGATCGGCGACGATTGATGGAAAAAGCAACCGACCAAGCAAAAAGCTCGATTAACAATTATTTTTTTTAGAGGACGACGACGAGGAATATAAAAAGTATTTTCTTAAAAGAACGCCGAATCTTTTCGACAAGGGCATTTCGTACGTGGATTCTCGACGGAAGCAAAGCCGTTCGCCTTTAGCATTTAAAGATCGCGAAGAGAACTCCTCTTTTTTTTTTATTCTGTAAAAGCAAACGTAATGGAATATCGATGGAATCATGATTGTGAGGAAAGAGAACGTTTTTGACGAAAAAATCGTGCTCTTCGAATCTGTGATCTCATGTTTCCTAATACTTATCAAAGAAAAAGAAAAGCGCAAACGTGGTGTTAGAAATATTAGAAGTAAATTAAGCGAAAGAAAAAGAAAACGATTAAAAAAAGTGCACCTAATCATGTACGAGTACAAGAATGAGTGAGAGACAGAGAGGTTAAGTGGGACTGAATGAAAGATTATAGAGCGCGTGAAAGAGGCGCGAACTTTAAAAAAAAAAAATGATATATCAAATCAAGTAATAATTACGAATTCTAGTGTGAAAGTAAACGAAAGACTCAAATCTAAATTGCAGTTACTTAAGGCCATTATAGTCGATCCTTTCTTCTTTTTTCATTCTTAAATGTGGAAAGAACGAGAGAGTAATATTTTAAGGGTAGAACGTTGTCTCGATAGTAGCAAAACAAAAAAATTGATCTTTTACATCTCCCGATTTTGAATCCCCAACCCAGTACCTGATTAATACGAGAGTCATCCGGTTCTTGAATATTACAACGAGACGAGATTCGTGTCTTTTTTTTTTTGTTCATCGTTGCTTAAGTAAGAATAGTCGATACGTGCAAATAGTCGAAATTATCTTTTCCTTAGTTAAAAAAAAAAAAAAAAAAAAAGAAAGAACGTGCTACCTCGATTGAATTTTTTTTTTTTGCTTTCCTCACTCATCCATCGTCGAGCCGAGCGTCGAAGAGTTCGCAGTTCCGAATTCCCTTGTGCAATAATGAAACGAAACAGAATATTGTCGATAACCTAAAAAAAAAAAAACAAGTAAACGCTCACTGTCTACTAGTGAATGTCGCAAACGCTAATAAGCTTCGCATCGAGTTTTCTTTCGTATGCATGATGTGTGCGCATATGTGATTTTACTGACGTTCATTCGAAGCCAAAAAAAAAAAAAACGCCTACGAGGGAACAATGTTAAAAATATCAATGTGAACATATTTTTAGAGTATATTCGAAAAATAATAAATAAAAAAAAAACATAGCAATCGAAAAAATAACGAACTACAGACTCAAAATACTCGTTTTCCTTTGAGTGGACGATAGAAACAGCCGGACATATGACCGAACCCCGCTGCAGCCTCTCGCGAACGTGGCACTTCGGTGTCTCCATGCGGTTCCGCCGGTCCAGTCGTGCCGACTCAAGTGTACACTCAATATACTTTCTCAAGTTTGTAATTGTAGATCGTAGGCGTACATGTTCTAAAAAGAAAAAGTAAAAGGCACGTCTGGTTCTGCGGCGAGCGCTGCGTTCGAACGAACTTAGGAGTCTGCCTTCCGCCGTTCCTGCGTTCGGTTCTGTGCTGGAACAACCGAGTCTTACCAGAAGCTTGAAAGCACAAAGCGTAGATACGTAGTTATCTCACCGGAACCGGAAGCAATCAGAACGGCGAATTTTGCACTCCGCAGGCATTTTGTTCCTTCTGCTCGTGTTCCGCTTCGACTATGTTCTTCGACTACACTAAACACGCATACAACTTGTTGGGCATTAGAGGTGTGCTCTCCACTTTTGGTTGTCGACTCATCAAAGCTAAAAAAAAAAGCAAGCAAACACTCCCGAGAGAATAAAAGACAACACACGCGCCAATAGCGTCTGGAAATTGACGTTCCAGGTTCCATGTTCCTTCTTTCGTCTTTGAACTTGTCGAAGTTTTCGCCCTCAAAAGTGTCCAATACGTCATTTACGAGCTGTACACACTATGATAAATGTTTCTCATGACTTGAGAAGTCGTTTTCGTTCCGAACAGCTGAGATTTCTGTCGGACGCATTTCAAGGTCAATGTCTTTCCTCCATCGCCTCTTTTTCTACAGACACGCATAAACACTCACACGTACACTTCATTAATAAACAATCAATGTCGCTGCGAGCTGTGAAAACGTACAAAATGAGGAATTAAACAAAAGTCACGTGGACATCCACGCGCGGCTCGTTGTTCATCAATTACACTCAAAGGTTTAATCAATTAATGAGGGGAATCCCCGCGAGAAAAGTAAAAAAAGTAACAAAACAATCGTCTCTTCCATTATTAGATGAGTGGCAATTTGCTAACGTGATAAAATAAAGAAATAAATCGACTTAATTAAAAAACGGAAAAGAAAAAAAAAATTAGGACGTGTTCGTAGATTCGACGAGTATCACCGACAGAAGGCGCTTCTCAAGGAGGCGAGGAAAACTGAGAGCTTTTACGTGGGTGCATATAATTGCCAATGAAAGATAAGAGTCGAAGCAAATTCGGAGAGTGAGAATAAATGAAAAAAATAGGTAATGGGTGAGAATATCCGGCAAATGGAGGAAAACTGATCATATAACTTAGCTGCTCTGATATACGCTTAATTGTGTTGCCAATCACGTTAATTATAATTAATTAAATGGTAAACTTAATTAATTTTTAATCGATATAAACAAATAATCGATACGTGGATATATCCTTATGTATTTCGCGCGCATTTGCGATTGTTGTTTCTATTTGTTCTCTCTATAATATATTGAATCGCATAGGATATTATCTCTCTCTATAATATAATATATATAAATATATATATTGATAATCATATATGTTTATCTACGTACGGTAAAAAGTAACGTCTTGTACAAGATTTCTGTGGTGTTTTCGTCAGGGAGAATCGATGCTGATGTTCGCATGTTGTCCCCCTGTCCCTCCCTCTATACCATACAATTCCCCCACACTTTATTCTTTTTAGAACGATATATATTGTATATTAATATAAACCGAACACTCGACTTTCAATAAACACTCTCCGCGACGTCATAACCTCAAAGCTTACTCAAGAATCATACGTAAAAGTTGCGTCAAATAATTAAGATCTTCCAGTCAATTTTCGTTGGTCTTTACATAGAATCTCTTTTATCTTCCGAAATTCGCTTCTTTTATTTCTTATCTCTTGTTTCCTCTTCCAGGATGAAAAAACCGAAAGTATGATAAACATAGTTAGTCTGTCCATTAGGTTTATAATTAGGTTTTCTTTCTTTAAAAGCATGAGGTTATGTCGGCAATCTCGCGGAGAAATCGTGAAATTTAAAGACATGAAAAATAAATATGAAATGAATAAACAAATGTTCTATATAAAATGCGGAAATTCCATGTTTCAGTGCCTAAGTAAATAAACGATAGTCTGTAATTATTTAAGTCGAGTTTAAATAAATGAACTGCGTATGAGTGATGTGTGGCCTTTTTGTTTTTTCGGCAAAGGTTTAAAAGACTTTTTCGAGGAGAGATTCGATGTTTGAACGAACAGAAGTAGATAAAATAAAAAAGAAAACCGATAAAAAAACGCGCATAATGGCTTAGTCCCACCGTGAGGCTCCTCATATCTGCACTCGAACTTTTTCTTTAGTCAACTCTTCAACTCCTTCCGAACACCTCGTAGCTGTGCGAAAGAAAACGCAAATATCTCTCGTTGAAAGTCCTGCCTTGATATTAAAGATCTGAATAAATAACGAGTATAGTCGGTAGAATTATTAGGTTTAACGTTTCTCCAATTTATCGGTTGAGTGCGGAATGAGATCCAACGGCGCTCGCCTGTAAATATAACCTCCCCTCCCTCCAATATCGCTTATATCTGTGTGTATAAAAAAAAAGTAAACAAAAATGATAAGGAACCTGCCTGAATCTAGTCCTAAGTGAGGAAGATGATATAAAAAAAAAGACGATAATTAAAGAATCACGTGCGGATCAACGTGTGCGCAAGGCTTGTGCATGGAATAAATCTAAGGTACGACTAAAATCGGAGACTTCTTAGAGTATTTGAGACAAGTGACCTTATTGTATGGAGCCCCTCCCTCCTTAAATAAAAAAACAAATGTCGAAAGGAACAATACCACAAAAAAGTGAATCAAAAGGAAGCTCTCAACTTTTCCTCGTCACCTTCGAAGTCCTCCGCACCCCCCACCTTGACTCTACTTATTAATAATAACAAGACCGGACGAATTTTTCGTAGACATCAGGCACAAAACGTAGGAGGAGATTGACAAAGTCCTAAACGAAAGTAAAGCATTTTGGCGTATAGTAAGGAGACAAAGAAATAATAGGCCGCGAGATGCCGGGTCTGACTAGTCGATAAATCGAGATCCAGTCATTCGATATAGACCTTTGAGAGGGTTTATTAACGAAAAAAAATAATTAACAGACAAACAAAGGCAGGAACGATGGTCATAAGCGCAGTAATAATATTGAAAGAAATAATAGACGATACGGTGACTCTTAATCGCGTGGCTTGATTAATAATAATTAATATGGATTTTAATCTAAAAATAATTAAAAAAAAAGGATAATGAAGTTACAAAGATATAAGGGCAGATCTCTTAACATCGATCAACGCTACTCTGCTCTGACGGTGTTCATCGAAATTCGTGTCAAATATATCAAAATGTGATCATCTCTATCGTTAGGATCGGTGTTTAAGTCCTAGTGGACCGCCGATCAAAAAGACGGGGCGCCTTTTTTAATTAAAAATATAATAATAATTAATTACGAATTAATTAAACGACCCTTACTACTCTTTCCGTTCTTTCTTTCGAGCTTCTTAGTACCTCTATGTATATGTTTGCGCGCGCGTATTATAAACGTAAATATGATAAACAATAATGATTAAATGCAAAAACAAAAACAAAGCTAATAAAAGACGAGTGGCAGTATATTAAGGCGCGTCGATTGCGAATCGATTAATAAAAGAATAAAAAAAAAAAAAGTAGCAACAGAGCTGTGACGCGATTGAAGGAAAGGTAAAGGGCAGTAATAGATAAGTGTCAAAAATGAAAAATAATAAAAAAAAAAAAAAAAAAAATGAGGCGGCGAATGCAACAAGGAGGGAAACTCGGTGTCGACTTTCCTTCCCTGCAAAGACGACGAAGATCCTAAATAAGTAGATTTTAAGGTTGGGTCATATATTATATATATTATATATATAGTAACTGTTTTTTGCGACCGGTGTTCTTTCCGCTCTGAAACGAATCTGTGAAGCGCCAACATCCCTGTTATTATTAATTAAAACTAACCACACGAATACATTTCAAAAGACGAGAAGAAAACAATGTTGTACGATATACATTTAAACATATTAAGCGGTAAGGGAAAAATGGAAATGAATATATTATATATAAATATATATATATACACACAATATATAATATATCTATATACAAAAGTAACGATAATAAATTATATTTAACCGATTATACAATATATAAATATATTATTACTATTATGACTATTATTATTGCTATTATTACTGTCATCATTGTGAGTATATTATGCCAATTATGTAAATACGAGTATTAATTAATTGAAAAAAAATGATTAATTTTTGTGGTTGAACAGTGCGTAAAAGCGAAATTGTGTGATATAACACACTGATCACGGGATCTAGATTATTTTTATCGTCATTATTTTATTATATTATTATTATTATTATTATTATTATTATTATTATTACTATTGTCATCGTCACTATTATTAATCCTATTATTTTTATTATTAATAGTTATTAATTGTCAATATTATTATTATTATACATATTATGATGTAAACTGTGTTGTGAACACTAGGCTATATCTCTCTTGTAGTTAACTAGATTTTTAAAGGTTAAGCAAAGCGCTAAGGACTTTCTTTTTTAAGGTTATGTGAGATATACGTACTCTTATAGATTTAATATTGTGACACGCGTAAATAAAAAAAAAGAGAGATGGCGTACGACCAAGAAGCGCGTGCGTGAGTATGAAAAAAAATAAAGATTGAATCGCTGCCGCTCTTCCTCGGAAATGACATTGCGATAATAGAGGGGGCGTCGAAGTGGTGGGGAAAGTCACATGACCGAGGCTATTTAAGAAAAATACTGATCCAATGAATCGTACTAATGTATAATAACGCGTTTCGTTCTGAACTGATTGTTCCCGAGCTGCTTCGACCCTCTGGTGTGTGCTTTAAATTAGTTAAGAAAGCGAGAGAGGGAGGCGACTGCACATGTATAAGTGCGTATGAATGTGTGCGTGAATTGATAACGAAGACGTTCCAGACAAAACGGGTGCGATTTTCAACTGTTCTTCGACCTGTCCGCTTTAATTTTGTCTCTTTGTGTTCAAAAGATCGCGTGCTGACGCTTAATGACACACCATTTCCTTTCGTGCAAAGTGCAAACTCAGTGCGGGACTCGACAATAACCAGACAGAAGATAAAAGTGTACAAAAACGTACCGAGATTTAGAATTTAGATTGCCATTGAGAGAGGAGTGGGGGGAAAACGAGACCAGCCCGACGACTAGTCGCACAATAGATACGAACCCAGTATAAGCGATTAAATGGATTATTATTATTATTATTAATTAAAGGAATATTATTACATGTATACGTAGATTTACTATCGCACCGACGCACAGTAAAGAAGATCGACGGACGGTCTTGGTGGTTCTCCCCCTCTTCTTTTTCTTACAAAACAAAAACACTAAGAATCAAAATTTGACCTCAAAAAGAAAAAAACAAACAATCTTTTACTTCCCTCCGCTCTTTTTACACACAGTCTGTCACGCTTTTCGTGTTCACCAAGTCATCAAAAACAAATATATAAAGCGATGGCGCCAGGATCTAAGTGAAGACCTTATGAAAATTAAGACTGCTTTTAAGCCATAGAACTAATGATATTAATTGAGAAATTCGAGTCAATGCGGTTTCCTCACAGACGAAACCGACAGTGAATCTAATACGTGGCGAGGAATTTTATTTCTATACTTAAAGATAAAAAAAGAATGCCAATGAATGGAGACCTTCGTGAAAGTATTTATTTTTTTTTTATTTCTATAACGTAATACTTATATACGCATGATATATGATATACGTCTTATAGGCTTCGTATAATAGGGAGTCACGAGTCCAAAACGTATATATCGATTGTTTTCTTCGTTATAGCGATTTACGCACACAATTTCTTGTTGAAAAAACGCGACGTTCATTTCTTCCGTTTCTCTCGATTCGTTCCAAAGCAAAACATGTACACGTACACAACCACACACACACACACAACGCGCACACCAACACCAACACCAAACCGCCTTTTCCTTAATATTACGAGTATAAACACTACTATATTGATATTTGCATACCTACAACCTCGTGTCGTGCAATCGTAGGGTTAAAGTATACATATAATACATCGTAGGGTACGTGAGAGAGAGGTTAGTTGTAAGTTGTCATATTAGGTATTCCGCATTTCTCCACACAAACACACTTAAACACAAACACAAACACAAACACAGACTTACACGTAGCTTTCAAAGGAGGTCGTTCTATTAGTAGTTTTACGTCATTCCGGGGACAGTTGAAAATCGCTAACGGACGGGGGGGTGTGGCGCTCTGACATTCTGTCCAGGAACCTCAACACAAGGGCCTTAATATACTTATTATACATGCTATATCATAGTTGTATTGAGAATACTGTTACGATTCTAGATGACTAAAATAAAACTGGAAGACATTTTGAGTAACTGTATGATAATAGTAATATTGTAATAATAATAGTAACGTACGATAATAAAAGGAAGTAGTCTTACGAGAAGAAAAAAATTGAATCGGAATAATAATGGTAATAATAATGTTAAACGATATAACGATGCGGTAACAACAATAATAATACTATTGTTAAACGAAAATAAAAGAGTAATAATAAAAAAAAAAAAGAAAGGGCGACGCAAGCGTTTGCAATCTATAAATGTGCGCTTATATTCACGCTTTAAGGTTTAAGGGAGTGTTTCAAGCAAAATTCAAATAAAGTAAGAGCCAATCAGCGAAGAGGCCTTAGTAAGAGAAAAAAATAAATGCGACGCGGCGCTCTTTTTAGAGGTTAAGCAACGTTCCGTTCATGTTTCCTTTCCGAAAGTTTAGTGCGCGGCGGCCTATGAAAGTCAAGACCCGATCGGCCAACCGTACAAAACGGCATGTATTCAAAAAGTAAGCACGAACTCGTCAAGACTATCCTGTAAGTGATTTTATTGTGACGATAATGATTGTTATTATTGCAGTTGTCGCCGTATCGATCGAATTGATTTGCGGTTATTGTTTGTAGATGCGAATACCATTTTGTAGGGTGCTTTTCTCTTTATTATTAATACTATTATTATTATTATTATTATTTTTATTATTATTTTGCGACGGTCGTTAAGCTCGTCATTGCGGTCGAGACGGATGACTTTTTTAGAGCCCCGTAAAGTCGGACCCGAAGTCATTTTGGCAGTTTACTTCAGTCGACTTGTAAATTCTCTTGATGTCCTCAGTGTATTTATAATTTGTTTTAAGAAGTATTCAAGTATATTACGAATTAATGAAAATGTTTTTAAAAGGCAATTTCATTTAATCGATAAATATTTAACTGTACTAGTGATCTAAAACTCGAATTGTGATTAATGAGCGAAGCTCGAGGATTTATAGTTCGGCCGAGGATAATTATCGGAATGAATTTGTAAACCGACTTCACTTGGATCTTTTTTAGTGACATTTGATTGTGTTTTATCTTCTTCTGTTTCGTTTCTCCGCTCTTAATTTTTAAGACGAAAAGTATCAAGCAGCTGTACCTAAGTAGTTTAACTATATTCTATATTATTATTAATTTTATTATTATTATATTGCTATTAATATTATTATCATTATTATTATATGATTATTATAATAAAAAAAAATCAATAAAAAAATTTGCAAAAAAATTGTGACTTCGTAACGTATAATAAACAAAACCAAACAGCAATAAAGTATGACATCCTCCCGATCTCTATAATGTTATTGAAAAAAAAGAAAAAAAAAACTAAATAATCGATGACTGTTCAATTTCGTTTCGAGTGATAATCAATGAGAATCTCATCAAACAAATGTGTTTATGGAATTATATAGCGAATTATATTAATATCGTTCGTACAATAAATTTCGACTGTATTCAATGTCAGAAAGTGATTACTCTCAAAAAAGTTGTTGATGAATTGAACCGCTTTCAGGGTTTGAGATGGCACGGAATGTGTGAATCGCGTCACTTCATATTGGAGACTGCTATCATCGCAATAAATTCAAATTTTGAAGCTATTTGTAAAGCAAAAAGTATAATCGTAATTATAATACGTCGCGCGAACGTTCTTTCACTTTAAACTGAACTTCCCATTTGATCCACAGTCTTGTGAATTTACCTGATGGTTAATACATCGCAATTTGGTTATTTTGTGGCTAATCGTTCTGTCAGTTAACGAACAGCAATATACGCGCAGCAATATCGATTTCTTTGCTGAGAAAAATTAAAAAAAAAAAGATGAACCATATGAAATTGTAATGTATTTAAATCAAATAAATGGGTGTTGGAAAGTGTTCAATAAATGAATAAACTCGTGTGGATCAAATGATTACTTACTAGAAGCACAAAGTATACCTCGGTTTTTCAATATTTTCAATGGCCAAATCCGTTTGCTGCAGACGTAATCTCACCAAATCACGAAATATATTAACTACTCATTGATGATACTGTTAAATGTAAAGTATATGGCTTGTAAAAGAAAAGGATCGTGTCCAATCGACATTACATCCTAAATTCTCTGAGATTCCGTCGAAGTAATAGCCGGTAGATTGCAAACAAAACAAAGTACGAACAGTCTCCAAAAAAGTATTGTTCAACTATCGAAGAAAACCTAAATCAACTAAGCGACGAGGCCTTAGAATAAATTGCTTATTGTTTCTCCGCCTTGCCGTTTCAAGTGAGCGGAATTATTTGAGTTGCTGTTTTTATGTTACTTTCAGTTCAGTAAGTATATTTTTATTTTTATTTCATTACCTTTAGTTTGGCCCGTTAAAAAGAACATGAAATACTGTGCAAAATGTAAAACAAATTGACGTCGTAACAATTTATGAGTGTACCGAAGCACGTAAGATGGCGCCAATTTACATTCCTTTGTTTCGTATTCTTTTTGAGGCGATTTTTCTAATGGCACTCAAAAACTAACGTAGATTTAACATAGATTTAAGTTATTCGCAGTACTAACACACTTAACAAGGTATAGCACTAATCTCACTTGAAGCGTCATCCTCCGATATGATTTCACACAAATTTCCGAATCACGAAAAAGCTAAAAGAGGGCCTCGAATACATTCGTGAATGGTGTGCCTCGCGACACGCGGTGAGTTCAAAGTGTGCATATTTGTGATACTAATCATAATTTCTAGAATGGAACGTGTTCAAGGAAAGAGAGAGAAAAAAAAGAGAATTCGAGGGAAAAGAAAATGAATTTCGGTTACTTATTCGTTCGTTGATTTCAAGCCTGGTTCCAAAGTTCGCTCCGTCAAGGCAATTGTAAGACGAGTTAAATAAAACAGAAGTGATTAGCGTCCTTAATTATCAACTCATCTAAATGAATAATTAATTAAGTATAAAAAAAAAAAGTTGTTATAAGTCCTTAAATCGAGGAGCACTCGAAGCAACATATACGTATTTATGCATACCAATACGTACACACACATCTCTCGCATCGCGCCCCTACTCATATTGAAATAAAATAAAATAAACGATAAACTTAATAAATGAATTACGTAAACTATACGGTCGAACGGTTTCGAGAAAAAAATAGAATTAAACACAATATAAACATATGCATATACAAATAACGGTTTAAGGTTAACATAAATTTTAAGGTTAAGGCATAAAAAACATATATATTCTATTAACGCATATACTATATTTAACAAAAGTGAAAAAAAGTAACGCGAAAAATGACAAGAAGAGAAGAGAAACACAGTAACAACAACTTTGAAAAAAAAATTATATTAAGAGATTATAAGTAAATATATTTTTGGCCGTAGAGAGTATACATGTATAAGATCCTAGTTCGTAAGATTCACGCGCATTAAAAATACTGTCTGTGAGTTTATATAATAACATAAACATGATATATATAAATATATATATATATTATTAAACACAATTATTAAAAAAAATATTATACATCGGGTATGTACTGTTTGATAACGCGAATGAGAGGTGCGTGCGTATTTGAGATATTTTATCGGGGAAAATATTGGGATCGTCGATGTTGGTGCGTGAACTAGATTGAATAATACTTGAAAAGGGCTAGAAATGCTTCCCGGACAAGCTGAATTTAACGTAGAATTGTACGTTGACTCGCTTTTCTTCGCGAAGGCCGGTCGCGATGACGCGGCCATTTTGTCAAAGAGGCGAAGCGGCAACAAATGGCGTCCGGGTAGAGGAAAAGCCAAGTGAGTGTAATCATTAATAAACTCTAAAATAAAGGGATACCAATGTATCTCTGCCTAGTCGATAAGGGGGGAAGATTGTAGCACTGTACTACGTAATGGATGTAATTAAACGTAACGAGGTTAATTAAACACACATTAAAAACACCGAAGCATTGCATGATAACTACCTAAATGTCTGTCTGTTAAAAAAAAAAACACTAAAATATACGTTTCCGGTAGAAGAGCAAACATAAACGATTAATTAATAAATCGCCGTCGTTCAATTTTAGCGAACGAGAGCAATTCTTAGCTGTAAAGTTGTAAACTCAATTACCTGCGTGAGAGAGAAATTACTATAAGCAAATCCAAATCTCGAGAGAAGGAGGAAGAGTTTGAGGAGATTGCGTCGGGGGAATAAAAAAATTAAAGGCCTCTACGTACGCCATGTGATTTAATTGTGCCACCTGTGCCACGAGGGTTCAAATATCGTGTCACGGCGATTCATGAGAATCAAATTTCCCAGTGAAAAAAATAAAAAAAAACACTCAAAACTCGGCTTTCTCGATGAAGCTTATTCTAAACGGATTGAGCCTCGAGCTGTTTTTCCTTGCTCTCGAGCTTAGTTCCCTATGAAACAAAGTGGTAGGTCGAGCTTGGCCCACAGTGCAATCGTAATATATACTTTTGTCGACATCGCTTTTACTCGGATATAAACTACCTAATTAAGGTTAAGGATCAACGCATCCAAGGGAGAACGGTGTGATAAAGACTCGAGGCTGGATATTGTATATCAATAACGGCATATCAAGACAATGACGACAGATAGAGATCCCAAGTCGAGGGTTGACGTGCAAAACGAGATGATCGAGCGCCCTTAGTACGAACAAAAGAATCATATAACTGTAAAATTAAACGCTTGAGCGCGAGAGAGCCAGAAGAGGAACACAAAAAACAAAAGTACCAAAAAAGTTCGATGACCGAGTCGCCCGGACTCAAACAAAGCTTCACGTCGCTGATCCTTGGAGGACGATGCAATTTTCGACTAGTGAAGAAGAGAGAGGATCCGCCGAGTACCCGATAGTCGTGTACGAAGGTTAGATTAGTTCGTTCTGACACACATTCGATGATCTTGTATCCGCCTTAAATCGATTCATCCGTCAAAAAATATTTTATTAATGATTTTTACGATGGCAAGCCACTCGAGGAATCAAAGGATTTTTTTAGTGGACGAAAAGATCAAATATCACTGCGCATTCTAAATGATTTCCAATCGTGAACATCAATTAAGAATATCAAAAGGACTATCGTATACCTACTAAGTTTTGTCATTCAGCGACATAATCCGTCCAAACGATACCTGAAGCTGAGGATGCACCTGAAAGGTCGTTCGCTACAACCTGAAGGCGTGTCTCAAGTTTCAGGTATGCAGGAGGGACACACAAGTAGACGGACGCTTGAATTTATTTTTCGTAGTGATGATTGACATATCTCGAGGTATCGAATGATCGAAGATGCTGTCTTTTTCGAAGAGACACTGAGAGAAAGCAAACGAAATCCATCCAAGCACGAACACACATATTTATATCTGTCTTCTTCTGATTTTGATTTGCATGGTCAAAACGCTGTTAACTGGTTCTCCCGCGATTTCCAGCTCGACGAATTGCCACAACAGCAACTCGTGCTCATGCACAAAGGCTTATTTCCAACGAAGATATATCTAGGTTCTAACCTAACGAGCGTAGGTTCTATAATTTTTTACGACTGTGATCCAGACGTACAGACACATCACACACTTCTCTCCAGTGCGTTTTTTAAGTGCAGCTGAATCAATCGAAAATACCGGGAAGGCAAACGAACCGACTGCAGATCGAAGAACGAAGATGGAAGTATCACTGGATCACGCAACCTATCAATAAATACCTCAAGGAATATCTTCCCACTGACAACGATTCTACATCGTGTGTAGCTACGCCGTATTTCTCTGTGTGTGTGTTTGATGTTTAATAGGTGTTTGATACAAAAAATAAAATAAATAAACCAAAGAACAATCACGAACCAAATTGGATAAAAAAAAAACACGTGCAATGTAAATTTGTTAATCCCTCCCGTGATAGTGACTCTGCGCGTTCGAAGCTGCGATATCATAGGCTTATTTAGACGATTTGTCATTTGAAATGGACGCAAAGCAAATTCCGTTGGATATTTTTTTAAGGTTTGACGATCGATTTTGTATTAATTTACGAACGTATAGGCTTTCTCCGATGAATCTGGAACCACCTACCAATACTTACAGAGGGTTCGAGAGAAGCGGGAAGTATCGTTTTCAATTTTATTCAGAGTACGGATAGTGCCTAAGATTTTGAAAGAGAGATGTTGAGCGTTTGATTGCTCGCACTTCGTTTTCTATATAGAAGTCGTAGTCTTTCGATTTTTCAATAGAAAGGATTGAAGCGAAAAAAAAGTAACCTAAAAAAATCACCTGAGTAAAAATTATTCGAGCGACATTAGTAAATTTTATCAAAATAAATAAAAGTAAAGTAAATAAACTTAATAAACAAAATTTTGAATCTAAGACAATGAATAATTAAGGGGAAATAAAGAAACAATTTAAAAAAAAGATTAGAAGTTAAAAATACAATAAACTGTTATGTACTGAATTGATAATGTCAATGGTCAATGCTGTTTTATAAAATATTGCGAATTGTGGACTCACGAGCTGTGATCGCAGAAGATGCATTTAAAAAAAAAAGACGTAAATGAAAATGAACAATTGGCTATAAGAATCGCGCTTCCAATTTTTCGAATTTTAATAGACGAAAGTCGATGCCGTCGAGGTGATAACGCGATGATCGTCACTAGAAAAAATGAATTAATAATCAAAAAAGATAAATAAATAAAAATAAATAAATTCCTTATACATCCGAATGTTAATAACTGAAAGTTGGAGTGACTAAACAAAGTGTTGCTTATTAATATTAGTTATTACTTACACTATTACACGTTGCTGACGAGGACGTAAAAGTCTCGATCGATAATAGGAATGACGGAAAAGCATCAAACTTCGGTTGAATCGATATCTCGAATCGTTTCATTGTTAAAAAAGAACCCCGAGCAACTTCATAGTTCGTGGCAATTCAAATCTTCAGTCACTCTGTCCTTTGAATTCCCCAGAATTGTTTTGACGATAAAACGAAGATAAAGCCATCGGCGTTGAAAAAGTGTAGAAAATTTTTAAGTGCAAGCAAAGACTGATGGCGCAATATTGTTGAGACTTGAATTGCCAATACGGATCGAAAAGGTGAAACTTTAATTATCAGTCTTCGCGCGCAAACGTGTTCTCCAATTCTTAGTATTGCTCGAAACCACACTGGAGAGAATTGAAATTAGTAGTTTAAAAAAAAAGTAAGAGTAAAAAGGACGTATATAGAGTATGAATTACGTAATTAAGCACGTGTCACATGTGTCGTATCAAGGGTAAACAAATCTGCGCAAGAAAAAAATAAGAGAATTCTATATGTGTACTTCGTATAATTATTGTCTAGTGTAATACATAAATTATTCTTTAAAGTTTACTCGAGACGCGAACTTGAATTTTTCACCTTAACACTTAGGCTCTTCAGTCTTCGTGCGCAGTTCTGACGCGCAATCGGTGATACATAACAAAAAAAAAATAAATAAAATAAAAAAAAATAAATAAAAAAAATTCATGAGAATTGCGGTGCTGTACGAGACAACAATTGCGTTGAAATATTAAAGGGTTGAAAAATATTTCAATCGATAAGCCTTATACAATTTTATCTACATCAATTACTATTTTAATCGAAAAATTATCGATGTACTCTCTTGTCGACTATCGGTACGTATCGGTCGGTAAAGCAAATCGATAGTTGCCGATTATATCGACAAAAACAAGGCTGGTCGATCGAGTTCCTTCGACCCCCGAAAAAATGTGTGATTAATAGACAATTAAACAAAAATAAAAAAAAACCGTGCAATTCCCTCCCCTGCCGAGCGCGCGAAATTCGAAATCGAAATCAAATACGTAGAGAATCGAGCAAGTCTGGGGAAAGAGAAGAAGACGCGCGACCGAACGATGAGGGAAAAAGCCAAGGGGAAAGTATATGATGTATATTTTCTAGCTGTAGCGAACTAAAATAACAAGAAAAAATGTTAGCGGACCAGATCGACATGGTAGATTCGCACAATAAGTCAAAACTTTTGAAACATTTGCGGGACACCGATTCTCGAATTACAAATATAAAAAAACAAACAAACAGGCTACTGAAGGGACAGAAAGCAAAACAAAATAAATCCGTGTGAATTTTTTTAGCAATGGATTCGAGTCGATCGTTGTAAAGTTAATTAGGTAAATTACGTCGGTATTAAGAATGATGAAGGAAACTATAGTTATCGTAGTGCAAATGAAGATTCTCTTCTTCCCACTGCTCGAAGAAAAAAACTATTCTCGCCGTTCGCGCGAAAAGTCACGCGGAAAGAAGGTCGAGTTTCGCTTTGCTTGCGCGAAAATCTCGTGCCGGCAGTTTTTTATTGAGGTTTTTACGATGAAGCAAATGCTGGTTTATTTTTATACACTTTGAAACGTTTTTTATCGACGACAAACAATTGTGCATTCCAGACGAATTGTCTCTAAAATTTGTAGCGACTTTTAATACAAAGAATATCAAAGTATTTTTGAACGATGATAGCCGTTATTTTGAATAATAATGAGTGTGTACAAATCGACATACGAATTTTAATGAAACAAAGGCACTCTCGAGTGCGCGAGTCAATTTTTTTTAATTCTTTCGATAAACAACGTACGAAAGCTTGGGTGTCTTTTCAAGTGTGGGCCACGAAGATGCGCAACACGAGATTTTCGCGCGCAAAATTCGAAACGTTCCTCGTTCCGCGTTCGATGTTCGCGCGGCGACTCTTCTGTTTTCAGTTGACATTTCGCCGAGTTCCTCGACAAAAGCACTTTACGGAAGCCTTTTTGAACGCATAATTAAGGTTAGAGTCAGTGAAAATCAGATATCATAAGCAAGAAAAAGTGCTTTTACGAATAATACGCGCATACAATTAACTACTAAATATGTATACACTCTTGTTCGACGGGGGGTAAAAAAAAATAAATAAACGAGCGGACACAACCGAATCAGTAGCTTAAGCGCAATGAGAAAACAAACGCCTACAAAATACGTAGAGGCCAATCTTTTCTTCGAGCTCCCGTTCATTTTTAGCAAATCCGTTCCCAGAGCTGGAACGAACCTTCGTGCCATTCGTTCTCTTTTCCGTTCCGAGGTTTTTATCGCGTGCGACTCTACATTACCGACGGCGAATAAAAATGGAGCGCGTTATTGCATCGGTACTAAAGTTATCGAGGCGATCGTCGTTCGCACAATCGGTGTTGAGAATCGAGATGCGAAACTCCAAAATCGAGAGGGTCACTGAGTGCACTTACTTTAAACGTTGTTTATTATAAAAAAAAAAAACGAAGATTTAAGCGCGTCCCTTCGTCCTCGACTTGGCGATCGAGGACGAAGGGAGGGGGAGAATGAAGGGGAGAGAGAGAGGCTACGAAGTATTGTAATTATTAATTGTAATAAAAGAAAGTAAATAAAAAAAAAAATTCCACTAGCGATCGCGAGATAATCAAATAAGTGCCACTTTCCGAGGATTTTGGAGTTCGCATTGGAAGAAGCGCGAGAACTTGAGCCGCTTTTGCGCTTTCGTCTGAGCGATTCGAAAGCGGTCTGACGTTTTAATGAGAAATAAGAAAAAAAAAACGAGGGTTAAGACGAGACAATGATTGCATATTATAGTAATAATTAAGAGTATAGGTATTATACGAGCATTAAGTACATTGATATTAAAAATAATATACATATATATATATTATTACATATTATACGATAACTATTATTATGATTATAATTATTACTAACACTATAACAATTATTGATATTACATTGTAATTAGAAAATGATTAATTAATAAAGGTTATCTTGTATGTCAATTGAGTTTTATTATTATTCTATCCTTTTCATTATCCGCCATCCTGTTAATAACTTTATTTTTCTAATAAATTTTAATAAATTTTTATTTTTAACTTATAAATGTATCTTTTCATTTTTCTTAATACATTAAAAAGTAATTTCATTTATTCTCAGTGAAGTAACAATCGAAGTAAACCGTACCGAGTTAATTTTAATTTTAACATTTTTCTTACTTTATAACTTTTTTAAGAATTTGCTTGTAATTATGCAATAAAAAAACTTACTACTAAAACCTACAGTCATTTTTATTTCAATTCTGTATAGTCTTAATCGAAAATGCATAAAATATAAGGAATAGGTAAGTATTGAAATTTTGCATTTTGAAGCGATTTGAAGTCGAACAAACAATTGAGGAGCCGGATCGAGAAACCGGCCGAGCGCTCGGCCGCGGCCAAAGCCACGGTGGGCAGGGTCGATTTTTTAAAGTCTGCAAATAAATTTAAAAAAAATACTATCATGTAGAGCATGAAAAAATACAACTTTTCTAC
>JAWWEO010000001.1:4393433-4407971 GCA_035582975.1 Ormyrus labotus | reverse complement strand
GCGGACGCGTTGTCGTAGCTGAGTAGATGATTTGATTACAGACAGCCATTGTCGAGAGACTAATGAAGCATTCAGTAATGATTGAGTGTCCAATTTCACAAATATCATCTGTGATATTTCGATAGGCAGTTCTTTGATGAACATGAAGATGACAGCACGGGCCAATCAGGAGCGACCATTCCGAATCAACCAATCAGGATGCAGCAATAAAAGGTACCCAAATAATATTGTTCCATCGGTTATTCATTGTTTACTTCAAGTAAGAGACCTTTTTAAATATATTCTGGTATCGTAAGACGTTGTAAAGTTAATTTTTTATTTGAATGTCTACTTCTATGGTAATGTAATAAGTAATAGTAAGTTTATAAACTTTAATTTCTGTATTAGTTTTTATGATGTTGTAATAGAATAAATAAATAAATAATAGAATAAATAAGTTGTAGTATTAAATATTTTTAGATCACTGTCTGACTGCGACTGGCTTTTGATTAAAAATGTTCTAGATCATTTTCTCGTTGAGATAATACAAAGCACTTCCAGCTCCAGGAACTTTCTGTTTAAAAAAGGTCGTTCTCCGTAAAAGACAAACCCGTACGGAAAGGGAATGTCATTAAAAGGCGCACAAATTATACGGTATTTCCGCTCGTACTTAAAAAAAAAAAAATTATCGTTAATGCATAATTGGTCGTAGGCGCGCTCGCACTAAAGCGCGCACTCGAGCCCGCGCGACTTTTGCTCAAAGTTTAAAGGCGCACGCGCGAATCCTGTCATTACGCAGGCCTGTATATCCCTTACGCGACGACGAGCGTTCAACGAAACTATGGCCGCTCGTAAACCGCGCCGAATATTATCGTCGAGAGTCGAATAAAGCGCGAGTCGGCCTGTCGTAATTCGCTTATTTACGGTCTTGACGACAACGATAATTCCGCGCCGAGCGAGATCGATCCTTTTCTATTTGCTTTGTGTGGTCTGCCCGCTTTTTTTCGAGACCGGGAATTAGCGAGGAGATACGTTTTTGTGGGTGTGGACGGGATTCTGAGTAATTCGCGGGCTTGTTAATGGCGGGTATCATAAAAGTTTGAGTTAATTGAACGACGACACTTTCTCTGTTTTTCCTTGGTATTCTTGCACTGTTATTAAGGTCATTTTCGGTAATAAATCTTAGTTTAGTTGAGCGGTGTATTAAAAACTATATTGATACGAAGCCTATATTTAAAGAAGTTAAATTTTTTGCTTTTAAAACAATTGCCGTTTAATTGTATTTAGTACGATTTTTCCAATCATTTATGATTAAAGTATGAAGTATTTTCATTGACGAAAATTCACTATATTTGGAAAAGATGAACGGATACCAAAAGATTTTTACGTATTTTTTCGGTGAAATTTACTTATTCAATTCTTAAGTTGTCCTGAAGGTTAGTCCGAAAGACAGCAGCTAACCTTCATGTTGATCCTTATGAATCATCGTGAATGTCGAATGAATGCACTTTGTAAAGTTCTTTTCTCTTCCTCAGAGCCTTTCACGTCCTTTTCGAAATTCTCAAGACGTACTTCGTCAACGTCTAGAATACTTGAATTTTCTACTTTTTATATGGAGATTTTATATGGAGATAAAGCTTACGAGTTCAATTCAATTTTTAAATAATATGTACTAAAATGATAAAATCACTTTACTATAATTAATTTATTATAGTACTTACCTTTTATGCACGTGCTTCTTTTAGGAAAAAGTCAGCTACTTGTTGGTGCGTAAAATTGTTTTAAGAGGATCAAGGAATTAAAATTAGCTGATCGTTCGAATATTAATAAATTTGAATGCTTTATAATGTAAATGGGTTAATAATAACGTTGTAATAAATCTGCAGTTAAATTTTTTTGCTGCTTCGACCTTCATGTGAATAAGAAACAATGAAAATAATTGCTCTCGTAAATTATGATACTTTACGAGATGAGGAAGAGAGAAGGAGATTACGAATTAATATTTTTGAGAAAGGTTCGTGCGTATTCATTCATTCCTGAAATTGATTTATTGCTGTGTGACGCGGTAAAACGAAAATAGAATGTTTACCGTGAAAAGAAGTAAAGGGCAAATTAAAAGAACATAAACTGTTTATAATAAAGACGAAACTGTTAAATACAAATTTATGAGCCGTGAATGAATTAATACGAGGGAAATAATAAACTAAGAAACATACACTCATTCCTTTTCATCAACATCGAACGAAAAATCACTTACAATTAATACGTAAATTCCTTTTTCTGGCAAAAATGCAACGACAGCCTACAACGTACCGGCAGGCAGACCAGCACGTATATAACCCATATCCCCCGTGCAGCTCTTCAACGAGCATCGACAAAGAAACTCAGCTCTTGATACCCGCTGACCCAATATGTTACATCGCGAGATGGATACTCAGATAGATGGAGTACCGTAAATTCTCGAGCGCGTCCGTAAGAAAATATCGCGAGGGGAAGGGGAGGCTGTGTAATTCACGTTTCCCGGAAAAGTCCGCTCTGATTGGAGGCGCGCGCCTGGAATCAACATAAAAGTCACGCGGCGCTCGGTACCAACGGCCGGAGGTTTTTTGCCGCATGGATAACGGCACAGGAGAGCCGCTCGCGAGTTCTGGAGCAGATGCCCGCGGCACATCAAAAGCTCGGGGCGATAATGAGAGGAGAAGCTGCGGATTTTTTTTTCAGCGCGCGCGAAGCTGCATGGATTTCCGTCGAAGAAATGAGCGCGGAATCTTTGTTTCGCGCGGAAAGGCGCTGGCGGAGGCGAGCTTTGGAAATTGTCTTCGTGGAAGTAAATTGTTGTTGGATCGTTATAAGTGTGATACTTTTATTTACTGCTTTCTTTGAAAGCTTGGTGGATAGCTTGGCCATCGGCGGTTTTCCAAACAAGAATTTTTGTAAAACATAAATTGTAAGTGTTTTTTGATGCTGAGAAGTAAACCGAGTGTATTCCTCGATTGATTCCTTCGACTGTTGGGTACTAAAATTTTTAATGTTTGTCAGGAGTGTATGCAACTGAAAAATGAACCCTTTTCAAAAAATTTTTCAATCTAATTTTTCATCCACTTCCAATAAATCGACATCACACTTTATTATTGTGCTTCAATTTTTGACAGATTTAATGCTACCCCTTTCACCTTTTAATGCCCTAAAACCGCCAGGACTTCCCGCAGGTCCACCGCAGGACGATCCCGGCTATAAATCTCTCTCGACCCTAATACTCGGCGGAGTTTTGTTTCCTTTTATAAACAAGGTTCCGCGATCTCGATCGGCTTTTCCGATTCTATTTTCGCGCGCCGAGAGACTCGCCAGCGAAAGTGGCCCGATGCTATCTCGCGCCGGACAAATCGACATGCTCCCCCTTCGTAAACGATCTCCGCGTGTAGGACAAGCTCCGGAATCGCGAGGCAAAAAATGCAAGACCGTCGCAGCTTTCGCTCCGAGCTTGGACCGTTTCCTCCTCGGCGTCGTTACGTGACTTTTATTATTGTTCGCCAAGGAGTTTGATTGCGTTTGACTGTTTTAGTTTTGAGACGATGGTAGTGGTATATACATGGACAAACATTTAGCAACAAGTACGGTTCTTTAATAGTTTTATAAAGTGCATTAATTAACGGCCTTTATTCTGGTAATCCACTGACAGATTGAAACCTTGGTGTTATTAAAGAAGGCTGATATTTTTCAATTTTTAGAACAAAAAAGGATTGCGGTAACATTAACTTTTTTTGTGATTTACTATCTATAAATATTGATGAGGAACTGAATAATCAACCCCCCCCCCCTACTGGTCAAGATAATCCAATTTTACATGAACAACTGCAAAAACTTATATAACATTAATATCGCTCTTTTAAAAACTTTATTCGCTCACCTGCTTCTCGGACGGCCGAATAGGTGCATCATCCATATACGTAATTAAACACACGTAACAAATAATAATCAATTTACGGCAGGATTATAAAAGCCCTGCCGAAAATTGATTCTTATTTGTCACGTAATGTAAAAAAGTAATAAAAGAAAAAAAATTCAAAAAAGAATACCAACAGCACGCGGGATTCCCAAGCGGTCACCCATCCAAGTACTAACCGCGCCCAACGCTGCTTAACTTTGGTGATCGGACGAGAACCAGTGCGATCAGCGTGGTATGGCCGTTGGCGAAGATTTTTGAGTAGAAAATTTTTGCGTTAGTCTGACCAGATCGTAAGGCCCTTATAAGGTTACCTACTAAGGTCCTGATTAGGGCTGTTATAAAACGATCGTAAGGACCCTAGAAGACAAAACTATCCCAAATGAATTGTTTTTAAGTTAATTCTGCTTAAAAGAAATTAATTTGGGATAGTTTTGCCGTCTGGGACCTCATATTCGGTTTGTTTCGTTTCCATCAGATCAAAACTAAGTAATGAACTAGTAAAATCCAATGCGCTTCGCGCGTACTATTTTCTTTTTTGAGGTTATACATTTAATTTTTCAGTACGATTTTACTTTACTTGTTTTAAACATATGATAGGATAGTCTACTAATTTTTAAAATAATAATTTAAAATATAAAATATTAATCTTTTTATTTTAAGTTATTTCAATTTAATTATTTAGTTGCAAATATTTATGAAAATTCAAACCTAGTAAAATTAATCTATTCAATTAGTATATATTTATGTTTATTAATTTATAAACATCAATTGCTCAATATAATATTCTTATTCAACTTTTGACTTATTCAAAATTTGACTGTTTACTGTTTACGTAAAATTTAACTATTAATTTAATTATTTATTGTTTTTATATTAATTGTGTTTAAGACGATATTGTAATATTGTTTATTTTTGTTTTAAAATACTTATAATTTACAACTTTTTGTAACTTAATTCCGGAATTTGACCTGAAAATTGTCTGATATTGCAATTTTGACATTGCCTGATGAGGCCCTTAACTTGCCCCCATTATCACCTGAGAATATACCTTAGAAGGACCTTAGAATCATTCTCAGGTGCCTGTTGAAGCCCTCATTTTCCCCTTAAATTCGTTTCTACTCGGGGATTTTTACCTAGATGTTTGTAAAATTAAGAATTACTCAACGAAATTGGAGTTATTACTCAATTCCCCAGTCAGCGCGAAGCTACCCGCTTACGCGTTCAGCTACCGCGCTAAATACTTTCCACTAATCAGCGTCAACCGTAAACGCTATCAGCACAATTCCGTCGCTAATTGCGACCGTATCAGTCCCTCGCGCTCGCGGAGCGACGCATCCGCCATTGTAAAAGCATCCCGCTGAAAGTGTAACTCAGACCCGTAATCAGGCAGCGAGACAGCAGAGGGACACTACAATATCCCCCAGCTCGTTCATATACAAAACCGGATCGCTCGGTGAAGCTGCGCGCAAAACTACGCCTTTGCGCGCACTTAAATTATACGGCGGAACGAGCCGCGCGCGCGGCGATGCCTTCGCGCCGCGGATAATAAGCCAATCGGCCGGCGTAATCGAATATCTCTTTACCCCTAGTCGCCGTACAATTTGTGTACGGGATACACGTGCGCGTAATTACACGGCACACACTCGCTTTCCGCGCCGCGGCAAAAAGCGGCTTCGATCGCCTAAGCATGCGAACGTTTGTCGCGTTCGACGAGTCGAGGGGGCAGAGAGACGCTTTGCTCCTTTTAGCCCAGCTTTAGGACGCTGTAAATAAGGAATATCTCCTTTTTAGAGAGTTCGCGCGATGTTTTCCTTAATTGGCCTGATTATTGGAATTTACTGGTTCGATTAGGCGCCTCGTTATGCGCGCCTCGAGAGCGGCGCTCCGCTTTAGTTATGAAAATTTTATGTTCTAGGAAGCTCTTTTTGCGCTGCTTTTCCTTGATTTTCTTCGCGCACTTGCTTGTTAGACGCAGAGCTTGTTATCAGCTTACGTACGTCGAGTCTCAGTTCATTTGTATCGCGTGCAAAGAGTAGTTTTCGCGTAATAAACTAACGTTAAATGAAAAAAAAAACAGTAAATTTAACGGTTTTAACAGTAGCATAAAGCGTAATAACGGTCAGAGCGGAAAGAAGGCAAAATTTACGTTTCGAATATCATTCTATATATCCAATTGTTTGGTGCTCCCCGGCTATCGGTACTCGGATTTTTCCGCGACATAAGTAATGATCATTCGAAAATCTAATCTTAAATTTACAAGCTACTTGATAGGGATTGCGAAATCCCTTTACATTAAAGAGATTGCGTTTCTCGTTCGCTTTCGGTTAAATAAATTTGAGAAACTATCGAATGCAAACTCAACACGCTTTTGTACTTTCCTACTGTAACGCTGCGCATTTAATGCACTCGCGCGTGATTTGCGAATGCCCGACCGTACATCGAACAAATAACTATATTCCCGCGCGAAAATCTCGCAACCGCTCATTTCGTTGACTATTCGGAATGCCGCTACTATACATTTTGAGCTTCGGATTTTTTAAATTGCACGTGCAGGTGTTCGTTCGAGTGATGTGGCAAAAAAAAAGAAGTATTGGGATTAAAATTGTAAATGAAATCACGGCGGGTAAAAGGCTGCATTCGTATCTCTTGCCTTCGTCGTTTCTGATTGTGCATTACGAGCTTGAGGTGCTTTAGACTTTTTACGGAATGAACTGTTAAAAATGCTGTAAAAGTAATTTACACAATTTTGCGTAACGCATTTCTTCCTCGAAATGGATAAAAGTGAGTATAGTTACTTTGATTTAGGATAAAATAATGTATCTGATTTTTTAAGCGTTTTATAGCATTCCGCGATTTTAAATGGCTGTTTCGTAAAAGGGAAACCGGGAAATTTTCTTTGTTGGCTCAAATCTGCGAATGATCTTTCGAAATATTTTCACACCATGCGCGTTTCAAAATAAAAATAAAACTATATATGGTTCCAGTTATTTCATTCTTAACACGGCGCGCAGGTAAATTTAATAACACCGCAGCGAAATTCTTTACCCAATTAAACGACACCTCGCACAAGACTGAGACCGAAAGCGACAGAAATTTTTCCGATTTTTCCACCCGAAATGAAAAAAAAAAAAAGAAAAAAAAATAGCAACATTCGTAACCAGCAATCAAAGTAGTAACTATATACATAGCCGTTGCGCACTTCCGCCGCGAAAGGGTCTGCAGATCTGAAAAAGTGCACATTCTTCTTCCGCGGGAGTATAATTCACGCAGTCAGTCGTCTGGGGTTAAGAAATTCAGCTTCGAGCCAAACGAAAAAGCGCAGATTCATTCTCACCGCCGCGGTGTACCCGTCGCGCACAAACCTCCCGTGTGTATGTGTGTGTGAATGCGCCGATTGTTTTCCAGTCGCGTGCGCTTTTAAAGCCGCGGTCTCCGCCGCGCACAAGAGGCCGAGAGAAGAAACCAGCGCGAAGTGTCTCCCTCTCGAAGGAGAGAGGAGGCCCACACCCACGCGCCGCGAGCAACATAAATATATTGCAAGCGGCCAAAGCGCCACCTACAATGCAGCCCGAAGCGCGCGAGCTTTTGACCGTTCCTACAGCCGTCTTTTTATCGCTCAAGTGCACGGACGGATAGATAAATAGGCAAGAGGCCTGGCCCACGTGTTCGATGCATACGGCCGATTCCGTGCGGGTTTCGGTTGTGAATAGGTTTTGTGGAAGTGGCTTTGAACACTTGTTTTTACAGTTTTTCATCTCCGTTTTCAGGGAAAATTATTTTTAATTTTGCGCTTTAAATTACGCGAAAGAAATGTGTAAAATGTCACAAGTCTAGATAGATGAGCTATAAATATACGGTTAAAACTGCGCAAATCACTTATCTGTTATTTCAGGACTCCTTGCAAAATACAGTACTTTCTATCTGACACAAAGGGAACGCAGATTTCGTAACAGTTAATAAAAACAAAATCTGAGGTTTTGATTCGTCACGCAATCCTCCATATAGATGCATACTTAAAGGCATTTGTAAACAGCGCGGAACTCCTGCGGATAGCTGCAGGAGAGAAAGGTGAAGTAAAGAGTGAATTTCATTTGTTTGAGGAGGCAGAAAGAGATAGATAGAGCTAACAGTAAAAGGGACTACAAAGCAGAGCTGGAGAAACAATTAAGGCGAGAGAGATCGAGAATGAGAGGGATATATATATACGCGTAGATTCTTAATTGGAGATTGATGGATTGATTTGTTAAAGTGGATTGACTGCTTACGGCTGTGCTTGGGCAACGTTTGGGTGGAGAATTTTCGCAGTGTTTTTTCAGGTGCTTTTCTTTTAATGGCGGGGAAAAAGGCTTCGGGCTAGAATGCCTTTTATGACGATTGAATAATTGCATTAAGCTTTAATGACTGCTGAAATTCTTCTAGCTCTCTTTTTTTTTAAAGAGTGTTTCTCAATGCTACAGTACCGTAAAATATGCAATAATTGCAGTGTATTCGATTAAAATATTTTATTATGTCATTTTCACGCTTGGTATTTGTCGCGCATATATTTTCTATTGTGTTTTATTAAACTAATATAGTCAAATAAGAGACAAGAAAAGAGAAAGAAGTTTCTACTGATGTGGGTGCATTATGTAAATTTATGTTTGTGCAATTGCAACAATTCCGATTTTTTTCTCTTTCAGCAGTTTGCATTCTAAGATTTCATTATGAGAATTTTTCAACTGGTATTCATTATAATATCCTTATGTCGTTACATTAATACACATGATTTATGACACCAGTGAACTGTAACATTGTCATTTTTAAATTTGTTATAAATGTACTAATTGATTCTATAGCATAATTATGTACACTATACTTTTTTAAATTAATTATTAACTGCTAAATTGTTATTACGGGCAAAAACTTAAAAGCTATCAATTTTTATAAAATGTAATTGTAAACGGTTAACATAAAATGTATTTTTTAACGTTAATTATTGCCTATTTTTGCTGTAGACTTTAAGCAAAGGAGTTGCATAGCTACGTGATTGTCGGTAATTGTACGCTACTTTTAACACTTATCTTAGGCAGAAAATTACACGTTCGATTCGCGCAGAAATATGAAAACTACGAAGAAAATCACATATCTAAATAAACAACACTCGCTCTCAGCGACGACTGAAAAAAAAGAACTTTAATAAAAATAATGTCCCGCGTTAACAATTAATTTTCCGATTGTAAAATCGCCGCGCAACGAGGGCGCCGCGGACGCGCGCAAAAAGGAGCACGAGCCGCTCTCGGGCAGTGTGTACAAGCGTTCGAAAATGAATATTTATGGAACAATGTTGTAAACTGTGCTTCGTTAAGAGCAATCGCCCAGTAAGTCTTCTGCTGTAGCGGCAAAGCGAGAAACGCACTTGAAGGAAGGCGCATACGTGGGCAGGCGCAAACGATCTTTCTTCATTTTAGAGCTGCGAGCATTATTTCAAACGGTTGGAGAAGGTCCATTCTATTTTCCGCGCGCATACAAACGCGTCGAACTTTGTTGCTTGTCATTTATTTTAGTGATTGTAATTTCTGCTTTATGGAAATTACTTGAAAACGCTGTTTTTTTTTGCTTGGGAGAAATGTGCGTTGACTAGTTTTTGTTTGGAGGTCAATGTAATTTTTTAATGGTTGGTTTGAGATCTTTATTCAGTTTAATGTTTTACTCTCCGCTTCTGTCGAAAAATTTTTAGCTAAAACTCAAATCAGTCGATACTTTATTCAAAACTGCAAATGAAATTATTTTAAATAATAACGATAACCCTGCAGTCTTACTCCTAATCAACTTGAGCTTATTCAATAACGCAGCGTGCCGAAGTCTTAAAAGTTCGAGTGTCAAGTGGATCGTTTATCGTCCTTTGTGTCGCGCAGCGAAGATCCCGCAGCCCTTTAAATCCGATCATCTGGCGAAGACAAAAAAAAAGACTCCCAAAAAAAAAATCAGACCGCCTCTCGAAAGAATACGGGCTCGCATCCTACGCGCGCTCTCGCGGGTCACACGATACTGTTTACGAAACCCAATACAGCGTGCGGAGCCGGCGCGACGAGAGAGAGCGGCGGTGTACGTATCGGCGCTAAACTCTGGACAGCGCTCGTTACGCGCGTAATAATAATTCCGCGCGCGCGCGCGCGCATTCTTTCGCGAGCTGCTTTTTTGCGCGCTCGTACAGACGCGAACGTGATGTTGCGCGCGGATTACGGCACGCGTGCAGCGCTTTTCAGCCCCGCGAGTGCAGTAACGATTTCAGCTGTAACGTGCGAAGTGGCTAAGACGATTGCCGTTTTTCCGCGGCTAAGCTGCCGCGGAGTTTGGCTGAAGTTAGAAACGGCTTGGGAGAGAAGCCGCTTTTGTAGGAGCACTCGATGGTGACTTGAATTAATTTTCGGAAAATATTTCGTTCGCGGTACAGAGAAGTTAGGTCTAGTTTTGAAACTATTACCTCAGATACTTCGATAAATAGTTTGTTGAGTGACGTGGATGGGTTATAAACGCGGATAATTGAGAAAATCCGTTTAACATTTTGAGAACGGGACTCGTCGGTCGCGCAATCGGAATTCTAAAGGAATTCATCTTGGCAGTTGTTCCACATATTATAAGAGCTCATTCTGAATTTAAAATTTACTTTGAAAAGGTCTATAAAAACCTATACCTGAGTATTATAAAAATTAGTTAGTTCATCGAATTAAAAGATGTTTGATTACTATAAAACTTTATCAATTTATTAAGTTGCCTTAGAGATTTGTTTTCATTGATAGTATAACCAATAAAAATGTTTTAAGTTAAGCATGATATTTAATCAGCTTACATGAATTAGAGCACCTTTATTGACTTATTTTGTAAATACAAATTTTACATTTAGTTTTCTAAAACTTCTAAATTTTTGTTGATTTTTACACGAAAACAGTTTAACGAAAGTAACGGAAACATAACCTTTTTATATAATTATTTATTATTCAAAACATAATTGCCAAATTATATTCGTTGACTGATGGTTCAATTTATGAAATTAACAATTTTGAACAAGTTATAAAAGAACAGATAAATTAAAAAAAATTTTCATCATCAAGGCGCATTCTCAGTAGTTGGTGGTTTATTACGTACGGCGCCAAAGTCAAGACCGGCTTGCAGCTTTCCGCTGCCTCTGTGGCTACCCGAAAGAACTCCTTCTAGACCAAAATTCTTTAAGACCTCTTTTAGTCCGTCCAAAAGTGCTTCGAGATTGTGCTTAAGGGAAGATTCTCCGAAAAGGTCAATATTAATGTTTCCCGTAATTAAGCCAGGACTCTGTAACAAGATGATGAATTGTTCATTTATTCGAATACAGTTCTTACTTTGGTATCTTAGTCCATTAGACATCCATTACAGAGTTTTAAATTTACCACAGTTGAAGGTTAATTTTTAATGTTTTAACCTCTTTAGTAAAAAATATTAAGTAAATAATAAGTGTAAAATTGCTTATTTAAAAAACAGACAAATAAATAAAGTGTAAAATCCGTTAATATTCTGTGTCACAAGCATCAGACTTACAGGATTATCAGAAGCTTGAAGTGCCACAGCTACGGCCACCAATGCCAGAAAAACCCAAATATACGTGATAGTCTTCATTTCTGCGGATGAAATTTGTTGCTAAAGATTGATTTTAAATTTTGATGCTTAATAATGTTTGTTTTTGAATTTTTAATTTTTTAGTAAAACTTGAATGAACGATCTCAAATCATTATTCACCTTTTTTTGTTTTTTCGTAAAATAAAAATTGAGAAGTCGAACCAGAACGCGATCGATAGTCTCGAACGGGATTTAAGAGAAGAAAAACAAAAATGAAATGAATTATGATTTCGAAAGCGACCATTGCGTGTTTTTTGAACTGATTAAAAGAAAATTAATTTACCTATGTTGGGGAGCACAGTAATAGATGAAACTTCCTACTTCTGTAAACTGCTGTTGTCTAAATCAAGCTACTCTTTATATACTCAAGAAAATGAAAATATTCCTTTCCACCTATTTTTTTAAATTGCCGGAAAATGATCACTGTCAAATAAGTTAACTGCTTAAGTTTTTCTGAAAAAATTTATTCATAATACTCTGTCATTGTTACTTCTGCGAAAACTTATTAATGTTATCTTTTCTTTTTCATCTTGATTATTTTTATTTTATTTTAGAAAATGTTTAACGACACGGAAAAAACTTGCTTACTATCACAATTAAAATTAATGAACTTAAGAAAAAAATTGTTTTCATTGAATATTAAAAACATGTTTTAATTCTTATGAAATAAAATAAAATTTTATTTCCATAATTTTAATTAATGAAAGTCACAGATAAGAAAAGCTTTGCACTCCTAAAAAGCGTATTAATTTCTTAAACCTACAGATTTTTAGTTTTATATTAGTCCCTTAGTTATATATTTATAATGTTAAGATATTGTGAAGCGAGATGGTTCATTTATAAGTTATTTAATTTGTTCTGTTATGTGTAATGATATTTATACATATATTGGTTGTAACAATAAAGCCTGCATAGCTTAGTTTGATATTATTGATATGTTCCTTACTTATGAAAATGTACAAGTTACAATAGTGCAATTTAATTTGATCACGAAAAATCTAAAATATTACGATAGTTTCTAGTAAATTTAACGAGGTCAATGATAAATTGTTAAATTTAGACTTGTAAAATTTACTAGGAGTATTGTAATTTTTAAAATTTTAAAAGTCTGTGATGAAGTTAAAATGCACTACTGTAATTTTTACTAATATTTTTCCGTGTGTAGATGAATTAAAGACTTTTAAATATTAGACTAAGCAAAAATGGATAATCACAGATTTATTATTGTCTGGTGAATGTATTTATAACACAAATAGACTATTAATAAAGCATGCAATCAGTTGAGTAGCGAGTTTCAAAAATAGATAGGTAGTTCCTTGACGAAGTTCATGCTTCAGTTGTAAAGGCTCGATAAAAGTCGATTCAAGAAGCGAGTATTTACGATGAATCAATCAGCCATCGATCAGGAAACCAGCCAGGAAGCATATTGTTCTAAAATCTTTATATTTCTACTTTTACACTAGTCCTTTCTTCTTATTGGTCGATTCGGAATGGTCGCTTCTGATTGGCCGGTGCAGTCAACCGGTAAGCCACGCCCCCCTCGAGGGGTTATAAAAGAACCCGTCAGTCAACCTTCGGTCAGTTGAGCAGTTGCTCTGAGAGAGTGCAGAGCAACTAGCCAAGATGGATCTCTTTAGAAGAGTTCTGTCTATGCTCGGCGTTTACAACCCAGGCATCAACTTCATCAAAGAACTGCCTATCGAAATATCACAGATGATATTTTCGAAGCTGGACACTCAATCATTACTGAATGCTTCATTAGTCTCTCGACAATGGCTGTCTGTAATCAAATCATCTATTCAGCTACGACAACGCGTCCGTCGACATATACGCAGAAAAACTCGCAAACTTACCAATACCTTCCAACCACCTATCAAAAACCTCCATAAACCCAAATTATCCCTTCCGCCAACCATTGCATTGCACCCTATGCAAATTTTGCATAATCCCAGACCACCCCTTCGACAAACCAAATATCCTTGCCATAAAATTGTACTCAATAATATTATACGACCCAACATATTAAATAACTCTTTTCAACAACTGAAAAGTTTAAATAAAAAAACAACGTGCCTTAGATTTTAAGTGTAAATTATTTATTAGCTTTTAGTCATATATAAATAGTATTTAGTTAATAGATTGTGACGACGATGGCCGGCCATCTGAAAGACATTTAATCTAAAATGTTGCTTAAATATTTTCTTGATTTAGATTTATATGGATGCTAAGTTAAAAAAACTGATAACTTTGACTAAATAAAAAAGAGCGTCATGTATAATTAATCATTAGTTATATATATAATGTTAGCATATTGTGACGCGAAATTGTCTAGCTATAATTTATTTTATTTGTTCTGTTATGTGCAATAATGTTTATACATATATTGGTTGTAACAATAAACCCTCCATGGCTTAGTTTTATATTAGAATTTGGTAATTCAATCCTATTGCCTGACGAACTAAACGGCCCTTACTGATAACAATATACAAGTTACAATAGTGTATTAGACTTTGATCACAAATTGTAAAATCTAAAAAATTACCATAGTTTCTAGTAAATTTAACGAGGTCAATGATGAATTGTAAAATTTAGACTTGTAAAATTTACTAGGAGTATTGCGATTTTTAAATATTTAAAAGTCTGTGATGAAGTTAAAATGCACTATTGTAATTTTTACTAATATTTTTCCGTGTATAGATGAATTAAAGACTTTTAAACATTAGACTAAGCAAAAATGGATAGTCGCAGATTTATTATTGTCTGGTGAATGTATTTATAACATAAATAGACTATTAATAAAGCAGCGAATCAGTTGAGTAACGAGTTTCAAAAATAGATAGGTAGTTCCTTGACGAAATTCATGCTTCAGTTGTAAAGGCTCGATAAAAGTCTATTAAAGAAGTGAGCATTTACGATGAATCAATCAGCCATCGATCAGGAAACCAGCCAGGAAGCATATTGTTCTAAAATCTTTATATTTCTAC
>JAWWEO010000001.1:4378386-4393333 GCA_035582975.1 Ormyrus labotus | reverse complement strand
TGGACGTATGTCTTAGAATTGTCTCCTCTATCCATTGGAGGGAAAATTATGCGATGAATGTGATACACCGTGTATAGGCTCAAAAGAATTCAAAATGAAAGGGTTCATCAACTTGTGCGACCTTTCTTGCTCACGCAGAATACACTGGTGTACTTTGTGAAAACCATTTATTTCTCATTAATACCTCTAAATCAATACTGAAGGAGTCTTCGGTGTTTTTGAATAAAATCACGTATATCTCTAAAACTCGACAATAGTGTAAATAAACTATCCCAGATTCATTTACGAGAAAGAAATTCTATGGTTCACGAAGTAATTTTCGAAAAAATCGCTTTCAAAAAATTCTCATTTTAACATGTAACCTTATGGGGCTCGTCAACAAAATCGATGAATACTCTGAAATAAAATCACGTGTCTTCGTGAAAAAAAGATATATTTATACATTTGTCTCTGAAAAATCCGTTAGATTAATAAAAACATTATGTTAACATATTCAATTAAAAGAAAATTGCGAGTAAAGTACTAAAAATAAGATAAGCACCATATAACTGTTAATGTTAACGTGCATGCGTCAGTAGTTTAACAATAGCGCATTGAAGAAACAGCGTATAATCAATATATAACCTGAATGAAATTATCAATTGGCAGGGACGTAAAAATTGCACAGGATGCCCTGGTAAGTCGTAATAATTTTTCGTTTTCCCTAATTTTTGGGGAACTTTCAATGGCTTCATATTCTAACATTCTGGTACGATTATAATACCGGCAATTATTAAAAAAATTAATAATAATAAGCATTCATTCAAAGCGTGGCCTAAGGTACCCCTCACTTGCTACGACACCAAACGCCAAAGACTCCTTAAAAAGAATATTTCTAATGTTTTCTATACCCAATTTTATTTGTTTATGGATACGGTCAACACGTTAAACGTAATAAAAGAATGTTTGTTGAAAACAGACAAATAAAGTTTTTTATTATCTAGATTCTACTCCACAGCTGTCAATAGAAGTACATTTCATCTTAGAAACAATTTTACCAGTTTAGTGAATGCTAGATTTTCTGAATTAATAGATTTACTACTGTTCAGCATTTATTCAACATTTATAATAATTTCGATTTGAGGTCCACCTTGCTCAGAAATCACATTTGTAATTTCAAGTAGCAACCGGAAATCTCGGTTCGCACTTCCACTAAGTGAAAAGGCAGTCACTCGAGTGTGAGCTGTCACTGTACCGTATTTTTCTTGTATTACACGGTCGTGATTCGCATATTACTTCTATGGTGTGTAAATGCATTCCTCAACTCCTCAGATAAAAAAAATAATAATAATAATAACAGTAATAATAATAATAATAATAATAATAATGATAATAATAATAATATTAATAATAATAATAATAATAAGCATAAATACGAAGTCCTAAAAAACTATAGATAATAAAAAACTTTGATTTCCTTACTCAAAGAGGTTGATACAAAAAAATTCATAGAAAACTGCTTAAAATGAATACACAGAAATTTTTTCAAAATTAATATGCATTCTTTTCTAGTAAATGAATGATCCTTTTCTACTAATGAATGCCAAAGTTTTATTTGAAACTGCCTTATTTAATCGGCCATTTTGAAGTGCCTTTATAACTTTTGTAAGCTGCATCACGGCATTTTAGAGGTAAGAAAACAACAAGACTGTTTATACAATTTTTTTTATCTCGAGATACCAAAACTTATAGGAAATATGAATTTTATAAAAAAAAAGGTCAAAAATTGTGATTTTATATTTTGAATCGAAAAAAATTTATAAGTGCAGTTTTTTTTATTTTTGGGAGCAGATTCTGGAAGTGCATACTTGAAAATAGTCGGGAAGATAATTTCCAAAAACAAAATCGATAGATTAGTTATATTTCTAAAGGACTAAAAAATGTTACTTTGGACGTTGAAGGAGGTTAAACAAATAACTAGAAAAAATTCCACGGCAATCCTAAATACTTCTAAATACATAATGTATAAGCACAATTTAATTAAAACTAAAAAAAATGAAAACAAAAAACTAACTTTTAATACAGAAAATGTTTTTTTAAGGTGGGTCAATCGCAATTCTCTAATCAATGAAGTGATATGAAACTTAATATAATAAAATACTATTTCCCGTATACTAGCACTTTAAAATAAAAATATATATATTATTTAGAAATGTAAAAAGTACATAAAATAAACGTATTCCTCGTAGAGGAAGCATTGTGATAGTAATTTTTGGAGTTGTTCGAAAAATATGTTATAATTGTATTTTAAGGTGTCAGGAACAAGAATAAATGGTGTTTGAAAAATGTCTGTGTGTGTGTGCGTGCGTGAGTGCGTGTGTGCGTGCGTGCGTGCGTGTGTGTGCGTGTGTGTGTGCGTGTGTGAGTATACACCATATCTCAGCTTCTACTGAACGGATTTTTATCATTCACGGCTCATTTTTTTTGCTTTTTTTTTAGTGATGACGGCAAAAAAAATCTTTTTTTGTTTAGATTATTTGTTTTTGTTTTATCGCAAATTTTCGATTTTTGAAAAACTTAATTTTAATTTTTTTTAATGATAGGATTGCGATATTTTAATCAAACAAAGGCCAATTTAAAGAGCATAAAAATATCTATAATTTCAGACAAAAAAAGTTACCCTAGCTCTTATGGTTCTTTTGTTCTTAATAAAAACGAGTTTTTTTTAAAAAAGCTTATAATTTTTAAATTAAATTATCAACTGCTCTGAAAAAATTTTTGTCAATTAAGAATATATGTAGATATAATCTGTAAACATTTCAAGCCATTTTGTCAATTTGTTTTGGAATAAAAAGCTGAAAACCGAAAAAAATGAGTTTTCTTTCTCAAACGATTACGGAAGTAAAAAGACTTTAAATTACTTGAAATTTTGGGAAAAGGTAAATCTTTGACACGTTCAGAGCTGTATAGTTTTTCTGCTTATGAAACATATTAGTTTGAATAGTACGTATTTTTTTGAATAGCTGTATCTTAGTGATTAATCGATCTCTTTCATTGATCGACCACGTATTTTTTCGCCTTTAACAAAACTTTCAAAATTAAAAAGAATATTTTAAGTTTATCTACTAGTTTTTGTTTTATAACGTTTTGACGTAGAGCGCTCTCAATATTAATGTTTTGATTAATATTTCGATAACGGCTTGGACAATTGATTTAAAATTTTAATAAGTTACGTATAATACATAAAGGAATGATAATTAATACTTAAAATATAATTCTTTTAATGAAAGAAGTCGCGAATTGGCTCATAAAATTAATAAATTAATAAAAGAACGTTAAAATGTGGGACATAAGAAATATGACTGAAAAGGTTAAGGATCTGTTTAAATATAGTCACATAATTCATTTGATTATTTTTATTTGAATTATATTAAACTAAATTGAAGTAAGTTTCTAAACAATGTTTATCGTTTTTCTAAAAAATTTAGTTTGTTTTTTTATGCGCCGAATTCTCTTAAAATTGAGCAGCACTCTAGTTTAACCTATTTAATACCGTCAATTTCAAATTTCTCCCTCTCACGCTCTTCAAATCGATTTCAACCTAAAGTCCTGTCTTGCGAGTTCCTGATTGCCGAAATCGAATTACAAAAGCGTGCATTCTACGCGCTTCGAAAATAACAAAATAATTGTCAAGCCATTGACGGCGGCAGTTGAAAAAGTTACTCGTCTTTTTGGAAGAAGAATCATTCCCGTAAACCATATCAGCGTTGCAATTTTCGGGGACACACTGGGTCTTCGTTAGTCATGGCCCAAGCAAATCAAATTCCTGTCTTCCATGTGTGCGGGGCACCCGGCAGCACGTTGCGTCCTCTCCTCTTTTTTTCTGTATTGTGCTTGCACTGCCTTTCTTGCGCCGCGATTTTTTTTCGAAAGCGAATTTAGCCGCGAGCGACTACCTGCTGCTGCTACCCACTGAAATGCAATTTTTCTTTTCGGAGGTTTCGCTCTCGCTATGTGCGATTGACGTTTTAGGGTGCGCGTGCATGGGTTCTTCTCCGGTTTTGGCTTCACGTCTCCCTCTCTGCGAATCTCCACTCTGCTAAATTTTTTACCTTTTTCCACCTGTATTCCACCAGCTTTTCTCTGTCTGCTTATGTTTTGTTTGCTTGCTTCCTTTGCAATTCGCCCAAGGTACAGAGATCTTGAAACCTGTCAATCATTATTTTTTTGTCTATACTGGTACTATTTCTAATATTCAATTTTCCCAAACGAAAATTCATTTTTAAATTCTTGCACTATTTAGTTTATTCAAAAATAAATCTCCTTCCTATTCTTCAGTTTTCAAACTACCTAAAATAGAATAATCATTGAGCTAGGAGGAATAACTATTCAGACGTTTACTAAAGAGCTTAAAAAGTAATAGATACTTTGTTAAGATAAATCGTTTTAATAGATGTGGCTCCCGCAATAAATTTTTTCAAATAATCACCATTTTAAAAAATATCAAGTCGATGAATTCAAGTTTATCATAAAATAAAGACATGAAAGAAGCAGCTCTGGGAATCCTCCATTTAAAATAGAAGCTCAAGAGTAAAAACAAAAGAAAGGCGAGGAAGAACTAAAGTCTTATTAAACAAATTTTATAACCGTCGTTTTTCTTCGTAACGATCTGGAATTTATATCGTCACGTCCCCTTTATAACGAATGAAGTGAAAAGCAGCCTCAGTTTATAAAGGAGAATTAGAACATAATCGGATTTCCTCAACGAAGCAGCTTCTTTAAAAAAGTTTAATGAAGGCAATCACCTGTGTTTGGATTGATAACGTTTACAAACTTGACTTATGAGCGGGAAAGAAGTTCGCGCGGCCTGTTTGACTCCCTCTTGATGGAAAAACACTTGAAAGTGAGGAAAAGTTTACACAAAACTAACTTTTTAAAATAATTTTCTTATAGGAATGTCTCTCTCCCTCTCTCTTCCTTCGCTGAATCCAGACGTCGACAAGTTAAAAACAAATAGAGACGTGAGAATTTGAATGGGTTTTCCAAATTAATTTTAAAAAGTAGTTTACAAATTAAATAATTTGTTAGATGTTCTTTTCTATTTAAAAATTTGTAAATATCTTATAAAAACATAAATAACTTCAATTCAGTACAGTATAGTTAATTTTAATTTTTTAATATATTTCAATGTACTATATAAGATCATTTTGGATTCCATGAAAGAGTATATTTTAGATTTTTGATCGCAAAATTGTTCTATAAAAAGTTCATTCAAATATATATAGGATGCGCTATCCACTGAAAACTAAATTATCCAAAATTGTCGTATGAGTCCAAATTGGACTATCATTCAATTTTACTAAGCAGCTTTTTAAAGACAAAACCTCAGTTAAAAAAGGTTTTCATTATTCTTAATCTCTAAAAAGAGGTTACGAATACAATGCATCGCATTTGGAAGCCGAAATCATTACTTGTTACATCCTGAAAGCTTCTGTTACGTTACGCCTGCAACACAACAAATTGACAACTATATTTTCCTTCGCACTAGATAAAAAGTACCCAGTTGCACTTTAGGTCAAGCTACCCCCTAGCGTATTTACTTTTTTTTATAAATTTGCTTGACAATATATTTGTTTAGGCTATCGTCAACATTATAGGCACATGACGGAAAATATTGTAAAAAATTAAAGAATAATTTTACTTTAAACATCATACATCAATATTTTATTGAAGCCTTAGTAAACTTTTAGCATTATTATTTTATTACAAAATTAGTGACAGATTAGTTGCTTGTTGTAATACCATAAGAAAATTGCTGCCAATTCATTGACTCTTAGCTTCCTCAAATTAAATTAATTTTTCTATGATACTGTTGCGCGGCTCAAATCGCGGCTGTTTTGAGCATGCGAAGGTATTGATGTCGGCGCAATAATTCTTAATCCAAAGCTATACGCTGTGCTATATCGGTAAATACAGACGCAGTCATCTAACATCTTGTGTTTTAACGAGTTCTTTGCTGACTGCTCAGCAAGTGAACAGCGATACACTTTAAGTAACTTTTAATCTACAGTTTTTATGACAATGTTAGTGCAAGTGTACATAAAAGTTATAAAAGTAAATAACACTTTTTTTTATTAAAAACATATTTCAAATGACATGTTTAACCTTTAGAGGGCGAGCATTTTGGATTATTAATCTTCTTCAGAAAATGAATAAAAACGATATCTAATATGTTAAAACTATCACCGGTCGAGTGTCGATTATGCGTCGCCCGGTATATGGGTTTTCCCGTCCTCTAAATGTTAACAATAATAATGACTCCCCGTGCTATCCTAAAATACATAAAAAAAGTTCCAAAATTCTAAAATCGAATATCTCGAACAACGTACCTCGTACTTAATTTTAAAGTTACAATTTCGAAACATCTTTAAATATTTGTTATTATGAAGTATTAAATAGAAAATAAAAACTAGCGATATTATTAGCACGTCATTACTTCTAAAAATATGTTTTTATTTTCCATAATTCAATAAACAATCACATTGAGTTTTAAAATGCTTCAGTACTTCCGACCATCATTTTTTTAAGAGAGGAAAATGAAACATTTACCTTAATAAAGAAGAAAGGACGATAGACATTTAGAAATTTCAAAAATAAAAATATAGGTAATTTAAGGATGTTCAGGCTATACAGTCATAAGTCATAAGTCTGAGTCAGTCGAGGTATAAATCATTAGTAATAACTATTTTTAAATGTTTTTATTAACTTTTGCTTATTAAATACATAAAAGATACTTGCCTGAACACACTATAAACCGTATAAAAATGTCATTATATAAAAATAAGTTTCTCAATTTTAAAAATCATGTTTTGAGGCTTTCTTTAAAATCACTTCCGACAATGCCAGTTTCAATTTTTACTTATTTTGAATATAGTTAAGCTTATTTTCTTCGTTTAAGTATCTCCTAGCGATTCACTAACCTCATAATTGATAAAAAACTTCTTATAAAGTATTATTAACGAGTAAAGTATTCCTTTAATTAGAATTTCGTTCCTTAAAAAATTGATTAGCTGAAAAGTGAAGTCAGTTTATTCGTGATATGATTGACTGATCACTTTATTCATGATCTGATTGGCGGAAAAATAGTAACCTCAAAAATAGAAAATAGTACGCGCGAAGCGCGTTGGATTTCCCTAGTCTTATTTAAAAAATAAGCTTGTCGCTAATAATATTTTACAAAAAGCCTTTTATTAATTATGAAGTTAGAAACCGATAGAAAATACTTAAATGAAGAAAATAAGCCTAATTGTGTTTAAAATAAGTAAAAATTGTAACTTTGGCATTGCCGGAAATGATTTTAAATACCTCAAAACTTATGATTTTTAAAATTGAGAAAACTTGGGCATTTTTATATAGTTTCCTTTTAATACGGTTTATAGTGTTCAGTTAAGTACCTTTTATGTATTTAATAAGAAAAGTTCATAAAAACATTTAAATATAGTTATTCGTAATGATTTATATCTCGACTGACTTTTGATTCGAACTGTAGAGCCTGAACATCCTTAATAACCTTCCAAAGGTATTTTATAAAATTGAAAAATACAAACCAAATTTCAAATTCTTCGTTTTATGAACAAAATTCTTTTGTTCATAAAACAAAACAAAAAACAATTAATTTTTAAACATGCCATTTGTGTGAAAAGCCTCATAAAAAACGAAGAAAATGAGCTTGGTTTCATTAAAAAACGCACGCACGCACGCATACACACACACACAAACCACACACACCCACGCTCACGCATGCGAGTTAATCTTGCTCCCACCGGTATATACAGCTATAGAATGTTGTTTCAGAATAAAATTGTTTAATATTCCATTAGGATTTGGTGGACTTTTATTTAAAAGTTTAATTCAATATTGACCGGAATACTTGTATGCTGGGTTTTATATTGGTAACCAATATCAGAGCTAATTTATCTAAAATGTCGCCGTTTATTTCCATAAAATTTCCACAAACTTCCTTGAAGCATTGCAAAAATTTTGGTATGATTAAAAATTGAAAACTTGAACTTTCGCAACACAACTTTTGTTCCGGTACACCTTTGTTCACTTTCAATTTCAGAATTTGTATATATTCCTTGAATGTTATGTTAATAAATTTGTGTTTAAAAAAGTTAAATTTTTATATCTTTTATTAACAACGTAGAGGTTGTTAAAAGGCCGCGTACACAGAAATTATGCTTTCTGAGGCCGCACATCCTTGCACCGATTAAACGATGAAAGGAAGGACCACGACACGGTAAGCGAAGAGGCGGATCCGTGGGCGTTTGGCCATGAAATGATGTAAAATTGATAATTAGAAATTTTTGAATTTCGAACGATTTGAAAATGAAGCTAGCCGCAAAGGCTTTCTTTTGAAAACAAAAACGATCGTTTTAATACAAAAAATTGACGAATCATTTTATTCGATGAAAAGTTGGCAGAACAATTCTGAGTTTGAAAGTATTAGGATCAAACTGTAAAAGTTTAAATAAATATTTTTCTCAACTTAAAAAGTCTTGTTAATATTTCTTTAATACTTCGTCCGTTAACCAAAACCACTTTTTCAATTAAAAACATAAAAGGAAATTTTCAATGACATATTTATAAAAAATCGCCATTTTATTTATATTTGATATTAAGATATGTAATTAGTCTTAAAAGACGTTGAATACATTGAAGTTTATCATCAAAAAGTTTCAAAAAGAAACATGAATATTTTACAAAAGTTATGACGAGTTGAAGTGAAAAAAGCATTAAATTTTTTTTCCAACTTTTTGTTTAAATATTTCATAAACTACAAAAATTATCAATATATTTCATTTGGGAAAAAGTTACGCAATGACATTCTCTACCGAACCTAACTTTTCAAATTTAATTTTAAACAATTTGATCAAATATTGCATTTGGACAATACTTATTTGGCGAAATTTCGTTTCGTCTCCTTTTAGTTTCGGGACTCTCAATTTATTCTGCTTGTTTATATTTTAATCAACTATCCGTAGTAATTGGCTCCTTTTTCTTATATTATTAGAGGCACTTGTCGAAAATTTTTAAAATATTGAACAATTTTGAAAAAATTATGATATTCTTAATACAGAAAAAATGTTCTATAAATTTTTTCAACATTTGGTAGTTTTATTATCAAGAAAATTGAAAGAGAATAAAAATTGAATACGTGCGTTTATAGTAAAAAAAATTGGTTACCCAAAGAATTACTTTCAAAATTTGGCAAGGTATGGTTTGTACACGTAAAAATCGTGCACATATTAATTGTGCACAATTTAGCATAGCCCGATATATGTACATAAAATTTCACCAATGCTGAAGTGCGTACAATTAACAAGTGCACGAAATTTACAGATACAAAATAAAAAACCGCTGCCAATTCATTGGCTTAGCTTCCTCCTAACTAATTTATAATCCCCATATTATCTATGAGATTTGTTAAAAACAATCGATTTCAACAACATAATTTCAAACTATTCTGTATTTAATTAATTATTTATTTTTGAATTATTATTTTATTTTTCTATGTCCATTTTAGAATTTAATTAGCAGCAAAGAAAGTCGAAAGTCGTAATTCTAAGCTATTCAAACAAATTTTTTTAAATAAAATAAAACCTTAATATCTTTTGAACTAATAAGTTTCACAAGCTGAAAAACTGTACAGCTCTGAACATACAAAAGATCTACCTTTTCCCAAAGTTTTAAAGCCTTTTTACTCCCGTAATCGTTGCATATAGAAAACTCACTTTTTTTAGTTTTACGCTTTTTATTCAAAAACTAATTGACAAAATGACTTGACATTGTTACAGATTATAGCTCCATATATTGTTAATTACTAAAATTCTTTACAAAAAAGAACACGTTTTTGTTAAAATCACAAGAACCATAAGAGCTAAATTAACTTTTTCTCTGAAATTATAGGTATTTTTATGCTCTTTAAAATGGTCTTTGTTCGATTGAAATATCTCAATCCTATTATTAAAAAAAAGTAAAATTCAATTTTTCGAAAATCGAAAATTTGCGATAAAACGAAAACAAATAAACTAAACAAAACAAGAGTTTTTTTCCCGCCATCAAAAAAGCACAAAAAAAATGAACCGTGCAAAATGCGTATCCGCTCAGTAGAAGTTGAGATCCAGGCATATACATACACATACACATACACACACGCACACACACACCCACACATCTATACAGATATTTTTCAAAAACCATTTATTCTTGTTCCTAACACCTTAAAATACAATTATAACAAGTTTTTCGAACAACTCCAAAAATTACTATCACAAAGCATTCTCTAGGAGAAAGCCATTATTACCGGATAAATCAAACGTTTTTTTTTCTATTTGAGTGATAATCAACATAACTGCCCATTTATTTATATTCTTAATTAATTAATTAAAACGTAGTTTACAGATTTCATATCAGCTGATTGTTAAAGTGCATGAAAATATTTTTACATGTTTACGATAATATATAGAATCTAAAAATTAAAAAAAAGCTAAAAGAAATAAATTTTTTCTAAAATGGATGCTCAATTCGAAGAAAAACTATTGGAAGATCATCTTCGAAGATACAGTACAGTAAATATCATTCAGGAGAAAACATATTGAATTATTTGATAATGATAATAAATAATAAATAATAAATAGCCATCTGCCATTTTTATCTACATATCTAGATTAAAATTAACCCAAAATTTCTGAATGATTCTACCAGGGTGTCATTGAAAAAATGCAATGTATTCAAATTGAATTTTTTATTTATAGAAACTAATAAGTATAAATAAATGCTTAAAAATGATAAAATTAATAGTATTTTCAAAAATAATTTTAAAAAATTTCATAAAGTAATTGCATTTTCTTAAATATTTAACTAAATACTGTACCTCTGCTAAACTATTTTACGAAAAAAAAAGTCCTAGCAGAGCACTTAACGGTAAGTTTTACGGCTACGTATATAAAATCTCAGCGTGTCTCGATATTGCACACTATCTATCCACATTCGATACATCACTTATCCAATCGCCATAATTGAATAAAATGCACTATAGCCTAGCTTACATATAAATATCACGACCCATAAAGTAGCAGAGCAGCTTAGTCGAGCGCCAAAAATACAATCTATGCATTTTCCCGACCACGGCAAGACAAAGAACAGCGAATTTTAATATTTAAACTTGGCCTCAAAACATGAGTTTTAATTTGCGTTAAGTGCGGCCCAATGACGCGGAATATTGTCTCGTAAACTTTATAAAATATATTCGCACCCGCACCACTTTCCAATTAGGTTCTGCTTCATAATGCCGGCCATGGTTTGCGCAATGAGGAATGTAATGCATTCCAGGTGAAAAGCCAGACAACAGCAAGTGTGCTTTCATTTTCAGCCATAAAGGATACGAGTATGTATCTGCTCTGCTTTTTTTTCAATTCGTTGAACTTCCAACGGTAGGAAAAGCGAATATTGTTTTCGATAACTTCTGATTATGTTAATAATCAGAAGTTATCGTTAATAACTTCTGTCAGTTTTTCGTTAATAACTCTACCATGAATAAAAGTTTCGCCGATGCGCTGTCAAGGGTTTTTTAGAATAATAGGAAGATTCAAGGACGCTCCGACAAAGCCTAAATTTTTTCTGTCCTCAGATGCATTTTTAACGAATAAAAAAACTAATCAAATTCAAATTCCAGCGAAGTTGAAAATTCAGAATGTGGAATTATTATTCATTGACAATGTGTCTCTTATCCATTGTGTCGACTACAATTAGTCACTTTTATGATTCAAAATATTAATCGTGTACTTGAATAAGTTTCTGACATTTTTGTTAAAATTTAATTTATTAAAATAAAAATATAAACTTATCATTTAACATATTTTCCATCGTTCGCTATAACATTTTGCCATTCTTCAAACAATAAATGGATGTCGCTGTTATAAAATAATTGTGCTTTTGAAGCGATCCGCTCATCAAGTCAATGTTTTATATATTTATATAAAATAAAGTGCTGCTTCGAAAAGCTCTGAAAGATCAAAATAATAGTAGTCTGACGGGCTAGATATGTTGAATACGGCGGGTGCGACACATCCAAGTACAGTCCACTCTCTCAATAGTGCCCCGATTTTCTCTATTTATTTGTAATTATGAGTCACTGGAGTAAGAAAGACGCAACGCACTAACGAGAGAACGGACTGTAGTTCTAACGCTTTCTTGATTTCCTAAGAGCGATTGAACATTTTCATGTTAAACATTTAATGCCCAAAGTAACATTTTTTCGCCTTAATTTTAGCTCCTTAGAAATATATCTAATCTATTGATTTTGTTTTTGAAAATCACCTTCCGGACTATTTTCAAGTATATTCCTTCAGAATCTGCCCTCAAAAATAAAAAAAACTACACTTAAATATAAATTTTTTTTCGATTGAAAATAAAAAATCATAATTTTCGACCTCTTTTTTTTATAAAATTCATATTTTCTGGTAAGTATTGGTATCTCTAGACAAAAAATTACGTAGTGTTCTTGTTTTCTTACCTTTAAAATTTCGTGTTGCAGTTTATAAAAGCTACAATGGACACTTCAAAATGGCCGTTCAAAGAAAGCAGTTTCAAATAAAACTTTGGCATTCATTTACTAGAAAAGGATCAACTTTACGAAAAAATGTTATAGAACAAAATATGTTTAAAATCAGCCAAAGAAAACGTATTCAAACATAAGAATTTAGAAGAAAGTTTGTCTCTTTAGGTAATTTAAATTTGAAAATTTAAATAACAAGATATGTAAATTGAGAGTACTTTATATTCGAGAAAAAAGATTAAAAACGTATTTGTTTATAGTGTAATTCGAACTATTGCTTATGAAAGGAAAAACGTGGTTTGAAGCAGTAAAATTTTTTATTTTTTATCTGATTTCAGTATTTCCCACGGTAAATTTTTTAGGTAAATATATGAAGAACAAAATTATCTTACAAGGAGAACACATGACATTCGGGTCATGGATTCACCTAAAACTCACACAGACATATCGATGGCACATAAAGAGATGATATGTGCAGCCAGAGGACCTAACGCTGTCTGGATCCTGAGATATGTCCTCTTCGCTTTGGTTCTCGATTGCATCTCAATAAACCTGAATTTGACCTCTCGTTTCAATCAAATTCCATTTCTGAATATCTAAAGTGCCTCTAGTACCTACATAACATTAAAATGTATTATAATTAACACCATTATGCCTTCAAATTAAAAAATATCAATTCTACAGACAAATATTTACAAGTTTTGTATGAAAATAATTTTTTTTAACAGGTTATATTTAAATAATTAAAATAATTTCAACGTAGTTGCTTGGCACTTTTTCTTCTTTCAATGAAGAAAATATAATATCAGATAAGTATATATTTTTTAATATAACCTGTTCAAAAAAATTATTTTCAATAAAAGTACTTGATTCTTTGTTTTTATGTTAATTTTTTAGATTGCTGTCAGGTCCAGCAAGTACAGGATAACAGCATTTAGTTATGTCAAAGCGCAAAACATTATAGTATAACCAGAGCGGTAAGAACAATAAAATAAGCGTCAATTTTTAAGATTATTGTGGATTATATGTCCTTAAAAATTAATAAATAAAATTTTAAAGACAAAACATGTTTTTAATAAATGTGTTATTTTTATGCACATTATTATTAAAGATAATAAACATTTTTTGTATGAAAAAGTACAAATATTTTATGAAAAGTTATGTAAATTAATGTTATTTTTAGAAATAACACTAATTTTCGTACAAAACTTGTAAATATTTGTCTGTAGAATTGAAATTTTTTCATTTGAAAGCATAATGGTGTTAATTATAATACATTTTAATATTATGTAGGTACTCGAGGCACTTTAGATATTCAGAAATGGAATTTGATTGAAACGAGAGGTCAAATTCAGGATTATTGAGCTGCAGTCGAGAACCAAAGCGAAGAGAACATATCTCAGGATCAAGATAGCATTAGGTCCTGCGGCTGCACATATCATCTCTATATGTTCCATGCGGTGAATCCATGACCCGAATGTCATGTGTTCTCCTTGTGAGACATATTGAAATCAGATAAAAAATAAAAAATGTTACTGCCTCAAACCACGTTTTTACTTTTATAAGCAATATTTCAAATTACACTATAAACAAATACGTTTTTAATCTTTTTTCTTGGATATAAAGTACTCTTATTTTATATACGTTGCTATTTAAATTGTCAGACTTAAATTACCTAAAGAGGCAAACTTTCTTATAAATCCTCAATTTTGACACGGCAACCTCCTTAAAACCATTCTTTACAACTTCTTTCGGATAGAACGTTATCACTATAAGCTTCCACGAATAAACGATACTTTTCAGCTATACTTTTGTTTATAATAAAATAATAGGTTAAGACCTCCCGAAAATGCTGTTTTGTAGCTACAAAATTCGATATTTTCAATGTAATGGAAAAATTTGTTATTAACACATGGTAACGGTATCTATCAGTAAGCGGAAGAAAAATTTTCTATGAGAATCAGTCAAACACTTCATCTTACGTTGATTTCACTTTTCATTCATCATTTTTATAAGAGAGTTTTGAATCTAAAGGGTTTGATTAGTAATAATAGGAATTTAGGAACTATTTCTACAAAATTAGAGCATATACTCTTGAAGCGAACATGCAGTAAGAAAAAGTGTGGTATAGAAAGAGAAAGGAATTTTTGGGTGTATTCTTTCTCCCTCTAGCATTATACATTACTGGCTCATGTGCACGCCAAAGGGAGAGAGAATATACCTCTCGCTCACTCACTGTATGCTATAAATTTAAAATCGTAATCTTTCAGTTTTAGTGCGGGAGCAGAAGGGGTTTTGTGGCCGATGGAGGTCCACGACTCCACCCAAGTGTTTTTTATGAATTTTTTC
>JAWWEO010000001.1:4291554-4378286 GCA_035582975.1 Ormyrus labotus | reverse complement strand
AATACCTATTTTATACGTAAAATTTTTGAAAATACCTTATAAATAGATATTTAATGTTTTCCATCTCTACCAGGGAATAATTTATAATAATTACATGTCGAAAATCACCTGTTAGCTCAATTATCCGGTATACTTTCTAGGAAAAAAATTCGTTATCTGAACCGGTAGATGGCTATTCAGTTCTTATAATTTTATCAGATAATAAAGCGAAATAGTAGACTTGCTGTTACCGATTTCTTTGTTATAATAATAAAAAATGCAAAATATTGCCTTTTTGTCTGAATTTGAATCGGCGACATTACTAATAATAACGATTAAGGTTTTTAATAAAACCAACTAGGATAGGGATTTTTTCAACCAATTTTTGTGGACGCTGCGAAAAACATTAACTCGTACATTTATTTAAACAAATCAACATTAAATAGAATAAAAAGTTTAGTGCGGTTAAAGTAATCTAAATCTTTTTCTACAATTTTTACATCTGAATCGATTTATTTGCAAATTGAATGACGAATTTTTCATTTGTAGGTGAAAACGATAGTGTATAATCGAGGTACAAAATGCACAGAAGTGTATCCTGGTATAAACTCTGATAGAAAACATACTTCAGGAATTGAAAATAGGTGGAAAAGTATAAAATATACGTTCCAAAACTTGATTGTTTGTAGATATTGATAGTATTAATATTATAGTTAAAATCATGACAGGGCTATGAATAGCTTATCTAATTATAACTCAGAAACATAAATGAGCAAATGATTCTTGATCATCTTCTAGGAAATATTAACTAAAACGTGAATTTTTCTACTTGATTCTGTCTCTCACACGCATCACCTTAATAACAATTAAATTTCTAACCATAAATTCGTAAAAAACATTTTCATTTTTTAAATATTCATTGGAAAGACTTCTGCAAACTACTTAAAAAATGGAATTGATTTCAACCAGGGAATATACAAGTTCTTTTAAACGTAACCGTTTTAAACATGCAACCTCTAAATGGAAATCAGATACATTTTTGGCTATTAAATAGAGGTGTAGAATATAAATAGATTGTTATAATAGAAATCAGCTAAAAGTATGTTCAGCTTTGGCTAGTTAACGAAACGTTTTTTTGCATAATGTATTAACAAGGAAAGAGGCAGTAGAAATAGGAATGTTTTGTGATTATTGCAGTAATTGGTAAAATAGGATTTCACTCCTCTGTTTGATTCGAAGTTAAAAGATAGTCAATAACTTGGTATATTTATTTTATAGATGCTAGGAATTAATATTTTTTTATTAAAAAGAGTGTAATTTTTCTCTTGTAGAAAATGAAAATCATTTTGAGGTATGCCACTCTTTTTTCAAATAATAAATATATACAACGTATAAAGAGTTACACATTACGTTAAAAAAGTTGTATATTTAATATTGTTTATTTTTTAATTTATTTCTTATGTTTCGAGGGTTAGAAACGTTGTCAAATATAAAATGTTTTTATTTTACTGCTTGAAAAGGTTATAATTCGCAACTGATCATAATCTAAACGTCTAATAACATCCCGAGTGGAAAAATTTTCACTGCCAATCCTTGTTGAACAATCCCAAAGACTACGTATTGTAGTTATTTCGGATATTTAGCAGTGTTAGGCAGTAATATAAACAATTTGACAAGAATTAGCTCTGTTTGCCAGTGTTTGGTAGTGTTTCTCAAAATTTGCAGTAGAGAACAGTTTCCACAAAAAAATGTATTATAGGAAAATATTAGTCTTCCGTAAATATTATAATATTCACTATTAAACATTACCAATACTATGTACGAAATTGCAAAACATTGGTAATCATTGTCAAGCAATACCAAATAAGCCCTGGTAGAAATCTCAATCCAATTTTTCGGTAGTTAATAGGTATTTTGAATTGGAATCCATTAAAATTGCGAAGAAAAAGGCAGAAAAATCCTATTTCTTGTTCTATTTTTTGCCCATATGGGCTAAAAATAGAATGAATTTTGAAATTTCGATTTTTTCGGTATTTCCAAGCTTGTTCTATTAGCCAGTTTAGATACCTTAAAAAGATCTAAGAATTGGAGTGAGAAAATGATGACGAGCCAAAATTCACACTTTGCTTAATTTCTCACGGAGGAAAAGTTATTAACGTTTATTAATTTAAGCCGCTTGTCTACATTTTTATAAGTCATTCACAGAATTTAAAAGCTTTTTAAAACATTCACTAGATAAGTGAGAACAAAAACTGCAACTTAACAAAAATAAGTGAGGTTATGTTCTTTCTATTAAATGGTTCAAAATGATGGAAAGAAACGTTTCAGAGAGCCTAAGAACAAGCAACTTTTCACAGCAATTTTATGGATTTGAAATTCTACCAGGGAAAAGAAATGTTCGAAAAGAAATTTGGAAACTTTTAGATATTTGAAGTATTTTCTCTGGCAAGAAGTTGGAAAAATGAGAGACTCCTAAGCGAAAGGAATGAGTAAATCCGATCTTTGCAGTTTTCTCGCAGGCAAAGGAAGACGCCCTTCAACGGAGCTGCGTTGTTTGTCAGTTGAGATCGAGAGAAATCACTTACAGCGACATCGAGTAACACAAATTCTCTGCGAAAAAATCGAGCGTCGTCTCCATTTAACCTGTGTTGCTCATTTTTCATCCGCTGCAATAATTTTTCGTTGTGAAATGGAGACTAGACTTTTGCAATAAGAAAGCGACAGAGAAAATTGATAGAAAAATGCGATGATTTCCGTGACAAAGAGGTGAAACGTCGTTTGAAATATTGAATTTTCATTATTTAAGAGTTACAAATCCAAGACTCAATTAATCCGAGCCGCTGGGGTAGAATTTACAAAGTAATTATGTGAGCTATTAAAAAAGTATAATGAGGAAGAACTGGAAGCAGCAAGCTTGCATTACCGACGGTAGAATTTTCTTCGCCGCGGCAAACTTGCAATCCGGAATGATAAATTATGTCCTTTGCTGATCAACTTTCTAATAGATCCGCGTTCTCGATCAATATTATGGCACTGGGGTTCTCTTAGTAATTAGTTTTCTAGAATACTTAGAACGATTACCTTATCGTTTTACGTATTTTTACGGGGATTTCAATAGTGTAAGTGTGCTTTTTTAAATTTTTAAAATTGAAAACATTATTTATCGTTCGAGGAAAATGTTACTTTTGTTTTTTTCGAAAAATTTTGCAAAATTTATAATCTATCCATACATTTTAAGCCGAAAAAAAATGAATTTGAGATATTAATGGAAGCACATTTCATTAGGCGAAAATGATGAAATGTTCTTGCAGAGTATTTTTAAAAATTATTACAAATTTTCAAATATTGGCCTTTTAGGCATTTGTAAAAAAATGGAAATATTCAGGTTAATCATGTATTTTTTAAAAAAATCAGCTATTGCAAATTAATTTTTAAAAGTATCTTTGTAGTTTCGACAATTGAATTTCCGGATGTATTGCAATTTTCTGATAATATTTGACATTTATATTAAATTTTTTACTAAAAGCATAGGATTTAGCCGATTAAAAATTCAGTTTACTTAAACTTGGATAAGACTTAATTTAATATTGCACACTAAACTTTGTACTTTAGTGCTATTAAATTTATAAGACTTGGTTGATATTAATTGCTGGATACTTTAATCTAATGCAGTAACAACGTCACCCGCTCTCTCCTAAAAGGTTCATTTAAGTTTAATAACGAGATTCAAAAGGTATTTTATAATTGCATGAAAGTTTTTAAAGTAAATTAGATGAAATTCATGTACATTAACAATGTTCCAGCTGAATTGCGGATTAAGGCTGATTGCTCGCGGAAATTATTGATTTTCGAGCAAGCTGCAAATTATTCATTCGCAAAAGTGTGTACTTTACGCTTGGATGGATAAAGGTACAAAGGGAGGAGGGAATTCGCTTCGGTTAATAACACTGTGCACATACGCGAGTAGCGTGACTTTTGAAAAAGTAAGAATCGCGGCACAAAAAAGCACTGCGGGCGACGCGCTCGAGCTCGCGAACCGATTCGATTCGATCTTTGTCTCTGAAAATCGAGGAGGGCAAGAACCGGCGGCGCCTCGGCCGCAAGCTCGGGACGGGCCCGGGGACGAGCCCTTGATCCGCGGGGAAAGCACTCGATTATCGCTTCATTATCCCTGGACTCGCTTAACGCGGCGGCTAAAGCTGCGAGCGCTCGGGCCCGGCAGGTGGCGCCAGCGACTGCAGGACCTAAACTCGCAAGCTCTCGGCGGTGGCGGCGGCGGCGCCCCTCCAGCTTACAGGCGACCCCACCCCTTTGGACGGGCGCCTTCGCCGAGGTAAGCGTGCACCTCTTTGCGAGCGGTTAACGAGAGGGAACGGGCTCGGCGGCGGCGGCTTACACCTGACTCTCCCCGAAAACCGGGAGCTCCGCTCGCTCGGCGCCGGTCAGGCTCCGGAAGGTGGGCGCCGCGCGAGCGATTGGTCGGGAAAATCGTTTCTGCCGTTACGTGTCGGGGGAGGGAGAAGGGTGGCGCGCAGCCACCGAGGCGGAGGCCCGGCCGAGGGAGCTAGGGGAGGCAGACGCGGAACTGCAGCGCTGCGGCGGGGGCCGATGTACTCCGGCCGGCGGAGACGCGCCGCTGCAGGGTGAGGCTTCGCGCGGCTCCGGGAAGGGGTTACAGCGGCGGAGGAGGAGGAGGACGGGGTGGAAGAGGCGTGCGCACCAGTGGGAGGGAGCGGAGGGCGCCCGACATAAAATCCCTCGCACGTGCCCGCTGCATTCATTAGGGGGGATGTTCCCGTGCAGCGAGCACCACCTCGCCCGTCACTGCACACCGCCAGAGACCGCAGCCGCACAGTGGCAGCTCTTCCTTTAAGCTCGGGAGGACGGACGAGTGCAGTGCCGCCGCGACCGCGCGCCGGACACGAGACGAGGCCGAGGGCGCTCGCGTCGAGCCGATCGCGCGCCGATTCTCCACGAGCGCACCCTCAACCTCAAGAGCCCCCAGAGCCCCGAGAACCCGCCACCGAAGAGTGCCAGCCACCGAAGATAAGCCAGCTCCGAGAGGCGGCCGCCGCCGGGACAAAGAGTGTCCATGAATTTTCGGAAATCAGGTAACGACTTGCGATACTTAACCTGTCGCGAGCGATCGCGACCGATCGAGTTTGACGCTGTACGCCGAGTGTCCACCCAAAGGATGACGCGAGAGGCCGTCCCGAGAGGCCGTCCAAGACTAAACTCCTTTTTTTCACGCGAGACCGATGGAATCGCTCGTAATAACCCCGTCGGAGCATTGATTTTTCGACTTGTACCAAAATAGCTCTTGCATGCAACTAATTCGCGAATCGTCTTCAAGTCCTTCCGCACCGCCGCGAAATCAGCCCCTCTTTTTTTTTTTAATTCAAAATTCATAAATGCATGTATTTAATTAAAATTCCGACGCTCGCGACGTTTCGTCAATATTTTAACGAAAATGGTGCGTAATGAATTAAAGTAGGTTAACGGCTTGTAAAAATACCCATCCAACTGGGAAGCTCGCAGTGTCAGTTTGAAATGCTTCCCATCAAGAGCCTAACGAACATGCTCTCTTCTCGACTCTTCTTACTGTCTCTCTAACCTGTCCCCTTTGCACTGCTTATTAAGAATTAACCAACTCGGCCTTCAGAATCGTATGAATTGCTACAGGGCACGTGACGTGCTTTCAAAATGACGCGAAAGACAGGATTTAGAGTCGCGACAATTTGACATGCCGCGAAGGCCGAGGGAGTGTCTGTGAAAGTCCCCCCCGCGACGTGATCGCCAAAACGATTTCGATGAAAAAACCAAGGGAGAAGAGCGAGACCTCGCCAATTCGCGCCCGATTCCTGGATGATATTCGGGCGGCAACGTTCGCCAGAGGAGCAGCGTGGATTATCCCTCAAAGCCAAAGACCGTCGTACTGTTTCTGCTTATGTAACTCGAACAGCGAATTCCCGGCGATTGGCGACGTCTCCCGTATTCTCCGGACATGCCCCCGAAGCAAGATGCCACAGTTCCGCTCGTTCAGCGTCAAACTCGAAAAGCGCGAGCGATCCTTCCGATCTCCCGTCCGGCGGAGGAACCAGGTCCTTTACGTCGCGGCAGGAACCTAGGACTTTGCGCTAATCCATGGAACAGCTCCTGGTGGCGTTGAGCTGGCGTTGTAAATAAAATGAAAGCGACGATGGTAGAGGTAGATGTAACGGAGAGGACTGTTTAGATAAGTTATACTTAGAAAATTGATAAATCTAACGATGCGCGCCGGGTGTGAAGAGGTGTAAAGGAATCGCGCTCAGCATGGAAAAAGCGTCCCACATGGCTGTGATCCGTTAACCTAGAAAGTTTCGAGATACAACGAATGTAAATACGCGGTATATTTTTACTACGCACAAGCCGTCATACTTCTAGCTTCTGGTGCGTAAGCTCCCGACACGATAGTCTGTAAGTTTAAGCGCCAACGGAAGATGAAGATCATCAGCACGGAAGACGAGAGATTTTGGTGAGTGAGCGGCGACTGCGTGGCCCTGCGCTCCATCGATCGACGAGTCGTCTCGCTCTCCCTCTCTCCCTCTCGCTCTGTCTCTCTCTCTTTTTCGCGCGCGCGCTCGATGAGAGAGAGAGAGAAAGAGAGAGCACGAGAGAGCGAGAGAGAGAGAGGAAGGAACCGAGCGCCGCCGGAACAAGGTCGAGTGCACGGCTCGCCGCTTCCGCGAGTGCCGTGTTAGATGCATTTACACGCGTATACAGATGTATATATATATATGTACCTTTTGTTCCGGTGTGTGAGAGAGTGGTTTGTATACGCGATATCGCGATACGGGATACGAGAGAAAATGAGGCGTCCGTCAGTGGAAGATCGCTCCGGCTGCTCTTCTGCTTGCCCCCGAGTTGTCGGCCACCCGAGGTATATAATTTCACCAATTCTTACCCTCTATCATGTGCATACACATATTTGTCCACACCGCACGCACACACACACACGCACACGCATATATATATATAATATGTACATGTCCACGTAACAAGTGCGTAGCTGTGGAAACGCTGGATATTAAGTCTGCGTGGCGCCAAAATTAGCGATATGATTCGCTTTTGGATATATGTTTGCAAGTGCAATTTCACGGAAGAGCGAGTAACCAGCGATTACTCGCGAGCGACGGCCGCTCTCCATTCCGCTGGTTCGCCAGTGAATCGTTTGCGGCCGAATGCGGACGCTCATTAATTAAGCCCTTATTGAGAGAGAAAAGTATATTCACCGATTCAGGCTTAAAGATGGACTTTTCACGGCTACCCCTTTTTGTTTTTAACGATTGCGAGCGGCAGAAGCCGAGGAAATAGCAGTCGTTAAAACGCTCCCCCGCATACATATATATATATATATATATAGTTCTTAAGCTCCCCGTTTCCACGAGAAATTAATCGCTGCATTTTCAGGTACAGCGCAGAGATCCGAGTGAATTTTTTTTTTTATTTTTTTTTTTTTTTAGATTTAAAAAGCGAAAGCAAGCGCCTTAAATCTTCTTTGCGTACATTTCTGAAAAATAAGAAAAAGGGCGTTTTCCAGCGCCCAGCAACGCAGAAAACCAGATTGCCGATGAAATCGGAGAAATTTCCTCTCTCTCTACAAAGCACACAAGTCGTTCGCTCGTACGATTCATCGACTGGGAAAATAAAAAAAAGAAGAAGAAGAGTTAGGAGAAAAAGCTCGGCGCGCTGCGCAGCCTCTCGTTCGGATGTGCTTTTCGCCCGGGCTTATAATCGAACGACTCTCGCAGGGGGATTAATTATTCTCCTCGGTGCGTCAACCGCAATTTGTGTTTTTATTTCCGAGCCTGTCGTCGTCATCGTCGACGTAGGTAGAGAGGCGCTGCTAATTCGAGCCGTCGTGAGAGGGAGAGACTTTGGAAAGCGCGGGAAAAGCAAACTAGTCTATCCCTCTTAGCGGCGGCGGCGGCGGCGGCGGCGGCGGGGGGAGAGAGCTTTCGTACCTATTTAAATCGCGCGGTCGCGGGGAATAGGTTTATTTGGAGCAAAGCTCCGATCAATAATGTCGCTAAGAGGTCCCCGGGCTTTCCTCGCCTCGTCGATTTTTCGGTCGGCGCTCGCGCTTTTTTCGCTTAATTATACTGGCGATGCGCGCGCAGGCGCAAGCAGGGTCAAGCTGCTTGTTGCTTATTTTAATGCGATATTAATTCGAGTGCCCTGTAAATACTAATTTAACGTCGACTGACGAGAATTGCGGCTCTCTCTCTCGCGTAGTTTTTTTTAATTAAAATACCGGAGCTTGGTTATATTTTCGTCTTACAAGCCAATCTAAACATTTGCCCTCGGTTTTCGTAATTCAAATTTTATTACGGCGGAGGAGAAGAGCGGAGACGGATCGAAGGGGACGGAATAATCTAGGCGCGGATTACTTAAGCTAATGCACAAAGTTATTTTTCGTTAAGGAGCAGTTCTCGCTCCCTTTGTTCCCGATAGCATTGGCGCGCGTGAAACTGATGGATAGCCTTTTAACGGGTAATTGGAAAGGACTGGAGAGTTTTTTTTTCTTGGTGTATAAATATTGTACCATTGAAAAATGTAATCTCGTTTCGCGTTACACCGCCGCGATACGACGAATCGACGGATTTCGTTCGTAAAATAAAATCGGCGATTTATGAGAGCGCAAACAGTTTTACACTCTTAAGTTATAGCGTTCCGTTTTATACCTGCGCCGGCCTTATACCAGATTCAAATTCGAAACAAATAGAGTCGAGAATTATAGCTTGCGAAAAAATTCAATAATCATATATCGCTTGATATAACGTGCATAAAATTTGTTTTTACTTGCTGTTTTTCGGTGCGAAAAAATCATGTTTTCGCATCTCAGGCATTAAAGGAATTCTACCGGTAATAGATATATCAGATTTTAATAAAACTGTACACATTGTTACGCAATGGATATAAGATTGACAGGTTTAAATTTTTAGCTGAAGAATATTGTTGAAATATTTCATACCGTCACAGATACATTTCAGGAAATTTAATTTCAGAAGATTTTTCGAAAATAAGCATTGAGTACCCGAGAGAAACATGCCTGCCTCTAAAACACGGCAATCCTGTAAAGTTGGGATTAGATATGCGGTCGCGCGCTATTTAAATTCAAATGATCTCGCTAAAGATACATTACAAGCATGAATGAAAAGGGTTCATAATTGCGATTAAAAACTTTTTCTGGGTATAAAAATATATATGTATTAATTAAATGGAATGCGGAGTAATATGAAAAACTTTTTTCTTAAAAAAAAGTTGAGAATTTGTGAATCGAAGCTTTTTTCTTTTTACTAAATATTATATAAAAAGCACGCTGTAACGCTGAATAGGATTCACAGAAGCATTGAAATATTTTCTTGAGAGTTTACACAATGGTACTTTGTCCTACAGCAACCATCAGAAACATTTTTTTAAAATGTATAAGATAGCACTGCTGGGGGGATATTGTAACTTCGGTAAAAATAAAAAGTTTAATGGAAAAAAATGAAAAAAAAGAAAAATACAATTTTACAATATACTAACATAAAAACCTGACCAGAAATTAAAACAGTTTGAAGCCGAATATTATCTACAATTTTTAAAATTAGTTGTTTAAATTAAATAAAACTACTGTAGTGTAATAATTAATATTAAAATTAGAATAAATTAATATTTTTACTTTAATAAAAGACGATTGCAAGCCTTCTTTAATAAAAAAAATCTGGGGAAAAATAACTTATTGATTTTAAAAGTAATTTTAATTATTGTTAATATAAATATCCTTTTTGATACTGTAAATGGGTAGTTTATAAGTTATGTGCAACTCATTACTTAAACTTCATTACTTAAAAACTTTCTTACGCATTCATAAATTGATTATCTAAAGGGATGTCAAAGTTCGGCAAAAGATTATGATATCACGGCGGCGACGGACAATGTATTGAGTATTAGTATTGATACCGGTCATATAAGAATGTCGTACATATTTGCCACCTCGCGTCGCGCTATCCATTGCTTATTTACATTTCTCATTTCTTACGAATAATTTAAGCCTCTAACAATTATTGTTTATCATGGAATCTCCCTCGCAGTCTACCGATTTTGCACAGGAAATACGCCCGTCGGAAATTAAACGATAAAATTCTATAATCTTATAGTAAAGTGGTACAGATACACACATAAAAACCGATATAATACTGTTTTATAAGCCTTTTTCAACAGGGACTTTAAATTGAGTTTTTTAGAATAAAAAAATAGATTACTTACCGGGACTGTCACTATTTAGTTTGACTTTGTTTTAATCTACTACTTCTGTAACTAAATAATAAAAAAGAGAGCATATATTAATTTTAAATAGATTTTTTATTTTTGTAATTGTTGAAATTTTAATTTACAATGAAAGGATATTTACGTAATTTATGTGATTTATATGGTAGGAAAAATAAAAATCGCATTAAAATTATAGCATAACCTTAAAAAAAGAAGATTCGCAAATGCCCGTTTACTAATAAATAACACAACTAATCCACAAACCTGTAACTTTGGGAGCACTGCTGCGTTCCGTTTCTATCAAACAGCGCCATCAAAAGATCTCCGAATAAATTTAACTCTAACTTATTTAGCTAGTTGGAAAAAGCTTAAGTAAATTATTAGTTAGCTTATTCTTTTTACCAGGTAATTGCTAACGAACTTATTACTCTTCGCGAAATTGCAAGTCACCATGCAAAAGTATTTCAACAAAGATGGTCATTACTACCTTCTTCTTCTTATATTAGGTTGGCACCGGCAAGACGACGATCGAAAAGAGCGCGAAATGAATTTGGATCGACGACAACAGACGGCGCGCGTCAAAATCGATACACTTCCGTGTGACTCTGCCACGGTGAGCTGAGAAAACTTTGAAGCTCCCCAAAATCTGGAACTCATTGTGAATGAATGTCCTTTTTTCGGTATTATTGACGGTGAAAATTTTTAGTGCCGAATCGATCTGAATATTCTGAAAATCATAAAATTCACTAATAAATGTTACAAGATTACCAATTGTAGTTTTAAGTGTAGGAATAGAGGGGTCTTTTTGCAGAAGTAGCAATAAATTTATTAAAAAGTTCAATCAAGACTTTAAACATCTATTTCCTATTAAGGCTATTAAAAAAAATTAACGATTCTAGTGTCTTGTAATAAAGAATAACTGCTTCTCACAATAAGTTAGCAAAGAAATACTGCACTCTGTTTCGAAGGGCCCCCTGATTAGTTAGCTCATAAAAAGGTATCTGGTCAATTAATCCTGGTAGGAAGTCGATGGTTTAAAAATATATTTTCCCAATTTAATACATTACGATTTAATATTTAATTAACTCAAGTAGATGTTTACTAACTAGGAGAGTGCACGGGTTCCGGATCACAGATTTTGTTCAAACTTTGAACACGGTTTTCTTATGACAAAATATGAAGAAAGCCAAAATATTATGGTTTAACGCTCAAAATTTTTGACACAGGAGGTAAATACAGTTATTTTTCTCTAAAACTTCGTATTTCGTTATTTGACTACAACTCACCTATTAAACCTAGAAATTCCACCAAAAAAGCAAACAAAAGTAGAGGAAAAGACCTATAATTTGAGATGCGGTACGTTAAAAAATCTCTAATGCTTCAAAAGTTATAGACAATTAAATATGAGCACTTAGTACAATGCATTATCTTTGTTTCATTCGTTTTTACATAGTTTTTGATATTCTAATTTAATTATCCATAACTTTTGAAGCAACGTACAGCATTTCAAATTATAGGTCTTTTCCTCTACTTTTGTTTGCTTTTTTGGTAGAATATCTAGGTTTAATAGGAGGTGAGTTATCGTCAAATAACGAAGTACGAAGTTTTAGAGAAGAATCACTTTATTTACCTCCTGTGTCGAAAATTTTGAACGTTAGACCCTAATATTTTGGCTTTCTTCATATTTTGTCATAAGAAAACCGTGTTCAAAGTTTGAACAAAATTTGTGATCCGGAACCTGTGCATTCTCCTAGTAAGTTTGGTAGAAAAACTTACTCGACTGATAATAAGAAATTTATCTGAATTTTCCGTTCATGTTAACTCTCAAAATGGTAACTTGATTTAACTTTAAACCTACATTTGTTGTAGAAATCCGAAAAGAATATTATCAAATATGTGATCGCTCATCAAGGGCTGTCTAATTATAAGCGTTGTCCTGATGATGTGAAGACGACTTAGAAAAATTTAGCGTAGACATTGCAGTCTAGCTTCAGTCGCGAAAACGGAAGGTTCGGGTTGGATTCTAGGCCAAGTAATAATATTTAAACGTATATAACAATATTTAAAGCATTAAATCTTTAACGTCTTAATTTTTATTCTTGAAGACGGTGAACTGCAAAAGAATGTTTATAACAATTTTAAAGTCCTTTACATTTTACATAAATCTTCGTATGGATAAAAATTGATTAATAATTGTCAAGTAGTAGAATCAGTTTGGGTTAAATAGAAAAAAAAACGTCAAAAATTGCTAGTTTGGAATTTTTTGGTTTTGGGCAGCTATTTTAGATTCGATATTTCTGAAAAAAAATTGTGCGCATCGCCATTTTTAAGAACAACCAAAAATTGCACGATTTATGCATTGAGCTTGATTAGATCCCGTTTTCAAATCAACGTTTAAAAACATTTGTAACTCAAAATTTATAACATTTATTAAAATAAACGTAAAATATCTATTGTTTATATTAATTTTTCTCAATTTTTGATCATGACATTTGAAAAATCGACTTTAAAAATAGTAGGATAGGGATTTTAGGATAAAAAATTCAAACGTATTTTATTAATTCTATGCAGCTATATTTTTTACGATAAAAATTGGGCACTTCAAACATTAAAGGGTTAATATTATATTTTAAAGATTTATTCCCGACAATCCTTACTTTCGGTCATGTTTATTAAACTTATGCACACAGTTTTGTCCGCACATAAGTTCCAACTTATAACTAGATATGAAATCAGTAGTAACATGCCAGGCTTTAGTCAGACAGTTTATGTACGAACCTTTAATAAGAGTAGTTGAAACTTCACATTTACTCTGACGCTTTTTCAAACTATATGTGTAATGATATTCATAAGAGTTTAAAATAAACAGTAATACTTAACTTTATTATACTAAAACTACAAAATAAAGTGAAAATGAAAATTTTGTATAAAACATCCTTAATGAAAAAAATTAATAATTTATTAGGATTGCAACAACAATTTAAAACAGAAAAAGTTTCTTCGGAATTAACTTTAGAGCCTCTGGAATGTTAAAAAAAAGCTGTCTTAATAAAAACTAAAAACTACAGTACACAATGGGGATTGTAATTTTTCAGTTAAAACGAGTAACGAAATTGAATTTTAAAATAAACTTTCCGAAGGTTGGCCCTTTACAAATTTGACGAAACAGTAGAAAAAGAAGAAACAAAAAATATTCGTCGAAAAGTTTAAAAAATTTCATTTGATTTTTTTGCAGCAAGAACGCGGATTTTTAAAGCAAACAGGATTTATTACACAAATATTTGGATACCGATTTCAAGAAATATTCCGCAAAAAAGTGGGAAAAAATCTCGAAATGCCAAGGCATTTAAGTTCTCGATGCGGCCGAAATTTGCGTTTGGCGCAACGCGTCGCTGGCCATTAATTTGGCGGCGATTTAATGCGATTATCCGTCGGTAACTTGGAGAGGGTTCGCCTCGCGCGAGGGGAGGCCAAAATTCAGGGCCCGCGTCGTCATTTCCGGCGCATTATTCTGTTTTGACGTTAAGGAGGCGAAATTGTTTATTTTTTTGCCGATGCGATCTTTAGCCTAGAAAAATGAAGTGCGACAGCGACGAACTTTTCCGCAAAGGAGATTAATGCGCGTTGACGCGTTCTGTATATTGACGATGCAGAGGCGGGTTGGATATTTCATCGAGTTTACTTCTACGCTGACGAGTTTTGTTATAAACATTCGCGAAAAGTTGCAGATGAAAATCTGTAAGAATATAAATAAATAAAGACATTACCCTGTCGGAAGTTTTCATCATTGTTTTATCAGTTTTTGACCAATTTTTTACCAAAAACCCTGTTAAAGACGATACCGGGGTATTACATATTATTATTACATTTTTGTATAAAAAATTTATAAAAATTATACGCAACAACTTTTATAAAATTTGTATAGAAATTTTATAAATTATTTCCACCTGGGCGTTTTGATAAAAAATTTTGAAAGAATTCTCTACTTAAACTGATTTTTAGTTTAAATAATTTTTTTAAATAGCATGAAATAAATGTATGGAATAACAAATTCTAATATTATTTATATTTTTTAATTTTAATAACAAATTTAAATTGTTCATTACATGTTTTAATCCGCAAACTTTTGAATTTAAATAATAAATTCAAAGATGCTTACATTTTAAATATAAAATTTTAGTTTACATTCTTATTAACCCAGCATATTTATTTTTCATTAGTTTTTGGTCAATATTTCACCAAAATATTTGACCAAAAGAAATTGGTCAATTATTGGTGAATTCGCCAAAAAATGATGAAATTTCCCACAGGGTATATATATGACACTCAGATATTTAGCGTGGATATAATAAAGTAGATTCCAGCTTGCTGTAAAGCGAGCTTTCTGCATTACGCAAAGAAGGGCAAACATTGGCCCGGGCGGTATATAATATACTCTGATAGTGATTATTAAGGTATTCCTGCAAGGCATTAATTTGAACATACATATTTTCGGAGCGGAAGTGGGACGGTAATAAAATGCCTTTAAATAAGGGAAAAATAAAAAAGCCGACGGGAGCCGCGCCGAGCCAGTAGTTAGTACTTGGCATATTTCATCGATCGCGTGCACGCCGACAAATCGGCTTTCGCCCCTCTCGACTGCTTCGCGCTTCTTTGCGATGCGCGCCGCGGAACTTCTTTTTTTTTTCCCTCCCCCCCTCCGACCGAGAGAAGAATATGTCGTTGCGAGCATTGAGTTTCGCGGAATGGAACGTCAATATGAGAGCTAAGTGAATTATCGAGGGTACGCGGTGCGCTTCTTTCTTAGGAGGAATAAATTTGGTGGAATCGCGTCGAATAAATAATGAGCGTAATATATAAAGTATTTGCTTGATTTAAAGCGCCGATTAATTTTGATTGTAAAAAAGCTCGCCGAAAGTAATCGATGCGGGTCGGTGTGTGCGCGCAATAATTGCTGCAGATTTTAATTAAGCTCAATTTAGCAAAGCCCGATATATGTATAAATTTGAAATTCGAAAGTGGGCACAATGTTTAAGCGTTCGATTCTTCTATACACAAGTCAGCCATTGCCAAGTAGTGAAATAGATTAATTACTAAATAATTGGAAATGCTCTTTTGCAGAATATCAATATAAAATAACTAAAGCAATAAATCCAGTAAACTCTTCTTATTAAAGTTTTTTCTATTTAGTGTATAGTTAAAATTTGAAAATCAAATTCTTTGCTAATTTAATTTCTTTTAAATAAAGCTTTGGTTTTAATAAAATTTCAATCTTTCAAACTCATCCAGCAAATTTAATTAAAAAATCAAATTTTAATGAAATTTACATTTCAATTACGTTATATTAACAGGGATTTAAATTAAAAATGAATTATTTCAAACTTTGCAGCATCTTTGACAAAATAATGCCAGTTATTTTATCGCGTTGAATTAAAGAGATTGCGATCTGAAATTTTAGTTAACTACGATATGAATTTTTCATAGGCTCATAAGTTCATTTTCAACCGAATCGATAACTTTCTCTGAACAGAACAAAGCCAAAAGAATAAAAGTATCCTTACTTACCATTTTAAATGTATTTGCTCTTCAGATAGAATATTTAAAAAATGCGAGACTGTATCTAACAAAATATTATATTACACTGAGAAAAATGTCAGGATAAAATTTATGAAAAATGTAACAAAATTTCGCTTTCAAATAAAAATGACAATGTGCTTCGAAATTTTACTATGGAATAGCAAATTTTACTAATACTTAGAACAGCAATTTTTGTTTACACATAATAATTTTTAATTTTGTTTCATTGTGTAGAAAATATAATAATTTTATGAAAAAAAAAAATGTAATGTATTATAAAACAGAAGAAAAATTAAAGTGGAACTGTTTTGGTCGCCGCTGTTTTTCTAGTTTTTACTCCGCAGCATGCAGATTTTTCAACCTTTAGGCTGCCGGCATTTTTCGGTAAAAATAATAATGGTGTTGACTAGCATTTGCTTTCATAATTCCGGAAATACCTTTTTTTGTCAGATTGTGTTGTAAATTTTTAGAAGGGCCCCGTAGACACTAAATGGTAATTGTTTGATAAGGATATTTGCTGTATTATCTGGTCCTGAACTTGTATTATTACTTGCATCTATAGCTTTTTTTCAATTCTGAAATTTTTATTGGAATATTGATTGCATGCGCATTTTCATTAGTTTCTAGATCTGGTTTTATTCCGCGTTGATTTTCGATTAAATTTTTGTATTCCAGAAATTCTGGATTGTGATTTTTGTCGCTTCAACTGTAGTCGAGCTGGTTTACTGCAAGGATCGCTGATAATTTGTCCATCCTCTTCTATTGCAAGGATAAATATAGATTTGCGTTCTTCTATATTGATTTTACTTTTTCCCCAGATTTGTTTAGCATTTCAAATTGTTTAGATTATTTAATTCTTCCTTCCAGGATTCGCGAAGCTTATTACAGGTTTGTATTCATGTACACAAATTACGATGCCAGTAGGGAACGAATCTGTTCAATTTTAAAAATTAAACATTTTAAGTAATTGCTTGTAGTCTTTTCATAAAAGTTACCATAGCGTCTGTCTAAAGGTTAACGAAGGTTACAATTCAATGCACTATTCCTTGCACTCCCTGTTTTATAAATCTAAAATCGCATCCATGTTTTTCTTAACAGAGTAGTCAGAACTGCATAAGAATCGTTCTTATACATATAGTAAGCATTCAATATTCTCACCGCTTGAGCGTCGAAAAAATACAAAGTCGCCTGGATGTAGAAGTTGCGCACATCTGATCAGTGAGTTAAAAAAAAAAATGAATCACTTTTAAAATTCGATAAAAATACGATAAATGAGTTTAAAAATAATAAAATACGGATAGGTTTATCAAAAGGTAAAAAATCGATATTCCTTGATCCACCTCCTTGATCCATGATTCGGTGTGTGCACGTGTTTTACAATAAATTGCTCGCGCGGCTGTATCGACTTTTCCGCACATATAGAAAATTAACCCGAGCTATAGTAAAACCGGGTGAGCTGCTTGAACCTTCGGCATAAATTTTACCATAGTGTCAGCAAAATTAATATTTTATGTGGTAAAAATTTCTGAATATGTAGTAGAACTCAATTTGCATTTTATTGAATTCTGTATAATTATTGATTTTTACTACAATCTGTAGCGGCTTTTATTTAAATGTCATAGTAATTATGCAAGGATATTAATTGTAAAAATTAGTATTAATTTTGTCAGAATTATTAAGATAGGTGTAATAAAATTCCTCCCAATTTGCGTATTTCTCGCTTTTATTAATTTATTGTATAATATATATAGTAACTTTTATTAAATACGCGAGAAATTTTATTCCAACATTTCTCTCAGTGTACAAAAGACAAATGAATTGATGTGAATTATTTAGTAAAATGAAACATTGATTCACTTTTTTTTCGCTTTAGACAACTTGCTTCAGTATATTTAAAATATTCAACGACATTTTTACAATTAACAAAGTTCAATTCGAAATGAGCACTAAATTTGATAAAGAAGAATTTGCCGGCGTCATGATAATTCACACATTGCAGCCATTAAGCGAGACGCTTCACTTTAAAGAGACATTGTTTTGCTAATTCAGCAAGTAAAGAACGTTAACAGCAACAGTGGAAGGCTCATTGTCAGACGCACGTTCCAGTTTTTTAATACCGATCGCTGACTTCATAATTTTGTCTTGCTACATAAAAAAACTCGTTTTCTTTGCCGTTTGTTAAAAAATATTAAGGATTAATTATACTTTTTTACTGTTTATTTTTCAATGTACCTTCAGAGTTTTTTTATTCGTATTTTATTGATATCTATGACTTTCAATATCAATTGTATGACAAATTTTCGAATTTATAGATTAATATAAGAATGACGACTTTTTTCATTTGATCTAATTTTCCTTGAGTTATTTTTCATCAACAAATAAGCATATATTGGCATAATTTTTTTTAATTAATAGTTACTTAACTTCTTTAAACATAATTTATTACCTTAGTTATCAATGTCAAACTAAAACACTTTGTAATGAGGAAACAAAGAAAAGTGACTTCGGTTATACAATTTAGCATATTGAAATAAATTAGATATTTTCGTGTAGCTTAACTTTTCATTACATATCAACATAGCAAAAAGTAATCATGAAATTTGAATAAAATTTTATACGCGTATGCCTGTACCATGAACTATAGGTCCCCTGTAAATTTATGCCCAAAGAACTCATTCATATTTTCTCTGAAAGTAATTAAAATAAAAAATTAAAAAAGTGAGGTCCACGCAGAAAACATGAGTCAAAAAATAAGAAATTTCGTTTGAATATTTTTTTCATTTTTTAAATATAGTCTATTAATTAAATGTTTTAATTAATTTTTAACGAATGAATACACCTACCACAAAACTTTTTTTTAATTCTAAAGAAGTTTATACTGCACTGAGAGAAAAGAAATAATAAAAATTAATATTTTTTATCGTTACTTCAGATATGAGAAGAAAAATAATGTTTACTGTGCGTTTTTAATTAACTACAATTTTCGATTTTAATACTTACTATTAGCAAATATACTATTCAAATAGAAAATATTAAAATTGAAAATTGTAGTTAATTCAAAACATACAATAAATATCATTATTTTTCTTCTCATGTCTGAAATAACGATAAAAAAATAGTAATTTTTACAACTTTTTTCTTTCAGTGTGATTCAAGTGCATTATCAAAACCAACATAATGTGAGCTATGCCTTTAGTAGACGAAAAAGTAATCTTTAAACCATACAATATTATTTTTAACTCCACATCGCTAAGATAAAAATAAAGAAATAGGGCTTTGTTTCATCAGAATCAGTCAAGCAGGTCCCGCGAAAAAAACAGCAGAGTTATAGTTGGAAAGTTTTCAGAACATATAACAATAATTATAACATTCTTTACCGTCACAAAGTATACTTTTAAAATAAACCGATCCATACATGTTTTTACAGCTTTCTCATTCCTGTGAATTTTAATATTTACCGCGAACTCAATGATAATTACAATACCTTCGTTACATGCATTACCGCTTTAAAAGTAAAATTTGCAAATTTGCATTAAAAATCAGAAAGCAAAATCAGAAGATAGGAAAAAAAACATCCTTTCAATCGTACATTCAAAATAAACAAAACGCGCTTCGTTCGCCAGCGAAATTAAAAAAAAAAAAAAAAAACCCTCGCTCAAAGTCATCGCAATCGTTTCGAAAGCTATAAGGTACTTACGGCGCGAAAAAATGTGGCGTCGCGGAGAATCATCGGGGGAATATGTCCCAAAACGCGTCCTACACAAATGCGGTAGAACAAGTTTGACTCGTTGCCTTCGCTGAATTCCTACGACCTTCGGCATAGCAAAGTGATTTTTTTCATTTCCGGAGTAGGATATATATACATATCTGGCATTCGCGCGCGGCGGCAGCTCGCTCAGGTAGGCGAATGTGCGAGAAAAAAATGTCGGGAATGCCGTACGTCAACGAATCGCGCGCACTCTTTTTTTTTCTCTCTCTCTCTCTCTCTTTCTGACCCTTCGGAACGCGCGCGCATTTGGCTGATTTTATATACATGTTTTGATGCGGCTCTGCGCGAGAAGTCGGTTTTGGAATTCGGCTGCGCGAAACAATTTTTTTGCGCAACGCGCGTACGAAGGTTTAATTTATTGCTCAAATTAATCGGGACGGGATAAAACGTATTTTTAGCTCTATATTGGAGGGGAGTAAAATTTGCACGATAAATATAAGTTTTTAGCTTTAACAAATCGGCCGTAAATTACAGGGCTGCGAAAGCACCAGTTAATCTCTCTTTCCAAATTGATCGATCAGGTAAATAGTATTGTCAACCATTTTATTTTTCAAGAAAAAAAGTTATTTCGGGAAATTGATCAACTTTTTTAAAAAGTTGCCTCTACACAAGGATCATTGGAATTGCAGCTTCCCCAAAATATTAATACCAGTATCACCCTCGAAAAAATCTACCGCAGAGGGTACAATCTTTTAAAGGTTCGGTTAACAAAAGTCAACCTGTGATTCCCCGGGCTTCATTTTCCCGGAAAAAAAAAGCGTTCCGTCGCAGCGTCGCCGCCGCGAAAAAACCGCGAGAAAATTGGGCGCGTCTAGCGGCTGCCCTCGAACGTGCAAAACAGCAGTGCAGCAGCGCGGCCGCGATAGCGCCTGGCAGAGAGAGAAAGAGAGAAAAGGGCGGCTCCGCGTGCAAAACAAAGTTAGGTTAGGTTGGGTCGGGGGGTCGGGTGGTTCGGCGGGGCGGATGGGGGGGGGGGAGGAGAAGAATCCGCGCAAAGTTGGGAAAACGGTCGATCTCTGAATGCTGCTGCTGCTGGCTGGCCTGGCTCTCGTGTGCCTCCCGCGCTCTCGCGGTAAATAGGACGGATGTGTTTATTTATTCCGCTGCGGGGCCGAAAGCGACCGACCGGCGGGAAACAGAGATGCCCACACGCCAGTGGATATAAGTATGCTCGCGCGATTTCGCCGAACAGAGGGAGATGAATGGGAGCTGCTGCCGCCGCTGCTGGTGGTTCGAAAATTTTAGCAAATCGTGCGACTGCGGTTGGCGTTGCTGCTTCTTACGTGTTATATGTGTACGAACAACTGGGCGTAGGGAATATTCTGCGTATGCGGCCGGCCTTAGGGAATTAGCGATAGAAACTCGAGATCGGACAATTAATCTGTAGTTTTTGTGGGGATTTCAATTTTTTTTTATTTTTTTCGGCTCCAGCAGTATAGATTGCATCCTTTTCTCTTATTTCAAACATGTACTTCATTTCTAGACGTGATGATGCAATGTATAAATATTGTAAATTTTACTACAGTTTGTTCCTCAATCACGTAAAATGTTGTATCGATTGGAAAAACGTTGAATGAACTTCGGTTTCATATCTAGAAAAAACAAAAGTAATAATTTTCATATTTGGTTTAAGTTTTGGATGTCAGAGAAATCGCTGGATATATAGTTAATATAAACTGTAGAGGTCCCTTGTGTCCCATAATAAAAGAGTCTATAAATTTTATACTCAGATTTAGATTGGCGCGGTATTCATCCACATACCTGGAAATCTTTCCATGCCTATAGATACCTACTTACCCATACCTATCAATATTGTAACTAGCATATATAACTGGCTCTTGTTAGAAGACCTTGGCTTTCTTCAAGTTAAGTCCAAATCCATCTGTAAAAGTCAAATTTTAACATAATAATTGAAAATAACTATAGATTGAGATAGTTATTAGAGGATATTGACTTAGCTACTAATAATCGAGTTAAAAATGTTTTAAAAAGTTTAAATATGATATCGCTGGGAAAAAGTGATTAAGAACCTGGGGAAAATGAGACCTGATTTTTTGACCCGATTTATCATGCTCGTTACGTAAAGCCGTGAAAAAATTAGTAAACGTCTCTTCTAGACCAATGATCATCAAAGGTTCAGTCGGTAGCTAGGAAAGTTCATTAAAATTTTGCACAAATTTTTCATTCAATTAATTTTTTACCTAAAAGTAAGAAATACACATCCTGATATTAATTCCGAGTTTAATTAATTAAGAATTATTATTTTGCTTGCAATATTCAATAGACCGAGAACTGCACTTCATTGACATCACTTTCAACTTTAGAAACTTTAGATGACTAAACTTTATTAACTGTCAAAGTTACTAATTCAATACTTATTATACACGAAGAAAAGTTACATTTAATAATTGTTAACGAAACTTTTGATTATTTAATGAATTACAGTCAAATATTTTTAATATCGATTACTTTCCGCATCAGAGATGCATGCCAGCTTTGAAATAATTTTCATTTTCCACGCGAAATTTCCTTCGAAGTAAAATAAATTGCGAGGAAGGAGAAAATTGTACAACTGAATTGCAACGTGCAAAAGGAATAAGTTTTCTGGTATTCTTTCAAATTCGTTATTACGTTTTATCTCATTACCTTTAAGGCTTTCGGTGCTATTTACGAAATGCTATATTATTCAAATTTTACAGAGTAATTAATATTTTTCATCGTACTCGCGTATAGAAGAGATAAATGTAGCCATTTACTAATTGATTTATAAGAATAAAATTACATTAAAAGAAAATTCAATATGAAACTTAATTGAAAACTAATGTACAAATAAATGTATGAAAAAATTTCATGTTGGAAAACTGGGATAATTAAAAAATTTCAAATTAATACATTATCGCTTTATAACATTATTAAGATTACTTTTTAAGATTCAAGTGATATTATATACTTAATATTAAATAAACTAGTTCATCAAAAGTTTTTCGAAAGGTAATAATTATTGGTGTGTCCAAACGATTGCTTTTTAGACATTCTATTATCAAAGACAAATAAGTACCTCGCGAGTGAGGTGATTTCTGTCGTAGGTTACAAATGAAGCTGCTGTACTAGGCGTCATAGTTGATCAATTGAAATCAATTGAATAATCAAGTTTCGATCGACTTTTCGTCGCTCAAAATATTAATTGCGTGTATTTTATTATACTGCTAAATGAAATAAGTAAGTTTAAAAGCGAAGATTTTAATACGGTCGTATAAATGCAAATAGCAAGCATTGAATTTTTGAAAAAGACAATAAATAATAATGTAGATAATAATGGAAAAACCAAGGGATATAAAGGTAGATATTTTTATTAGCTCGAAAGTTAACCGGAAATTCGATGTAGCTGATCAAAATACAAAACTGCAAGAGGGGAAAAATGAAAATGAAATTATGTGACGTTGATGGAAAAAGTTTTAAATGAATGTCAAGTTTATAAGTAATGCAATCCGTGCCGCTGGAATGCAATATTTCAAAATTTCATTTTAATCAACAGGAAATCTCGAAAAATTTATAAATTTAAAAAATTTAAAAACCTTTGAATAATCAATATTGACATTTGATAAATCGAAAAATAGTGTGAAGGGTTTTAAGTAATAAGGTCGGCGTATACTTTTCCGCGTTTCTGCCAAAAACTTGGCGAGGATTTAAAATAGTACAAAACGATTGCGTAAGCCAATGTAAAATAGCCGCGCGAATATTTTGGCGAAAAAGCAGGAGCAGAAAAAATATAAAACTAGTAAAATCGCAGGAACGCAAATAAAGAATGTAACAAAAGAAACCGAGCGATATGCGGGAAAGTAAAAATATATAACAATCGACTAAAATTAGGCGACAGGAACATATGAGTAATCGATGGCATCCCAACGTTTCTCAACCTCCGGACGATTCACCATTAAGGCTCACTTAGAAACCCATCACTTGGACAGGTTTTGACGCGCGAGTCAGCGCGGGAGGGTTTTTTCGTAATTAGACCGGCGCGGTGCAGGTTTCACTCGTGCCTTCCGTTATCTCGAGCGACGCGCGCCATTTATTTCGGAGGCCCTCCGCGGAATTCGCTCCGAGACGAGGCAGTGTCGGTCTCGAGGGTTCAAAAATAGATTCGATTCGATAGATTTTGCGCGAGCCGCCGCGCGAGAGCTCGGATTTTAACGAGTCGTCGGACGAGGAATTGATTACCGGTTAAGAGAGAAGCGATTGGAGCCGTGTTTTCGTTTGCATCGGGCTTGCATTTCGTTTCGGGGCCGTTTTCGTTGGCGAGGCTAAGGTCAAAGTATTAGTTTAACCTCTGTTAATGGATTTTACTCTAACTTTGGGATATATTTTTATATGTTCGGTTATAACTTCTTAACGTATCAAGGGTACAGTATTTTGACTCCCGGCATTTGAAAAATGAGATCAAATCCTATCGATTAAAAAAAAAAAGATATCCAAAAAATCTTTATTTGTTTAATGTAATTTTAGCTTAATTTTATTGTAAATTTTTATTCAGCTATAACTTTTGAACAGATAACGATTTTCTGATGAAATTTTTTTTATTTGCTATCACCTTTTGAATGCCAATAGTGAAAACACTGTACCGTTAATATTTATAAGTGATTAAACAAAAATCCGTTTTTTTCTTAGATTTTTGCTAAAAGAGCTGAAGACTTTTGAAAAATCGAACATTAGGCCGAAGGGACGTGTCTTCCTTCATATTTTAACATTAGAAAACGTATCCCAAATTCACAGAAAAATCCATTACTCAAATGTCGTACACTCTCTTGGCGGGTTCAAAACCGTTTGACAGTTTATCAGATTTCTTTCTAAATGTCAAAATAGTTGTACAGTCATATGTTATCGTTGCATATCGTAAGGCAATTTTCTTCATATTTTTGCCAAGCTTCTAAGCATTAGGAATTACAGGATATATAGATTAAATGAAAGTAATCATTTAATTCGATATACAAGTTACTCAAACTACAAGTATTTTACCCTTGACGTAAGGCAAAGAGTATTTCTATATTGATTTTACAATCTAATTATCGGAATTACATGTAACAATGCGATCAGCAGCCGGTAAGCTCGCCTCTTTAGATTTACACAAAGCCACTCGAGCCCCTAGAGTTCTTTTAATTGGTCGCTTTGCTCCTTCGAGCGAAAGTTACAAACGAACCCGAAAGGCTCTTGAAAAAAAAATAGGAGAAAAGCAGCGGCGGCGCTCAAAATTCTCGACGCGGCGATAAAAAAATCGCGGAACCTCGGATCGCTATATATATACCTTCGTCTCGAGAATTTTTCCCTTCCGCCTTCCGCGGGAAAGGGAGAAAGCAGCCCGTTATACATATCCAGAGCGCACAAACACGTCCGGGCCGAGGGGGGCGGAGGATGCATCGAGGACGAAAACGCGAAGCCGCCTCGCAATTACCGATCCCTTTCGCGCGATAAAATCGAGTCCCCGCCGCCGCGCTGCTTGGCGTACTCGTTTCGTCGGCTGATTGGCCGCGTAAGTGGACGACGCGAATTTGGCCGCGCGCGCTCGCGGCGGTAATTATCGGCGGCACGCGCCGCCGAGCCCGGATATATCCATTACCTGCCTGCTTCCTTTCTTTCTCCCGGCGGCGGGGCTCCCGCGCTGAGCGCCCTGTAACGCCGAATTTTCGGCTTTCAGCCAAGTGTCCGATGCGATATCGCAATTATCGGCCTGTTTGTCGAGCTGAGCGCCGTAATCCGTTTTGACTTTTGCCCGAAATAATGTTCGTTTCCGCGCGTATCACGGTAAAAGCACTTCGGTTCCAAGTGATTTCGGGAGAATTTTCGGACGACAACTCTGATTACGAAGATCATTTGAAGAGCTTTAAAAATATTTGATTTATCGTTCGGATTGGGTTTTGCTGGACAATGTGCGTGTCATATCTGGTATTGGGGCAGAAAACGTCGGCTATTATCGAATGCGTGAAATTGAATCGTCGAATGACAGGTTTAGATGCCCCGAATGTTATTTAGAAGAGAGATCAAAGAGATCGGAAAATCGCAGTCGCTTCTTGAATTGCAATATTTTACCTATCGACACCGAGTCGCTAATCGATATCGTATAAAAACGCGCTGAACAAACTTTATTGTAAAAGTTACGTTGCCATATATTTTACAACGACGCAATCTACTAAAACAAAACGTTTTCAAAATATATCGCGTTTCATTCAATCATTCTGTCGGGAAGATAACAATTAAACATGACGGCTCATTATTTCCTCAGAAAACTGATTTAAATGTATATGAGCAATTTGCTATATGAATTAATGCTTCACGATTTAAATGAAAAAAATCGTTTAACGTTTAATTGAAGCCGTCTTACATGGATTACTCTCGATGTATTCGTTTAAAGTACACGTATTTTTCATCTAATACCAAAGATATTAAATGCAAATTAAATGTGAGTTAGTTAAGGATCATTATGCTATTTTATCAATCAAAATCATTTGTATTTTTCCAAATAGAGGCTCCAAAGATAAATTTAGGTACAATATAGCTACAGAATTGTACAGAACAATTATAAACGTATTAAGAAAAGCTTAGTTAAACAGCACTTTTTTTATTTTAATCTAAATTAAATATATATATATTTTTAGATAATATATTAATAATCACTTCGTTACAACAACTTATTGGAATGAAGTACGCTTAATTATCGTGAAAAATAATAGTGTTACACTTTAAATCATTTGATAAATTATTTAAAAATGTTTAATCTCAATTTAATTTAATATAAACACAGATTTTAAAATTTATTTTACATAATTAAATTAAAAATAAGTAAGAATGAAGTAACTTAACGGAGAACCGAAATCACAGGTTCCAAGAATAAAAAATCAGCGTCGCGCAGATATCTCGGAAAATCACTGTCGAAGCAACGTCGCTCGAACGGCACCGAGTCGGCGCGTCTAAGAATTCGTATTTGGCGCCCAACGAGTGCCCCGTCCCTATTGAGGCTCGTTCGGCGCTTCGGGCGCCGCGGCAGATGCGCGAAGGTCAAAAGTATTTTAAAAATAAGGCCGTAGGCATCGCGCGGCGCGACGGCTCGCCATGGCCAGTGGACGTTAAGGGACGGGTGGCTGCGCGCTGTAATGGCAAAAGACTTGCGCGAGGTGAGTAACAGATACACACGCCGCGCCAAACCGACACTATACACGCCCGCGTTCCTTCGCGTTCTCGAGAGAGCCGCGATCCGGGACATTTTGCGCGGATTTCCCCTCCTCGGCCGAAATTCCGGCGCATCGGCTCTCGGATGACATTTTCGAGCGCGAGCCAAACGCGGAAAAGGAGCCGCTCGCAGGAGGCTTGGCTCCCTGCACACGCGAGAAACACGTACATTCGATAAATGGCGCCCGACCAATGACCGTCATCTTACCGAGCCTCGGCCTAGTCACACACATATATAGATCTCTCGGCAGGCGCGCCTGTCTGTGTATGGTGTTTATTAGCGGACTGCTTAGAGTCTTTTTTGTATGCCTGACCGTCACGTGACGGCCCGAGCGATCGTCCTAAGGCTCATCTTTACTAACCTCTCGGAAAACATCGGGCTCGGAGGCGAGAGAGAGAGAGAGAGCGAGATTTTTCGGCTAATTTCGCGCACACACCGTGCACCGTCGTCCGCCGCTTCTGTCGAGTCACAGGAGGAGGGGCTTCCACCTTATCCACCTCTCTCTCTCTCTCTCTTTCTCTCCGATTTTTTTGCTATTAAGGGAAGAGGGGAAGAAGGACGTGATTTTTAGCCTCGAAAAGTCCGCGCGTAGTGGTTCGTGCACGTACACGCGATACCTACGCAGAGCTGGGCGAGCAGCAGCTATGTATGAGCAAGGAGAGCGGAGCGAGGAAAAATAGAGAAGGAAAATATGTGTGTGCGCGCTCGCGCGCGCGCGCAAGCGTTCGCTCTTTCCGTTATCGCGCGATTAGGAGCGTAGCCGCAGCTGCTGCTGCTGCTGCTGCTGCTGCTGCTGCTGCCATACCGCCTGGCTTGCCTGCCTGCCTGCCTGCCTGCCTGCCTGCCTGCCTTCTTGTGCCTTCTCGGACTCGACATTGGAGAAGCTTAGATTTCCACATGCGGTCTCGACGCTGAGCAAGTCCCGTCGCTCCGCGCGCGCTATCATTTTTTTCCGGGGGGCGAAAGAAGAGATTACTTACCGCTCCGCGTACTTGATCTATTTTCTTTCCTAGCCGCGGTTACACTTGTCGCGAATTCTCGACCTCGCGGGGAATATGGTAATATTATTGCAATTGTCGCCTGCGGAGGCTCTTTATCTGCGTTTCGAAAATTGCGCGTGTAATAGACTTTTTTCCGGTTTTTAATGGCTTACAAGCGTTTAACACCTGTTTATCGAAATTCACCAAGTAGGTAAATTAAAATACTATTCAATCGTGCGATTGGATTTGCCGTGCAGTCAAACTTTAAATATCCGTTTACGTTATAAAAGTATTCTTGAGTAACGTTAGAAATAGATTATTTTTCAACTATAAACCATAACTACGGAATCGTGATGTCGTTAATTCTTTTTTATAAGAATTCCTTACGGGAGAAGGTTGAATACCGTTACTTCTTTAAGAGCAAACTTTATTGTCTAGTCGATTTAAAAACTGCTGCTTTTCGAACATTTCTGTGATTTCAAATAGAAAGAGGGAGATAATTTCAGGCTAAAAATTCCTAGATATTTTCGATTAATCTTACTTCATCTAGACGCCAAAATCAATAAACAGTAAAGTAATATTAAACAACGGTATTTTCTTTTGTCCCGCCTTGCTAAAACTGCAACTGCGGAAACGATGAAAAACACTAAGAATTCAGTTTTCAATAAGACTCGAGGAGTTTTCTAATTAATAGAATTCGGAAAAATCGCGAGACATGATAATCGTGAGACGCGATAAACCGTTAATTAACCTTGAACGCTCGCGGATCGGGAGACGTTATCAGCGATTAATCCAAGCCGACGGAGGGACGAATCTTCATTGATCGAGCAACGAAATTGCACATCGAACGTTTATGATGGATTGATTTTTTTGTTTTCTCCTCGCTCGAGGATCGATCGCGCTCGGCGCGTATTATATCAATAAAATCGAAATGAATCTACGACTATGTTTACGCTCGCGGCGGCGCGGCCCTAAATGAAGCGCATTCCTATCGGCGGATCCGTACAGGCACTGTACTATTGGTAAATGCCGACCTCAAAATATTTTCATTAGCCGCACGTCGATCGTCTGTGCAGCGTCGAGCACTTACGGGGGCCTTTGTGTGTGCGAGTGTCTACACGCCTCCCTCCCCCCGCCGCGGCTACGACTCCCGACTCCGGCAATGCACTCGGGGGGGGGCAAATATTTCTATGAAAATTTTCGTCAAAATTCTTTCGCCCGGAGCGAGGAACGCGAGCGGCCGCAAGCGCATTGATTTGAAATTTAAATGCCGATCGAACGAATTGGATCGTTTACGACTGATTCTTCTTTTAAACTTTTCCAATATCACTGAAAAACTCCTGCTAAGCTTTTGTTTCAATTAGGCTTTCTCGGGTGACCGATTGTTGCACGGGTATTATGTTTATAACACCTTTTTGTCGATAGATTTATGTATCTTAAATTTTAACGAGTAAATACTAGTTATTTTCCGAAAAAATTCGTGTAACAGAGGGAGAAGAACTATGGACTGTTCATATTTGATCAATTTTACTACTTATTAAACTGAAATGTCGATGGAAATACAGAATTTTCTTGAGAGATAATGTAAGCTAATTGAAATCGTTTTATTTCTAAAAGGGCATCGATAAAAATACCTATTTTTATGCAGTGATTAAACAACGCCCCACAATAATTGCTATTTAAAGCGATTATTCATAAACTAATGCAATTTATTCGCAAAAATTATTGTACAGTAAAGTAAGCCAAAGTACATTTATAGTAAAGGATCGCAGGATTGGACTTTTCATAGTCTGATGATCTCGATTGAAACGTAAGCATAACGGTTTATTTGTATCTTTTCAAGATCGTGAAGGAATCGCGAAAGGCCGCTTTTATAAATCATACTAGACTATGTCGAGAAACGCGATTATTTAACCGATCAATTAAAATTCAAAGTGCGTCTGCAAAAACTCCTTCGAACAACAAATTGATATTTTGAAATATCTCTTTAAAAACGTTCTAAATTTAAAAGGACGTCCTCGGCTCCTTTCTCGCAAAGGAAAACAGCAAACGCTAAATTTTTCGAAAAACATTCTAATCGCGGCGTGGTCTCTCATCGTTAAAAGTTCTAGGCGAGGCTTATTATTTTTTGAGAACGGAATAGAACTGAAATCGGCCCGGAAACCATAAACCTCGGGCGAACAATAAAATCTGGCTCGGAAAGCCTTATCAGCTACCACGTTGCCCAGCGAGGCAGCATTCGAACGGAGAGCGAAGGAGAGAAGCGCATGAGACTCACGTGTATCGTCGGCTCGTGGCTCGCCTAGTGCGCAGGTCACCAACACCTACATACGAATCCCGCTGACGGTCGGCGCACCAGCCAGCTCTTGACCGTCAGCTTACGCTACACGTGACGCGCCCGTTGTGTTGTCGTCTAAAACTCTCCGCGGCTGGAGGCGCGACAAGGATAGAGCGAGAAGGTTAGGAGAGCCTCCGCTGGGCGCGAAGGAAGGGGGACTGGGGAGCCGTTCTCTCTCTCTCTCTCTCTGGCGGAGCAAGAACGCGAGGTTATGCGAAAAAATGTTTTCGGCACGCGTAGTAGCGCGCCGTGAACCCTGAAGGGTTTTACAGTTATACTGCAATGTGGCACATTTGCAGAAGCGCGGAGGACGCGTAGTTACATAGTGTGGCTCCGTCTCTTTCCCTCTCGCGGACGCGCGCTTAGAAAGAGAGGAGGAGGAAGAGGAGAGAAGGAGAGGAGAGAGAGAACGTTGCGGGAAAATTCCTTGGGGCCGAGAGAAGAGCCAACGGCGACGACGACGACGACGGCGGTGGCGACGACGACGACGACGACGACGACGTGGTGTTGCTGTGTTTGTGTTTGTATATGTGCGTATACGGCTCTAGGTGTAGTGCGTGCGTGTTCTCTCTCTTTCGCACTTGGTTTTTCTTTTATTTCGTCCCTCTCTGTAGTCTGTGTGTGTCTCTCTCTCTCTCTTTCTCTCTCGCTCTCCCTGTCCTGTGGCGTACGCGTATGCGTGCGCATGTATGACGAGAGAGAGAAGGAGAGAGACAGATGTAGAGTGTCGTGTGGAGGTATATTGCGCCCTTCGCACGAATACACATACGAGACGCGCGCGTGCGACGAGCGAGAGCTACGCGTCTCTCCTTCTCTTCTTTTTCACTCCTCCGCTTATATATTTATTTATTTTTGTACTCATTTCCCTAGTTATTATTTATATTCGGTGCGCGAGCAGAGCCAAAAATTCCAGGGGTAGGTAGAATTTACACGAACGCTTCGTTTTTTCGCGATCGCGCTGGAAAGTTTAATACACACACGCGCCGTGTAGAAGCATTAAGCAGTGGCGAGGCCTTTTTTCCTCCTCTTTTACCGTCTACGTATGACTGCCTGACCGTGTGAAGCAGCTCGGTTGGTGCCTGTGTGCGTGTTTGCTAGAAGCAGGAGAGTCTTTTTCAAATAATGCACCTCCAGTGCGTACGTGTGTAAAGAAATGTGCATCATCGCGTCCTTGGATACGTTCTGAGCGAATTTCGGTAGGTTCAGAGCTAAAGGCCTCCCTGCTCACTTTTACAGGCGCTTGTGTATATCATTAGAAGAGAGATTTCTCTGCAAGGCTTGTGTTTGATTTAGTGCATCCACATGGTTCTAGCTCTTTGATTTTTAAATGGACTACTTTCATTTAGCCGAGGCAAGTGTCTGTGCAATAGATTGTTCTCAACAGTTCTGTGCTGCAAAAGATCTATTTAAAAGTCAATATTTGCTAGAGCAGTGTATTTTGCTTTTGCAGAGAAATCTTGTTTATCTTTCTCAGGATAGGCTCTTTGTAGAGAGAGAGAAATTATTCTTTGAGAGTAATCACACTGGTTCTTAGATAGAGCAAGAAAACAGCTAGTTTGGTTATAGGGTTGGGATTGGCGATAAACAAGATGGACCAGCAGTATTGTCTCCGCTGGAACAATCATCCGGCCAACCTCACAGATGTCTTGAGCTCACTTCTGGCACGCGAAGCTCTATGCGATGTTACCCTCGCCTGCGTCGGCGAGACATTCAAGGCTCACCAGACAATATTGTCTGCTTGCAGTCCATATTTTGAGAACATCTTCCTGCAGAATATCCATCCACACCCAATTATCTTCCTTAAAGATGTCAATGATACCGAGATGAAGGCTTTGTTACATTTTATGTACAAGGGAGAGGTTAACGTGAGTCAGCATCTGCTGCCTATGTTTTTGAAGACAGCTGAAGCATTACAAATCAGAGGATTAACGGATAATAATAGTGTAAATAGCAAGGGTGACGATAAGAGTCCAAGTCCAGAACCAGAAGCACAAGGTGAAATCAGGCACTCAGAGTTTCCTAGTATACAGAGGCATCCTGAAAAGTTGAAACGAAAGGCTTCAGGCAATTACGATGTTTCGTTTACTGGACCACCCAGCGAAAGATTCCTCTCTGATTCTCAAGTATGCATTAATTCTTATTTCCTCTTTAATGTAGAATAACATTTTTAGTATCTATTTTATTTTAATACATTAACTAATCTAATAAATTTCATCAATAAAAGTTTGCTATCAATGTAAAGTACCAAAAATTTGTTAAACATAATTTACAAAATTTATTCTGATCTTTAAAAAAACTTAATCTTGTGTATTTAATTGTCAGTATGAGTTTTTCATTTATTTAGTTTTAACTAGTCATTAATTCTTTATAGACTGTGATGGGAACCTTCAATTTTTATCTGAATTTAGACTAACAGTATCATTTGTACATGAGATAATATTAATTTGGAGGAATACACAAGAGATCTTTAATAAATATAATAAATACGAGAGGTTCCAATGTTGCACTACTGATACTTCTATCATCAGAGGAAATTGCTTCATTTTGTTAAAAAACTTTTAACAATTTATGATTGATCATTCAGATAGTCTATATTTTAAATTTATAGTCTTTAAAAAATCTAAAATAATTACAACCAGTTTCTTTTCTGTTTTAATTTATTATTGAAATTAATATTGTAATATATATCTTGAAAAGTTTAATGTTGAATTTTGAAGATAAGAGTAAATTCAATCTTGTAATTTGAAAATTTTTCTTAAATTAAAGTTTAAAATTTAAAGCAAATTCCATGAAATAAAAATAAAAGAAAATAATAAATTTAATTAAATACATAATCAGTTATAACAAAAATTTCTGTTTTTACATGTGTGTGCTTTGAATATAGAATAAAAATAGAACAAACGTTCAAATGCTTCATGTATGCAGTGAGTCACAGTGATCTTTTGTCTAAATGCACTATATATGTGTGTATACAGAAAGTTCCTAACTTGTTTACACATGGATGTATTTAAGAATACATTTTTTTAATATTCAAATTATTTAATAAATACATTTTAGTAAATATTAAAAAAAAAATTATACTTGCAAAGTATACTTATATTGCAAACTTCTGTCTCATTAATATAGCAAAGTGCTGTATTTACCTATTATTAGTCCTAGAAATTCCAAACTTTTAAAACTTTCAAAACTTGCAGTCATAAGCTGTGTATATTTTATTTGACCTAATTTTCTAGCTTGTCTTCCAAAGAGATTAGTGTGCATCTTTGAAATGCCAATTAAGCTAGCTCGCAGTCAAAAAATGTATTTTTTAATAAAGAATTTTTCAAAACAATGCTTAGAAATACATGAATTGGCTAGATGATGTACTTGCATGACTTTTATCCAGCACTTGTCCAACCACTTGTATTAACAGATCAGTCATGTGCAAAGACAATTAATTTGTTATTACTGTTTAAACGTTTTTTCTTTTTTTAATGTAATGGCTAAAAGAATCAAAAGTTGTTGTATACATTTTTTTAATGCAGGGAAATAGTTTTATTTATGTAATTTTATAAAAAATTAATACATATCAGATAGCAAAGGCACAATCATTAGGTAAGCAACCTACTCTCTAAAGTTGAAATAGTGAAAAACTACTAATTCAGAGCGCATATACACTAATTGAAATAGTGAATGTATGCACTATGAGAATTAAACACAGATACAAACAATACGCGCTCTCTAAATCTGAAAGAGTCAAAAATCACTCTTTGAACGTGCATATTCACTTATTCAAAAAGCCAGGAGCCGTCCACGTCAGAAGAGTGAATAGTCACATATTAAATAAGTGATAATTCACTCTTTTGGTTAGTGAATATGCACTATTTCTGCGCGGAAGTTTTACAAGAAAAAAAATTGCGGTTCACAATAAGATTTTTATTTTATCGGACTTTTTAATTAATTTAATTAATAAATCCTGCCGATTGGTGGGCGCGAACCGTGTTCCTCCGAGTCGACAGCCGAATGCCTTTACCGCCTGAGTTAAATAAGTACTTAGATATGACAATTCGAAATGTATTCATATATTACAACCACGGAACTCGCGGAAGTTGAATGATTACAAAAATTATTTAAACAACGCAATTAATGATTATAAGCTCTTATAAGCTCTTTAAAAAATAAATACCTAAACCCAACAACCAGATGGCCCGGGGTAGCATTTAAATATTATAAACATTTCTTTAAACAATAAATACCTAAACTTAACAACCACATAGCCCGGGAAAGTATTTAATAATTATAAATAATTATTTAAATAATAAATAAGTAGGCCCGACACCTATATAGTCCGGAGGAGAATGTGGTTGTTATAAACAAATATTTAAATAATAAATACGTAAGCCCAACAATCACGTGACTAGGGGGAGTATTTATTAATTATAAACAATACTTTAAACAAAAAATGTGTAGGCCCGATAACCACGTAACCCGGGGAAAATCATTATTAATAAACTAATAATTAAACAATAAACTGTACAGGCCACAACCACGTAACCCGAAGAAAAGTATTAATTAATAATAAACAATAATATCAACAAATACACTTTACACCCCTCACCCATGTAAATGGGGGGAAAGCATTATTAATAAACAAATAAATAACAATAAACTGTATTGCATAGTGTATTTGTTTAATTTATTGTTTGTTACTAATTAATAATTTCTCCGGGTTACGTGGTTGAGGGTTATACAGTTTATTGTTTAATTATTAGTTTATTAATAACGATTTCCCCCACGTTACGTGGTTGAGGGGTGCACAGTTTATTGTTTAATTATTTGTTTATTATTAATGCTTTCTCCCGGGTTACTTCGTTGAGGGATATACAGTTTATTTGTTTAATTTTTTAGATTTAGAGAGCGGAAGTGGGTGCGAGAGTTAAAAACAAAGAAACTGCAGTCTGTACATGCGCACTAGCACACCGCTATCGCGACCAAGATTTTTTACAATTTTTTACCTTTATTTAAACAAATAAAGGCATTTCGCTCAATTTATTAATTAATTCCCTATAAATTAGTGAAATATTTTACATGAAAAAATATCAAGTTAAGTAATTAAATAGAGGAAAATCGTTCTACTATAGACATTGGAGAAATTCTACTAATTTATAGTAAATTTTACTAATTTAGTAGCAGAAAATCTTTTTACTACAAAAATTATTGAAATTTCCACTATTTTAACTTAAGAGAGTAAGGATTGTGCAAACACTTTGAACGTTTCATATGTGTATTGTACATTGGAAAGATATAGTACAATGTCATCTTACATCTTAACTGATAAAGAATAATTTTAAGCAGTTGCTATCGTTAAGCTGTAAAGAGCTTAGATAACGCTTATTCATTTTTTTTTTCAGCAATACTGATAACATTGAAATTTTCGTAAAAATGAAATTAGCCGAACCACGTGTGAATAAAGACAACCTTTATTTTTTTTAGGCTTCTTCTCAATATAGTTACAAATCAAGTCCTACGGTTCCAAAGTCAAATAACGCACTGGGAGGCGATCTCGAGGATAGTGGTCGATCCATTTCACCGTCGTCTCAATCTCAGGCTCCGATAAAACAAGAGCTTGATCATCACATGGCCGATTTTCACAATAACATTTCACTCCCAGTAAGTAGAACTAAGTTTACGTAGGAGTTTGTGTCACCTTGCACTACTACTATTACTGCTTCTGCAACAATTTTTTTCATTTTCATTTTGCATGCTTTTAATTTTTGTTTTTTTTTTCTTTTGGTAGTATGATTTTTCTTAAAAAATTGTTCCAAACAATTTTTTTAACCACCCTGGCATTCATTTATTTTTCAGTAGAGATTATTTAAATGGATTTTTATTATTGCAACGGTGCTATGAACGTATCGTATCGTGTTACGAAATACATACATTTCATGTACTTATACTTAACATGTCAATACAAATTAAACGTTGTGGTTTGAAAAATCTCTCCGTATATAGCAAAAAACATTTTTTAAATATAATATTTTAAATAAGTTAGTGCTAATGTAAGTATTTTAGTTGTTTATAAATATAAGTTTAGCTCAATAGAGCACTGTATAAAAGAACACATTTCCGTTGTGTAGTTTTTAATTTTAATAAAATGATTGATTTTTTTATAGATATTAAAATATTTTATGGTTTTTAAGCTTAACAGGGTGGTTAATTGCGCATATCAGATCAATTTCCTGTCTTCTCTGAAAAATTCATTACAACTGATGGAGTCTTCTTACCCAGTCTTGAAAAGATTCTCGGAATCGGTAATTCAAGTGCAAGAGAATAAAATACTAAATATCTTTGGCAACGTCTAAAACGAAGCCGAGTGTATATTACGTCATAGTTTCGTTATTCTTCCCCTCTTATTGGGTCGCAAAAAATCGCTTGACTCAGACAAATATGAAGTGGAAAGGAAGGGATAAAATAAGAAAAAAAGAAATACGTGATTGGCTTTAAACTAAATCGAGAATGTCAAAATGAAAATGTGTCGATTAAGCACATATCCTTTCCTTCTCTGTTAACAGACTAATTTGGAGTGGAAGGTTCAAAGAGATGGGAAGAGTGATGAAACTATGGATAATCCAGCAACTTTACGTCGCGAAAATCGCCTCTTTACCATTCTGTCAGATTGCTCCAAAGAAGAGCTCCGCAGGATCGCTTCTCAAAACAGTCAGATTTCTCCCACAAAACCAGAACATTCTTTACATCTATTCTCGCCAAAAAGCCTGCAGCAGCAGGGTGTTAGTAAACCGTCAGGAGTTAACGTTCTCAGGCAGGGTATATCTGTGATTCAGTCTACAATCTGTGGGCCACTACTAAAACCTCAGTCTCAGCCTAGAAAGTCGGGCAGATTTAAAACTAGTTGGCTTGATACCTACTCCTGGCTGCAATACGACGAGCACTCGAACTTGATGTTTTGCAAATTTTGTAGAAAATGGAGCAATAGCATTCCTGAGATTCGCACTTCTTTTGCTGCTGGCAACAGCAATTTTAGATTAGAAATCGTTAATCATCACGATAAGTGCAAGGCTCACAATTTGTGCGCAGCCAAAGAGAATGAAACCGGCGTTTCACAATTATATTATTCATAATTTTGTTATTTTCAATTTTTGAAAATCTTAATATTTTAACTGTGAATATACTGTTAGAGAAAATAATTCCTATCTAAATAACAAGATTTTTTAGCATTTCTTAGAATTGCGGAGTAGATCAAAATTTTATTTACACGTCTTAGATTGACGCGATTATTGATGGTCAAATTTTATCTTTTTTGGGAATCGAGGTATAAATTACACGTTTTGATTTATTAGTAAAGTGAAGCCTTAATAGCCTATGAATGCAAAAAAAATTATAATACGTAAAGCAACGGGAGGTTGCTAGAGGAAGAAATACGAAAGTAGCTTCTAATAAAGCAGTGATACTTATCTATGATGGATTCTCGCGTTTTCACGGAAAACAAGAGTTTAATGTTTTTCAGCGCGTTAACATTGTTCAACTATATTGCACTAGAAGTTATTTATTGATAAATACCTATGTAAATGCATGGTCTTGTGAAACGCATTTCTATTTCTACACTGATTTGTCCTTATGCCATATTTTCTTTTCAAAAGAAGAATATTCTATACTCGGCATTATTTTCTACTGTTTAGTTGTAATGAATTTCGATGAATATGAAAGTGATTTTAACCATTTTTTTTATTGACTTTATAAAACAGTTTTATCGAAATTTTCGTATTTATTAGTTTTGTTTTTAATTTGTAAAATATGGACTAATTCACTGTTGTGTATAAAAATAATCTATAAAATAAATTTTTTTCAATTCAATTTTCGGCGATGGTTTTAATTTTTCTAATGTTTGAAAATTAACACGTATTTATCGCAGGGTCATCCAGCCACTTTGTTAAGTGAAGATAGTGGTCCAACGACAGGAACGCTCAATGAAAATGTACCTGGTATTGAATCATCTGAGCATCAAAATCCACCAGAAATGCTTGATGGACTCGATGGTAAGACTTTTTTATATCCAACACCTTACATCTCAAGTTTCATCGAGATCCCAGGCACTTCTTATTTTTAAAAGCTCTGTATTGAGTGAAAATTTTTTTTCCGTTATATTTCGTTATGAGAAGTAAAATGTTCATAGTATCAAGTAGAAAACTTGGTAAGAACTGTTTGGGATCAAAGAAATCGAGGGAGATTCCTAAATCCTTGTGCATGCACGTTTGTTTACAAATCATTGCAGTAACGTAAAAGAAAAGAACAGTTTATGAAAAAAAAAGAGAAAAAAAGAGTGTCGTATATAGTTCTATAAAGACGAGCATCCCTCTATTTCCAAGACTGGCAAGAGTAGTCGAGTGTAAAAAGTCTAAAGAGCAGATACCAATCACTGGTTAATCTTTTAATTTTTTTTTCTTTCCCATATTTGTATATTATACCGCCATTTTTATTAAGCCCTTTAGTGTTCTTAATTTTTTTTTCTTGGTGATGGTGTATCGTGCATTTGCTATGTTCATTGTGTGGTAGTTTTTAATTATGATCGTGAGTGTGCGTTTATTTATTATTTTTTTTTCGTTTCTTCTGTTACTACATTACTTTTTTTTTACAACTTCCTCCTTTTTCTCCAATGCCGGCGCACGTAATATTTTTTAACAGGCGTTGGGTCCTTCTTTTTTCCAAAACCTCGGGGGTACAATTGCACATATATATTTATATATAAGCTATTGCTAAGCTGTACAGAGAAAAAAAGACGGTACACTTTGTATGCGTACTTGTATATATATATTAAAACATCTCACGTGTGTGTACATATGCTCGAAGAATAGACCACCGACGCGTGTATGCGAGAAGGTGTGCGTGAATGCGTGCGTTTAATCACATCGTTGTTTTTTCTACCCTGCGAGGGTTGCCTTTGCGAGTGGACATGCTGAGTAACTCGACGACGTCTCGTGCGTAAAAATTAGATCGGCCAGCTCGCGCGAATTGTCTTTCTAATTTTCCTACTTTCTATTATTATTAAGCTTTGTCGAGGTGCACTCGAGCGGGCTGTTAAGGTGCACCGGACCAGCCTACTGCTGCTTGTGAAATTTCTAAATACTTTTGTCATGTACATCAATCTTCGGTGTTGAGTGGGCTATTTAACTTTCATAAAATTTAGCTCTTATTGTAAATATCGTATTTGTAAATGCTGTCCATGAGTTGTTAATAATGTAACAGAATTAAAGGAAGATTTAAGGAATTGTTTCAAAGAATGAAATACCAGGAACAGTTTAAAAGTAATTAAATTGCCGTTTAGATAAAAGAAGCGTATTATAATGAGTAAGAAAGTTAGAGAAAGCGATATATTGATCAGATTACGTGCCAGGAAGAGTCGGGGATTTTGGAGACACGTTTTTCCTCAAAAGGGGAAATTCAAAATTTTGTTTCTTCCGTATATTCGATTCCCCTTTGCATCGGGTCGTAAAGCGAAAAAGGAGGCTGAAATGCGCGTGGGAAAATGAAGACACGAGAAAAGGGGAGGCGAGAGACAGATAGATAGAAAGGATCAGTAGCAAGGACGAAAACGAGCGCGGAATTCCGACTTTCTCTGTCTCTCTCTCTCTCTCTCTCTCTCTCTCTCTGTTTCTCACTGGAGGGTCGCCGAACTGGGTGGTGTTTTTCTTTTTTTCCTTGTTCTCGCTTGCAAATTTGTCTGCGTGTGCAGCAAACTCGATGCTCGAGCGCGAAAATAATGCAGACGTGGGAGGAAAACTTTTTTATTTGCAGCGATGCGGCGCACCTATTGATATTTTGCAATTTTGACGAACGCTTTACTTTATATCCAGTTTGTTTCGCGCTTCAAGTAAGCTTGCAAGAGAATACTCAATTAGAAAAGTGTTTAGTTTTCTACCGAAAAATTTAGAAAATCAACAGCTTTGAGCATACTTGGATTCAATTAATTTATTAAATGTACTTAAATTTTATTCCGTATGCATTTCATTATTCTACTTTGAATATCTTCTCAATTTGCGAGAAATATTTTACTCGGCAGAAGTAATGGCAGGCGGTACGCATCTCTTGCAGCTCCTTGCACGTACAATACATTAACTGCGATGTAGTATAAGCCAACCGTTTTTGTCTCCTTATAACTTTCCTAACGTATTCCAATGAAATGGAAGAAGCGCAAGTAATAAAGGGAAATTTATGTTACTTTTCTTATATTCCTGTAAAACATTTGCAACTGTACGTTTTCAGTGCTTCTTTCATAGAAATAAACCTGTACCTCTAATTTCGGCTACATTAATAGTTATAACAATTTTCATGCGTCCGAAATAGATAATTTTTAAAGAAGGGCGCGTCATGAACCATTCATTTGAGAGTTGAAATAAATGCCTATTGGAGACAAAATAAATCATTTTTTCTGAACAAACCTTAATCTAGATTTATGCATCGATTTATGTTTCAAGGCTAGATTTCATTTTATAAATACTTTTGTCACTGAGATATAATGGACGGTGAATAATAGAATTTTAGAACATAATTATATCAATTTTGACCTATTTATATTTACACAATATATCTTTTTATACACGATGATGGATACAATACATTTATTCCTACATGTGGAACTTGGTGCGTTATGCTTTTAACACCATAATAAACAGACATGTTCTATGTAAAACGAAAAAAATGTATTTGTACTGTCTCGCACATTGTATAATATGCAGACAATTGAGTCTAGAGACTTTTATTACGTAAAAAGATGCCAGAAAAATATGCGTTGGATAGTATGTAATGTGCATAAAATATCCTATAAAAGCAGCATTTGCATGCAGCAGATATTAAAAAATATAGCAAGTTCATGTATTAAATTTTTACTGCCTATAAAAAAATTATATTTGATTGCTTTGGGATTTGCATTTTATCTGCGTAACATCAAAATTTCGGTCCATGAAGTGCAATGCATAAATTTAAAAAAAGTAAAACAAGAATATCTAATCAAGATAGAAATAATTCCAAGCGTCAATGCAACGTTTTCATTTTTAGGAAACATGTAGTCTCTGTATGATTGTGCATACCATTAATATTAAATTGATATTTTATTATCAATTTTTTTCACCGTGATATTTACTTTCAGAGCAGCACTTTTGAGTTTGTTTGCATGGTGTTTTTTACTTTGTAACTCTTTCTTTCGTGTTAGTAGTACTCTTTTTTTTTTTAAATTTTCTGTTTATTGCCTGCTTTTTCGGCTAAAAATTTCTACTGTATGACGTATTAAAAATTTCGAAGCGACATGCAAATAAAAGCAAATTTATCTGCGCAACTGAATTGTTTTGGTAAATTCGGAAACTTTGCACTTGATTGACATAATTTATTAGCGAGCAAGTATTTCGTTAATGGAGGTTTAGAAATTTCTATGGAAAATAACTTGTGCACTATCGATATTATTCCCGGAATAAAGTTTAACCGTCAAGGTCGGTTTTTCAAGTAATTAATTAAGAAATTCATTTTTGTTTGAAATTGTACCTTGAAATGATGTGACTTAACGATCGCCTTCGGGCGATGACGTGTGCGCTTCGCTGAGAATCCAGGCTCTCGGCTAAACGAGCTTCATTAAAAACTAATCGTGCTCGTCTCATGCTTTGGATTCATTGTTTTCGTAAATACTTCAATTTGCAGGCGAAGGGCTTGCGATTTATCCACACCTTTCCTTCCGCGAGAAAAAGGTCAGTCTTTTTCATGCATTTTAGGCACGCGCCTGTCCCTTTCTTCGCGCGATATTTTTCTTCGTCCGCTTTTCCAGATTGTCGAAAAGGAAAGTCACGCAGGAGTTGGAATGTTTTCGAGCGAGGGGTTTGATATTATCCACTCTGGGAGGAATTGTAATTTAAAAGATATTATTTTGGACTTTTCAAAGGAATTCTTAGCCGATAAATTTAATTATTCATCTAGCTCTGAAGAAGAAATAAGAGGCAGAAGTACTTATCTTCTCTCGTTACATAAAAGGTATTGAGCAGGTATACGTCATAGTGTTTACGAGAGTGGTAATTTACATGATACACGTGTCTGTACAAATACACGGGCTTTTTTCTCGTCGATCAAACGCGCGTTACATACGTCATGACGAAAAGTTATCTTAGGCTCTAGAACCTTGACTGATATTCTCAACTTTTTCCTTTCTATAAGTAGAGCGTGCATTATATTATTTTGAACACATAGTTTTTCTTTATTGTTTACTGAATTTTGTTTTCTTTTACTCTCCAGTACAAGTACATACACTATCCTTTTTTTCTTTCGATTGTTGAACAGATCACGTTGTTTTGTTTCTCTGTTTGTTTCTTTCTTTCCTGATTGACGAGCAACAAGTAGACATTGAGTTTTCACGACTTTTCGAGGTTCGGATGTGATGTTCTCGCAACGGCCAGAAAAGACGGGAACTCAATTAAATCGTCGTAAAGCTTCACAGTTCTATCAAGTAGAAATTAATTTTTTTTCTGTATTTTGAGTTTTATACATTTGTTTTGTTGAGTTGGTAAAAACTTTGTTTTGTGCGTGCTAAAGAAAAGCGAGATGATCCCGAAGTGATATCTGACTGTGAACGAAAAATGTTTCAAAAATGAAAAACCGAGAGAAAACTTCGGCATCGTTTCTCGTTAGTCTAGAGTGAGCCAGTATTATAATTGCATCCAGAAATAAAAAAAAGATAAAAGAAAAAGAGTAAAAAGGATGATGAAACATTGCGGATACGCTTGCTTATTCCAGGAGGAAACAGTACGGCATCACAGCCGGGCGAGCAACAATCGAAAAAAGACACGAAGGATAGAGACGGTATGGGTAAAGAGAGTCAGTTAAAGTTTGAGGTGCCAGGTGGTGGTGTTGGTGGCGGCGGTGGCGGCGGCAGCGGCTCTAACGGGTCTTTGGCGGGCCACGGCTTCGTGGCCACCGAGAGCTGCCGGCTGTGCGGCAAGAGCGTGGCCAACATAAAAAAGCACATGAAATCCCACTTTCCCGACAAATATCAGTGCCACATCTGCATGATTTCGCTCACGAGGTCCGACAATCTCAAGAGGCACATCAAGCTCAAGCACGGGATCCGGGGCGGGGGCGGCGGCGGCGGCTCCGGCAATTCCGGCTCCGTCGCCTCCTCGCTTCTCGGCTCGTCCTACATGCGCCTCGAGGCCAAGCACTTCCTTGCCAAATCCGAGTACCTCTAAACTCGATCGTTTATGCTTAGATCTTAGTTTTTTTGCTATTTTGTCGGACCTTCATAGCGAAACATACAAACTCGAGCGAGAAAAGTATTATTTATTTATTTATCTATTTATTTATTTATTTATTTATTTATTTATTTATTTATTCGCCTCTGCGTTATTGGAATTCGAAGGTGGCATCCTCTCGAGCTAAGTGTCATTTTTTAAGGAAATAAGATCGTGTGCAACATTCTTAATCATTAATTCTTGTCTACATATACTTTAAGTGTGTCTGTGTATTTATTTACTTATTTATTTGTCCGTTTGTTTCTGTAAAAAAAAAAGAAAAAAACGTGAGCGTCGAATTGGTCTTTGGGATTAAATCCTCTTTGACACTTTGTTCCATTGAAGATACTTGGGAGCAACTCTCCGTGCGTCGCGTGTCGCCCTTTGATATATCTATGAATTGCTTTACATTTCCCGTCGAATCGAGTTTGCCGATGCACGATTGAATTCGAACTTTTGCCCTCGAACGCGTCCGCCATTCCGGATGACGAGCCGCGCGAAAAAAGAGACGTGCGTATATAAGAGAGCATGCAATTCTTACGCCTAGGAAACCTAATAAAGAAATCGATATTTTTCAATTCAAAAAGTGCAATTTCCAACGAATTTGCAAGGAAACTCGTCGTCTGGAACGTCTGACCGTCGAGGAGCACCGTAAGCAATAGTATTGTCTAATTTACAGTAAAAAGCTATATTTGAAGAATTTAAGGAATGAAACTTTTATCTGTAAATAATTCATGTTAGGGGAGTTTAACGAGGCCTTTCCTTTTGATAATCCTAGAGTTTGATACTGACTTTTTCTGAAGCAATTCGCGAAGAAAGTTTAATACTATATAAGAGATTTTTACAAAATAAAAAAAAGAAAAAACTAAAATATCATATCACTTAAGAAAAATGCGGTTGAATTGCATATCACTTACAAGGTTGTATTTTATAAACAGTTTATTCTATAGAGAAAAAGGAACAAGATTTTAGATGTCCTAAAACTATTTTAATACTATCGAAGTTATTTATCGGTGTTATTATAAATGCCTTCTCAAATCGAGAGGAAAAAAAGTAAAATTGTACTATTTCGATCGTGAAAAATCTGTTTTGCTGACATTTTCTATTTTTATATAACTTTCAGTATACCAAAGTTAAGATTCTTACTTAAAAATTCGGGCATTGGAAATTGAACTTTAGAGTAAAGAGTCAGACTCTGCCGTACATTCTGTCAGTAAAGTAGAGCTTTCGCGTATTCTCCATTCGTGGAACCTCGTCATTCTTAGTGCAGGATTGAAAGTACCAGTGAAAATGTAAAGATCTTTCGGTGTTCGAAGGGTATTTGCGCGTATACTTTTTAAGGATATCTTTAGCTAAAGTCTTTTTTCCTGCGAAAGAAAATTATTTGTAAGTTTAATAGACGCGATAATTTTACGTCGCGATGTATTTTTTACTCCTCTATTTATTCGTAACTTATGAAAAGACTTGTGACTGCAGGTAACAATATTATTTCGGACTTGTGCTTTGCATACTTTCTTTATTCGTTACCGGTGCCAAATTAGACGACGAAAAGAGATGAAGATAAATTCAAACAAATCACTTTTCCAGAGGAAGTTAACGATGGAGTTTCGTAAAAGGTTGCTGCTTTTTTCGAAAATAAAGATCGAAGAGAAACTAGACCTTTTACTTTGGTATTTGTTCATACACATTTTGTGTTTATTTAATTCTCGATTTTTATTTTAATTAGTTATTTATTTTTAAGTAAATTATTTCTTCATTTATTTATTTATTTATTTTCATATAAACCTCTGAGTTCAAAAAGACTGTTTTAAATAGGTTCTTTTTAAGTCTAACTTAACTTCATTTGTTTTAGTTGTAAATATATATTTTGTTAAGCCACGAGTGATTTTATTCATTCTCACTGCCATATTTATTTTAAGTTTGTATTTATTTAGGATTAAGAAAATAGAAACGATAAAAAATAAGTACCAAAGTAAAAAAAAAATACTAAGATCTGTCTTCAATTTTGCTTTTCAATTGAAAATCAGTAATTTTTTAACGATCTCTCCTTCTCGAGGCTTAAACGTAATAAATCAGTATTAAGATGTTATCTGTGCCCGCGAAGGTTGAAGGTTCGCGAACTAAAAAAAAAAAAAAGAGAGAAAAAGAAAATAGAAAAAGAGCCGCATTAAAGAGTTTAGTGCCCGAAGACTGATTGTATATTTCGGGTTGGATCAGTACCGACTCGGGAATTAGTCATACGAAACTAGTCCAAAGGCCCACAGGCACAAATTCACTTTGACTTGCGCGGGTTTGCGACGCTATAAGTAAAAGGGCCTCTCACGGTGCCTTTTCTCGAACCTAAAAGTACAAGCTTTTTTTACCAGATAATATAATCGTGGACTGTCGAGAAATAGATTTTTTTTTAGCCGTAGAATGCAATAAGGATACTAAATGAATAGCACTTCATTTTGCTCAATTTACAAAAATCAATTTTTCTTACTTACTCTTTAATAGCTAGATTATGAGGCGCCACTAAAGCAATTTATTCGTTAATTTATCGGTTCTTTGTAATAATTACATTTTCGATTACATTAATATTGGTTACTAGATTTATTGCAGTCTTAAGTAGTGAATTTTTTTCGTATCATGCAATTTTTAGATATGAGTATCGATTATGAAAATGTATCTGCTTTCCACACTAAAGAGGTCATTCTCAATTGTTTCAGTACATAAAAAAATCTCTAAATTCATTAAGCATTACTAACAAATGTAATAACTTTATTTAAAGTTTGCAAAGAATTGTTCATTAACGTGTTTTTTTACTTGCCTTGAGAAATGTCGAAAAAAACATTTTCCAAGTAAGATTTTTCTTTACATCCTATTGACGAGCCTCGTGTGGAAAACTGGATAAAACTACCTAAAGCCTCTGCAGTGAGCAGAGACTCTAAATAGATATAGAGGCATAACTACTGATCTCGCCTGAATGCGTTCCTTAAGATTAAATTCTCTATTTTTAATAAGCGATAGCGTGGCGCTTCGATTTCTTTTTTTAATCGAAATTTGTCTATTCGTATATCTTTTTTATAAGCTCGATTTTTTAAAGTATATAATTTAATTTAATAACAATACGTTAGTCTTTAAGCTTTGTATAAAATTAATTGGATTAATTTTAAGTTCGATTTTAGAGAAATCTTACAATGACACGACATTGATAATGAAGTAATTTTTGCCTTCGAGAAATTCCATTAGTATGTAGGTAATTAGATGATAATGAAAACGAATGTATAAAATTTTACGATTGCTAATAATAAATATATTTTTAAACACTCAAGGTATTTCACACTTGATCGTCAATCCCTTTTTATTTTGATTTATCAGTTTTTTTTTTATTTTCAACTCTGTTATGTTGTTAAATATTTTATTTATAAGATTTTTCACTACAATAAAACATGTTTTTCGTTCGATCCAGTAGTTAGACAACCCTTAATCATTTTCACCTCTACACTTATCATAAAGTAAAAAAAAAAAAAAAAAAATACCAGTAAGTAAAAACTTGGTCGAGAGTTGAAAAGAAAAAAAAAATGGCTGATCACGCATTTCTCGAAAGTTTCGAGGCGTCGAAAGAGGAGCCACGGCCGGTGGTTCAGAAAAGATCGTCCAGCTTACAGATAAGAGGCGTTTAGCACGTACAGATAATTCCCCGGGCGTGTGCTGCGTCAGTCACTTTGCCGCGCGCAAACAGCAGAGGGAACGAAAGGGAAAGCAGAGCGGAAATAACATTTTCAGCGAGAAATAACCTCGCAAAGGAAACGGTTCGCGCGAAAAAAAAAAGAAAAAACAGTACACCCTCTCCGCTTAAATATTCATCCCGGAAAATTTTTGGTCTTTAGATTCTTGTTTTCATTGAATCCGATGCAAATTGCCGCGAAAAATGAAAAGCCGTTAAAAGGCCTTTGCTCCTTTGAGCAGATTTGCCTCGAGGGGTTAGAGCGCGCGCGAGCACCGTTTTTTGTCTCTCTCTCTCTCTCTCTCTCTTTCCAGTCCTCCCCTCCGATGCAGGAGGCGAAGGGCGGCGCGCAGCAGTTGTGCATGCGAGGCTCTAGCTTCTTCCTCTTTGTTGTGCTCCCCCTCCCCCCTCCCCCCCCCCCCCCGTCACGCAATGGCTCATTTTCTCATTCAGGCTTACACGCGCTGCGGCTCCTTTTTCAGACGCGCGGCTTTCCTCCTAGTGAGTTTCGACAAATATTCACAATTATTTCCTGTTTTTCTCCCTCTTTCCCCTATATCGGCTGCTGCTGCTGCTGCTGCTGCTTTCAACGTCTGCTGTCCGTAAACGTTTTGGCGCCGCCGGTTTGCCTTTGTCGGATTATTTAGCGCCGAGACGTAGTCTCTCTCTCTCTCTCTCCGGCGCTTTGCCCGCAGCAACCTTTTTATCTCTCGCCTCTCCGCTTCTTCCTATCTCCTCCTTCTGTTTTTTTTTGTCTTTTTCTTACGGCGACGTTCCTTTGCTGCGAACAAAGCGACTTCGACTAACGTGACATTATGTACCTGGCAACTTGCATAAGAGCTGACAGAGAAAGACGGAACAGAGTTCAGATGATTGTATTGCTCAATTAATTAAAAGCAATTGACTTTATTCTAATTAACGGTTACGCAATTGTAGAGATTTTTAGTAAAAGTTGCATTCATTTTCAAAAAATATTTTTATTGCGTCAAGTATTGAACAGTTATAATTTAGAATTATCAGTGTCATTAATTATTTGGTGCTAAAACTCCGCTAAGGACAAGGAAACTTAAATTGCAACATTTTCAATTGCAACCTCGAGTGGCAAATTATTGAAAAATTTCAAGTGAATTATTCCAGTAAAGTAACTATTATTTTCTAAAATTCAAAGATGTATCATATTTCTTCACAATGCATTTCAAGTCGCTTTAATTTGCATGTTTAACGAATGTCACGTAAAAAGCAATATTCAAATATTAGCTAAAAAAGAAAGAGAAATTTCGGCTTTTCAAGGATAAGCTTCCCGGCATGCCAGATTGAATCCTTTTCACTTTTACAATATGTACTGATTTTAAAAAGTCTAGTTTCAAAATCAATCCTTCAACGTGAATTTTCCACACTTGCACCTTTTCGAGAGCGCCCAAACGTACTCTCTCTTTTTCCCTCTCTCCCTCTGCTTCAGCAGAAAAGAGGCTCATCCTTCAATTTTGGGAATTAATCCCATAAAAAGTTTATCCGCCGCGCGAAACAACAAAAAAAGAAAAAAACAGTTAAACATCCGGCGGCGAGAGTGCGGAATATAAGAAAACGCTCGAACGAACTGCGTCGAAACTCGCCCGACGTGAAGATGGAGAGCTTTTTATTTTTAGCGGGTATTTCCAGGTAGACGAAGAGTGAAAAAAAAGAAGTTTGCGAGATAGGACAAAGGAGGTAACTAAGTGAGAAGCCTGTAACCAAGCCGAGGTCGCATAGAGAGAGAGAGAGAGAGAGAGCGAGCGAGAGAGACAGAACCCTTGCGCACTGAGGTGCAACTAGTTCCAGGAGGGAGAGGTTAGATTCAAAGGGAAGCGCTGATCGATCGTCATTTTCACTCCTTGCCAGGGAGAGAGAGAGAGAGAGAGAGACGGAGAGGCCTGCTAGCGCTACAGCGCAGACGATTTCGTTACATGCTTCGCAGGCTCTTTTGTACCTTCGCCGCTAATGTCTCGCTTTTCCGCAGCTCGACTTTTGTGCGACCCTTTTTTCACCGCGGCCGGTTATCGTTGCGCGATAACCTCGTTGCCAAGTGTATTATCGACTAGAAGGAAACTTTTTCCGCTGAAAAGCGGCGCGAGAGAGAGAGAAAAAAACGGTGCACGGGGCTCGATTAAAATGTCGCGCTCTTTCTCTCTCTCTCTGCCGACCGAATGGGTGCCTCATGGAAATAACAAGCTTGAACTTGATAATTAAAACTTACTCCACGCCGCGGCTCCGCTCTGCAGTTTCTGAAATTCGCACAAAGCTGGCTTTAAATTCACTCTCCCGTTCCCGGGAACATCAAATGTTGGCCTTTGCACTTAACTAAAGCCCCCGTGTCTTTTTCCTTACCCCTACGGTGTAATTGAACGTTCTTATCCGTTGTTGGAGCAGAGTCAAAGGAGTCTTGTCTTCGTCGCTTTGTATTTGTCTTAGATTGTCTTCTAACATCCTCTAAATAAATAATCAAGCTCAGACTAAACATTTTGCGATTGAATTCAAGCTGGGATTCTGATGGCGTTTTCTCGAAAATTGCCGACGCCGTCAATTTTCAAAGTCTCCTTTGATTGACTCCTCGGCGAACGCTTATTTCCTCGGAAATCCATTTCTCGACACCAGCCGTCAATTTTTCATTTACTTACGCTCCGCCTAAATGCGGCGAATCTCTTTACCCTCCGCTCAAAATGGCTCGAGCGCACCTTGGGCGCTCGATCTTTCATCGCTAAAACAGGTAATTAAACCGCATCAAAAGCAGTACTCTCGCATTAACGGGGCTTGATTCGAGATTTATTTTCACGGTTTTCCGGCGACGAAACGGCGAATCTCTCCTCCGTATCGTATCACTCCGCCTTCATTATTCAGCGGGTCGCCTCGCGCATTTTCATTTTAGGAAAATGCCGGGCAAAAAATATCATACGACCCTTTGTGCGCGCAAAACCCCGGCGCCGTGACGTGCGCTCCAGTTACAGCCTTTGTCTGCCCGAATATTTCCTATTAGCTCGCCGAAACCTCACCCAACCCCCCCGCCCCCCTGCATTATGAAAGTCAATGTGCTTCTCCCCCGCTCGAAGCGTGCGCTTCTCTCCTCAAAGAACCTCGCCACGCGCGCTCGTAAAACTTGCATTTTCGAAAGCAGCTCCCGGCGAAAACATCTCTCCGGCTAAGGCTGCTGCGGCTTTCAGCTTCAGACGGCGATTGCCTCGCGTCGAATCTCCGACTGGTCTCTCTCTCTCTCTCTCTCTCTCTGTCTGTGTAAATCCGCGATTTACAAGAAAATCGCTCCTCGCGTCTCTTCCTCCTCTTTGGATTGAAAACGAGGCTGGGAAGCCGGCGGGGGGAAATTACGATATTCGAAAAAGTGCCTAGTTGGTGAAAAAAAAAGAAAAAAAAAAGAAAAACCAGCCTACAGTCGTCCGTTCGCTCTCTCTCTCTCTCTCTCGTTTCGAAGCGAGAGAAAGAGCGAAGGAAACAAAAGGAGCAGGGAGGCTGAGAGAGACAAGGATTACGAGCGTTGACATTATGCGCGCGCGCTCTTTCCTCTCCCTCCGTCGATTCTCCACCCCACCGTACGTATATACACGAGTCGGCTGGATGCACATGCGCGCGAGCACGGGAGTGATCGATGGCATTGAATGCGCGTATATGCGTCGCACGTCCAGAGCGAGACGGAGATATAAGCGCCGCGCGGCGAGGGGGAGAGGAGAGGAGAAAGAAGAGATCGCACGCTGATCCTGACCCGATCTCGGCGTTTCGTGCGTCGCAACCGAAAACTCCGCCGTCTCTTGCTCTCGTTCTTTTGCTCTCTTTCTATCTCTATCTCTCTCTCTCTCTCTCTCTCTCAGCTTCCACCCAAAATCCCTATCTTGCAAGCATGGTTTGTTATTGCTCGTAGTATATATCTATATACTATGTTTGTGTACTTTGCTAGTGACCCAAATTCTTTGTCGATTGACTAATTGTTTGTGTTAAGGAGAAGGTGGGCGCGCGAGACAACTTTTTCTCAACCCCAAAATTTCCAGCCTGCCTGGAAATAACGGACTGCATTTCCACGAGGAAAACGGAAAAAGTTCTCTCTCTTTCTCCCTCTGTCTAGCGGGCAGGTTCGCACCCTCGGATGCTGCTGCTGCTGCTGCTGCTAGTCGCGCCGAAGAGAAAAGGCCGGCAGGCTGGCAGGCGGGCGGGCGTCTGAGAGAGAGAGAGAGAGAAAGAGGGAGAGAGAGCCACCGGGCGAGACCGAGGGAGAAGGAAAGAGGGTGAGCCAGTTGTCGAACCGAGGGGGACTCACCCTCCGCTTCATCTCTCTTTCTCTGCGCGCTCCCTCCTTCCCTTTGAGAGCGGCCTCGCAGCAGTACGCAAACAGCCGCGGTACAGCGGCAAAAAAGGGATCGTGAAACGAGCGAGTTTTCTCTCTCTCTCCCCCTGTCTCTCGCTCCTTTTCTCTCTCTCGCTCTCTCTCTGTTACAGTGTTGGCCAGTGGTGTCTCACTGAAGAGAGGGGGGGTTGTTGTTGTTGTGCCCGAAGGTCAGCAGGATACTCGTCTGCCTCCTCAGCCTACTCAGCGGAAGCGTCGGAGCGACGACTCGGAGCCAGAACCTGGAGCCTCGGCAGCAGCAGCAGCAGGAACAGAGACACGAGCGCGATGCAACGATGCGTTCCCTCGCCCCTCTGGCTACCTCCTCGACTGGGCAGTGCAGCTGCTTGCGCTGCGGCAAGCACACGTCAGCGGTAGACGGCATCGCATCGGAGAACGCCCGCTGACGAAAAGCACCATCAACGCTTCCAGAACGAGGCTTCTTTTTAAATTTAAGCCGCCAAAAGACCAGCCGCAGCCGCGCCTCGAAAGAAATGTTTCTAGGCTTGGATAAATAGACGTTGCGAGCCGCTTTCGAGGGGAGAGGGGATTGTTAATTTTTAACCCTCCAGAAATTTGAAAGCTCTCGAAGGGCACGGGTCTCGGTGGTGTCATCTATCGAGAGTCCCGTTCCTCCCGACTTCCACCAGATGTCGCATTCACCTCGAAATGATTGTTCGAGGCCCTCCTCCCCTCGCTGCATTGAATCATCGAGGCCCGCCGCCGTACAAAGGCCGCGGATGCATGGGGTGCCGCCTGATAGTGGCACCATTTCTAAAATGCCGGCTGGGGAGGAGAGAGAGAGAGAGAGAGAGAGAGAGAGAGAGAGAGAGAGAGAGAGAGAGAGAGAGAACGGCTGCGTCTCTCTCTCTCTCTCTCACGAATTTATCGACGTCGTTATTGATTTTTTTTTCGGGGGGCTCTTTGTTCTTCCTTGGTTTTCCAGAGGAATTTCCCTTTCTCCTTTTCTTGGAAAATTGTGCTTAAACATTGCCGTCGCAATACAATTTCCGCAAGTTCGCCAGGTAGATCCAACGCATATCCTTCTGTTGATTTAGAGCGTCCCGATAAAAGTGAGCTCTCGCGCTCAAATAAAGCGTTAATCGAATTTCTCTATTAAATCCAGCACTACGCAATTTAACGAAAGATTTATTCAATGAAGAGGGAAGGGGGTGACAGGGAGATTGTTTCGCTCGGAATCGGAGGCAGTACGCCGCAAGAAATTAACGAGGCGCATTTAAAAACTTTCTGATAAAATTCGTCAAATTATAAAGTGGGAATCGAGAGTAATTACACCTTCTCCTAATTTTTTTCCCTCCGCTCTCCGCGAGAAGCGAGAAAAAGTTTCGGGCCGCCCTCCGGTCGCGGCGCCCTGAATCGAACATCCTGCCCGGCGTCGCGGAATTTCGCAGGGCGGCGTCGTCGTTACAAAAATGAGATCGATGAAAAAGAACTTTTTTTCACTCTCTCTACTTTTTCGCCTCCGAGTGTATATATATACATATATATATATATATATATATATATATATTATATATCCTCGACGTCAATGCCGATATGAAAACTCGCGGGGAGCCTCTCGAGGCATAATTGAAATATGTCAACGGCACGGGTTCCGTGTGTCTCTTGCGCCTCAAAAATGCAAAATCCGATTTGTCATCGAGCATTATTGTGCGCGCGCGCCGAGACGTCCTCTTTTTTTTTTTTTTTTCTTTTTTTCCTCGCCAATTTCGTTTAAATGAACGCGCTGAAAAAGTTGGCGCCCCCGATCCGATTCGCCCGGGCATTTAACGCGTCGCGCGTAGCTTAAAATCCCGCCGCGCTCTCATTGTTCTAGTATTTGACGCGCGGCGGTCTCTCTTTTGTAACTTGCACGGGGCTGGATTTTGAAGCGAGGCGCCTCGCGCCGGCAGGTGTATATGCTTTTTAATGAATGTACACGCGGGTCCGATTGTTCCGAGCCGTCATAATTCGCTTGTTTCAATCTGCCTGGATCCTTTATTTCTCTTTTTTTTTAGCCTCTTCTCTTTTCGCGTTGCTTTTTCATCGCGCAGACGCGTGTAATCTCATCAGTTGGGTCAAAGGAGGGCTTACTCTGGCTCAATATTTTTTTTTTTTATACGCATCAGCACTCCGCTGCGAAATTTACCGCGTCTTCAATTTAGCGGAGATGAAGAGAGAGAGAGAGAGAGAGAGTGCGAGACGCGTTTTTTGCTTTGAAAATAGTTGCGCTTCGCGAAGTTAAATCTTGAACTTTCGATGAGTTACCTGCTGATTACTTTTTAGACGCGATACGCGTTTACTTATATCCTGTTGCTGTAATTACAGCGAACTCGGATGATGAAAGAATTTTTATGTAACGCTCCGGCGCCTTATGTAATTAGAGGAAAAACTTGGACACATTTTTAATTAACGTTGGCTCTTCGTTAATAAAACTGATTGGAAAAGTCGACAAATGGATTCGCGTTATTTTTGAAAATTAATCCGTTCGATGAAAATTTGTTTCGAGAGGCAGCTAGATATAAAACTGGAAAAACAATTTTCTCGGTACTTCGCTGATTATCCTTGCAAATCAGATTTGTCGTCGCGTCAAGGATTAAAACAAGTGCAGTTACTTGGAACTGACAAGGTTGCAAAAAATCCCACCTAACGGGCCTTCTGTTTTCTTTGAATCTTCAGGATTTACATCTAAAACGGCATCTTTTGCCTGCACATTCGAGCAGAGAAAAACTGTTTGTTTTTTGCGACTCAGGGACGAGCGAGAATGTAAACGCACTTTTTTTTTTTGTTCAATTTGGAATGATATTTATTAAAATAACTCTTGAGTGGGTAGCACGGAAGCTAAGCTCAATTTAGTCTGTAGATTTTTGCTGGTTTATTTTTCACTTTTGCGTATGAAGGGACGGAGGAAATTGCGTTGTTGGCTGGTTGAGAGAACTACTTGAGCGAGTGGTAGGAACGGCAGAGGGGAAAAAGTGTAGTACATCTGCGGAGCAAAACGACTGGCTCTTAATGCACATAATCACGCATTCATTGTGGTGTTATGTCTGTTTCTATTTTTTCTCGCCATCTTTATCCTTCTTTTCGCTGTAATTCGCAATTTACTATTTATACATAATTAAATATATAATATATAAATATTCATACATAACAGTATAACAACACTTACTTCCTTGCTACAACTTCTATTCCTGTTGCTATCTCTCTCTCTCTCTCTCTCTCTCTCTCTCTATCTCTCTCTTACGCTCTCATACACATTCGAATCATAATCCTACACGTATATTTTATCGCTAAGTGCAATGAATAAATATAATGGAAGATACGTTGATCTAACAAAACTAACGACAAAAGGTGTTACTTCTCTCTTTAACAAGAAAGGTACTTTCTCTTTTGCAATTTGTACATATACTTATAGAATTAAAGTTAGGAGTGTGTATATTATTTCAAGCGGAGCGTTGTACAGCTTACATTTACGTACCTCTTATGACGTTGAAAGCCGCGATTACAAAGTGTGTTTTGGCGCCATCTCGTGACTAGTCGGTAGAACTTATGCAAGAGTAGTAAAGGTAACGAAAGACAAATTATATTATTGTCAGTTGTAACATTAAAGAAAATATCATGTATCGCATGCAATGTTATTATTATCATTCAAATATTTGGTCAATATTGTATGTCGATGTTAATGAAAATAACATATTGATATAAATTGATTTTCAGTGATAACTAATTTCAAAGAAATCTCGAACTTGAGTCCAAGTTCTTTAGAAATACATTGTTTTTGTAGAAATTGAACATATAACTTCTGCAGGCACGATCTTTAAGGCAAAGTACGCTATAATTTTTGTCAAAAGGACTTTTTAAATCGATTTGAAAAAACTTTAACATGCTTAATTACTAAGATTAATACGAAATTGTTTGCTTTGTAATACCATCGTTACAGCGGGAAAATAACGTAATTTACGGCTTATAAAATAATATCTGCAAAAAGGAAATTTTTCTTTGTCAATAAACCAGCGTACTGCCCTTCATCCCTTAAAGACTAGCCTCCTAAGAAGAAATGAATCGCGATCCTAATTTTACTACTCTGAGCAGTGTCCACTCTTGTAAATAGCAAAGTCTCTACATCAAAGCGCCAGAGCAACACATGAATTTAAGATTGCGACGGGCCTTGAGCCAAGGGTATACACGTACAAAGACACGGTTTATAACAGCCCGACGCGGGTAAGGGATATAGGAGAGCGAGAGAGACGGATGGAGAAATTTTGCTCTCTCGAGTGTAAATTTTCGCCAAATCTCACATCGATACACGGCATCCATGCACGCACGCAAACACATACACACACACACACACACTTTCGCACGCGCGTCGCCGTCGTTGTCGTCGTCGTCGTCGTCGTCGTCGTCGTCTCTTCCCGCTTATGCTTGTACACGCGCGGCAAGAGTCGACTGAATGTTTTTGGGTGATCATATTCAAGGAAAATCGACACTTTACCGCCAGCTTAAGCGCGCTAACGCTCTCCAGCGCAAATCCTTTCACGCTCGAGTGGCTTGTTTCCGAGTCGCTCGATCTAGTACCACCTCGACGTACTCGACACAGCTTGAACCGAGGGCTGCTGCTAAAGCGCATTTTGGAAAGAAAAATAATAAAAGAATAACGTCATGTTTTTATGTATGAGAAAAAAAGAAAACTGTAAAAGATCAATTGAAATTACGAAATTCGAGATTGCGCTCAAGCAATCGACTTCGATTTTTTTTTCTTTTTTTCTGTTTTTTTTTCTCTTCTGATTTATTTCCTGCGCTGAGAGAAAAATGTAGATCAGGTTTCATGAAATTTTACAAGAATATTTCTAGGATTGAGAATATTTTTCCATCTTTTTTTTTTTTTATGTTTATGCTTCATTTTTCTAAAAGTTTTTAACTAGTATTAATTTATAAAGTTAATATCATTTTTTATACTCACTAAGCTTTCGAACAATTTACTAATTATTAATCAAATAAATTTATTGTTATTTTTTTACATTGGTATTTGCTTATTTTAATTTTTTATCATTTTTTAAATTTTTACAGCTTTAAAATCAATATAAGCTCAGGTGTGTCGACTAAATTAGTAAATAAATATATCTTGTCCATTATTAGCATAGCATTTGTTACAAAACTTAGGATTCAAAGGAATCTTATCTTTTATTATTTATCTTTTAAATTTATTTTTCTTTACGTTTTCATTTCTATTCAGTATCGAACTTACATTTGGACATATCTTAAATAGATGCGTGTTTACATTGAATTTTTTTTATCTTTAAATACAATTGCTATCAATATAGTCTAGTAAAATTGAAAGAATTTTTATTGTTTTGCTTTATAAATGTTCTTTTTTACATTGGACACCGTTTCTAAAATAAGTATAAATAAATTTTTCTAACTTTTAAAATATTTAATGTATTGCACTTATGTTTAACTCTTTATTTCAATTTTTCATTAAAAATTGATACATATTTTTAATTTTTAAAAAAGATTGTGAAATCGATTTTGTTCGGTAATCAGATATGTCCATTTGATAAGGAAACGTTTTCAATTAAAATAAATTAATTTTATTAAATCAAATATGTATTTGATGCAAGGCACAAGATAAATTTGAAAATAGTAGACGTAAAACTTATGTGGAGCTATACATTTTGTAACGTGGAAATTCATGATTTGAAAATGAGCATTTAATCTTTTGTATTAATAGCTTTTTTCAAATATTCAGATAGAAATCGAATCGATTCTGCTTGACGCAAAATTAGTGTAAGAGAATTTCCATAAACTGAAAGATGAAGCATACTAACAGACAACCTTTTTCTCTTGGTACAAATCAATCGTTTATTTGGCATTTCTCACTTACTAAATATCTCTCACTCTTATTCTTCCTCTTTACACCATGTAATCACTTAATATATACATATATATATATTTATGAACTGTTAATTAATTTACACAAAGCGTCTTTCTATTGCCTCACTCTCTTTCTCTCTGCGAATCTCTAGAAGCGCGTTTACTACTAATATAGCGTCTCGATGATTATGAACAAACATAAAAATGCAAAGAAACACAAATGAAGTCGAGCCCAGGAGGTTTCCTTCTCCGTGGGCTCGGCTCCAGAAAGAAAGTACGCGGTGGTGCGCGGTTGTGAGTTAGGCAACAATGATTGAGTGACTTGTCTTGTGTTGATGTTGCAGGTTCAAAAGCCTGGCACATGCGGCTGACCTTTGACCGGGTGCCAGGCGGCTGCAACCTACACAGGTGCAAGCTGTGCGGCAAGGTCGTGACGCACATCAGGAACCACTACCACGTCCACTTCCCCGGCAAGTTTGAGTGCCCTCTCTGTCATGCGACATACACGCGCAGCGACAACCTGCGCACACACTTTAAATTCAAGCATCCCGAGTCAAGAAAGATTGATCGTAACGAAGACATGGCCGGCTCACTGGCTTTGTCCGTGGCGAATAACGACACCATGAACACGTTCTCCTAAGGCCTGCGGCTGCGCCTGCTAGGCACGTCGCGCTGCCACCTCTCCGATGCGTAAGCACACGAGACTCGCAGAGTGGCGAAACGACGACCATGAATCGCCGAATCCTCGAGGCCGATGATCACAGGATATCCGCTGCTGCACTTTACCTTACTCACCGGCCACAGCGACGATGACGATTTAGAGATGACACCTTCAGAATCGTACGCGCACACGCACGCACCAATTTGGCGCCCAAATCCCTCGGAGAGGTTGGGCGCCACACTTTTTCGGCGCCCAGCGCCGATATGTGATATATAATTACTAGATTGAAAGTAGAGAGAAAGAAAGAGAGAGCGAAAGAGAGTTCTCTGGAAGTTCCTCATCGTCGCTGGTGCTATTCGTTGCCGCAACGGCTGTTATCATCGTACTCTTGGTCGCCTTCATCGTCGTCGACATCGCCTTGTTTGTCTTCATTTTGTTACTTTCGCTGCTTGCTCGTGAATTAACGCGCGCGCATTTCCCGCGCCAGAAGATATTTTTCGAAGCAAAGTACCATCCATGAAGATTATGCGAAAGAACAAAACACTCGACAGCCATCGAAAGAGAGAGAGAGAGAGAGAGAGAGAGAAAGCGAATGTCACTTGAGAAAAAGATATAATACATATGCGCGCGATACGAGTGGCAACAGAGTCAAAGATCTACACACGCAACAGACGAGAAAATTTTCTTTCTTAATCGCGATCCTCGAACAACTAAATCTTGTACAGTTTCTGATAATACTTAAATCTGAAGTCAGGAGAGATTAGCAATGTTAAGCGATATTCTTTTTTTAACAGGGGTACATAATATTCTTTGGGAAGAAAGTTTCCAACGAGTAGTCAGGTTAACTAGGGCAAACAAATAGAACTATTATGATCAGATGACTTTTTACAATACTTGACTTAATAACAGAGATAGATTCGGCTAAGAGTCGTACAACCTTAATTTCTCGCTTCTCTCTTTTCTACATTATTTCATGATAGAGGGAGAGAGAGAGAGAGAGAGAAAGAGAGAGTGAAAGAGTAAAAGAGAAAGAGCGGGTGAAGGAGAGACTGAAAGAGAGAGAGAGAGAGAGATGGTGAAAGAGAGGATGAAAGAGAAAGCGAGAGTGAGTGAAAGAGAGAGAGAAAGAGAGAGAAAGCGGGTTGGGGAAGCAGATAACTGCAAAATTGCGCGTCATATTATTCTTTTTTTAAGTAAATTTTGCGAAGATTATGAAAATCCTCGCAGAATTCAGAACTCAAGATGCAGCAGTGTGTATACATAAGTTAGCAGCGTCGAAAGGGAACGAAGGTGGAACGTGCGAGATTTCGTGAGTCAAGGGGTGGGGTAAGTGACGAATTAGGCAGTGGCGCGCGGTCACAAAACAGTGTAAAAAAAAGCGTTGTTGCACGAAGAAGCAGACGCGTCTGTTACAAAAAACGTAAGTTAATGAAAAAATTTGGGAGCAAACGTGGTGCCAATTTCTCCCGCAGTTGCTGTTCTATAGAAACGTAAAAAATTTGAAAGGAGACTTGGGAATGAGAATAAATATTGACGAGAAAGAAATGAAAGATTTTAATAAAATCGCAACAATTCGGTAAGCAAAGCAACCGAAAATATGAAAAAATTAATTAACTATTAATTAACAATCTTAAGTATAAGTGGAAATAATTTTTATTCGATACGCAGAGTGAGTTGCGAGTATATAGTTGTTGAAAAGTTTATAGTTGGACTTCATATTAGATAACTGAGAATAAAGAGAGCCGTCGCGTTTCATACGTGGGGGGTCACCCGACAGCAATATACTAGATAATGTTAAATTAACATATAAGGATGGAGCTCAATGTAAATATTTTAATATAAAAAGATAAAATACGCAATTGGCAAATGAATGCAGGGGTGAGGGGAGAATTAGTGTTGGCAAAAGAGGGCTGAAAAATGTGACTAATTCTAGCGTTACGTCGATGAACAACGAAAAAATCTCTGTCCTATGCATCGTGTTTCCTTTCTGTTTTTTTTCTTTTTCGCTTTTTTTTTATTTTCGAATCGAAAACGCAGCTCTAATATGAATTTTGACTATAAAGTTATGGTATTTCTTTATAAACAACAGCTAAATTCTATTATATGAACGATTATTACAAACTGCACACCGCAAATAGTGGAAATCACGAAGACATTCCACGATCGGGACTTAAGTGCATAGGCAACGGATAATAAGGATTTATTGTCTATTGGACGATTTATAGTACTATATTTTATACTTTATATAATCTACCGTTATTAATAATTACATTGGTTGGAGATAGTTACTTTAAAAATACGATTTTATCCAAGGGGTGGTTAACTGATAGTCACAACACGTCGTTGCACGTTATCTTTTTTTTTTTTCATATTTTTTTGTTCGACTTTCATCGGTTGAGGTGCAATCCGTTGTTTTTGTTTATATATAGTTTTTCTTAATAATAATAGTCACACAATCTCATTGTAACTTCTTCGGTTGTAGGATAGATGCGATTTAATGATTTCGCGTGCGAAGAACACAAACGGTAGTTAGACGAAACTTGCGAAGGAGAATTATTTTAGCAGCGCAGGTGCATTTTATCCAAAGCTAGTAACATTAAGAACATGCTCAAGACATACGATTTGGATACTATTTCAATCATCTTTTTAAACACTGTATAATTAGTCTCGATTGCTTGCAAAAATTTAGTTCTTTCAACTTGCGAGTTGCTTCATTAAGAGCAGTTTGATAATGAGCTTGGACTTGATCTTAATGTAAATTGTGAATGATTAGTGAAAGCAAAATGTTTGCTTGCTAGTAAAGATGTACAATGCAGCCTGACGCGAAATAGAGCAGGTAAAAAATGAGTCCGACGAATTATGGGCACATTTGCACAGTTTTTACACCTATCCAAACAGAGCATGCATGTAAACCGAAATAATTTAAAATAATATATTAACAATAACCAGATTTTATTAATATATTATGCAGATTCTTATTCTTATTCGCTGAGGTATAATATATATGTATAATATATATAATTATATATGGTATATATTATATAATATTATATGTATATATATTGGATAATTTATTTTATTTTGTGTTACCGTTTTAATGATTTTATATACACTGTTGTTACTGGTTGACGAGAAATATAAAGAGCAATTATAATAGTACAGCGATCCCGCCTGCAAACGCACGCGATTTATTTATTTTTACACGAACTGTACGCATTATATATTACATATAAAGAAACAGGTATATAACAGAGACACGTTATTAAGGGAAGGAAAAGTAAAAACGGATATGTGTACACACACAAAAGGTCAGGAATTGTAATATGTGTAGCATGAGGCGAGCGTAGGGAGATGTGCATGAAGGGTGCAGAGGAAGATAAAGAGAAAAAGAAAAAAAAAATACTTCATGATGATGCACACCGTAGGCCTACCCCTGGTAGATCATAAATAAAAAAAAAAGAGGTTAATTTTTATGTGTTCGTTCGTATTAACAACTCTTACGTTCATCTATATCGATTTGTCTTTTATTTCACTTTTTTTTTTCTAAACTTGCTGATCTATAACAAGGACAAAACCATATTATTCGATTATTATTGCACATTTGTAGGCATTAATGTAGACGCTCATTGCTCCATCAGCTTACCAAATATATGTAGTATGCCGAGTGTTTATTTTTAATTAAGAATTTGGACGGTTCGTCGTACTGCAGCCCTTACGACGGAAATCTATAGATGCGTATAATGTAGCTCTGCGAGTATATTGTTTTGTTTCTTTCTTAACGAAAAAGCATTAAACCGCGGAATCGCTGAGCGATTCGTTTACTTAAAATAAAGGAAATTATTGTGATTAAGATTTGTGAGATGCGCTGCTTGCGACGTTCGTTCGTTCCATTTTTTTGTAAGGGCAGCAGTACTTGTCAATTACGTTTCCACCGAGCGATTATGTAATTATTATTATTACTATTATATTATTATTAATATTATTGTTTGTCTGTGAGCATGCGTATGCCGTGTAGATGTGTATGTACGGTCGGAGCGTACGTTTACCTCGATCACTTGACCAACTCTGTTGATACACGCGCAAACGTACGCAACTTTTGAAAAACAGCGAATTTAGAATGGAAACGTTGCGATCAAGAAAAAGAAATTTTTTGTTTTTTATATTGTCATTTCCACGTTTATTATTATTACTATTAATATATTATTATTTAGCAATATTATTTTATTGTTAATATTATTATTATTATTATTATTTTCTATTATTGTAGTTATTATTATTAATCTATTATTATTATTATTATTATTATTGTACATCGTCGTTTGTCATTAGCTTTCTCGCATGTGACATGAATGTAAATGTACTGTGCAGTTGAATTTGCCTTCTTGATGTTGAACCGCTCAGAGAGAAAAATAAAAGCGACACTTGAAGACGAGTACTGCTGCACATCCGTAAGTTTATCCATATGCTTAAATTTACTTGTCAAATTATGAGCACACTTGCGACAATTGTCTTACTTTTTATTTTGTAATGAGCGTGTGGTTAAACCGAGAGTTTTTTTTCTGTGTAAGCTACTGTTTTTCCTTTGTCAATATTTTATAATTTATTGTTTCAACGGCTTGTCTCCTTTATTTCTTTTTTCAATACTTCTTTACATAATTGTAGTATGTAAGCCTTGCTTTGTAAATGGGTTTTGCGCGGCACGGTGGAAACGTAGGAAAACGAATTTCACGTTTTATTCGATTTTTCTCGATTTAATTTAGTTGTCTGCAGTGCGTCTGAAGTCATTAGATGTAATGAAAAATTTCAAATATTTCAAGAGACAAAATTTTCCTCTGCATGATATCAACTTCTATTTGCCAAATGTTAGACACTTGTCAATATTAAATTTTAAACATGTTTTCAAAATTTGAAAAAACTCGTTAAATATATTAATTAATAGATTATTTAGTTGGTCATCAAGTCATTCTCTTCTATTTATTTGGTCCAATATGAAGAAATTATGAGGGACAAAGTGGGGATGCACTGTACAAAAGATTCGATTACATAATTTAAGAAAAAAAGTCCGATAAATTTATCCTAATTATCAAAACTCCAAATTTTAACATGAATTCTTTCCAATGAACGACTAAGTTGTTTTAGTTCATCAGCCTTGACGAACCAATAGAAAATTCTTGTCGATGCTCGAAATTTAAGTTAAAAAAAAGAATTCACGTTAATATCAGTTCTTTTTTAGCTACAGTGACTTTGGACGCGAATGAGAGATCCGTCCTCGACCCCGCGGAATGCTAGAGGAAATTAACTAGATAGAAAGAATGAGAGATTGCGCGAATGAAAGATAGAGAGCGAGGAATCGAATGAATGAGAGGAATCGAGAAAGTATGTCTTTGTTTGGGAGAAAAAGCAGGCGCGAAAGAGGGAAATACTCGGCACTTAAATTTTACGTGGTACAGAGAAAAAAAGCAGACCTAAATCTGTCGGGTCGGCAGGCTGTCAAACCTAAACTTTTTTATTAATTCATGAAAATACGAAAGAAATTACGTATTACTACTACCACTACTACATAACTATTACTACTACTGCTGCTACTACTATCACTAAACAAGAAAAAAACTGTCGCTACTACTACTATTACGTATAGGTATTTATATATTTACAATTGCGTGGTGTGGAGTGGAACATTGTGATATAATAGATTGGTGCTAACACCTTATTGAAATTGAAAATGAATTTAAAGAACTAAATAATTAAAAAAAAAAAAAAAAAAAAAAAAAATGAATCGTGCAATATTGCGATAGTAAGAGAGGAGGAGAAGGAGGAGTAAGAACAAGATGAGGCGTTATCACCCAAGGGGTAAGAATAATAAAAATACACACGGAGAGAGAGACAAAGCGAAAGAAAAATGATGATATAAATAAAAGAATAATATATTTTTTTTTCTTCTTCTTTGGTAATTGTCTTTTTTAAACGTGATATGGTTGTCTTTGTTCTATTGTCGATGAAACGCAATTAGACACGCTGTGACTGCAATGCCAAACTTTATAGAAAAAAAAGATACGAGAGCGAAAGAGAGAGCGAAAGAGAAAATCGGGTCGCGAGAGAGCGAAATTGTCGAAGAGAGGTAGAGTGATATATTATATAACGGAATAGGTACGAACTATTATAATAAATTAATACTGTATTTTACTGTTGATTAACCTGAAAAATGTTTTTTCTTGCAAAATAAAATTTATATTGAAAATCACACTCTTTCATTCGGATCCTTTAAAAACAAAACACACAAACATGCACGCGGTTGATGCTCACTGCAGTTTCTCTATTTTATACGCCACTTGTTGAGTCACTTTTTTGAGACGAGTTATTTATTTTGCGTCTCGAACTGCGCATAACAGAAGTGCGAAATTCAGGTTGTCAATAATATGGCTGGGCAACAGAAGGATTTAATCGTATTCGAATATATGTATTTTTTCCAAGAATATTACGAACAATTCTACGCGTTGTTAGTTTGTGCTGAGAGTGTAAATGTAATTAGCAAAAATAGAGAATTTTTAATCGTGGCAATTGACTTTGGCATTCGGTAAAAATTTCATCAATTTTCGTTCTAATTCCAAAAAATACATAGGTTTTTGATCTTTAAATTCTACATTCCACTGGGCGATAATACTGAAGTTTCCTACATAGTATTATAAACAAATTAAGATAAAATAAACTGTTAGCAATCTTTCTACAATATAAAAAACGCTGTTCAAAGCAGACATGTATATACAGAAACAACTATATATATATATATATATCTTAACTCCATAGATAAAATAAATGTATCCATGTACATTTTGATATTTTTGAGGGTTGGGTGAACTTTTACAAAGACGTTTTGAAGTTACGCTACAATTAAAAAAAACATGGACACTTGCATGTTCAGATTATTACGTTAATAGCATATTCATCGTGATTAAGAATTTTGTGATGTAAACCATTGTGTATATCATTGGAAAGACATGATGAGGAATGGAACGTAAGCTGTAATTAAAAAGAAGTGTGTAGCATAATTAAGAACGACGAAAAATTTTCTTCAATTGTAGTCCAAAGTCTGATTAAAATTGTGATTTATTAAAAAATTAAGAATTAAAAGATGAGGTCAACAAAGCGTATTTTTGTACGCCGTTGCATACTTTACCTTCGTTTAGCATACTTGGCGCTGTTTTAATATTCTTTGCAAACAAACTCGGAATTAAAAATTTCAGCTCAAAAAAAGTATTAAGTTATAAAAGACAAATTAAATAATTTTCTTAAAAAGCATGTATATTAATGAATTAATAAAAGTCATGAAAAATTAATTAATTTTCAAAGTGTAATTCTTAATTATTACTATAGCTATTTCTTTACTTCATTCTTTATGAACTCGGGGATTTAAATCTAACATCGCGTCTGTCACAAACAATAATAAGAATTTAAAAATTCGAAAAAATGTTATATTTTCTCTACTTGTTTGTAAATTTTAACTAGTCGGATACAGCACAATCTGATACTGACTGGTAAATATTGATAATTAAAACATTAACAAATACACAAAAACAAAGCGATATTTGCCGGTTTCCAATCGCGCAAATTTAGAAAACTATGTATAAATAATATGCTATGCTAACTCGATTTCATTATTAAAGGAAGATAAGGATTATTATAAATAGTTCTTAAATCCTACTTGTGATTACGTCTTTTTATTTTTTGTATATGATATATGATATATTGTACAGACTATCCGTGATTCATAAAATGTGAAAAAATTTCAGGTGTTCATAAAGTAGTTTTTAACAGTTGAATCGTAAATTGCGTTTAATGTATTTTATGCTAATTTTTTGATTAAACATAATTGTTGTAGTAATAACACAAACGAGTTATAATTATTAGTTTTTTTTAAGCTCTTATAGTATCAATTTATTCTTTTTTTATTGTCAAATCGATGCATTGTTTTTTTAATATTTCAATATTTCCTCTGTCCTAGAAATAAATAATCTTACAATCACGCCGGAAAATAAACGTCCCTTTCGTCGTTGCACATTTCAATGAATTTACAAAACAGATAAATCTACAAATCTGGGATAAAATCAGGAAAGAAAAATCGGAAAAAGACAAAAGAGCAGAGAGACGGCGCAATCAGTGGGGGCACGTCGCGAATAAAAAATGTCCAGCAGCAACAAGTGGTCCCCCGTTTCCGTCCGCCTCTGGCTCATACATTCACTCACACTCTTCGCCTAAGATCGATGAAGCACTCAAGATGGCACGCGACGCCGATCACTCGGCCCACTAGGCCGCGCGCCGCTTTTTTGCTTTTGCCAGTTTGACCAATCCGTTGCCTTTAAATCAAAGGACGAGATAGTATTCATCGGGCACGCCTTATTTTTCTTTGCTTTCTTTCTTCGACGAAGCCAAGCGTGCGCTTTTTCCCGACTCTGCAAATTTTCTTTCATTTTCTTTCGTGTAATGAGACCACTTTCAGGGACATTAAAGCGGTAAAAAAGTGCACTGATGTTTTTCCCGTTAGATGAAAATGCGCGAAAGGAAAACTTTCCATTGGAACAAAAAGCTGGAAAATTTGAACTACTTTTGCGAGGAAATTTTAATTTAAGTACAAGGAATACTTTGTTAATAGTATAAGATATCTTTTCTGAATAATGCTCGATACTAATCAGCCGAAGCGCCCAGTTGGCCATTGCATTACTTTTGATCCTTCGATTATCGCTCTGCGCTCAGGAATTCCGAGCTGTAAACTATAGCAAAGCCGGTTGAGAGATCATTGATCTCGACTGTGCACCTACCGTGCAGCTCACCTCCCACTCTGTCTACTCGTCTATCTAACCATCTATCTATTTATCTCATTTTAGCTCCGGCTATGTACATACCGCCGATAATGTATTCGCGAGCATACTCGATTGAGCCGAGGAATGTGACTCGACGCGATTCGGAAAGCCAGCGCAAGCATCCTTCTCTCATTGTTTATTGGATGATAAGTTAAGCCGAGCGATGGCGAATTTTATTACAGAGCTTCTACTCCCAGGAAGGATAACTGTTTGTCCTGCTTTAAAAATAGATCCTCTTTAGCTGATGTGAAATTGATTTGCTGTTGTCTCGAACTTGTCTTGGGTGCTTCGGTTATTGATTGATGTGGAGTGTTGTGTACCGGATGGATAGTGTAATGAAAAGTTAAATATCTTGTTATTGAGTACTTTATTTTGAAATCTCTTAAGAAAATTAAATCGAATTAAATAGAACTCGAAAATTTCTCTTCACTCGATCTTCTTCCACATTTACTTTACAAATTATTGATAAGATTTTATTCTTAGCCCTTTTACCGCACTTTTTGAGAAACAATTTTTTTACAACCGGGTAAGTTGAACGATTTTATGATATATTATTGAATGCATCAACGGTAATGGGGCTAACTATGTTATGACAATGTACTTAACGCTTTTTGTGTTACAATATACTGCAGCACTTCTTATTATACAATCAATCTTAGTCTTTAAAGCGAGAAAATTACATTGGTAAAAGATAATGATAGATTGATCCTTTATGTGAAAGCTACTCGCAATAAATTCCCTCCAACGCCTTATCACCGACTCATTAGCTTTAATTGTCCATTTTATCATCTTCTACGGCTCTTTTTGTCTTTTCAGAACGATATAGAATTGTAAAACTGCACAATACGTGTCTAAATAACACCTATATAATACATTCTTAACCCTTCAATCACAAAATAATCACAATTTTTCCACGAGGACACAAAAGAATGATATATACACTGCAATATCCTTGATTGCCAGCTCGTTGATGATTGTAACAGCGTGCAACTGCGTAGCAAAAAGCATAAAAAAATAAAGAAATAAAAAAATATAAAAAAAAAACACAACCCTTAACAGAGTTGGTCGAACAAAGTCGTGCCATGCTGACTGTGATCGTTTCTGTTGTTGCAGACCTGAAAACTTGGCGGATATCACAGATATTTGAAAGACAGAGTAGCACGGACGAGAGGAGACGGTGTTCGTTGTGCGGTAAGGTCGTAACCAACGTGCGCAATCACTATTATGTGCACTTCCCCGGGAAATACGCCTGTTCGCTCTGCCCGGCCGTGTACACGCGCAGCGACACGCTGCTGACGCATACGCGCATGAAGCACGCGAACGTCCAGTAGAGAGGCGCCGCCGCCATTTTCTGAGCGCACGCAGCAACGGCAAAATGGCGCGCGCCCCCCCTCTCTATTCCTATCGCTGGTCGTCGTCGAGTTTACTTGATGCTCTTGTATGACTACGTCAGTGAAGTGCCAAGGATTTTTTCGTTTTTTTTCCTTTCTCTCTACTTTTTTTTGTTCCAAGGGATGTGAAATCACGAGGTGCCTCCTCGATATTTACTTAAGCTAGTGGACAGTCAATCAAAATTTCACATCCCTTAGTTGTTATTCTTTTAATATTTAATTTTAATTCTAAATTTAGAAAATATATTTCTTAGTATTAAGCTTTTTTTTCAAGTCTAATGTGCTGTCAGTGCAGTGTTGTTGCAATTTAATATAAGTGTTTTACAAAATTAATTGTAAGCGTCGTAGAAGGGTAGACGATCTCACTATAATAATTTTATTACGTCATTTTTATAATGTAATTTACAATGACCTTAAAGTTAGCTTAGTTAACATCTTTTTTCGTACTGTATTCTACTGCACTGGCTGTATTATTGTTTAATTTAACTTTTACACTAATTATTTTGCGTATATTTCTTACAACATTTTTTTCATTAAGTAAATTCGTCACGACTAGCAAAAACTTCTCAACATTTCGAGAAAAAACTGTTATTATAATGTTTATTATAAATTGTTATATTTTGAAAAAATGCGCGATAATGTGATGAATTTAGAGTATCGCGTTGAATCACTTGTTAAATACTTGAAAACTTCGGACACCGTCTACTTTTATCTTTTGTACGTAATTGTTTAATGTGTTCATTAATGAAACTTAAATGTCCATGATGATATTTCACAGTTAATCAAAGGAATTATTAGGTCAGAAAGTACAAAAATACGAAAGTGAATTTATAATATCAAGAAATTCGACGATCGATTCAAAGAGTTACGTTCGACGAATCTTGGCTTTGCAAAAATTCTTCAAGCCGTTGACTCAAATTTTACTCTCGAAAAACAAAGCTTCAATATTGTACGTTTACTTAAAAATGCAACAAAAGTCGATTGCTTTTAAGCGTGAATTTCCTGTCTTAATGATGGATAGTTCACAATCATTCCACACTTTACAATGATAGTAATTATATGATTGCGCGGTAACGTTTGTTTTTAAAGTTATGATTTTCAAAATAGAAATTACTCATTTTTAATTATTAGTCAAAGTACTGTTTGATAGAGTTTTGTGCTATAATGCATGATTTATAGATAAATGCCTTGCAAATTCGTATTTCATTTTAACATAATGCTATTATAATTATAATTGCGCTGCTTCTAATTGGATATAGTCTTGAATGACAGACACAGGCCCCCTCAATTACATATATTTCTTTAAAGTAAGCGCGTTCGCAAATAGGTTTTAATGTACAAACTACTTGGTAGTTTAATAAATTTTAATAAAACATTATAATTACATACACTTTTCGCTCTCAATAGTGCCGCGGTTTTCTCTTTTTATTTTCATTTATGGGCACTATTGAAAGGCATATAGGAGTGTATGATGATGTTACTGAAGGTTGCAAGAGATCTATAAAGCATGAAATATAGCACTGCTGATAAATTATTTAAACAACTGAGAATGATTCGTTTTGAAAATCGTAATTTCTAGCCATACTAGCTCGCTCAATTAGGGTAAAATTGGGTGCGTTTTCTTTCTGCACAGCATGCCAAAGAATATCGCGTTTTTTTCAATGGAGGGCAATAGAAGTGTGCGATTACATTCTCGTTATGTGCACACAAGAGAACGAGGTGCATGTACTTGCGCGCCATCTGCAGGACGACGGTCTCGGGAACGGAGGAGAAAAATTATTGATATACAGGGAACGTGTTTCGAATAAAATTCTTCACTCAATTCCACTAATGTTATTTCAATTCTAGTGCGCACATTTGTATTGGAAATAAATATCATAGTATTCTCTTTATCATTACGGGACCTTTACTTATTTGATCGGTTAATTGTTATCCGAATTACGTTTTAGTTTAAATGTCATGGTGTTTAAATCACATAAACATTTTAAAATTATATTTTACGCTGTTAAAAATGTTACGTAAATATCTAAAGTAAAAAATTCCAAATTGGATGTAATGAATAATCGGTCGAACGGATTTAATGCTTCGTTGCGTTTTTTACAAAGACAATTTTAAGACTCGTTCTTTTAAAATGGTAGCATAATTTTCGAAAAATAAGCACTCACAGATAAATATCGTTTTTGAATGTCGGTATTTTCACGTCTAAATAGAAATGAATTTTCTTATGTGTTTTATTTATTTTTTCATTTAATACAAATTAAAGAAATTACTTAATATTTTAATACTGTATTATCTAAAAATTAGTTCCGTAATAAATCGACAACATTACTTAAGATAGTCGGTAAAACAGGATAACAATGACATTCCATCAACACTATATCAAAACTTTGCGGATTGCGTTGGAGAAGTTGCGACTGCGTAAGATTAAAGTTGTCATTCTTGCATCTCAGGCGCTTAGTAATAATTCACAATTTTGCTTAAAAACGATACTTATTCTTGTAAGTATGATGTAAGTTCATTTGCAAATAAAAAACTTAATTTTTAAGCAGTACTTCTTTTCAAGAAATCTAGGTTACGAAAGATTCCAGATTATTTTGTGTGAAGATGTTGCAGAAGGATAAATACCATATCTAATTGCGTGGTTTTATCCAGGCAATTTATTTTTAAGATTGAATTTGAAATATTGTGTTATTTGATTACGATTTGCGATGGTGGACAAGAATGCGAACTTCGTTCTGACTCCTAGAGTTATGTTTTAAGCATGTAATATATCAATAAATATAATGTAAGTCTATCAAATAATAGTGCAGTGGAGTTTCATGATTTATTTATTTTAGTTTATAAGTTTATTCAAATATACCTTTCGTTCGAAATTATGAAGATTATTTATTTTTTACCTTAAAGACTTAGCAATTGCAATTTGCATTGGTTTTAAATAACCTTTTTAATATTTTAAATCAATAGTACTTGTCTTATAATGTTCTTATTTAACAAGAGATTTCGATATTTGAAGTGAAATCTATCAATAAACATCTTCATTAATTACCTTTTGAGGTCAATCTAGAATTAATATTAATAATAAGCCGCAATTCCGCTAACACTAATTCGAACATTCACGTAAATACACATTATACACTTTTATTTGGTTGAAAATGATAGAGTGTCGATCATAGTAAGTATTTGAATGAGTCCTCTAATCTTGAATCATCCTAATTTTCAAGATTGCCTCCGTTTTTGCAAGCCGGTAATCGTACAACAGCGAATAAATAGATTCGAATCTTTGCCAGAACTATTACCTCGATATCGTGACTGGGAAAAAGTTCATTATTGTTTATTTGCGTAAAGAATAACAGCTCCTGTTACTTGCACTGAATAAATGTTGTGGTAATTTTTACAAAAATGATTGAAAAGTTTTTCGTATATTGTTGGAATAATCTTACCAAAAATTTGTCACGCTGACCTTTCTCTTAGATTTCCTTTTTCAAATGTTTTAATTTCTAACCCGGGTTTAATCGTAGATGTAAAGAAAAAGTTTAGAAAAATTACTAAAGGTCATATCGATTTGTTACCATGAAGTCTAGTAATTTGGTAATAGGCTGCGATTCTTGGAAATTTTACAGAGCAGTCTAGTAATTTTTCTAACATCCTCATAAGACTATATGTTTTTTATTTCATTTTAAAATATAATTTCCTTCTCTCTCCGTGTAAAATACAATCTTTATTTTCAATGTCTCGTACCGTTAAACCCGAAGTTAGGATAGTGTTAAATTTGAGAAAAAATTAACAAAAACCGAAATACTGTTTTTGTAAGCTCACATTTCAGAAAAGAATGATTGCAGTGGGTAAATAAATTGTACTTTAAACGTGTTCACTACCGAATTTCGAAATTCTAGGATGATAACTTAAAAGTGGCGATATTTATCGGCTTACTCCTGCTCTGATGCAACTTCTCGTCTCTCGTGATTATTTTCTGCTAGGGTGGATCACTCATTCAACGTAGGGATTCTGAAGTGGCAAGAGGGCGCGCGAAAATCTGCAAATTACGATGAAAGATAGGAATGTATCATAAACAGTTGTAGTCAGTCTACTTAGTAGGGTAAATTTTTGAAAATTTATTTGTAAAAATTCCCGCAGCTTCTCTCAATTCCTTAAATAAATTCTAATTTTTTTATAATATATATATGAAGCTTGAAATTCTCTTCAACAAAGCCGATTACCGGTGCGTGGCAAAATCTTAGCAAGGAATTAGACGACAGTAGTTAGACTGCGCCTGTATAGGAGGAGGCGGTATGAAACTCTGTGGTATGCGGTGTGTGTGAGCTCAAGCCAGTCAAGCACTGTCGAAATTGGCAACAACGGGCCTCCCTTTTTTTATTTCCTTAATTGATCCTTTTCCGCTGCCGATAGCTAAAGGTTGACGCGTTGACGGCCCTGTAATTGTCTCGCCTCCACGATTGTCGATATTTCATCCGATGTTTTTTTAAGCTTGTTTGGAGGAAACTTTATTATTGCTTATTTATAAAATATTTATTAAACATTTGTTTAATTTCAAATTTAATTAGAAGATGGAAGATTATAATTTCATTCTAGTTCCGATTTAAGCGATTTATTGTCAAATAAAATCAAATGAATTAAAATATGGTTTAAATTTTAAATTATAGTAGAAATTATTTTAACTTGCTAGAATATCTTGAATGGTTTGAAAGTAATTTAGTTAGTAGACCTAAATATTTAACATTATCAACTCTAAAAATGCATAAGTAATAAGCTAAATTTGACTTTTCTTTTTAGTAACTAGGTAAAGCGTTGGTCACTGCAAAAAAATACCGCCTTTTTTTGCAGTAATCGCCCATTTCAGCCGGTCGTTCAGAAATAAAACTTTGATGTACTTCCTCCACGCGGCTCCGAGCCAATCAATGGAAACGCAGCTTTCGAAAAATACTTGGGCAGCTCGCAAAGCAGCGAGAGGGTTCGGGTCGGGTGATCAAGTCGGGCTAATAAAAGTTGGCGCGCGGCGTTTAAAGCGGTCGCAAGCCAGCGGCAGCTGTCAATTTTCGCCAACCCTTTGCACGCCCCCTTGGCAAACTGGTGCGCGCGCGCGCGAGCAAGATTCAATTCCGGCCCGGGGAAAGACGGAACTTGACAAAAATCAACAGGACATTTCACTCTCCATCCTTTCAGCTCTCTGTCTCTCTCGGGTAAGCAACCCCTTTCGCCGATATAGATACACTCTTCGAGTGGGTCGGCGTCACTTGACGTCGATAAACGTCTCGCCCTATCCACGTCTCAATCAGACCCTTTCACTATGACGCGCGTCGATATCGACTATCGACATGCTGTCAGTGCAGTCGACTCTCTAGTAGACTTATTCGAGGAAACTGGGCTTCAGGGCCACTTTAGCGTCCGTGCACGCGAATGTCGGAGGAATGTTATCTTGCATGCAGACACTCTTTCTCTCTCTAAGTGGCCGCTCAACTCAGTATACTATAGCTGGCGATGCGTTTTGTGCGACTGGACTTACGTGTTCGCAGATCCGATGCTGAGCGGCCCGGTGGACCTGACGTACCACGAGATGTTCGCTGGGACGCTGCGCAGCCCGGCCCTCTGGAAGTGTCGGGCCTGCGGCAAGGAGGTCACGAACCGCTGGCACCACGCCCACATCCACATGGCCCAGCGGTCCTTCTGCCCCTACTGCCCGGCCAACTACAGCCGCATCGACACGCTGCGCGGCCACATCAGGTCCAAGCACCAGAACCTCCTCTGCACCAAGGGCTCCTCATAGAATCTGGGGAACCCCGGCAGGAGGCGCCGACGACTGCAGATCGACATCTAAGCCGAGGCGACCGAGCCGGTGCTTGAAGGCCGAACCGAACCAGCCAACTGTCCTCCCTCCCTTCCCCCCTCGAAATACTCCTGGCCAAACTCCGCTCGTTCACCGACACCCGGGGACGAACCTTTGGACCTTTGCTTTTGGCGGTCTAAACAATTTTCAAATAAACTAATAGTTAATTCATAGACTGAGGTGAGCGCTGTGATTCTCGGAACACCGAACATCGATGGTACTACGCAAAAATGTTTGAAAAAGATAGACGACGCGAGTCGACACTTTGGCGTCGTTTATTCCTTAGATTTTTCCTCGTGCCATGAATATTTCCCGCCCGACGATTCGAGCCCAGCGAAAAATTTTAGTCGTTCGATCGTCGCGCGCGGAAGAGCTCATTTTCTCAAACGAAGTTGTGAATTTCATCGGGACCCTTTAGCACCGAGGAACGGCGGACCTTGCGTTAAATTCGTTTCGATCGATAATCAGAAATTCCGAGCCCCTTTTCCGAGGTAGTCAAAAACTTGCATTTACTCTCGACTCGAATTTTCTTACTTAACGAACATAGTATTCCAAGCCGAGATTACGACATAGTATTTTCCAACCACCGATGTAAAGTATGAAAATTTTAAAATTTCGTCATTTTTTTTTTAACGAGCTTAATCAGATCTCGCCATTGAACCTTTGCCGTCGAAAACTATTGTGGCTGTGCACCGAATGTCACAGAAGCGCTCAACCCCCCCAACCCCCATGAAACGTGTATTTTCGCCACTTCGTTTGATCGATTTGTCTGTTTTCGATGTGCGCGTGCACAGTGCTGCAAAGGCTTAGATTTTTCTCATTCTGGATAAAGTCCCCAGATAGAGGGCGCCGTCGTCGACTGGGCGACGCGTCGATCACCTTCAAAATTTTTAATTTCAATAATTCTCGACAACATCCGACGTTCGCTCGGTGTCGACGACGGCGAACTCTCGCGATTATCCGAATAATCCGGGGGAACGATTTTATGTTAGACTGAAGCGGAATGTATACACAGTTTGTACATTCTACAATTTCGCACGTAAGCGTGCTTTATTGATCGTAAGTCGAAGCCAAAGTGTAGGTAGCTGTAATTTAATAAAGATGTAATAATGTATGAGTGTTATTAAGCAAAGAAAACAAAAAACAAAAAAAAAACAAAAAAAAACAAGCGGCACAAAAGGACGCACCCCTTTTCCCGGTGGAATACGAGAGTAGACACGGCGGATCTGCGTTTCTATCTATTTGGACCAATGGTAATTGACTTTTATGTAAGAAAGAAGAAACGAAGCGCGAGGAGCGACAAAAAAAACAGGAAGCGTAGAATATAGAAACGCGCTATTTTAAAAAAAATAAAAATAAAAATGTATTAAGTGTCGAGGCTCGTGTAATAAAATAACGATTTAATCGCGTTGAACGGCGCATACTTTGATATAAATGTGGGGTTCCTAATAAGAAAGAATAAAAATAAACAAGTATGACGTTCGACCGTTTGGGTAAGCGTCGGCCGCTCGACGCTTTTTGTCCAGTGTGCCTGCATGTAAGTGTGGCTAACGATTTATCCGTACAGCTAGAGTTGTAATAACTGTTCTACGAGGCGCGGTGGCACCTCGCCGATTATCGCGTATTCGGGAGTACACCTGTTTTTTCGGTCGACGCACCGCGGTAAATTCGAAAACCGCTCCGATAATAATTCGTATTCTATGTGCGCAAAAGAAATTTTCGACTTTATCGCGGATTCGCGAAGTGGGGATTTTTGACGGTACCAAAATCGAATCTATCTATCTAGTTCATTTTAAACTGACGGTCGAGATTGAATATACTAATATTAATCTCGAGGTTATAAAGGCGTGTCTAACGATTATTATTTATTTATTTTTAAATATAGTACCAAAGGGTTTAGATATAATATTTATAACTAATTGTATTTTCACTTTTTATAAATCGTTCGACGAAAGATTGTTTAAAGTTGTCTTTTGAAAAAGTCCTCCGACTAAAAAAGAGTCTGGAAAAGCCGTGATAAAAATTGTTAGATTATACTTTTTGAAAGCGTTCCCTTTAATTTTTGTGATTAAATTGTATGCCGCGTATAATGTCTAAAGAGATGCCTTTGAAATTGTAGCGTATTAAATTTAATAATCGGGTATTATTATTTGTTACGTGTGCAATTAATCACGAAATTGGAGCTTCTCAAACGGCCCAAATGAAAGAATATTAAATTAATCGTAATTAAATTTCTGTTATCTTTGTTATCTTGAAAATGTTTATTTTGTGTTTTCTGTTGAAGCGTAGTAAATTCTGTCTCTTTGACTGCGCCGATAAGCAAATTAATTAAAGTATTAAATACTGATATAATTTGTAAAAGTTTTTAGTTGACGATATTAACATAAGTTAAAAGAAGAAAAAAAAAACGTTAAAGTCTTCCGAATTATTATATTTGTCTATTTAAAGTATTCGTCTATTTTTTCTATACGTCCTTCAATCGATTCTTCCACGATTGTGCTTCTAAATTGAAGAAACTATTTCCGCGTTCAATTCGTTCCTTCCAATGAAATTGAACTCGATTTTTTTCGACAGCAGGACGTGCATTAAACAATAAAATTTCTAGCCTCTACTAATCTCCGTTCAATTTCTTTTTAAAGTTTTTCGGAAAAAAAGCCTCAAATAGTATTACCCGTAAAAGCAAAAAAGAACGAGCTGCACTTTCGTCGGCGCGTTTCATCCCCGCGTTTCATTACACACGCGGCTCGCGCGAGTTGCGCTTTCATATTACCCTTGTTAAAGCACTCGCAATGAATTTCGAATTACAAAATCCTTTGTAGATCGTTAATGCACGACGGACGGATGACGGCGGCCGAAAAATTCCTGATGCAGGACTAATCGAAGCGGCGACGGATTCATAATTTTTTTTTTTTTTTAATACCAAAATGGAGAGTGACTTAAAATCGATATGCGCGTTAAGCGCGACGTACGCGTTGAAAAAAAAAGGGATTTTACGCTTTTCGGGAGTTCTCTACCGACGAATAATCTCGTCCGCGTTCGCTTATATTTTTACCAAGATTTTAATGTTTCGAAGCAGGTTTTCCTTTTTTTTTCTACTAACGCACACTAGTAGATGCAGGTTTTTCTATCGACTTTTATTTTTGACCATCGGTGTATTCAGAGTCATTATTTATTCGATAGATTTTTCGTACGTTGATTGTATTGAAACGAATAAATAGTCGGTAAGACAGTATTGGCTTAATAAACGTCTTTAAATGAAAGTTTTCATTGTCCCTTACGATCTTCCATTATTATTCTATTTAAAACGCGTTTAAATAGGAATGTTTTCGGTGCGCAAACAATGATTTCGTTAAGTTGTAGATTGTTAAAATATTTCTAAACACTGAATTGTCCTTTTTAACCCAAAGAATATTGCGCGCGCAATTTATTTAAACCTTTGTTAATTTGTAAAAAGAAATAATGTATAAAAATATTAGTTAAAAACGAATATATTATACTGTTTATTGTTCTAATTGAAGAAATTTTTTTAACCAAAGGGGTTAACTTAAATGATCGCTATTTTTTAAAAATTTTAATCGATTGATTAATAATATCAAACGTGTACGTGTCAACTCATACAAGTATAAACATTTAAATGATAGTATGACTTAAAAATTAAGTATGTCTAATGCATAAAATATAAAATTACGTAATTTTCTACCGATTAAACAGAAAAAATAATGAGCGTAATTATTTGAAGCGTAATTATTCCCAAAGTGAGCGGGAAACGAGAAAGAGAAGATTATTAGCTTAGTTAATATATGCGTGGAATTCTCTATAATCAAATTATAAAATCGATATATGAAGACAAGCCAAAGGCGAAATTTGATAGTTGCACGAATTTCTTCCGCCGCGAATCCTTATCGAACGAAAAGTTATAGGAATGAACTCTGTCGACAATCCTTCGAATAATCGACTACGAATTAGTATATTTAAACGAAAAAAGTAAACGAATATTTTGTGAAGAAAAGCCGTTCGTGCAACAGTCCAATCCGTCTCAAGCGATACGTGTGTGAGTGTGTGTTCGTCATCGATGAATATGTGAAATTCAAACAAAAAATATATCTATACATGTAAAGTCACTTGACAACAATTGTAAAGCGACCTCACATCGAATCCTGTCGAGCTGCAATTACTTACACTCCTGTGTACTTTTATCCAGTATATAAAAATTCTGCAACAAGGAATAAATAGGATCATTTAGGAAAAAGAAAAAGGAAAAAAGCATGGCAGCGTCGTCCCTACCGACAGTCCGAGCTGTAAATAATCGTATTGTTGACTCTAAAAAAAGAAATCAATCATTTTCATGTTCTCTCGTGAAGATGTTATTATATAATAAATATGTACATACTAAAAGTAATTTATTATTATATTATATATTTAAATTATAGTTATTTAAAAGTAAATATAAAAAAAAATACAGAATACAAAGCAAGAAGAAAATAAACTGCTGATGTAAAGCGTTGTGTTGCTGAAATTTTCATTGCTACTTTTATATTTTTACTAATGGAATGTATCTTAAAATGCTCGCAATACGATTCCGAGCATTTCAGTTCAAATTCACAAACTCTAAATTGTATAAAATTTTAACAAAGTCTTTCGACTATAAATAAAAGGAAAGACTGATGATAAGATAATAAGAAATTTGAATCAAATGTGGAATTGAAATTCGAAATTGCGCTAAGAATTAGGAAAATTACGATTTTTGAATTTTGAAAATTCGACGAAATGCGAGCGACAAGAGATTTAAATTCGTGAATCGTATTACAAGTCCTTTACAATAAGTATGTAAATTGAAAACAATATAGTACTAACGGTAAAGCAAAAAATTTAATGAAACTACGCTGCAGAAACTCATGTGTGTGTGCGTGTGCGCGCGCGTTCGCGAGTGTTTTTGTGTGCGTGCGTGTGCGTGCGTGTGCGTACGGCTGCGTGTGTGCCGGCACGTCTGCGAGTCTACCGAATTAAGTGTTTTAAAAAAAAGCATAATAATGAAAAAAATATGTGTAACACAAAAACAAAAAAATACAGCGTGAAAGGTGTTTCATTATAATAACTGTTCTTCGCACATTCGATGTAACCGTACAGAAAAAAAAGTAAAATAAATTTAACGAAAACTATCGATATCAAGAATGTCAATCTCGTGTCTATTTGATGGTACTTAAATGCTCATTGCACCATTAAAACGTGGGCACCTCACGCGCGCCTGCTCCTCTACGAATTTCAAAAAGAATAAAAAAAATAAAAAAAAAAAAAATCACACACAACTGTCAGTCCGATGAGTCCGGGACGAACTCGATGGAATTTCACTTTTAAAATGATATTTTTTTATATCCCTTCTAAATTTACTGATTAAGGGAAGCAAGATTTTTCGTTATTTCATGGAAATTGTCGCGTTGTATCTAGATTCACGGTTACTGCAAAGTCGGAGCGAACCTCGCAATGACACGACGGTGTACAAAAATGATCGGTTAATAAAGAATTTCCACGGAAACAGCGAAAAATTCGGGGTAGCTCACTATGTACTTGTACATAAGAACAAAAAACAAAAAAAAAAAAAAAAAAAAAAAAAATTCAAGCGAACGACTATCGAAGAGATATTTTTCTCAGCGGATTGGGTAAAGACGGGCGCTTCGGTATGCGATGTTACCGAGCCGCTTGACGCGACGATCGCCCCGGACTCAAGTGATCGTTCTTCGTTAATGTCTGTCCATAATCTGTGTACTCGAACTCGAGAGAAAACAACCCGAATTATTGTATGGATCACAAATGAAATCACGGGGTAAAAAAAAACGGAAAGTGTTCTATGTATTATAATATGAATGGGAACGACGGGTCAAAAAAGAACAGTCGGCGACGCGTTCGCTTTAGCGTATATTATCCTTTTCAACCTGCAGATTTTCTCATAGTCAGACAGCCCTAATCTAAGTACACACGACTACTCGTTCATATACGATGTATTTTTGTGAGCAGTATTGAATAATATACAAACAAATTTAACAAGAAATGCTAATGTTGTACAGTTATTACGGTAAATGTACTATGATGTACCTATATTGTATATAGATATATTTAATTAAAGTGATTATGAATTTGTGTAAATGATCTCTATTTATTTTTACATCTCCAATTATCCGCTATCCTTTCCATTCCATTCTTCGATTGATTTCATTTATTTAATGTAATATTTTTAAGGAAAAGCTCGGCAGATATTTTTATTTTATTTTATTTGCATCGTGAATTTTGGTTATAAATTATATTTACTGGTTCAATTAATCTCAGTAAAGGCGCTGCCAATTTAGTTGGGGAATGCCTTTTCAAAGAGAATACTGATTTATTTTTCTCATTAATACAATCTCCTGTATAAATTTAATACCTAAATTGTGAAATTACAATTTGTCGAAATAATAACAGAAAATCAAATAATTCAATTTCGTAAAAATTAAAACGTTTATTAAAGGCAAAATCAAATACGTTTTTATCAGTTATTATATCTCCTGTCGTAGGGAATGTAAATAAAGAATTACTGCACTGAAATATGTTCTTATATCATTAATTCTATCTGCTATCATAACGACATTAATTAAATTCATATTGAATAACGACATTGAAAATCCGCTGCCAACTGAAATTAATACTGATTTATTTCTTGATTTTGAATTTATATCTTATATTCTGAATTTATATCTTTTCGAAGATTTCGATTAGGATGACATCCTTTCAAATTTAATTATTTTCGATAGATTATAAATTTTTTTATAGATTGAAGCGATGTAAATAATTCCTATTACTACTTCTGATACCTCTTAGAAACAAACATACTTCATTCCAAATCTACACTTATGTAGACCACAAAAAATATATAATTCAAAGATAATAATATAAAAATTGAAAAAGATAAATTGGCACCTACCAAATTTTACAATTATCATAAATCAAGGTAATTAATGAAATAAATGTCAAATAGAAACGTAGATAAAGATGTAGAGAATATAATCGATTGCATTTAAAAATATTGAAGCTGAATAATGAAACTGAATAATTTGAGTGAAAATACGAAAGGAATAAAGCTGATTCTATTTATAATAAACTATAATATTTTAACAAACATTTAAAAAATAAGTTTTGTTGCTTTTTTTCAAAAACTTTAACATTCTTAAAATTCAAATATAAAAAATTCCACTAGCTTTACTTTCGGTAGGAACCGAAATTTTGTGAAGGTTTGTATTTAAATATATAATTTACGTAAAAAAACTTCAAACTGAAACTAAGGAAAATTTTTGTTTGAAAGTATGTAATTTCCTCAATCTTAACCGATTGCTGTTAAAATCTAATCAATTCTTTATTGCAATATAAGTTTTAACGAAATCTGTGTATTGATTCAAGAGTTAGAACGTCAAGTTAGGTGTCAAGATTTATATCTAAATATATAAAATCTGTAGCTTCAAAATGTTTACCATTACAATTCTTTCCTTTTTAAACAGCAAAAACATATTGCAAGATTTCTCCTTATTTTGGCGAGACACCTTAATTTGAAAAAGACCGAAATTGATACTAAATTTGTTAGGTTTTCGCTTTAATTTTGAAAATATATTATATATTAAATAATATTAAAAAATGTTTTTCCTGAAAGTACATAATTTATTTATAGTTTAGAGGATTATTATTTTGAAATAGATCATTACATAGTAATAAAATCTTAAATACGTGGTTTATTTCGATGTGAACTGAAAAAAAAACTTGGCTGTAAAACTACTGATTTATGCCTTATTATTGAGTATAAGAGGATCTTTAGATCTCGTATGAAAATTACCTCGCAACTGAAACTTGGGAAAACGAATAATTATAAGCTCGAAGAATGTATACAAAACATTGGAAGAATTATAAGGTGTCAAACTTGCATGAATAACGTGGAGAATGTATTATCTGCATATAAGTCTCTTTCAATTGTCTGAGGCTTGCTTCACGAGAATCCTCCTTTATCAAATGAATGACATAAAATAAATTTTAAAAATTGCTCGAATTTCTTTTATTTGCATCAGCGCTAGAACGTTTAGTCGAAGAAATATGTATATTTCATATACATATATAAAACCTGTATTTCGTTCTGTACAGAAAAAAAATTTAAGATACAGACTAAAAATTACATAATATTATAAACTCGTGGTGCAACTCATAGTTTTTTTATGCCTTTCGTTTTCATTTTTATTGTCCATTTTCTGTTAAAAATTTTAAAAAATATATCAGTGTAGAAAATGAAAAACTTTTTCTAACAATTTAACATTATCATATTTACATCTATCCACATTTGTAGTTTTCGTAGCGTACGATAACAATAATCATTAATATTGTTCAGTAAACATCGATTCTTAAAATTTTATTAACTTCATGTAAAAATATAAGAAATATCCAGGTTTAACCCGATCGTGCATAATAAACGAATCATGTGCAATCAATACACTTATTTCTTTTTAATTTGCAATATAATAATACACGCGGCAAAGATGTGTTAGGAGCAATTTGCCTCCGAGTCATTAAGAGATTTTAGACACAAAAATAATAGTTTTGAAATTAATCTGATCGCGAGCTTCCAACGTGATATTGGCTCTAAATATTCTAGGCAAATCTTAGAAATTTAAAATCTAAGCGCGAGTTTGCTGAACTACTGTACGCTCCCTACTCAAGCTTCGAGCGTCGTCTGCGCAGACTCCAAGTTAATTCTGCGGCCAAAGCAGGCCGCGCTAGAAGGCAGTCGCCATAGTGGAGTGCTACTTGAGAGCCGGCGTTTTCGGTAACCTTCCATTCGTGGGCTGCTTACTTCGAATAGGAGAGTAAGATTCGACAATCCGATTTGCAACATGACCCTTCAAGCAATCAAGTGGGAAGCCGGTAAGCTGACGATTCTCGATCAGCTGCTGTTACCTGCCGAATCCAGCTACATTGAAATTACAGGCATCGAAGATGGCTGGAACGCTATTTACAAAATGCAGGTACTCCTTTAAACTACTCTATTCTTTTTTTAAAGTCCGATTTTAATTGAATAATTCTCGTTGCCAGTATTTTGATCCACATCTAATGTTTGCTTTGTAAGTTATTTTATTTATCAATTACTTGAGGTTTAAGAGAACGATAAATAATATCAGACGTATCTAATAGTTATTAGCGATATTTGTATTAATGTTATGAAAAATTGCTAGAAAAAATAAGACAATTCCTCAGTAACTATAATTATAATATACTTAAAAAAAGGCTTCAATTAGTATGAGATACTTCGTTATATTCGAATGCAAGAGACACGCAAATACAACTTAAGACTAATATTATACATTCTTAATCTGATAACTAAGATTTAACGAAAGAAAAATATCTCGATTTATAAAAATTTAATCAATATATATTTCGAGTATATTTTATCGTGACTGATGATTCACTCAAATAACTACGCAGTACTTAAATTAAAAGATTTCGTACGTTAATTATTTTCTGGATCATAAAAAAGTTCGCGAAAAATAATTTTTCATACTGAAATGTTGACTTTTGATTAATAATTAATATTTTACGCTTCTATATTAATTAGGTACGAGGTGCGCCAGCAATCGCAATCGTCGGCTGCCTAAGTTTAGCGGTCGAAATTCAACATAAGCCATTTGCAGATAAAAAAGTTCTTCTTCAAGCAATCAAAGAAAAATTGGACTATCTAATCACGGCGAGACCGACGGCTGTAAATATTAAAACTGCAGCAGAAAGTCTTGTACATTTGGCAACAAAGCTCAGCAATGAAGATATAACACCTGCTCTTATGAAAGAAAAGTAAGGTATCCAAAGCTTTCTTGTTAAATTTTTATGTTAATGAAAATCCTCTCAAATTCGATCGTGCGAAAAAATTCCACTTACAAGGCAAGTATGAATCCACTGGATCATGGCTCTTGGTAAAATTGCAGGTCATTCCTTAGCCAAAAAAAGAAGATAGGTGTCTCAGCGTTTATTCAAATGGGTTTTCGTAACAAAGCTATGAATGTTTTTTTTTTTAAATTTTAGGGGAAATTGGTGTTTATAAAAATTAATATATCTCCATAACTAAAAACTTTAGTCTAGCTATCGAACGAAAATTTAAACGAAAGTATGCAGCAAGAGCTTCAATTGGAGAATAGTTAGATTAAAAAATATTTATTCATTCCAAAGTTATGAACAGTTAAAGTATTACTAAAAAATAACGTGTATTTTTAAACACATTATTTAAAGTAGCATAACTTTGGAACGAATCGATATTTTTTAATCTAGCTCTCAAATTAAAGTTTTTGCTGCGTACTTTCTTTTAAATTTTTGTTCGATATATTAAAATTTTTACTTACGGAGATATTTCAATTTTATACAAACACCGATTTTCCCTAGAATTTTTAAAAAAGGTTCATAACTTTTGTTGCTAAGTCTCATTTGAATAAACGCTCCGGTGGATTGATACTCCCCTTGTTAGTGCATTGGATTACTCTAAAATATTTTGCTTTTTTTTATCAAATTACAATAAAAATAAAATTAAAAAACAATGATCTAAATAAAATAAATTCTTTTTAGAATAATTGCTCACATTACGTCTATGCTCGAAAAGGATATTGCAGACAACAAAGCAATTGGTGAATATGGAGCAGCGGAAATTATAAAGCAAAATCCGGATGAAAAGCTTCTGAGGATAGTTACTCATTGCAATACAGGAAGTTTAGCTACGGCTGGATACGGCACAGCTTTAGGAGTCATCCGATCACTTCATAATAATGGAAAAATCGGTAATTGTGTTCATGAGTTTATTTTATGTTTTAATTTTATAAAAATCTTTAAACAAATGAATTTTAGCTTTAAAACTGGTCGTTAAAAACCAGAATCTAATTAATTTTTAAAAATGATATTTGTAATAATAATGATTTTGAGATATAATAATACAACTTGAACACTTTTCTGTTTTAGAGCAAGTTTATTGTACAGAAACGCGTCCATACAATCAAGGCGCCAGATTAACTGCCTATGAATTGGTGCACGAGAAAATTCCAAGCACTCTTATATGCGACGATATGGTTGCAGCGCTTATGAAATCGAAGAAGATATCTGCTGTTGTTGTGGGAGCAGACAGAGTAGTTGCTAATGGTGACACTGCAAACAAAATTGGAACATATCAGGTAATGTTAAATTGTTGAAATAAGGTGATGCATTATTACTAGAAGGATTTGTAAATTGATTTGTAAATGCTAATATTTAAGAATATTATTTTGTAATATTTTTTAGTACCAACCGTAATCTTTTAATTAAATTTTTAGAATTTTACAAAAGGTCCAATGTAAATTATACATTTTTTTGAAGTTAATACTTGTTAGCATATCTTGCAGGAAAAAATCGTAGATAATTCAAAGTTTCGGGTTGATATTATACGATGTAGTAGAGCAAGTTATTAAGCATTTTTGTGACCTGGTCAACAAGCATATCATAAAATTCTAAAAGATAAAGGTATCTTAAAATCTTAAGATTCGTAGTATATAGTATAGTCCAGTCTACGGGACAGATCTTTTTTATTTTTTTTGTGGTTTAAATGCGAAAGAGAGATACGATGTAACTAGATAAAAAACTTAATTTATTATCGTGATCGATTTTAAGTAAATTAAAATTTTTTATAATTTTTAAATCAAAAACTTTTTCAATTGAATGTTATTCTAATTCAAATTATAACTCAATTTTTTTTTTAATAAAAGATACGTTATTAAAATAACAACAAGATTTTTTTTCATTGAATTCATATGTAAACTTGTTATAATTAATTCATTAAAATATTTTGTTTTAGATTGCAGTATTAGCTAAATATCACAACGTTCCATTTTATGTTGCCGCTCCGTTCACTACAATCGACTTTTCAATTCCTAATGGCGACGGAATCAAAATAGAAGAAAGGCCGCAGAAGGAACTTACCCATGTGAATGGTATTAGAATTGCAGCAGAAGGTATAAACTGTTGGAACCCCGCCTTCGATGTTACACCGGCAAATCTCATTTCAGGAATTATCACAGAAAAAGGCGTGTTTAAGAGCACCGAACTGGTTAATTCGAGAAATTAGTAGCTTCTCTTAAGGACACGTTTTTTTTGTTTAAAAATTCTTTCACGTCCGTCCGAAGGAGGCAAGGAGTGGAGGAAGATAAAATAAAGTCAAAGGGGGCAAATTTTTTTTTGCAACATTCTTTGGCTCCGCAAATCTCTTCTTGTTTAAAATACAACTCTTAATAATATCATTTTCCCTTACTAATTAAGAAGATGTTAACGAGTCGAACAACTTAATTAATAAGAGAAATCAATTGAATTATCAATACGTCAAATATCGAGTATAAATACAGACATTCGATTAAAACTAAAACATCGCTTGAAATACAAAATTCAAAATTTTAATTTTCTTATAATTCGAAAATTGTATAATGCAAAAAACAGATATCTTTTTTATTAATATTGTTGGGATCACCTTTAATATGAATCACTTGCCATGGATCTGGTCGCGGCTACGTTTGGGTGAGAGGCGACGACGCAACTTACGTCAGCTGTTACCTCACTCCAAA
>JAWWEO010000001.1:4252072-4291454 GCA_035582975.1 Ormyrus labotus | reverse complement strand
ATGTGCAGTTACATTGGTCATATTAAAAAGTTTTTTTATATTCTAATTTTGTTCCATTAACAATATTTATAGTAGAATGATGGTATGATTTCATTACTTTATTTTGTTTATCTTATATTTAACTGTTATTATTTAAATTCTTTCATTCCTTTCTTTTGCTTGATCTGAATTTAATTTAATGATTTAATTAAAATTTCCAAAGTATAATATTTTACATAATAGTTTATTGCTAACAGATCACCATTTCTTTTTTGTGAGGAATTGTTAATACATCATACTTGACATATTGATAATTGATTTCATTCCTTTTTTTTGTTTGATTTGTATTTAATTTAATAGTTTTATTTAAATTTTCAAAGTATAATATTTTACATAGTCATTTATTGCTAACAGATCACCATTTCTTTTTTGTGAGGAATTGTTAATATATCATACTTGACATACTGTTAATTGATTTCATTCCTTTCTTTTGTTTGATTTGTATTTAATTTAATGATTTTAATTAAACTTCCAAAGTATATTTTTTCATATGGACATTTATTGCTAACAGATGATCATCTCTTTTTTGTGAGGAATTGTTATATAATATTTTACATAGTCGTTTATTGCTAACAGATCACCATTTCTTTTTTGTGAGGAATTATTAAAGAGACTTCTTTTAAGAGAGGTTGAAAAACAAACTCCTACTTGCCTAAGTTTATACTTTTGCAAAAAAGTAAATTTTTGTAATATAACTAGGATTTAAGCTTATAAAGTACAATATTTTCTAGGAAGTTAAAATATTATTGATATAGACGTTTGCTAACAGATCACCATTTCTTTTTTGTGAGGAATTATTAAAGACTTCTTTTAAGAGAGGTTGAAAAACAAACTCCTACTTGCCTAAGTTTATACTTTTGTAAAAAAGTAAATTTTTGTAATATAACTAGTATTTAAATCGAATATTAGATAGATTGACCATGTTATTGTAGTGTTTCTGCTGACATTGATAAGACGATGGTGATCTTGGTGAATTCTCGCAGAAAGATGAATAACACCGTATGGCTGAATTTTAAAACAAGACAGGGTTAATTTATGCTAACTTTCTGTCAGGGTGTATTACTTAATGAACGTTATAATCTTAAAAGCAATGTATTTTTCAAACATTGGAATGATTCTAATATCAAGAAAAGAGCAACCGTTAAAGCAAATAATTTTAAATCAAAACCGAATTGAGGAATTTTATAATTTTTCATAATAAATTTTTATTACAAAATGGAAAATATAACCGCTTTAGAAATAAAAAATAAAAAATAGCAATTATAGGATAAATACCTACTAGTTTCAATGTATAGATGAATGCTTCTTTGCACTAATTTTTTTAAAGGAGTGGCTAATTAAATCTTTTATAGACCATTAGGGGACAAACCCCAGGTGTGTATGACCCAGCGTATCCTACTGTCATCTATGTTACCAAGGGAGTGAAAACTCCTCTGTGGCCTACTTCCTACCCTCGACTTGACCGAGACTCTTCTTTGTTTTCGGGAGGTCAATTGGAATTATTCCCGCAATCACTGTGGAAAAAGCTACCTCTAGAATTCTAAAATGTGCATACCCTATACGCAAAGAGCGCATCTCCTTTGTACAGACACACGTCAGTCTAAACCTCGGCAACGTAAAATATTAAGGTCTTTCTATATTAGGCTATACTCTACAGTTTGACGTGCTGTAATAAGTTGGCCTATCGTGCAAACATATTGATCTTTAATTGCACAATCTTGTTGAGTGTAAAATAAAGAAAGTTTAATACAAAATTATTCTGCAGTATTTAGTAAAAGCCTTAAAAATTTTTAAAAAGTAATCATTTAATTAATTGCTTCGTTGGCTTACAATTATACATCTTATTTCAAAAATATTTTCGACCTTCACCTTTTTTTAAATTGCTTCCAAAAAATATTATCTAATTAGTATAAAATCCAGTAAATTAAGAATATCATTTAAATTTCGAGGGCCTTTTTTGAAGTCTTACTTTGTAACTTACCTTATAAAGTGACAATAAAGTAACGGTACAAGTAAAGTAAATACACGTACAACGGACATATACAAGCAAAAATAAATGAAATTAAATCTTTTGTAATAAAGCTGTCGTTGGTCACGAAGTTCCAAGCGTGAGAAAACAAAACGCATGTCATGTCCACGCGCGTGCCAGTTGATACCTTGCCGCCGATAAAAGCGAAAAATCCGTTATAGCGCGAGGACTTTTCCACTATATTTTTTCCTATATAGATAAAACTTTTGCTTTTAAGAGCGTGACAAGTTTATCGCGAGACAGATTACAGTCTGTCTGAGCGTCCTTTTTTAGTTTAGTTGGTTTTTTAACAGCATTTCTAGATAGACTGAGACTCTCCTTAGTTTTTAATTATTTAAATGGAAAAGACAGATTTTTTTTTATGTTCATCCCTTCAGCCTAAAATACAAGAATTTTTTGAACTCTAACAAACAATATTATTTTTAAACAGCAACCAATAATAAAATATAATTAAGTAAAAATCAAGCAATCTCCTTGTTTAATCATTAAAGTATTGTATTTCTTTAAAAAGTCACAATTATTCCAAACAAAGCCGTTCTTCCTCCCTCCAATTCTCAAGAGGGGAGAAAGAACGTCTGGCGAAAAGTGCGAGTGCCTCTAAGCACGTTCGCCGCACACTTTTTTCCACGGCTGCGGTTGCGCCGGTATATTCGTGACTTTCACCCGCCATCCGCTAATTATAGGCAGCCGACTTGTCGTACAATGGGGAAGCCGCGTCTGTCTTCATCCGCGAGGCCTTAAGCCTTGCTCGAAGCGTAAGATTTTATGTTTTTTTGCAGAAATCGATTTTGCGGCAGTTATTCTAGAGGACTGTAAAAATTTGTTTTATTAAGTAGTTTAATCTGGAGCATTGGTTATCAGTGTGTATGTTGTAATTACTTAATGTAATTATCTTTAATATTACATCTTTTTCAATTATCCGAACTACTTTTGTATAGCTATATAGTAAAAAAATAAATATTTTCTTAATTTGACTTTTTGGTGCATGAATTGTATATTTATTTATAAGAAAACAATCGGATTCCATTAGTATTGGTGCTTATAAGTCTGCTGACTCAAGCACTTTCCAAAAGGGAATGGAAAGGGTCTAAGTGCGTAGAGCGCCATTTGTGAGGCCGACTGCAGTGGACGTTATTTTTGCTTCCTCTTAGAGGAAGCTTTGTGATAGTAATTTTTGGATTTGTTCGAAAAATCGGTTATAATTGTGTTTTAAGGTGTCAGGAGCAATAACAAATGGTTTTTGAAAAATGTCTGTATGGATGTATGTGTGTGTGTGTGTGTGTGTGTCTGTATTTATACGCCTTGATCTCAGCTTCTATATACTGAACGGATTTGTCCTTCACGGCTCATTTGTTTTTTTGCTTTTTTTGCGATGACGGCAAAAAAAAGCTTTTTTTGTTTAGCTTATTTGTTTTCTGTAAAATTGAGTTGGTTCACCCTCCATAGTTTAATAACGGTTGGATGATTGTATGATCGCTGAGGGCTATAAGTGTAAGAGATAAAGCACGTTGGTTTAACACTTTGAAATTTTTTTAATTTTAATTGCGACGTTTCGTCTGTAGGGTTTTCGGACCTCTTCAGACTAGTATACAAAGTATAACTACGAGTCACATTTTATCGCAAGTTTTCGATTTTCGAAAAATTTAATTTTACTTTTTTTTAATGATAGAATTGAGATATTTGAATCGAACAAAGAACATTTTAAAGAGCATAAAAATACCTATAATTTCAGAGAAAAAAAGTTATTCCAGCTCTTATAGTTCTTTTGTTTTCAACAAAAATGTGCGTTTTTTTTTAAAAAGATTATAACTCTTAAATTAAATTATCAATTGTTCTAATAGCTGTATCTTAGTGAATAATAAACTTTTAAAATTAAGAAGTTTTGAAGTTTATCCACTAGTTTTTGTTTTATAATGATTTTAAATTATATATGATTTTAAAATATATATGATATTATATATAACATAACATAGTACAGTCATATTTTTATTATTATTATTATTTTATTATGATTGTTTACATTAGTACCAAAAATTAATTTTCTTTGGCTTATAATTACTAGAGAAAATTCAATTTACTTTAAATTTTTATTTAATTTCTAAAGGAAGATAGTGTGCAAAGGTACCACCAGGTTAAAATCACTTTTTTACTCTTGTCTTGTTTGCTATTGAACATTATATTTTGATACGTCTTGTACAAAGCTTGATTTATCACATGAATTTTTATTTAAGTTTGCGCAAAATCGGGCTTTGCGCATGGAGTTTCCAAAATTCTGTATTTAGGAAAAAAAATTTTTATTTAAATTTTGTTTGCTGCTCATTAAATTCTAAAATGGACATAGAAAAATAAAATAATAATACAAAAATAAATAATTAATTAAATAAAGAATAGTTTGAAATTATGTTTTTGAAATCGATTGTTTTTAAAGAATCTCAGAGATAATATTGGAATGATAAATTACTTAGTAGGAAGCTAAGTGCCAATGAATTATTGGCAGCGGTTTTTATTTTATTTTTTTATTTCATGTTTGGGAAAGTTTATTTGGCCATTATGGGAAAAGTTTTGCCGAATATAAAATTTCACTAAATTTTGAACAGTTACGAACTTAATTTTTTGATGTGGGAAATGATTTTATTGAGAACTTATTGTGAAAATAGAAATATTACAGAATGTTTAATACATCTCAGTTAGAATATGTAACTCTTATAATAAACTAAAACATTCAAATTTAAAATGTATTAAAAGTACAGTAGTCACTTTTGAATTAACGCTTAATTATATTATCTACGTTGAAGTCGATGATGCCGGTCTAAACTTCGAACTGCTATTCAGAACAGAGCTCGAAATGAAGGCTTAGAGCAGAAAAAAAATTATTACCTCCGATTACGTATTATCTATAGTTATACACGACAACGTTAATAGTTATAGTTAATACAAAATATATCAACATACATACACTGTCACGATTTTAACTCACGCCAACCCGTCGCACAACTCCATTATCAAACACCATTTAAGCGAAAGGTCATCCCACTTATGCATCCGATGAAATCATCCTCCAGAGCTATTCTCGTCGCGCTCATCATAAAAGTTCGCCTTGAACTCTTATCTTTTAAAAACGAGCGAATTCGCAGGTTCTTGCGGCTTCGAAAGAAATTAAAAAAGACGCCTTCTCGTGGAAACAATATACTTACAGGTCGCTTCCTCTTCCTCGGCGTGCAAGAACGTAAATTGGCTGTTTTTTTTTACAGTCGGCAGCGATCGGCGTATACCCCCGAGGAAAACCTGCACCGCGAAAGATTCTCGACGGCGGGAGTCGTAAAAAGTCCGGAAGGCTCGCTGACGTAATTGTTATAGCGAGCGAAGAACGTCGTCATTGCGGCTCATTTGTTCGACACGTAGAGAGAGAGAGAGAGAGAGAGAGAGAGGAACGCGGTCAACGTTAACGAATGACGTGGTGGTAGTTTAATTCGAGCGAATATGCTGATGTTTAAGATATTTAGAAGCTGGCATGTAAACAGAGGAATTAGAGCTGGAGCACGTTTTTAATTCTATAATGTGTACTAAGAATTGCAGTATAGTTACAGGAAATTATAGAGCTAACGTATAGTAATTTCGCTCGGATGGACTACAAATACTCATTACTGCTCGCATTATTTAATTGACCTCGGCAGCAGGTTTCCTCGAGCAAAAAACGTCAAAATTTTCGACTTTACTCGAACTGATCAAATCCTAAGTGATGAAAAAGGTAAACTTAAATTCGCGGGCAGCGCACAGCGAGTCTCGTCGTGTCGCAATACGAGGCGTCGACCTCGAAAATGTGCGTGCTTTTGCTAAGCAATGGTTTTTTTGGCTTCTAAGTATTTCGTAATTTTCAAGGTTTACATAGATTTTATCTCGACGTTGTTGCAAACTCTGCACGTTGAGGGCGTTGACCTTATTCACCATTAACGCGCATTGTTCTTGTGAAATAATTAGCCGTATATCGGCCCTTTCAAAAGCAGGCAGTTATTTGATTGGAGAGAAAAGTTGCAATTGTACATTTCTCAAATTTCCCAGCTCCATTACTCATAATTCAACAAAAGAATCTCAAAATAAATTTAAAAAAAGCGAAAATTCTGAGAATCCGGCACCTCCCGCAGCCCGGACGCGAGTTGCAGCCGCGCAATCGCGCCCAGCGACGCTCCTTCACAAAGAGCCGCTCTCGAGAGACGAAAAAAAAAAACAGGAGAGAGAACCGAGAGCGCGCACGTGGAGTGAAAGTAAGCGCGCACCACCACCACGGCACCGAGGATATCGCGGCCTGCCGAGGAGGCTAAGTGCGCGAGTACCCGGCGCAGTCAGTCGCTTGTTTAGCGCCGCTGCGAGGCGTCGTGTTGATACAGCAAAGGTGCCCTCGCCAAAGTCGCCAAAGACGATACACGCGTATATCGATCCCCGCCGCCTTTTTCGAGACGTAAGTAGGAGGCTCCTTTTTTAGCGCGAATTAAGGCGGACCTTATACAGCGAAGGTTTCGCGGGGAGGCTACCGGCGAGTAAACAGATTTCTCGGCTCTGCGGGCGATCGTCATCTCCTTTTTTATATCTCTGTGAGTAAGCTCGAGCGATGGATAAACGGATTCTGGAAAGAAATTCATTTCTGGAGATTATCGATGTAGCTTATATATATAGACAGATTTAATTTATTTTTTGCGCTTAGTTTTCTGCCGGCTAGTGGGATTCTAATCTATCGCCATTAAAATCAGATTCAAATTTTTACTGTCGACTTGCTGTGTTTGTTTTGTCTTACTGGTTGGTTCGCGAGCAGAAAAATAAAATATTTTATACGGATTTAAAAATTGTTTTCGATAAAAATAATATTCATTACGCCTTTCACTTACAACGCAGAAAGTTAAAGTTTTTTTGGCGCTTTAAGTTTTTTTTGTGAAAAGGCATTCGCAAACTTTCTTTAAAATCCTCAATTAGAAATGATCGCGCCGGAGAAAATGAAATGTGTTCTCCGGTGCAAAATCTCGATCAGATTTCTAGCGTTGCGTAACGAATGGCATTGAATATCCGTTAAACGTATATCGTTTGAAAACTCTTTCCTTCGATCGCTAAAACGAAAGGATAAAGTTTCGCGCTCCGTTTTTACGCGAGATCGCTGGAAAGCTCGAGAGAATTTCGAAGCAATTCCTAAACCGGTGTTCTGCGTTATGCAGTGGCATCTCGCGCCTCGAGCTCGTTCAATTAGCTTGCGATTATGTCGCGCATCCAGTTCTCCTTGGGTCATTGACTGCCGGCATAAACAGGCTGTGCGCTCGCCCGTGCCTATCTTCTATATATATATTTTCGCGACGACCTATCCCAACTTTTATGCGTTATGCAACGCCGTTAATCGCCGCCAAGATAATGCCTCGTTCTCGCGCTTTCAATTGGGCATCCGTTCTTTTTCAATCGGTTCTTTTTCAATTGACGAGCTTCTTTTGCTCTGAACTTGTTTATTTTAGCTTCTACTTTAGCTTAAGAATAAAGGACTCGTGGAAAAAAATCATTAGTGCAATTCAATGAAGTGCTCACAATTAGTAAAAGTTGCTTTAAATTTTCGGTAAGCATAATCAAATAAAATGTATCTCTAGTTGGTGAATAAATTTGATTGAATTGTTAAGCGACCTTTTTGTATAGTTTAGGTACATTATATTTAAATGTTAAAACAAATTTTAAGTCAGCATTTTTTACTTATTTCTTTAAGTATATTTCGAATGTCTTTTATAAGCACAAGAAAATCTTTTGTGATTATTATTTGGATTTTTCTATTAAAATTTTTTCGATTTGTATAATTTAGATAAAAACGATAATTATTACCTAATTTTAAACTTATTTGTATCTGAGGATGGTGCTCTAAATCAAACTTTAAAGTGGCTACTAATTTGTATTGAATTGGAGATTACTATAGTAAAGGTGTCTGTGTGTAAAAAGTTATGAAAAATCACAAATGCTCAAGTAAAATAACTCATATTTTTTATCTTTGGTCTAAGTGAGTGGCACAAAAGGCCAGCAGTTTATTATTATTATTTAACTTAATTAAAAAGTGAAAAATATCTGCATCTTAAAAAAAAAAAATCTTTTCTGTTTCTAATAATCCTTTATTTATTATTTTTTTTTTTATTACTTACTTTGATTGCAATAATATTTCTTTCTTAAAATTGTAAACAATCTTAGTAACATTAAATTATGTTTAGCTACACGGAGAAAAAGTTTCAATAAAAATTACTATACTGTTTAGAAAAGCGTGCACAGACTGCCAAAATCCAAAAAATTACCATACTTTTTAGTAAATTTTAATGAAATTTTAGTAAAAGTTCGGGTAATTTTATTAAATGTTCCTAAAATTTCAGTAAAATTTACTAAAAAGTATGGTAATTTTTTGGCTTTTGGCAGTCTGTGCTTGCATTACCAAAAATTTTAATAATTTTTATTGAAATATTTGTAATTTTTACTGAAATATTTCTCTCCGTGATATACATGGATCTATAATTAATTGTGCGGGCATTTTTTGGGCTTGCTGAATATACCTGTATATTAAAACCGAATTAATGAAACGATTAGAGTAATAAACTATTTTCTTTTTTATTTCTTAAATTTATTAAACTTTCAATCTAATTGAACAATACAACGTGTGTGAAAGATTAAATTGAAAAACAGACAACATCCACTACGGTCTAATTACGATTAAAATCTTGCTCATCAACATCCCATTCCCAAAAGTAAAATTATACTAATCGCTAATGAAAAGTTTCACCGGGAAACAAAGAAATAAATATACTTTCTCGCTTCCCACGATCTAGTTTTCCTGTTCATGCTCGTAAAGGATAAATAACTTCTCCTTACAAGTGAAAGATGCTTTCAAGCGCCTTAACATCTTGTAACATAGATACAGATGCAAACTCATCATCGAAGATCGTTATTTAGTCCTTGAAACAAAAATACTTGTAAATTCTGTCGCTAAACGAACAGCATTTCGTCTTTAAATCAGCGGCATTGATGCCGTGCGAAAGTTTTCTCTTCGAGCCGGCAACCTAGAAATGCACCGTTAGATGGCTAAGTATTTGAGTATGACCCTTCTAAAATGCTTTCCCGTCTGCTCGTCACACTGACCCAAAAAAAGGAAAAGAAGTTTTCCAACTATAAAAAAACGAGTTTTCCAAGTTTTGATGAAGTGGGAATTAAGACAGTTAAATACTTCATCGTCCGTTGTTCAGTGGCTTAAGAGGGTGAAGTAACGAGTTGCATCAAGGGAAATTGGCAAATTTTACGAGCAATAAGCGGAGAAATTGCACTGAAAGTTGTTATTACGCGAAACTGGTGAAATTTCGTTATTAATTCAATATTTATTCCCGTTTTACTCGGCACTTCCATTGTTTTCTGTTCTTGCACTTTAGAAATCTGGAGCAAATGACTTTTTAGATGTAATTACCGCTGAAACAGAAATAGCGATGAAAGGTTGCTTTTATTTTATTTCTCTTTCTGTTTAATTTACCTTGCGGTTTCCGGCGACTTCTCGATAAAATCAGATCAACGATTGTACCGATCCATTAAGCATAGAAAGAACTGCAGACTTACTCTTAATTTATGCACAGTAGTAAATAAATCTATTAATGAGAAGTACATTAATATATAATATTTCATTGAATAAACATGAAACGCATTACTTTAGTATTTAATTATTTATATATAAATATATAAATTTGCATTCTAAAAATACATTAATTTTTAAAGTACTTGCAACATTTACTATTTTACTGTAATATTATACGTATTAAATTATACAAACACTTATTAGAGTAAAGGGACGTCTTGCTCAATCTCCGCCTTGACTGGGCTTAAAAAAATCAATTTCTATAGGCCTCATTGGTTTCTATTCGTCCCACACGCTTTAAACAGGCGGCAGTCAATTTAAATCTCGTAACGTTTTTCGAGGCGGTGACGTGCATTGTTGTGATTGCGCGTTGCGCAATATCGAGCCGACGTATCTTCAATTACCGGTTTTGTTGCGCTTTTGGCCTTATCGTACCGGCCGGTCTGTACGCTCCTTCTCTCTTTCGTTCCTTTTCCTCGTGTCGACGGACTTATTTGAGATTGTTGGAACACTATAATGGTAAAAGAAAAATTAAATGCTAATTAATTTATTTATTCGTGCGGCATTATAATCATGGCATGGTATTTTGAGCGGGGGAAGTTTGAGAAAATTTTCACTTTATTTCAGGAAAATAATGCTCTAAAGTGTATCTCTTAGCACAAGTGTAAAAATTACTTTCTCTTAAGAGGAATAGATTGATTTAAAAGTTCTGGTTACAGTAATACTTTGATGAAATGTCTATTACAAAATGTTAAAGGTATTTAATAAAATAATGTTGTTACTTAATAGTTTTCGTATAAATTCTAATGCCATAAAATATTGTCTAGAGTGAAATATGCGCAAAACAAACTTGCCTCATTTACTGTGTACTGTTTCTGCTAAGTAAATTCACAAGCCTCTTACAATGGACACGTGATCAGAGACAGCCATTCAAATCAAGAATAGTTCGCCTTCACTCGAGAGTTCGTTATTTTTTTAAGAGAGAAAAATTGCAACTCAAATTCAAACCGAAGTCTCGAAAATCACACCTGCAATTACATCTGCATAAATTTTCGAGCAGACTTTAAAGGTAACTAAAGTGGAGTAAAGAATTTTACGGGAGTTTTAACTTTTACTTATAATCGTTAATAAAAATATTATTTTACATTTGATAATTTTCGATAAAAAATACTATTTTCATGAATGTACAACTACTAGAAACTAGTAGAAACAGTTGATTTCAAAAGATAATATTTAAAAATTTATATTTTCTCAGATTTTGTATTTAGAAAATTCATTTTTTTTTATCAAAGTATTCATATTTATAAGCGAACTAAAAGCAGAAACTCACTTGCAATTGTAAAAATGTCCAAAATCTAAAAGTACAGAACAAATAGAAATAGTCGTAGACAAAAGTAACACCGTTTCTAATACTGTTCTAGTCGGGACGGCGATGCAGCTATACGTTTCGATGAAGTTCCGGAGTCGGCAAAAGCGTCGAACCCATGAATTTTCGAGCTTAATTCTCGGGCGAGCAAAATTTTCGCGGAAACGCGGCTAAAAATAGCCGAACCCCAGTCCTAATTGAAACGGAATCCGTCTGTTTTGAGTTTCGGGTCGAACGAATCCTTAGAGGAGGATTTACGAGGCGGTAAAACCCCGAGCGAAGTGTACTTCACGAGAGGAAAGTGCCTGAGCATGCATTGTTTCGTTTTTAGAGAGGAGGTTTCCGGCTTTTCACTTCGGCCAAGGTAATTTAGAAAGGAAAATCGGATGCGAGTTATTAGTTTACTTCTGTTGAAGTGGGATGTCAGTTAACACCGATTCGGGGATGGAGGCGACGACAAAATAGTTTGATTTGAGTTGCGTTAGGCTTACATATTTATGCATAATAATATAATAAAAGCAAAGTAGCTAAAAATATAAGTATATACTGAGAGAAGAAATGTAGTAAAAATTACAAATAACCTTGTAAAAATTACCGTACTGTCTAGTAAAGCTACCACAGACTGTCAAAACCCAAAAAATTACTATACTTTATAAGAAATTTTATTAAACTGTTTGGTAAATTTTTTGGTTTTGACAGTTTTTAGTAGCCTTACTTATCAGTATGGTAATTTTTACTAAACTTTTCTCTCAGTGTAGAGATTACCAAAAGTTTTAAAAAATGTACGATCACTTTGAAAAATCGTATTATGTTTTATCTGTTTGTCGCTGACACTGCAGATATTACGCAAAGGGGCGACCGTTCGAAAATGCAACACGGAACATCTCATTACCATTGAACGTGTTCTATTTCAGATCCACTTCCTGGTCGTAAAAAATTCATTGCAACAATCATCCGGTTAGAATATTCTGCCATGCGTACATCAGACCTAATATATACGTCCACAATAAATTGTTAATTAATTTAAAAAGATTTTATGTAATTAATGCAATATCATAAAACAAGTCTATTTTACATTAGCACGTACAGTAAATCATTATTTGCTAAATAAAAGCATTTAATTATTAGAAATCTAATTTACGGTTAATCTGTTCTTTTTATCCTAACAGTACTTTCTTCACTTCTACTTTCGCCTATATTCATTTATGGGTGATTTTGTTTAAGTTTATTTATAGTTTTGAGTGAACGTCTGTAATTACAGCTTTTACAATTTTTTAAACTGCGTATCAATCGGATTATTGCCGTATAGAAAGTAGAAAATAAACCTTGCAATCGATCCTTTAACCATAAATTATTTACTGCTGTTATTTATTAATGAAATTTTCATTTTTAATATTCCCTCTGTTCTAAGCTCTCGTGTAATTTCAAAAGAATAGCATTTTTTCACGGCAAAAGCATTGAATGCAAAGCGGGGGAATTATAAAAATCCAGCGCTTACACACACAAATTACAAGGCTGAAACGCGCTCCGAACGTCGAAGGACGTTACAAATAGTGGCAACTCACACATCGAAAGTCCAGCCGAGAAATTGGCCAATGCAAAATTTCTCGAATCCGATCGTCGCTGATTTATGCAGCCGCGATAACTAGGCTAGACTCGGTCTACAATCACATTTCCATCGCTTGCAGCCAGATAGGATATCGGCGCCTATCGAGCTCTTTCTTTGTTCGTCTAATAAGTTGAATAGACTCGAATCCTGTAGTTATTTCTTTTGGGTAACTGGAGTAAGCAAAATATTGTACTTTATCAAAGATGTATTCAGCCTAATATTATATTTTAGTATCAATAAAATCTCCTAAAAATTATGATATTCAAGTGGTTTCGCGCTAGACCCCCGTTACAGCATTTTACTATTATTTTCACTTTGGCCAATTTTTGACGAATTTTTCGATCAAAACGTTGTCGTTTTTAATAGGGTATTCAGCCAAAAATGAAAAAAAAAATTGGTCAAAAACTGACCAAATAACGGTGAAAACGATACATAATTAATTATCGCAAAAGTCCTTTGAAAATATCAATCGGTGCGATGAACTTTTGTTAAATCGAGGCAGATGTATCACCTAACAGAGTTATGCGAGAGATCAAAGGCACGAAGCAGAAGCGCGTCGCGCTCCGCTGCTTATGCGTGGAAGAGGAACATGAGCTAGGTTAATATCGCGCTAACTGTACACCGCGCGGCTCGCGTGCATGCGCCTGTCACCGTTAGTCGCGGACAAAGAGGGGGCGTTTTTATCGGCTGGATAATCGAAATGCGCACGCGGCGAGTCACTCGCGCGCTCGCTCCATTGTATTCGATTTCTGACGACTGACGGCGCGGCGCGTGGGTGGACTGCGCTTCCGCGCTAAAAATTTAGAGGATTCGCCGAGGTAATGAGAATTTTAACTGAATGTTTGACCTCTGTTAATTGAAAGGATGAAATCAGGGCGTGAAAGAGTTGTGCGCAGGTGGAAGTAGGTTTCTAGGAGTTTTTGAGGTAAACGCAATTTGGAGACATACTTAAGAAGTGTGTTAAGTACATGTAGTTTGTAAATGTTAACACCAATGCGATGCTTTTAATGCTCGCCTCTTATAGCTAAAGACCAGCTATTAAACTATTTTTAGATGCATTATTACGCTCTCGTAAAAGATTGATCTTGAAACATTTTACTTGTACAAGAATTCCTTCTATATATATATACCTTCCTGGAAGTTTATGAGTTGCTTTGCACATTTTATTTCAAATAATTAAAAAATTTTGGTTGAAAAGACTGTTCTGTATATATATGAATCAGTTTGCCTATACATGAAAATTAAATCATAGTACACTGACAAGGAGAGTGTACGACATTTGGGTAATGGATTTTCCTGCAACTTTGGGATATATTTTCTAATGTTAAAACATGAAGGAAGCTACGTTCGTTCGGTCTAACGCTCGACTTTTTAAAAGTTCTGTGCTCTTTTAGCGAAATTCTAAGAAACATCGATTTTTGTTTAGTCACTTATAACTTTTCAAGTATTTACGGTACAGTATTTTAACTATTGGCATTCGAAAGGTGAGATCAAATTCTATCGATTAAAATAAATTTCATCAGAGAATTTTTATTTGTTTAAAAGTTATAGCTAAATAAACATTTACAATAAAATTAAGCTGAAATTACATAAGTAGATTTTTTATGTTATTTTAATGGTCATTCTTTGTTTGAATTTAACTTTTGAACAAATAAAGATTTTCTGATGAATTTTTTTTTAATCGATAGGATTTGATCTCACCTTTCGAATGCCAATAGTTAAAATAATGTATTGTTAATAGCAGAGAAGTTATAAGTGATTAAACAAAAACCAAGTTTTCATAGATTTTCGTTAAAAGAGCACATAACTTTTGAAAAATCGAGCGTTAGGTCGAACGGACGCGGCTTCCTTCATATTTTAACATTAGAAAACATTATACCCAAATATCGTCACTCTCCCTGTGAGAGAAAAACTAGAGTAAAAATTACTGTTTTAAAAAATAATAATACTTACTATATACATGTTTTGAATTAACTACAATTTTCGATTTTAATATTTATTATTCTATCTGAAATAACGATAGAAAATAGTAATTTTTATTCTGTCTTTTACTCCCAGTGCACAGTACAACATAAAATATATCGTTACATTAGACGATTGTACAGAAGCAGGTTCAGCTGCTTAAAAATAATTCGCTCCAAAGAAAAAGTAGTGCAGACGTAAAAAAAGGAAAAAGACTTCCTAAATCGTTATTCCGCTCATTACGAAAGGCCAGTTACGTCCAGCGAGTGTGACGCCGCCGCTCCACCGACTTGGATCTCTCGACTTTAAAAGTACCTTCGTAAAACTGCAATTGCAACAGAAAAAGTCAGTTTTGCATGAGGGGAGCCGGCCGCAAAAATGGTGCAGCAATATTTCAGACCGTTATCTCTGGCTTGTAACTTTCTTTTCTTACAATGGTGCGTACAAGCTAATGAACGCGAATACAATGCAGCGCTTAAAAAGCCTCCTAAAATTTGCCGAAGGTTTCAGACCTTTCTATTTTGGGCCTGGACGCGACGAAATATATAGAAAAGCTGTTCAATTCCATACAAATACTTAACTTTTACAACTTCAACGTTTATTGAGAGATTCTTTATTTAACGTGAAATTTTTTACATGTCATATTTAATGAAAATTCACTTAAACTTGATCCATAAAAACGATGAATCGTAAAGATAAATTGAATGCTGAGTGAAATTTTCTTAAACTGGAGATAACGAATACTTGAAAAAAAATTAATTTTGTGCCTTTATTGACGGAATGATTTTTTTTATTGAATCAACCGGAAAATTAATTTTTACAATTTTATTTAAAAAATAGGAAGAATAGGAGCTTGTCTCGCAAAGTTAATAGAAAAAAATGTCATTACTCGTTTAATAGACTTTATGTAATCTGCAATTAAGCAGCGCGCAAATCTCGAGAAGTAAAGAGCCGGAGGAGACACATACCGAGAGCTGACTGTCTATAAATACCGCATGGGGTTCACTGTTCGTTTAAACAGTTTTTTTTCTTGCGCTCTCGATTTTCTTCCTTCTTTTTTCTGCCTCTCGCTCGTCACCGGAGGAAAATTCTTCTTTCCACGCTCGACGACGCGGAGAAATTCTTTCTGCGCATGCGCCAACGCGCGTCACGTGACGCGCGTCGCTTGAATGTCAAGAACGACGGGTCATTGAACCCGCGCGAACCTCGCGACGATTAATTGAACGAACGTCCGCGAGTGAATTTCAAAATATTACGTATAGGACTATCGATATTTGGTACTTTCACTAAATGTCGTTTGGTCGGATTTTAGCGATTTTAACTCGTTCAAGAAGATCATCGACCTTTGATAAACTTTTCCTAAAATGACTTTAACAACTTGACAGTAATAATTCTTAGCTAATCTTCAGCTGCAAGGCTGTTATTTATATACTTGTAAATCTTTGCTAGTTATATCAATCGCATCAATTATAAAACGATTTGTTTAAGATCAAGTGAGGTCACGATTAAATTCAATTGAGTATATTAACAGACAATTTGACATAGTGCACTTTTGACACTACTAAAAATAACCAAATATGTCCCCTCTGCAACGTTTGTTATTCTTTTATTTATAATCGATCAAACGAATCAGCTAAATTGCTTTATTTATAAATCGAAACTGATCATCAGCGATGATTCACCTCGGTGCAATTAACTTCCTTATTTACGAGGAACGTGACGGAAGAACTTAGTGCACTTTAAACTCGACGGTGCTGATGGGGCGACGCATTCGAGCTCGACGTTTAAGAAGAGTCAAGTGCCAGGAAATTTCGGCGACGTGCAAACAATGTATTGGAAAAGTTTCAAAGCCATTATTGGGCTTTTTATACCTTCGATTGGATAAATAAAGAGATTAATCGTATAGCCGATTATTAAAACTTGCGTTTAGCAATGATTAGAGGTTTAAATTAATGTAAGATTGATGAAGTAAAATAGTTTTATTCAAAGAAATATTTTTTTGATTCAAAGAAAACATTCTTTAATTCAAAGAAGCCCCTTTTTAATGGAAAAACATTTTCGTTTTCTAAATAAAATTTCGTTTGTTTAAAGAAACTTTCTTTCCATTAAAAGGGGATTTCTTTGAAGTAAAGAATGTTTTCTTTGAATCAAAAACATACTAAACCAATTGCCCGCAATGAAGCTTTCTTTGATTTCAAGAAATTTTTTTTTTCGCAGTGTATATACAAATTTATTACATACAAAAATTTTCGGTTTTTTATTGTAACCTTTGTTTTTTATTGGTGATGCAAGTCAGTGAGAAAATTATTTATCAGCTCAAGTTTTCTTCTAATTATTTATTCCCAAAGTATTTTAATATCCCTTCATCAAGGCCGGATATAACATTGCTGCAATTCCTTGATTTAATGCACGCAAAATTTGCAAAATCCGAACAATTTTATTTGTGAAGAAAACTGGACTCAAATGATTTTTGTTCTCATATTTATCAAGTACTTTTCTTGCGTTCAAATGAAATTTTTCTTGTCAAATTGATAATGTTTCAAGGTATCTTAATATATTAAAATTATTTTTAGCTCAAATCTTGATCAAGTAAATAGTGTCAAATAATTTACGTACGTTCAATAAGCAATTTTGACATCATAATTTACAAGGCAGTAAATATTCAAGTAATAACATCTTAAATGAAAGTGGTACAAGGCTCTTCTTTACTCACAATTTCTGTCAAAAAATCTGGAATACCTCGAAGAAAATTATAATAAATATACAATCGCGAGAAATAAAACTATTTATTGAAGATAAATGTAAATTGACTACGACTCATCCTTATTCAAGTTGCAGCTGAAAATCTGGTCCATTGCATTCTGAAAAAAGTCAAACGTTATAGAGGATCGTTCAGAATTTCGATCCTTACAGCTTTCCAAAACAATTTTAGACAAGCTGGTTTGAAAAATCTGATTAGAGCAAAATTATTGAACTCGCTCGGACGGCCAAGTTATTTGCGAAATTCCTCCTGTTGCAATGAAGCAGAGTAGGTGGCAGAGTCATCTCAATCATTAAAAGCGTCGACTGCCGCGAAAACAATGCAGCAGCTGCCGCTGTACTTTGTCATATTTCTAAACACCTCTCTGTTTTACAGAGCAAAGTTGCGAAACAGCTTATATTACACGATACGGAGCTCTCTCGCTTCTAAACCCATCAGCGCTCGGAAGCGTTCGAAATAAAATACTCTCTCGATTCAATCATCGCGAGCGCCTTCGTCGCTCGAGAGAGAGTTGCTTAATCTCTCAACAAGGGTGACTTATCGGGCGAAACTCGCGGCGGCGCCAGCCGAAAGGTGAGAAAATCGGCTTGGGTGCAGCGGTGCGCGTTCGCCAGTGGACGCTCCCGCTTATTATTAATACGGCCTAGGTCACGGGCGGTGGTGGATCTCGCTGCCGCCGCGGTGCTTCTCCCTCTCGTCGGGTAGGCGAGGAGAGAGAGAGAGAGAGAGACCGTTTCGCGAAGAAAGGAAGGCCAGTGGCCGGCAGGCGCACACACTCTCTCTCTCGCGCGCGCGCGCGCCCGACTTATAAATAATTGCGGCGCAGCGATGGCCAAGTATAGACCGTTGGGCCGCTGCCAGGCCCGCGGCTAGGAGGCCTCCGCGGCTATTTTCGTCGGAGCGCCGCGGCAGCGCTGCTAGATGTCGCGCTCCTTCTTTCTAATCGAACGCGCGCGCGCGCGCGCACCCGGCGCGGCTGGGGTATTGTTTCTTTTTCGCCTCCTCGGCCGACGGGGGAGAGGTTAGCTTGGGAATTCCACGATGGGGCAGGGTTGGCTTGCGGGTTCGGAACCTGGGACTCTTGTAATTGGAACCGATGGGAAATTTTCCCCAAATTTAAGTAATTGAATTGGGCTTCTCGGGGGAGTTTACCTGGATCAATTACTTTATCAACGTTCATTTTAATGTTTCTTCACGTTAACGCTAAATTCACTTATCAATTCGGATATACTAAGATTAATTTTAGCAATATAATTGACTTATTTGCAATCGTTGCAAAAAATATTTTTAAAAAAACCACGTATCAGTACAGTAGGTAGAATCCATGGATACATGGTATTTTCAGGTATTATTAAAATTCTTCTGTTATTTTTACATTGCGAAATTGCTTGATGCTATTTTTCCCTTCGGCACGTGTTCGCAATTTTATAAATACGATTTGAGTGGCAGAACAAAGAAAAGTAAACGTCTGAAATAAAAATGAAAAAAAAAAGAAAAAATACGACAAAAATCACTCTCTGTAAAAATGAACATTTATTTCTAAACATCAGCAGCAACCATTATCCTCTGCTAATTAGAATTTTATCGTGCCTCTCGCGCAATCAATTGCTGCTCCATTCATAAAATTGTGCGAAATTTCGAATTGAAAAGGAAGTAATATGTGTCAATTTCCCAAACGATTAGCCCTTCCTCCCGCGCAAAATGTGTCCCAAACGATGCCGTCAAAAAACGACAACCCTCAAGCTAACTTTAGGAGAGTCGCTCAAAATCATCTTCTCTAACCCCGAGCTCGCGAATCTCGCGCCGGTACATCGGACTAAAATAAACAGCAAGCGTACGCCCGTCGCCGTTCGAAAGCGCGGACGCACAGGGAAACTCTTTGTTTGCATTTATCATCGGGTGCGCGATTACTCAGCGATGAATTATTCGGAAAAGACGTGCGTGTGGCGAGAGCGCCTTGTATTTTTAGAGCCGCGCGCGCAGGAGACGGCCCCCGGCCTTGATACGTCGCGGCAGCTCGCGGGGAGCTCTCTTCTCGATACGCGGACGATATTTGGCCGTACGGCGTGTGTACCGGCGACGAGCGCGTCCGATGCGGATTTAAGAGATGCGCGGTATTTGCGTGTGGGTTGTAGCTGCAGCGCGAAATTTAATTGCCGGAGCGGCGCGGCGGACAGCCGAGCTGAAAACAGTTTGATCGTAGCGCAAAGTGGACAAATTGTTTTGCAATATGCTCGTGGCTAAACTTGTTGACGACTGACTTTTGTGTAATGCACTCGCATTTTATATGGAAATATCGGTTTGTCTTCAAGCGCTATTATTTGGCCAATATTATTATCGACGAATCTTTTGTATAGATTGGTCAAATTTGGTCAACTGTTACTGAAATGGTTAAAAAAAACTCGTGAAATTTCCAGCAGGGTCATTTCGACGCGAGATAAAATAATTTTTTCGAAGATCTCATTGAATCTTTTAATACATTGAAACGCTTACGTAAAACGCGGACATCTAGCGGGTGGGAGCGCATCGCGGCCCGAAGCGAAAACAAGCTAAACCCGGGCGGTACCGCTCGAAAAAAACAAGAATAAAAACAGGAATGCAGCGCGTAATTTTCGTCGCGAGCAATATCAAAAAAAGGAGAGAGATGCCCGCCGCGTGACGCGAGCGACTGCGAGAATAAAGGGAATCTCTCTCTCTCTCTCTTTCTCTCGCGCGCGAATAGCTGGCGCGGCTCTTGTATATATTTTTAAACGGCAAGGTAAAGGCGTAATATTCGCGTGCGCGATTTATATGTCCGAGTCATTTCCTCCCACAGTCGGTGATTTATCACAATAAGAAGTGCCACCGTCGGATGTGTCTTGTCAATTTATTTACCCTCTCCGTCTCTGCGTTACTCCCCCCGGAGGTTACGTTTGTTTTGTAATTGCGCCTGAGCATGGAAGTTTTCACGCTTCTTTCGTAATTTATGAATTATCTTAGGTGTAAGTTTAGGTGGTCACATCGACAATCGTTTTATTGATAGAACATTTCAAAATGTTCTTTGAAACTTTTTTTATATTATGATAGAATCAGTTTGAGTACCTCCAAGTTTACTTGGAGAAGAATAATTTCAGAATCTATATACACTGCTATAAAAATATCATTTTTAATCTATATATTATGAATTTATTTTGAAGATTTGATGAAACTCTCAGATAAAGTTAATTTATATTCAGATTGGAAATTGTATGCATCGACTTTAATTAAAATGGAGAAAAGAAGTAAAAATTGAAAAATTATTTTGATTGTTTAAAATTTTTCAACGAAAGAGCATTCATATTTTTATGATACGATGTTCCTAAATTTTAAAAACTACAATCCTACCGATTTCATGCCTAAAATACAAAACCATCTCTTTTGAAAACAACTATACTTTTGATCCCGCTAAAAGTATCGCGAAAAGCAAAATTTAGCAGCTCCGTTTTCTGCAATAACTTTTAAAACGTACCGTCTTTTGATTTACACATTGTTTTGATTTACGAGACTTTTGATCGTGTTTTAATTAGTAACCTCCCACTGTCCTTTTGGTCGATATATATTGCACTAAACGACGTGTTGTTGAACGGAAATTCGAATTCGACTGACGAATAGTTGGAACCTTGACACATTTTTGCAAATGTGCGTTAGTATAAGATAAGAGGAAAAAATCTGCAGATTTGATTTAAATCTGTACAATTGGTTGGCTTTTAGATTGTTCTTCATTTAGCAAAAGTTTATATTCGTATTAGAAACTATTCAATTTTACGATTTGTTGAAAAATATTAATATTTTAGTCAATAAACATTTACTTCCTTGAAAGTTCATTTTTTAATTCCCCTTATTTTTAAAATGGCTTTGAGATAAACGATTGTGAAGTATTTTGTTTACAATCTCGGTGTTCGATTATTTATAATTATTATTGATCGTTATTAATGAGTTACGTAACAATAAATTTAACTTAAGGTATTTGAAGTTTTATCAGTATTAAAAACACTTTATTTATTATAGTTGTCACAATTTTTATTGTCAGATACGATATAATAAAACGAAATTATACATACAATAAAAAAGTTATTTATTGCAACAAGTTAAAATCAATTTAAAATTCGATAAAAATAACACACCAAAAATAGCACGTGTACTTTTTTCGAAACTGTATCCTAAAGTAATTTTTATGTAAATATCAAAACGTCTCTCTCCCCAGAGTACAAATGAAATGGCAAAATCGAACTAATATTTTTTTTCCGCAATCAGTGAAAATTCTCAAAGCTATCAATGACCCATTAACCCATCTTTCACCAAGATTTTAATCAAGCCGAATCAAGCTCATGACAAACGACGTAAAATTCTTCGTCATCGAAATGAGAATTCCAGCCTGTACCAAGATTTGTATAGTCACTGTATTTTCGCTACGCGCACAAGCCTGCGGACCGCAATCGATCGGCCGCCAGTCAGCCACGAAGGAAGCCGGCATGCGTACTTGTGCGAAGCGTGCATGAAGTGAACTTCCGTGAAACGTCTGACAATTCAAAGCGAGACAGCAATTTCTGCTCGAAGCAGTTGATTTTTCGAAGGAGAGCCTTGAAATTTGAATCTCCCGCCTTTAAGACACGCCTTAAATCAGTATTTTAGGTAAATCTTTCGTGGAAGGTGCTTTTATGTTGCTTTTTATCAGAGAGAAATTTGAATTAGATAAATGCTAGAATTAATTGAATATTTTTTGTTGCTTAAATAACACAGGTTTATAAAAGAAGTGTTCTTCATCTCGAACCTGAGTTATACATTATATTCTTATACATTTTTCGACGCTGACTCAGTGTCACCATGATTTTGATACACCTTGATCTTTAAGAATTTTAACTTTAAGATATACTTATTTTCAAGCTCAAAAAAAGTTTTTAGTGATTTGATTTTTTATAATTAATCATATCTTAAAATTCTTAAAGATATAGACATCTCAAAATTCTGACGTGATAGACAAAAGTAACTTCAAACTCGGATATAGTTATTAGTCTCGAAAAATATATAAGATTAGTATTGAATTCCAGGTCCAAGATGTAGAAAATTTTTTTTGTAAACCTGGATAATTTCCACCAAGGAAACACACAACAATTACATGAGAATTAAAATATAAGATGTATTTATTTTTCCTTAAGAGTCGAATCCATGCATGTTTCGCACTTTGACTGCAATTTTTACGCACTATGATGACGCACAATTTAATTGTGACAATAATTGAGTAGTTTTATTAATTTAATTAAACAAAAACTAAAAATGTCAGTTAATTACGTTCAATAAAATATTATTTTTTATTTTCATTTTGTAGAGTTTTTTGTAAAAAAATCCCTTTAAATCATTATATGTTCTGTTAAGCAGTTTTTTTAAAAGGAAATGTTTACCTTTTTATTTAAACGAAAAGGATTTCTTTATTCTAATAAAATTTTTTAATATAAATCTATAAATATGTGTAAATAAAGCATTCTAAGAAATAAACTGCCAAAAAAATCAATAGCAAATGCAGACGTATGTATATTTTCTGCACTACACTGATATACATATATATACATCCCCATAATTCACCGGTTGGAAGTTCGGAATACAACGCGGAAACCGTATTGAATCATCACATAACGTAACTGACCGTCAGAGCGACCGTCAAGCATCAATCAGCCGATCGATAATTTTGCAAGTGGTCGAGCCCTTTCTAACCTCATTTACTCTTCGCACGTTCTTCCGCCGCCTTATCTGCTCTTTCACAATCAGTACAAAAACTACTAGCCGAAATCAGAAAGAGAGTTGCAGTAATACAGGGCCTATCGAATCATTCTCCTCTCACGTATAGTTTCGCTCGGTGTTTGCGTAGGTGTCATCAGTTAGAAATTTGTGTTCTCCGTGAGTCGTCAAGTGGGTGTGTGTGTACTTCTTCCTGAGGGTAAGTCCTTGTGTTTTTCAAAGAATATTAAGCGTTTTTTCGAGAAAGTCAAACTCTTGTTCAACTGCCAAACTGGCGAGAGGAAAAGAGAGTTACTTCTCAATGAAAATCGATCCCCAAATTTATTATATCCGGGCCAAAGGGCATCAGCCGAATTGGACGTCTGCCCGAACTCTGCGTTCTTCTCTCCTCTCCCAAGTTGCTCGTCGATGAGAGTGCGAAAGTGCATCGCTCAAGTCAATTATTATCAGTACTCGGCCACCTAGGCAAGCTGTCTTGGGTCAAGACTTTGCTGTTGCTCCTTTTCTTGAGTTAAAAGTGTCAGTGTAATAATAGGAAGAACTAATCTTTTACTTTCAGTTACCTACTCTTACATTAGAACAAAGAAAAATCGTCTTCTAGTCAACATTCTGTGCAGGTTTACAGTTCTGCTTCTTTGAAATAAGTTGTAAACAGGATAGGTACTTTCAATAACTCTTCATTTAAATCTTCTCTTGAAAACTTTTAATTTAATATTTATAAACTGGACAAGTACTTTCAATAACTTATTTTGATTTGACCATTAGATTAAAAGTAATATTATCACTTGTGTGACCTAACCGGAGAAAATTAAATAATTTGAATACAAATTCTTACAAGGATAAATTTTATGCATTTTTATATTTATGCAAATTTAGTTTTAGTATAATTTTACCATTGGAATGATTAAAAAATCTGTTTTATAATATATATATATATATATATATATAATTTAAGCATTATTAACTAATTTATAATACAATTAATAAGAATGAAATTTATTAAAATTAAATTATATGTAGCCCTAAATAATGTCTACTTTGAAAAACTTTATTTAATTAATCGTCTTCAAACTTTTCCAGACTTCTGCCTCTACCAAAAAAACTACCATGACGACAGCTGCCAAACTTTATGGCAAGGATCTAAGTGAATATGATGACGTGGATGTTGACGAGCTTCTGGCTCAACTTACTCCAGAAGAGATCAATATACTAGCCAAAGAAGTGGATCCTGATGTAAGTTTAATAATAATTATTTTCTTGAAGATAATAAATAATATTGTAAACGAATCTGTTGAAAGACATTTTTAAGAGAAATTTTTGGCACTGAAAATGGTTTGAGCAAGGTTATTGATTTTATAGGACAGTTTTATGCCTCCATCTCAACGATGCAGTTATGAATGCACCAAGACTCCAACTGGACCCTTGAATCGCAAAAAGTTAATGGAACATATTAACAAACAAGCCTTAGAAACACCTGATATTCCTGAGTTGAAACCTTACGTACCAGGCGTTATCAGAGGGAAAAAAGTAAGTATTTTGAGAAACAAATAGTTTTTAAAGAATTATTAAAATAATTATTAATAAAAGTATAATTTTGATATCAATGCTTGAGATTTCTCCGCTTATTATAATAATTTATATGTAAAATTCATATTTATTGATCAAATAATTTTTATTAATTAAAGAAAATAAAACTGATTATTCTTTTCTTCTTTTTTTATTCTTTTGACAATTTAAACATTCAATTTATTTTTATTTTATACAATTTTATAAATCCTATTCTTACATAATAAAATTTACTGTCTTTTTTTAACTATTTTATTAGCTTTAACAGATTTATCTCAATAGCTCTAAAAGGAGATTTTAAAAAGCGTTTATTTTTGAGAACATTACAACTGAGAAAGTTGTACTTATACTGCGAAAGTGCATTAAATTAAAAATTCTATTAGAATTTGCTAAATAAAAAAAAGAAAAACTATAAAATAAAACTTTTTGGTGTAAGAAATGTAAAAATTTATAAATATATTACACTTTGAAGGGGCAAAAATCAGATCATTTTTAACATCCTTCTTTAAAATTCAAAGAACATGACAAGAAATTTATATCTTAACAAGGATCACCTTTTTATTAGAATAAATAATACTAAATGATACATTATTTTTTAGTGGGTACCTCCTGTAAGAGAAAATTTAAAGGAAAAAGAAGCTGATGAACAAATTGCTATTGATCTTGGAGATGAGTATGAACAAGCTTTATCAAATGCCACTGAGGATGAAATCATTGATTTAGCAGGTATAATACAATAATTTATTAATTAATTACTCTTAATTACAAACTTACATATCTTCTATCATAGTTTGTGCTTGTTAAAATATTAAATATTCAATTTTTCACATTAAAAAAAAATAGAATTTTATCTTTTTTATACTTAAATTTAAGAAAATTTTACAATATTTTATCACTGTTTTAGCTATTCTGGGTTTCCACTCAATGATGAATCAAGATCAATACCATTCATCATTACTGAATTCTGGACAACCAGTTGGACTTGGATGGGATGGTGTGACAAAGGCTAGCCAGCCAAAAGTTTATCCAATGGATCCGCCCAATGATACAGATGTTGATGAAACTATTAAACGAACTCGTGAAGATGACCATACTTTAGTTGATCTGAACTGGAATAATATTAAGGTATTTAAAATAAAAATAATTTTTAAAAACGTTTAGTAGTAAAGTAAAAACTTTTAATACCAAATTATCTGGATTGCATTTTTTTAAGTTTTTACATTTTATTTCAAAATTTTTTTTAATATCCATATTTGTTATACTTATTTTCATGTAAAACAGGATATCGTAAACAGATTTTATAAAAATTTAAATTAAAGATGAGTTGGAATTCCGTTGAATCACATCATTATAAAAATTCTTAAAATTAGATACAACTGTTTTTATCAGCTTAGCATTTTTTAAAATTTTAAATTTCTTTTATATATTGTTCATTTCTTTAGTCTAATTTTCAAATTATGAGGTAAAGGTTCCAATTATAAGACGCTTTTTATGTATTTTAAATAAGATTATTGATGCAGCTAAATGTTAAAAATCATTTGAAGTGCTAGGTGTTATTCTTTTCTGAAATAGAAGTTGGTTTTTAACTTTATTTTTACCATAAATTAAAAGTTATATTAAGGTAAATATAAGAGAATCAAAATTGTATATTTTGAAACAGTGTAAAATGCACCTTGTTACTTAAATTATTGATTATTATTTCTACATGGATTTATATGTGATGACTATTTGCATTGTTAGTAGTGAATTTAATTAACAAAAAAATTATCTGAATGTGAAATTATTCTTAAGTCATAAATAAAATGATGGATATGATAAAGTAAATTACTTTTTTAACATTCTGATGTATACATTGATTACGATAACGTAAATAAATTTCAAGAAATTTAATATTTTTATAATTCTTGTATAGTTGCTAAATTTTTAAGGTATCAAAAATTTTAATTGCGAAAGGCCTTTAATAAAATTGACAAGATTTTCTTAACTCTGAGACTTTAAGAGATTTCATAATAGATTAAGATTTCACATTTTATAAAATATTTTATTTGTTTAGTCAAGAATATTTATGATAATATAATCTGCTGAAAACGAATTATTTCATAAATTTATTTGTTAATTTACATGTCTTTGTAATTGCAGAATATTTCGGATGAAAAATTCTTCCAACTGTTTGAAGCTTTGGAAGTGAATACACATCTCGAAACTCTGAGTTTAACAAATACGGGACTAACGGATAAGACTGCGCAAAGATTGGCAGAGGCCATGGAGAAAAATTCAACTTTACGAGTACTAAAGTAAGTTTCTTTCTTCAGTAATAGTTCGTTCTTGCATAAAAAGAATTTAAGTCACGGTACAGAAATGTAATCCTGATTAAAAGCTTTTGAAACAGGCCTTGATAGTTATAAAACGTGAATATCTCTCAGGGTCTGTGCAGTTTTAAATGTAAGTAGGCAAGACCAATTAAGCGAGTTCTTAATTATATCTCAAAATAGTGCAATGGTGAAGCTGAAAAAAGCCTTCATAAACTATGAATAAATTATAATTTAAATAATGTACAAGAATACTTAAAAACGGATCGCTCTTTATCTTGTTAGCTGAGGTTCATTTGGATGTAGTAAATTAACCGATAACCATAGGTAAAATAAGATAGTTTGACTAGGATCTGCATAATGTTCACATTTCACATTCTATCGGACCTTTACGAAGAACTATTTAGTTCTTCGTTTTTAGTTTTTTATCTAATTTTATCGAATCTAAAAACATTATCCCCAATAGTTTTGTTAATATATTCTTTAAATTTTAGCGTTGAAACGAATTTCATAAGCCCACCTGTGATAGTGAAACTCGTCAGAGCTCTTCTTAAAACAAAGTCCATTGAAGAGTTTAGATGTTCCAATCAGGTTTGCTACTTTGAACTTACAGTAATAAGATTTCTTTAAAAAAATTTAAGGAATATTAATTATTTTTTGTCTACATTTTCAGAGGTCTCAAGTACTTGGTAACAAAATTGAAATGGAAATTACACACTTGGTAGAGCAAAACCCAACGTTACTTCGACTGGGCCTACACCTTGAGTTTAATGATGCGAGACATCGGGTAGCAGCGCACCTTCAACGAAATATTGATAGGAGTAAGTGGCACATTTTTATTAGAACTAGAAAACGATATATGTTAAATATTTACACTAATTTTTAAACAACTTAATTTTAAATGATATTTAACTACTTATTATTATCAATAATTACAATATAAGTTTAATCAATATTTTAAGTTAATTTATACAGATATAGGATGGATTGAAAGGAGAACATCGTGTTGCTTTATAAAGATAAATCGCAAACAGAAAATTTATAAGCTAAATGTTTTCCAGAATATTTTTTCGTATCATTTATTTGAAACTATTCTAGAACCTTATAAATTATACTTTATTTCTGTTTTACGCTCTCTATTAACATTAACAAAAATGCTTATTTATATTATTTCTTTTCGCTTTTAGATCAATAAAATTCATGTTTTTTCTTTAGATGGAAGTAACTGTATGGCTGACAATGAGGATTATTTGGCCAAATGCTTTTAAAGCCTTCTCTTCCTTCTCTTTCATTATTCGCTTCGTAGTCACACCTAGCACTTTACTAGCTAAACTCACTCCATCATTCAGTTATCATCCCGCTATGTTTACTTATATTTTATCTAGCTAGAAGTATCGAGGTAATTATAGTATCCCGAAATAACAAACGGTGTGCCTTCTTTCCTAAAAATGATACGTTGATCGCGTAATTTTCGTCCTGGCATTTATACCGTTTTATTCATTGTTAAGTTTTTTGTGCTACTTTTCTAAAAAGTATTATATGCAATGTCAAAATAAAAATATTTTATTATAATTGTGTGTGCGGTAAATTAAGTGCATGCTTTAATATATATAAAAATATAATTACATGCAACCTCGTTCTGATTTCTTGAACTCTCAGTGATTTTCATTCCTATTATTTTTACTTAAATATGATTTTTCTTTCCTATTTTCAGTAAAGCGATTGAAAAACCGAGAGTATAGCGTAAATTACACTGGTACGATTTCCGTAATGTTAAATTGTCTTTAAATTAGAAAAAATGTGTCCCTATTGTTGTTTGTAAAAGCTTAAGTGAATTTTTTGAGTTTTTTAGATGATCCAATGTTGTCCCTGTTGTTTTAGTTAAAGACCGTACCGAACAAGTACCGTTGAAGTTGCGTGCTTATGCTTATGCTGATGCTTTTTCATGAATTAAAGATGAATTAAAAAATACTTTCTACCAGTGACTCAGTAAGCGTTTACGCTTTGTCATTAAAACATTATTTTTTCATTTCAATACTAAATCCCAATCATTGAAAATCCACTAACTTTTATGAGCATTACAAACAATCATAACAAAACCGACTCAGTATACGGAGAGAAAAGTTAGAATTTATATACAAAAGAAGCTTTAAGATTTTACAAAACAATATTGTAATTTGGTAAAATTTAAAATGCAATAAACTTTTCTATAAAACTTAGTAAAATTTCAGTTTACTAAATTTACATTGTTAAACAGTAAACTTTATAGTTTAAAGCAATAAATTTTGTAATGTTAAGTAGTAAATGAAAAGAGGCTAGCCACCAAGTATTCTCTTTATGTGTTTGCCTCGTAAGGCCCGCAATGAGAAGAGTAATGAATGCCTCCAGTGGTCCCAATTTGGCCTACCGAATTTACGGCAACTATAGTCGACCTCTTAACAAATATCTTCTATTATAGATCATTCTTTTAAGCTTAAATTGTTTCTCATTGTGTTTTATCGATGATTGATAAAATTTGATAAAGGAACTTATAATTTATCCTCTTTGTATGCGTGTAAGTACCTGTTTCTGTAAATAGAAAAATAATTATATACCACGTAAAGCTAATTTTCGTGGTATTATAATCTGACTTGGTCATATGTAAAGCTCGTTGATCCTTTTTTTCTTTATCGTCATTAGACGCGTCTTCAAAACTATATAAATATAATTATTGTAATCGTCTTTCAATCGCATAATATAATCATACAATTTTTTGTTGAAAATTCTTGATTTTCTTTCTAAACTCTGATGAGCGCCTGTTATGGCAAATACAACAGTCGCCTGACGAGGCAGCCCTTCCCCTTCGTGGGAGCTTTGACTGTGTAAAATTACATAAAAACATTCAAATCAAACGAGTTTACACACAATATATCTTTGAATTAAAAAATTTGGTCAATAGTTCGCCGCTTGGGCAGCAGCTTCTCGCGTACACTTGCGAAATATATGACTGTTTTTTATTTTAATAAATTTTTAGAATTTATACTTTTCTCTCCGTGTAGGCAAAAAGAATTTAGCTTTCATACGATTTAGAATAAAAGTAAATCAAACATCAACAATTATTCAAATAAATAACAATAAGTAAAATTGTGATACAAAGTTTACTTCTGAATATAAATAGTTTTACCTTTTTATGTTTTGGCACTTTTAAATCGCGCTTTTTACGAACGTGCTTGACTCATTAGTCTGCCGAATTGAGGTCTTGGAACGCAAAAAGCAAAAAGAATTAGAGTCGCTTGGCGCGAACGCCGCCGCCTTCATCGGCCTTCCACCCAATCAAATTTAAGGTTCCTGCCGTGAGTAATGATGTCTTTCCGTGTCGTGGTATAAATGTTGTACCGCATAAGCCATTCTTATTGTTGGAGGACAAAAAATTAAAATTTCAAAGCAGTATTGTTGAATGTTCTTTTCGAATCCATATAGTTTATAGAATACATGTTAGTAGCTAATAAGTGTTACGTAATGTCTTATGCCTGTTCTTTGGAATTCGTTAATTTCGGTATTTTTATGTGAGTCACTGAAAGTTTTGTGATATGTTAAAGAACTTTAATCCTTTGTTACATTGTACTAATTTTGCAATAATTATTCGTACTATTAGGATAAAATTCTATATTAAAACAATTGTTGTCAATTTTGACAAAAACGATACTATGCTGAACCGTAATTATCAAAACATTTTCACGAATGCTTTAAAAAAAATTCAGTTTTCATTCAATATTCTTTTAATATCCCTATCTCCCGAAGTAACACTTGTACATTTTAAATTAAACTAAACTTGTACTTTGTACGCAAACTACACTAACATTCTATTTTCTCTGTATTTCGTATTTTTTAATAAAATCAGACTTATTTTTCTTGCTTGGCAACAATAATACGTTTTTATATTTTTCTATACTTTTTTAATCATACAAAGAAGAACGAAGATCCAGGATAGACTAAACAAAGGAACAAATACACAATTTTGATTTTAATTTTTTTCAGATATACACGAGCTAATGCATCTTAGAATTATTCCGTAATCGTTTATTGACATGTTAAAATCATAACAGCTATAAAATTAGAAGTAAAATTGGGAATAATTATGAAAGAAGTTTAAAATTACAAGGAAAGAAATTAATTTCAGAAACATCTTTTGTTATGAAACGCTCAACTAATAATTTCAAAGCTGTTTTCTAGAAACACAACGAACGGACACAATTCAGAAACAATTAATTTATAGTAAAGCATTCTCCACGACTTGTCCGTTCCTGAGAATAAAAATTCTTAATGGTTCACTTTGCTCCCCCCATTTCCACATTGAGCGGCAATAATTGACTCACCACGCCTTTGTTATTCTTTCCCAACAGTACGGAAAGATCTAACGTTGCGACTGCAGTTCCGATTCTTTAACATGAACCACAGGAAACCCGCCCTAATTCAGTGAAGGTATACACGCACGCGCCTAAGCACTCTGCTTTCGGGGTTAGCTGCTTTGCTGTAAATGTCCTCCTAAGATTTTCTTTCGGTTTTAAATGCTTGAGAAATTTGAAATTTGTCATTTTAAATTAAATATCGATTTTGAATAAGTGTTAATTATTTATACAACAGAAGGAATTATGGTGAGACGCATGAAAAAAATTAATATTTAAGTTCAATTTATTTTCATAATTAAAATAAAAGATTGTGATAGTTCAAAGAAAAGGAATAGTGATAATAAAATAATTTTAGAAGAACATTTGGTGCTGAGCTTTGTCACAAAAATGCATAAGTGTTTTTCAATTTTGATGTGATCATCCCGACAGTTTGACAAAATATTTGAATGTTATTCTTGTCTGAATGAAAGTATAGGGGTTGCTTGGTTATCGCTTCTTATGCGTTAAAGAAATAGACTTGTCATATTTTCATATACTAACAATAAGTAAGACACTTTATAAACAAATTTTATAGTATGTATATAACATAATTTATTCATTAAAATCAAAATTAAAATAGGATAATGAGTACAGTAATGAAAGGAAACGGAAATAAATAAATTATGAATAATTGATAAATGAATTTTTTGCATTTATGCGCAATTGTTTGCTCTGTAAAATTGTACCGTGAATACTCTATCAAGTTTGTAAATAAAACTGAACTTTCAAAAATAGATCATTTATTAGATTTCATAAATAAATTGATTTGAACATTGTGTATATTCCTCAAAAACTTTTGGTGTCAACTATTTAAATGAATAAATACTATTCTCAGTGAAGAAGCGTTGTTCTGCTATTTTTTTCGAAACTTCAAATAGCGTCCTATTCATACAAATTTTGATTATTTAATGAAATGAAATTACGCTTACAAACGAATGCTTTTACCACGTGTTAAAGAAAATAGTCAAAATTAATGCAGTACTCAAATATGTATTAATAAATTTTTGACTTTGTTAATTTGTCGAAAAGCACACTTTCGGACTATTAGAAAGTAGATATTTTTCGAAGTCAGATAAAGTTACTCTAACTGTTCAAAAACTAAGGGATAGAGCTTATTAACAAATTCGTGACGAGCTAATTTCGTACGATACCGGGCCTCGCGTGATGTACGGTTCGAGAGACTGACGGCTTATCCTCTCATGCGTCGGGCCTATTATCTTGTAATAGGTGTTAGAATGCTAGCGGTAATTTTAGCAACTGATGTTGACGCTGACGAGTGCCTGTTCCCGCAGCTTTTCCGCGCTTAACGAAAGCTCGTTGCTTTTTGAATTTAGTATTCAGTTTTTCTGATTGAAGTAGAATTTTTGAAAATACTTCTTTTAAAAAAGTAACTTTCTTTTATCGGTTTATTTTTATAGATTACTTATACAATTTTTTTTAGTTTTAACGATTCGTGTTGCAGTTTTTCCATTTCGTTAAATATTATTTGGATGATACTTAAATAGTCTCTTAGTAGACTCAACATTTCGACGATTTAGGAAAATCCATTTTACAAACTCTGGAAACGGCTCAAAATTAGAGATCGTTGTACGCATAAAAGCTAATTAATGGCCATAACACAAAAAAAATAGTAAGAAATGCCGCGCGTTTATAATCGCTTTTAGTTTTCCTTTCTAGAATAGATCTTATTCTTCATCCGATCCAAAATTGGGGAAATTTTTGCAGGGAAAGTTATCTAACAGTCCATTTATTGTGATGAGGAATAAATAAAACGCAATTTTGAAACGAGCGTATGATAGGTCTTTGTTAGGTCGGTTATAGAAATAAACTGTACGCTAAGACAAAAATATAGTTGATTCAACAATTAAACAGCATGAAAATTTGAATCAATTTTATATTTTCTCAGGGTAATTTTGATTATTATGATAAAATGATGAATTATATTGTATAATAAAACAATTCTACAGAGTTGCTAGTTGACCGCGATTATTAAAACGACTAATCAGTTGTATAAAATCTAATTTTTTCTCTGCAATAAGATAATTAAAATGCCTTTCGAAGTGATAACTTAAAATTTATATATTTATATTTTATAAATTTATAATTTCAGTGAATTTATCGACTGAATGATTATTAATTAATATTGAAGTGTACAAATTTTAATAAGAATATTTACAGTTTTGGTGAAAACTAACTTTAACTATTCTGATACACTGATAAAAAAAGTCCTCTACATGTTAATCAGTATATTTAATTAATAGGGTAATCAACAATGGTGATCATTGGGTATAAATCATTTTTTTTACTCAAAAGTAATTACTTCATTTGTAATAAATAACAGATTTCCTAATAATTAAGAAATCTAAAAGTTAAGATCAAAAAATAAGATTTTTATATATAAATTTTTATGTAATAATAAAATATTCTTTGAATATATTATTAAATGATTTCTTAACTATAAAGAAATGATAATTTTAATAAGAAAGAAAATACTAAAGAAATATTGCCTTGCTTGTATTTCAACCCCCATTTTCTAATTATATGTGACGTGCATTTAATACAAATAAACTTTTTTATCAGCGTATATAAATGAAAATTATGTTAACGAATAGAAATATTTTTTCGAGCATGATTACTAATTTGACTTTTGCTTTGCAGATGAGAATGAGTTTCCTGATAATCTAATAATAAAAACTAAGTTATTACTAATATTACAACTATTATTACTAATGTATATTGTTTTTAAAAATAATTAGCATAAGATTATTTCATTTAAAAATCAAGATATGAATAGTCAATTGCATCTAATTTTTTCGTCAGTCTGCACCTATTCAATTATCTAGATTTTTTGTATGTAAATCAAGAAAAATTCAAAATGATTTAAAATTCCTTTGAAAATTATAAAGTTTTCTTTTTTTGTGATTGACTGTTGACTATTCATGAAACTGTAATGACAACTTATTTTGTGGCAATAGTATACAACATTTTTTATTGTTTCTAAAGTTTGTATTTTTCTATTGACATCAACTCGCACGATTACATTGATGTATTGAAGCGTGTGTCGATTATTTTACTGTAAATTTTTATAAGACTCTAAAAATTGTTATAAATCATTAGTATAATTTTATATTGCTGACCAATTAAATTAATAAGAATTGCATTTGATTAAAATGCATATTACGATTTTCAACTTCTATTCAATTCTTGAAGACTGATAATACACCAAAAATTTGGCCTCAGTCGGGATTATTCCAAGAAGGGAAGTAGGACACTTGCAAGAACAGACGTATTTACGTGGAACTCGTAAATCCTGAGGCTGTAAAACCCGGTACAATGCGCGAAACGATTTTACGTTACTACTTAAAACAGTCTATCCAAATGTGTTTTCTAGATTTCTTCTTTATCGACGCTTGTTTTGACTGCAGCAATAATCGAACTATTAGAGTATCCGAAAAAATATTTAGCTGTTAATTCTTTATTTTTCGAAAGGATAGTTCAAACTTTAGGAACAATAAAATATGAAATCGAGAATTTTGATTTTTAATGACTTAAGTATAATTAAACAATGTAAGTATAATTATGATGACAAAACAAGAATGTGCAATTACGTTCATTTGCTTGATAACTTTAACTGCAATATTGAATAGTGAATTTTGATAAAAAAAAAACTAACAGCAACGAGTGAAAAAATAACTCTTTTATTGTCCACAGTGATTTGTCGCTCATAAGCGTGTTTGTTTTTTTGCGTGACTTTCCAGGCATGTGTTCTTTTACAAATCTGCATTGTCAATGGAATGACGAGCTCCAGAAACGAATACCATTAAAAAAGTGCGAATCAGCATAATTTGCATAATTTGACGTTGCTACTTGAATTAATGTTTGAAAGTGAACAGAAAGGGATACTCTTCTATAATTAATTGCTAATTTAAAATCGCGCGGGTAGAAGCAATTGAAATTTCTCCTAATTTCATTTCCGTCCGGTACTCTTATCTGTTTCCGCATACGTTTATCTTACGGCATTATGCAAGTTTTCCCTTCTTTTTAGTCGTACATTATTCTTGTCTTTCCTTCTTTTAAAAAAAAGGTTTTTACCCTGAAAAACGACCATCTCTATTTTTCTTTTCTCCCCTTTTTTTTTTACCGGCGCTCGTTGTTACGTTACGTTAAGCGTTCGCGTCGACGAGACGAAGCGCAGAAATGTAAATATCAAGCTGGAATCGATAGTTGTCCGACGAACAAAAAGACCAGGTTTGCGTAAGTGCAAATTCGAAAATGTTTAAATATAAATTTTTCGAATATGTTAAAAAATTGAAGTAGAACGATCGAATGTTTGCCAATCAAAGTACGTTTATTCCTTTTTAATAACTTTAATATTTTTATATCGATGGAGCTCGTAAACTAAGTTGACAAAGCAGAAACTGGCATTCACCGAAAATTGATGACAGTCGGTGAAATGTCAATGACTAAATCTATTAAGGAAACTCTATGTTAAAAATTGATGCTCATACTGGAAAATTTCCCATGGAGCTTCCTTAAAAAGAACGTACAAATAATGAATTGTTAATAAGCTTTGTGAATCGCATAAATAACTTATTTGTGTTTCGGGTGTTTGTTGCAGTACGGCAGTCCCGGCTCGGGGTGGCGACATCCTAATGCAATGTGGCCTGTCTCGCCTAGGTATAATTATAATATGCGATATACTTTTTACTTTAGACACTCCTGCACCGCTGTATATATATATACTCAAGTTTAGCACACATATTGCAAAGAGATAAAAAAAAATTGAAAAGTAAACGAAAGAGAAAAAGATATACAAGACGCGATTGATAATATTGATTGATGACTTGATATTAATTACTACTACGGTATTCTGCAATTAGTGAAACATTGTTTTGTAAAACATCGATCGACAATGATTTACACGAAGGTGGACACGTGCACCCGCACACTCACCCACGCCACACACGCTACACACATACACTCACACGCGCACACATACAGACGCACGCAACGCATAGACTGGGCTTCACAAGCGTCAAAGCTGGGTCGGCATCTCAATCAGCGCCACCAAGATTATACCGCTTGATTATATCTGTACTCCTGATTGTATGTACATGCGAACTCGTACTCTGTGTATACTCTCGCGTTTACCTCCATTCTGCTTTGGTGGTGTGTCTGAATTTTTATTTTTTTCCGGAACTGTCTCTTTTTTTCTACTGGACTCGCACACCTTGCTGGCAAACGAGACGAGTGATTTTTTGTGGATTCAATGACAGGACGCACGCTGAACGGTACTGCCTTAAATATACTTATTGTGATGTTGAAAGATTCGTCAGAGCGATTTTGGTGTTAATTTTGGCAACCTCGTTTTCGGTTCCTTTTTAAATTTCAAGTAAATTGTGCAAAAAGTTGATTTTTATTGCTTTCTAAATGGTTGTCCTTCTACTTTGTTTTTACCCAGATTTTAACTTTGTAACTCCTTAATGTAAGCAGAAACTATAGAGTTAAAATGAGAAAGCCAGCTTTGAACAGAAACCGCAAGCGACTACAATAACGGCAAAAAGCATAAATCCAAAGTGGTGGAAGAATGTTTTACGTTAACGATAATTCTCATCGATCGAAATTGGATCAGCAAAGCAAAGCGAACTGCTGCATTAGTGTTAAATGCCTAATAATGTAATAATATGTTTTTATTTTATTGAACAACGCTGTTACAAATAGCCGCACACAGCTTGTTCATGACAAACGATTTAATGAAGATGAATTATATATTGTTTCGTCCTGTGTGCTGAAAAATTCTTTTTGTCTCTTCCATTGTGTCTAAGTGTAAATCGCCTTCTTTCTCTATGTATTGTGTGCGTCTTGTCGATTTTTTCGTCGATCGTTGTTACGCCTTATGTGACGGAAGTGAAGAAACAAAAAGATATTGTACGTCGACACGTGTGTCCACGCTCTTTATAAAAAAAAAAAAAATTATTTTTTATTTTTAATCATAATTAATGTCTGTACATTTTGCACGTATTTGAAATTTACATTCAGAAAATAGTCGAGTTTAATAAAGAGAAAACGTGAAAAAAAAAAAATGTAATGCGATAATTAAACATATATAAACTCCTTTGCCCAATATTATTAAAGCTACATGTGCACAAAAAAGAGATTAAATGAATGATTAGTCGATAGTTGTACCGCTTTTATATAGAAATTCTGACACTTATTTCTGAATGTAAAGTCGGAGGTAATCAAATTATTATTGTAAAAATCGCCATTACTAATATTAGTACATACAATTAATTTTAATCTTGTATACATAAGTGCATGCTTGTAACTTGCGTTCTTGATTTTATATAAGTCAGAGTACTGTAATATGTTATATTATTATTATTTTTATTATAATTATTATGATTAATTACTATAATTCTTACAATTATTCGAGCAAGGGAATCGTCTATGCGTCTACAACTTCACATTACGTGAAGATTATGTTATAATCCGAAAAGAGAACATTTTATAACACTTTTATCGCAGAATAAACGTATACGTTGTTCATGTCGTGTAGATTATTTGTTGTTTTCTTTTATCCACACGCAGACAATTCTTCTTTCCACATAAAGAGACACAAAATAATAAAATATATGAGTTATCCATAACTTTTTACAGAAATTACAACAACTAACCAAAGCTATTGTGTAAAATATTAAGTTTCACTGTATGTATGATTTCAACGAAGTTACACAAATATATTAAAATAATTGAATAAATTATTTTAACTTTGCTTATTATTTTTCATTTTTATTTTTTACCCTTCCAAAGCTTACAAACAAATATTATGACAATTATTAGCTTTTATTCTTTACAAATTAATTTAATTCAAAAACATACAAGAGTACAAAACACAGAACATTTTGCAAGTTAAGAAAAACTGGTTTTAACAAGAATATATATCAAAATTTATTCTAAGACATTTTTTATAATTTAATTATTAAGAAACTAGAACTATATTTCAAGAACTATTATAACTTATGGCATCATGATGGTGGTATAAAAAGTAAAATAAGGTTCGAATTCGTTATCAGTAGTAAATTTCAAATTTAGTCAGACACAATTTATCTTGAATATTATTTTGGCGACTATTCAGTCACTGGCCTTTTCCATAAATTATACTTTTAATATCCACGAAATAAATAGTATACTTTTATTAAAGTTTATCACAAAATATTTACTACCAAATGTAATTATTTTACGAATTGTTCTCTCACACACAGTTTCGGTAAGTATTTGAATTCTAATGTATTTTATAATATTTATTTTTCAGCATACTATTAGTAAGTTTCTAGAGCTTAGATTATTAGATTTTTTTTGAAAGTTTTATTTAGATATATATATATATTTAATGTACTGTTTTAATTTCTGAAAAACTTGTATACAAATATCATTTAATAATGCAATGTTTCTTTAAGTAACGTAAATGTATTTGTACGAAAACTCGATAAATATCAAAAGATAGTAAAATGACGTTGTGTAGATAAATATCTAATTATAAAATTGATCACATTCTTGAATGAAAGCATCAGACTCGATCTTTTAATAAAAGATAAAATAAAGCATTTAAATGAACACTAGCAAATTTAAATTGATCATAAAGAACGAACGCTGATTCGTATGTCATTGTTTAATTATCTCTCGCGTGAGCACATAATACGACTGAATAAAGAAACAATTTGTTAAAGTTTGAAAGTAAAATGTTAATTTAAATTAAAGATCTTTTAAAAATTAAAATCAGATAAATGCGTTTTTGAACAAAATTATTTTAACCATGAATAATGCTTTTGTCAACTTAAATCAACGAGACTGTATGATAATACATAAGAAACTAACTAGGAGAGGACACCACTTTTGGGTCACGGATTTCCTTGTAACTTCGGGATATGTTTTCTAATGTTAAAAT
>JAWWEO010000001.1:4233406-4251972 GCA_035582975.1 Ormyrus labotus | reverse complement strand
AAATAAAGTCCTAAATTTAAATGAAAAGATGGGTATTAATTACTGATCCCTGAATCCTTCAATATTTCCCTTAGAAATGTAAATTTACACGATTTTAACAGATATTTAATACATTTATAAAATCTTTTCGAAATCCTGTAATCATTAATTATAACGTCACTTGTTTTGAGATTATTTTAATTCAACTCTTTTATAAGCGCATGCAGAATCCCTTGCATTCGAAAGAGAATTTTATTTAACCCTTTGCGTCATCGTGGGTTACCTAGTGACCTACCAAGTTCTTATGAATTCCTCATGCTTGAAATTACTTTTTAACTGTTGAAAATCAGGTTTTTGTCTTTTATGAAGTCATTGAAAGACTGTCTTTGGATTTGGTTCAACACTAACTTTTTTTGCAATATTTATTTTATGTTTAAGTTAATGAAACATTGACCTAGGACATACCGGTTTGTAAAGATAAATATTTAGAATAAAATAATATATTTTTATCTAGTTTTTTTTTCTTTTGGATAACGGTTTGATTCCGCCATTGCAGAAGAAACTCACACGAACTAAATCATACAATTATATCTTAAATCTATAGAAAGAAAAGTCTATCCTCCCTAACTCCACCCTATTTCCTAATTGATATCGGTGGGACAATGATGAGCTGCTGCTAGTGCACTCGGACTCGAATTTCTCTTCCAAGCCGAGTAATTCGACCTCGGGCTCCCTCTGCCCTCCTCATCCCCCTTTCTCTTCTCAAAATGACCCGGTTCCGACCTTTCTTTTCCTGTAATTTTCTACCTCTCTTCGTTTCAAGATGTAGTTATCTTGTAATAAGAAACTCAAATCGAATTACAATAGCAGGCAACTTTTTTATGTTTCCCACCGCGAACTACTGCAGTTCATTTTAAAACTCGCGACGAAATATCATTTGCTACCATTGTTTTTACTTTATGTAATTTAAAGAAATCTTATTCGTGTGATGGCTTTTTCAATGTTTTCTTTATTCAAAGCAATAAGTAATTAAACTTGTTTAAAATAATATTAAGCACGTTCAATTTCTCGAGACGAGAGATGTTACAATTTTGATTCTCTTCATATTTTAGTACTTAAAGACATATTTCAACTTGAATCCTTGATCCGAAATTCTGCGTTAGACGTTCACCCTGGAGAAATTATCTTCATACATCATTCGAATCTTTAGCGAACTTTTTGGGTATATACAATTACTAGAAAAGTTCTTCAATGCTTCAAGTTTTGCGCGCTGAAATTCCGGCATTATGAGACAATTTTGTTTCAAGTAAAATAGCTTCCGAGAGACTAATTTACATTGAGTAGCGTGACACATTCGCAGTTATGCTAATTTATCGTCGTTGCACTTCCTTTCCTCTCTTGCTTTTTTCTAACGTTACACGTTGATTCCTCCTATCTTTGAATTTAAATAAGAATTTTTCTTAATTAAAATTTCTTTTTTAAATAACAAAAGAATTGTAGAAAACAAAAGAGCTCATTAACAAGTACAAATTACAAGTTTAAATTAACAATTAAAACAAATTTTAAATATTTTCTCATAAATTGGATTTCCATTATCTAATTTTAATAAACACATTTACGGCTCCTATCTTTGAATTTAAATGAGAATTTTCCTTAATTAAAATTTCATTTTTAAATAACAAACGAATTTTAAAAATCAAAAGACCTCATTAACAAGTACAAATTACAAGTTTAAATTAACAATTAAAAAAAATTTTAAATATTTTCTCATAAATTGAATTTCCATTATCTAATTTTAATAAATATATTTACGGCTTAATCAATAAAAGTAATAACTTTTAAACATTTATTCGTAATCTCGCTCCAAAAAAATAGTTGTGATTACTAAAAATAAAATTTGTTATATTTCAAAATCAGCCTACATAAATACTTCCGTCAACTGAAATTTCCATAAAAATCCTCGGCTTAAGGGAGACATTTTTTTTTCATTCAACCACACCAGAGTGTAATCGATTATGACCTCAAGTCGCGCGGGAAAATTCATGAGGGCAGGATCAGTAACAAAGCCGACTCGCGGATTGGCTCGAACTGTAGAAAAGCCTCGGCTGAAAGCCCTTTGATCTTACTCAGAAAATCTGAAAACGACTGGCTTTCTGCTTCGCTTTTACAAGGCGTCGCGCTGTAACGGGAGCTTAGCAAATTTGTTATTTTCAACTGATTACAGTCACAACAAAGCTCTTTTTTATCCAATTTCACCAAGCACGATTCATTTCAACTAAATCATAGTTTCGTATTTTATCCTAGATTATATAAGTTTTATTGTAAGTTATATTGGTAAATAAAACAAATACAATAAAAAAATAATAATCTATATAAGTTTTAAAAATATTTTAGATATGTTTGTATTAACCTCTGCATGTTAAATATATTGTTATTTGATATTTTATTACGTTCGTGATAGACTTGAATGTGAATGTAACGTTGTGTAATTCATAACGGTAAAGTTGAATTATGATTTCTATATTGGATTTTTGTAGTTTAGTTTGCACAAGATTTCAGCCAAAAATAAAAACTAACTTATACTTATTAACTATTCTTTATAAATGAAGTTTTTTCGTTAATACAATCTTTAAATAATATAGAATGCATGTCACAAAACAATGAAATATATTCTTAATTGAAACGTCTAGATCTTTCATTATAAATTATTATTATTGTTAATTTGAAAAGCAATAAGTAAAATTAGATTAAAAATACATGTTTGAGCTTTTGATTTAAAGCTTTTGTACAAAATTTTCACTTCTTTCTAATATCATAATACAATTAATCATAATAGAATAATAATGAGTGTAAAAACTGAAAGAAACCTTCCAAGTTCTGAAAATTTAATACTACAATTGATTCCAGTCAGTTCTATTCTATGAGACTAAAAATATTTTACCCTTAATACAAAATTACATTGCATAAATAAATACTAGAGATGAAAAGCTTGAAAATCTATTCTATTCGCGTACCATATCAAATTCATTATTCATGCGCGTAAGTAGAAATAAAAGTTTTGAAAAATCTATTTCGAGTGGAAGGCTTCTTTTTTTAAAAATAAAGGCTGAGAATAAGAATGTTCGGTCGGCAGGTGAACACGGCAGTGCCACGGGCGAGTCTCTACTTCAACGTGGTGGAGGGCCCATCGGGCAACCATACGGTGACGGTCGAGGGCGGCGGCGTTAACGCGACCATCATCACGGCCAACATCGGCGCCACCAACGGAATTATACACATCATCGACAGAGTTCTCGGAGTCCCCTACACCACCCTCCTTGACAAGCTCAAGACCGATCCCAGCCTCAAGTGAGTCTTAATTCAAATGAACATCTTCTCATTTACGTTTTTTTTTCAAAGGAATATTAAAATATTCCATTTCTACGATTTCTACATTATTAATAGCGAACTGATTGATCAGGCTTAATATGAATCGATGAAATATGTCGGTTGTAAAAAGAGAAAGAATATATGTATATGCAGGCGACTAATGCCTTTCAATCTCCTGCTTCTATCGCAAAGCTTGAATAAAATTGACATTTATAAGTACACCTTTCAAGAGACATAATGTAAAAGAACCTTCCAGTCTGTTAATGTGATATTGGATATTGATTATCGTTATAATCTCAATTTCAATTATTTCTCCCTATAATAATATCAAAAAGATAAATACGATAAATATGAATAATCAAGTCCAGAATAGTCTTGACGACGTTTCCAAAATGAAACTAGATAAAAGAAGCTCTTATTTGTTTCTTTCAGAACCAAGAAATATTAATTTGTTTGAAAGTTATTTTAATTTATAATTGAGTGCCGAATATTCAATGCAGTATTCGCTCAGCTAATATTTGAAATTATATAATCAATCAATATCTTATTAAGTAATAATCTCAAGAAACACTAACATCGTTCAATTCGGTAAAAAAAATCAAGTAGAAAGAGAATTTTCGTCTCACGTAATATCCCATTATCAATATTACAGTACGTTGATACACGTAGAGGAGTAGGCGCGAAAACGCGTTCCAATCTACAGAAAGGATTAGACTTCAAAGAAGGCACGAGCGAGGCAGGCTAAGCCCATGGCTCTGTACTTTGTGCAGAGCGGCTCATGGACGAGGATTTAATCTTACGCGTGTATGCGATATCTAATAACTTGACTCGGAGGCTGATTGCCGTCTTATGCTTGGCTTAAATTGAAATTTGAATGAATAATGATCGGGATCGGTCGAAGCGCGATTATTGTGAACATTTCGGCGGAAATACCAATGGGATCGGTTTAAAGACGCAAAGTTTACTAATTTTTACCTAATTTGTTCGAGTCCATTTCACGAAAGCATGATTGACTTCGCCTTATCGATTGTAAGCGAAGGAAGAGAAACGCAAGCATTTATCATGCAGATTAGACGATTTTTTCGAAAGAAAGAATTTACGAAGAATAGTTCTGTATTTCCTCCAACATGTAATAGACTGCTATGCCTATATCTAAATTTTCGATCTAATAATCTAACATCATTACGTTTTGGATTTTAGCTTTTCCGATATTTTTTGTAAATCTAACGCAAATGAAAAGCACAACCAGAAATTTCATTTATACATTTATCATCATTTTTAACGTTTTTATAATGATTTTATACCTGAAAGAGACCCTTTATACCTAACTTGAGGTTAGTTTTCTTTAATAAAGCTTTAAAATCAGAATAAAATTTTAAGGATGCAATTAAAAAAAAAAAAATGTGATAATAAAGTACTTAGATGCATTTGAAGTTTATTTTGAACAATTGGTGCTTTTAGAATCAATAAATTTGTCAAAACGTTTTAATTCAATTATCAAATCGAAATCTACTTTACTTATTTATACAACGAAAAATTCATTAAATGCTTTTTTATATTAAAAAAAGTAAACTCAAAAAGTACCTATAAAGTTCCTAAAGTTGAATAATAGGATGTGACAAGCTGTTATGGCAGTAGTTGGACATCGTTCGGAACCAGTACTTGAATAATTTAATTAAGCGTGTTCAACTATTGCCTTATGGAAATTGAGAAGTGGACTAAAGTTGGACAATATTCAGTTATACCTTGTTCTACAACATAACTTCAAAAATTTATATTTCACATCAGAATAAAATTTACAGTTTAAATTAAACCAATTTTGATTTCATTAGATAGTTAAAATGCATTACTACAAACAATGTCAATGAATTTATATTGCTAGGATATTTGTCAATTAAAGTAGTTTTTTACTGTCAAAATACCATTCTGATTTTTCGTTTTGTTCAAATTCTAGGCCTTTTTACTTAATCGTTATATTCATTCCTTAGTTATTCATTAAAATGTAATTTTTGTATTTCAAAACCAAAAAAACCTATCATTTTATGAATTATTAATATTTTATGTTAATTTATGAAAAAAGTTGGATGCTAATTAGAATAAAATATATATTTAATTCAATAATTGCATTTGAAATTTCCTTGGGAATTAGTATTTGTACATTTTTTCGAAGAGTTCATTGAACAGAAATATTCAATTTATTCCTTGAGGTTGAATTGAATTATTTAATAGTTTTTTGTTAAATTACAATTTCTCGAAAATGGCCCTATAGAATGACAAAGTTTAAGTACGATTTAGTACTTGATATACGTAAACTTTAGATGGGTGCTTTTTGAGATATTTAAAATGAAATGTATATTTTATATTTTGTTTTGATATTAATAATTAATAAAACAATAAATTGAGTTTGAAGAAGCCAATAAATGGAAATTTCTATATTTTTCTAAAACGATTCTTTTTGAAATACTTTCGTAAGAACTTTGGAAAATTAATATAATAAATGTAGCATGGAAGATTGACGTTAATATTTTGATATAATTAAGGGTATAAGAATATTCTTTTCTCAATATTCAAGCATTGTATATACGTTTGACAATTTCTAAGAAAGTTCAATTAGCTATTTTCAAAGAAGCTTATTCCAATTTTCTGGGGGATTCTTTTCCTTCATTGCTTGAAAAATAAGAAATATTTCTATTGATGCCTCGAGTGTCATTTCGTTAATAAAAATGGGTTTAAAGAAGTTTTCGAACTGTAATTACAAGAAATCCAATTTTTTCTATCAACGGTCTGAAAAAAGTATGAAATTTAATCAAAGTTTAACCTGGTCATCTCGCGCGAAGCATTGATTAACTCTTAAATTCCCCCAATCGCGTTTTTCCATTCTAGCGCTCCAAGTCTTCCAAAGGTTTTTAAACTTTCTCTTGTTACTCCGACTCCCTTAGGCTGAAATTCTCGTGGTTAAAAGTCATTGGCGTTCTTTGAATCCAGAAATTCTCCACTTTCATTCCACTCTGCACTTTCTCGTGAAACAGAGATAGAAGCAGCGGTGTCATGTACACGCGAAATGTCAGTACGTCGCGATAGGCAGGCCTGCAATGTCGTTAATACAGAGACCGATTGCAGATATGAAAAGCGCACGCAATCCGTGAAACGGAACATAGTCCGTTAGAGCTTTTGGAGGGAGCTTCGACGACTAATGCGGGACCTGCGTATGATCGTGATGTATGACTGAAAATAAAGAAGCCGCAGTAGATAGGGACGTGTTCTTCATTTTGAGTGATATTCACTTGTCTGTACGGAAAATTTGTTGGTTGATTTTCAGAACAGAGAAGTAGCATGCACAGTTAATCAAGGTTGCAACAGACCTTTATTATTATTAATTAAGAAAGACTAAATACTTCATTTTCATTATTTACTTTGAAAAATCTGATTATAAAATACTAGATGAGACCAGAAATTAAACTTCAAATTAGTGCACTCGTCAAACTTATCAAAACTGTTGACTGGCTTGTCAATCAATTCCTGTATAATTGATTCAATAGATGATGAATGAGAATTTCACATCATAATTTCTGATAACATATTCATACAACCACACGAAATTTTGCTTATTTAAAGAAAGAAAAACTAAATTAAAAAAAAAAAACTAATTTCCATTTCTCTTGCAGTTCTACGTACCACTTGGGCATGCGCCACAACTTCAATGATCAGTTAAATGATAGCAAGAACCGTTACACGTTCTTTGCCCCCCACGACCGAGCCTGGCAGAATTTGCACGTCATGCAGCCCTCAGTCTACAAGAAGATGTTCATGTCCGATTTTGCCTATCACGTAAGTTCTGAACCAGTTAAATCGAAACTTTTTACTCACATCTACGTGCTATCCTGTCAATTTTAACACCTAATAACTTTAATTAACATTGCATGTAAGGGAATTTCGCGTTCAATTAAAACTGACATTACCATTTCATACAATTTATAGTACAATATGAAATATATAGTGCCACATGATACGTAGTACTTTTTTAAGTCTAAGTTCTTATAATAAGTAAATGAATTTTAAAACTTTGATAATTTTTTTTTGTAGACAAAGCAAATTTTAGAACGACATCTTGTTGTGGGAGAAGCTTTTACGATGAAACGACTTTTTGAAATGGATAGGAATGGATCGCTCAAACTTCAGACTATGAGGGACAAACTTAATATCAAAATTAAGGAAATTGGTGAAAGTAAGTTTATAGTTTTTCTCTTTCTACTGCAACAAAGTTTTACGTCTTTTCTGAACTAACGAGGCACTTTCATGTGCATAATATATCCTAATTTGTACATGAAAAGGAAAGAAAACAGTTTTCAATAAATTTGAAAATTTACGAAAGGTAATAGTATGAGATATTTACAAAAAAAAAATTGAGGATAAATAAGCTTCCGAATGTTAGTTTAAAAATCGAAAAGTCTTTAGATGTTTCTGTCATTGTTATAACAGTATCTAATCTTATTACATTCAGACGACAAGGTCATTGACGAAAATGCCATTCGTCCAAATGCTGGCGGTGAGTCAATATCATGCTTAATGCGACATACGTGCTTCAGCAATAATAGCAGATGTCATCGCTTCTTCCCTGTATTCTTTTGAAAATCATTTCGTAAATTGAAGCCTTAAATTCAACAAAACTAATAAAATTTTTTGCTGAATTTACTTCTATAAAGGAGAATAATAAAATAAAATCTTGAGTCTCATGAAAGCAATATTTATATTATTGGTTTAAAATAGTAACAAAATGTACGTTTTATGGAATTCATTCTACTGTTTCAAAAGAATACACATAAATATCACAATGAAAGACATTCGCACAAATGCACGCCATTGAAGCACGATAAAAATTTATCATCATCTTCAAGAAAAGTAAATTTTCATGACATCCTCGTTTATATGAAAATTTCGCATGAATCCTTTGCCAGTAACATTGTCTGTAATAAAATTTGCAATTCTACGAAAGTTTGCCTTGTTTAAAATAGACGTGCTTTTCCAAATACTTACTGTGCTTTACAGAATTTACGAAGTATCTTTTTTCATTTTTCAATAAAATGTTTAAAAATTTTTAATGATTTTTTTAAATAACGACATTTTTGTAATTAGATAATAAAATAGAAAAGATTTTGAAACCTGTACAAAATTATTGTTTAGAATAATCTAATTTCGTTTTTAATAAAAATTTAATCTATGTATTGTTTACTTTAACATTTTTAAAATGGAAAGACTACGTTTTCAATGGCGTTATATTATATAATAGTAATCACGTAAAAATAGGAAATTCTAATAATAGAAATCTACATTATTTAGTTGCTTTTCTAAAGAAAGCTTACTGTTTGCTCAAAGAGGTATTTTAATTTTTATCAAAATTAAAATACAACAAATTTATTGCATTTACTCTCTTTGACATTTTCACTTTTCTTAAAACATGTACAATCAATTGGCTTTTTATTTACAGTTGTTAAAAATATTTACAAATGCTTTCGATGCTTAGTTTCGTTTTTAATTTTCTGAAATCATTTATTTTTTTTTTTTAATATCATTAATTTCATTTTATTCATTTTGCAGCTGATTTTTCTTCAACTTTTGCTCTTAATATTGTTTGAATTAATTTTTTATTTGTTTTTAAATCAATTTTAATTAATATTTATTTAATCTTACTCTACATGCATACATATTTTAAAGTTAAGTTTTTTCTTTTCATGTACTTACACTTTTACTTTATTCTAATATATTGTATTTTATTTACAGTCATTGAAATAATATTTTATGCTTTAAAATGCTACTATATTTATTTTAATTAATAAAATCTTAAGATATTAACAAATTGCCTATTTTAACATGTTATTTATTGGTTTTTCACAAGTTACAGTATATTAATTTTTCTTTTATTTCCATTATTTTATCAAAAATGAATTTACAGAATATAAAATTTATAAAAACAAATTAAAATTGTACAAATATCTGCTACTACAACTAAAGATTCGAATTAATATAAATCAGAACTTAAATAATAATAAATATAAAATAAATCAATAAATTTTTTAAACTTTGTCTTCACTCAACAGAATTTTTTTTTTTTCTAAGTTATATATAAACATTTGGATGACGTAAAATGATAAATCTAAATTCTACGTGATGTTTTATTATTTCCAATTATTACATGTATACAGAATGTTTCGATAATGTATACCAAAAAATGTATCATGGGATGATAGGCAGCATTCCGAACAAAAAATTCTGAGAACATTTTTTAATCTACCAATTAGTTTTGGAGATATAGGGCATTAATCTATATCTACGTACAATCATTGAGAATGTTGCGACATACGTTCAATATTGAAAATAATAAGTTTTTACACCCTGTATCTTCGAAACTAATTAGTAGAGTCAAAAAATGTTATCAAAATTTTTTGTTCAAGCTGTTGCGCTCTATCCCATGATGTACTTTTCTCGGCATGCATTTCCTATATAATGTAACTGTTTAAATATTAAGCATTATTTAGTCAAAATTTTACTTGTACATTTAAAATTTTACAAGCGATTGCAAAAAGGCAAAGAAAATAAATCAATTGAAAACTTAAACATTTTATTAAACCAATTAAAGTAGTTTAAAAAATCGGTAAATTAAACCAAAAATGTAACATCATCCGGTCGCTTTTTGGCAGTGTTGAAAATTAGATGCGCCAACAAGACGCTTTGCTTTGAGAAAAATAAAAAAAATTGAAAAGAAAACGCAACCTTGGCCGACCCAAAAATCCGATTTAACACGATTCGTTGACTCTTACAGGCTACCAAATCGAGTGGAAAGACAAGAAGATCAAGGTGATCCGACCGGACGTGGCCTGCACCAACGGCATCATACATGTGATCGAGAACGTGATGCTGATGGAAAGCGACATTCACGTGACGGGCAGCGGAGCTTCCACAGTGACAGTCGCACTTCATACCATCGCCATTCTCCTCGCCAAGTGGCTTCTCTAAGTCGACGCAAGCCCATCCGAAACTAGTACCTAACTTGAGATAAAGTAAAAGGCGAAAACAGCTGCTTGTGAAAAATCGCGTCAAGTGCAGCATCGTACGTTCAATCCGTACCAGCGATCAGGCGTTTTTAATCTGTAGCGATAGAAATGGTATACGTAAACTAATTGAACAAGCCGAGAATAAGAGCTTCATTGCATACACACTTATCTGCGTTAAATATCGACAGACTGGAATTTAGAAGAATGTGCCTATTACGAGATAACTAGAACGGCGTGAGAACGAAACAGGAACTGCAGTATAGGATTCACTGATCGCTTGGGCGGATTCGGATATTCCGTTGAGGGCCTCGAACCGGAGAAAGTCCATAGCCTATTAATTTATTGAAAACTGACGATCGCCTCTGGGCAGTGAATGGCGATGAACTATGCGACGACGAGTGTTTAGATAAGAAAAGAGACAGAGCGTTAAGATTGAACCAAATAACTAACAGTAGTTGTAATCGAGTAAGCTCGAAAAAAAAAAATCGCCAATTAGCTACGTGCTATCAGGATGGCTCACACACATGCGCATCATTGTTGCAAACAGCAAAGTGTTTCAACAAGAACGTCTTTAGCTTTCATCAAAGCTTTGATAGGATTTATGTTATTTTCACTTCGAGTCAATGATTACTCTGTATGCTTTAAGCCTGAGAAGGATTTATAAAACGTATACTGCGATTGTAATTACTTAAGTTCGAACCAATCGAAATTTGTACCAGGGAGTCACGGTAATTGGGAAGCTTTTGTATGTTTTATCGAACAAGGGGATAAATTACGACGCGACTCGGTATTTATATTTTCCTAAAAGTCTATACGTAGTTACTAAAACAATCACATCGTAGACAATTTTAACTTTAATCCTTGTAATTCAATGAAAATCTTTGGAAAATGTATTATAGCCTTAAAGAAAAACGATAGTAGAATTGACAGTCTGAAAGAAAATATTCATACCGAGTGTCGTTGATAGATGCTAATTGTATTATAAGTATTTGCTATCTACTTATTGATGATACTGCCAGTTTAACTCGCGGGGAGAGATTAGAGCTGAAACGCTCGAGTTTTGTACAATTATAACGATCAAAATGTTAAAAGACAAGCAAATGAAAAGAAGAAAATATTGATCAAGTTGCTGCGCTAAGAGGCTACTATGTACTAATTGATTGTCTTTTCATGTTATAGTTTCTTTTACTCTGAAGGAAAATATAATTATGATGTATACAGAAATATTTGTGTATGCATACATTACCAAGTATAAAACATTGGAATTTTCGTTGCCTTCGAAAATTTGAAAGAATCTATTCCGTTGAGATTAAAATAAAACTACTCTAAAACACCTCAAGTTGAATTGTAGATGTTCCATTTTTTACGAGCTTTTATATTGAATGTGCTTTCAAAGAAATGAGAAAATTGATACAGTGAAACGCAAGTACGTTCTCTTTTATTTACCTTTATAGTTCTGCGTGAATTTTCTTTAACGTTGATGAAATTGCTGTTTATTTTTTCATGTTTTCGTGATATTTTGAATGTAATAATAATAACCGTTTCTTAAAGTCAAAAAGTTTAAGACTTGAAATTTGCATAACGTAATCCGACCTAATAAATAAACACCATTTTTAGATACTATTGGTAGCTTTTCTAACAAAAACTGCAAAATACATATAATGTAATTATTAACGTCTAGGTATAAAAAAACACAAGCACTCTTGTTATTAATTTTCAATCTTTCAAGCAAAAAATCATCTTATGATTCTACGATCAGTGAAAATATATAAATTACGAAGGATTATTCAACGTGTTTCGTATTTACCTAAATCTGCTCGATTATGGTTATATATTATTATACTTGAATTTTCTGCTCGATGGGTTAAAAGTGTTGTGAATCGCCGGAAACAGTGCAAGCAATTTTGGCCAAAGTTTCACAAGCGCCGAAAGCAAGCTGGTATTAAGATAGTAAACCAAAAAATCGTGTACGACTACGTCACACGGCGCGTTCAATTATCGCAATCTTTCAGAAAAATATAGAAAAAATTAAAACTCGATGTTACATATTGATATCAATCTATACATATATAATATATAATATACAGAGATATATTGCCGATTGATAATAAAAAAGAAAAGTAAGTTATTGTAGAAGTTTAATGACGAGATTACAGCTTCCTAGAAGTTTATTAAAGTTTCTTCGTAAAACCAAAATACTTCATTTAACTTTACATTGTGTTTATGAACCACTAAAAATCAGTTTTAATGAAGGGATATTTAATGAATTTAATGATGAATAAAAACAGAACATTTTACTTTTTATGAATAAAGACTATGAAATTTTAGGTAACTTTCGGCCATTAATTAGTGAAGAAATTCAAAAAATTCCAAAAAACTGATTGATCTTGTTTGAAGAATAAAAAAACACTTATTAAGAAAACAGAATTATTATCAGTTGATTAAACTTGTTGTTGTGACAAATAATAAATATTATTGATTAAATAATTATTATTATATGTATATGTATAAATCTAATTACCGCTGTTTGTTCATTAGAAAAACAAAATAAGAGAATCAAGGAAAATAGTAAAACTTTATCTCTCTGTATAGATGTATCTTAATGTTCAGCTTGTCGCATACAAAGAAGAGGTTCGAACTACGTACAGTTTGCTCATCTCATTCATTCATACGAAGATTAATCGCAATTAGCATCGTTAATATAATTATACTACGGATAAGTCGATGCGATTAGTAAACGCGTGTTAAATAAAATTAAGGAATTTCTTGAAGATATTTAAAATCAAATGGAGTAATATATTTAAAAGTAAAACAGAAAATAACCAAGTAACAACAACATTCCTTTTTTCAGTTTATTTCAGCACATTGAAACAATTTTGTTTAAACATTTTTTAATTGTAATAAAAATGTTCAGACACGCGTTTTCTGTTCGCTTTTTTTCACTTCACGCCGAATAAAAGAAAAATCAATTGCATATAAATAAAACATGAGAAAAGGAATCATAAGCTTAGGTAAGGAATATAAGAGGGTATGACAGAGCTATGTTATCTCATCAAATAGATAAAAAAAATGATCTTTTTTAATTGTTTTATTTCGTTGTTTTATTTATATAATGAACTATATTATAAAATATGCCATGGAAAGTAAAGTATCTTAAAACACCAATAAAAAGTAAAAGAAATAACTGTTTAATTGATAACAAGTAATTTGCGTACCCTCACAAATTATAATCAGCCATTATAACTCCATCAAGAGAAAAGGCATGAAAAAAATAAGAGTAAATATAAAAAATTTTAAATTTAACCGTTGGTACGATAGATTATCGATTATCCGTTGCTGTCAAATGGACTGATAAGTCTTGGTTGGACATATAAAATTTATTATTATATACAATAAAATAAAATTTTACAATCTCGAATTTTCACGCTAATTTTTATTATTTCTTTATGTTTTGTAATAATGAGAATTGATTATTATTTGTGACTCGCGTTTTCTTGTTGTATATTAGTAAATTAATAAGACTTAAGGAGTATTAAGGAGCTTTTTAATTTTTGAACTTTACTCTCACCAAAATTTAAAACAATTCTTCGAAATAATTTCGAAAAATGATGGAATCAGAATCCGATATTCTTTTTTCTATAAAATATATAAAATATAAATAACAATCAACTATTAACAGTTGAGATGTTTAGGAAAACGAGGTTCAACTACCTTCTTAATCTTTCAAAGGTTGACGCCTGCGCCTGTAATCCAACAGAATATCTATACGTGTAACGTTCTAAATGAAAACCGCAAGATGCAAGAAAAGCATGAATTTTTTTAAATAAGTTTTGCCAATGAATGCGTTTTTTATAAAAATTTTTGCGATAGTAATATTACGTAAGTTGATAAAAATAAAACTGTATTTTTTTCGAGCACTTTGATTTGATTTCGATGTCGATTAGGGATGCCTTCGAAAAATGTATTCTTAAAATATTAACAAAAGGTATAACGGAAAAAAATCGTAAATTTTTAATAAGTACATTTTTTAATAGAGTATATTTGAAAAAAATGTTTTCAATAAAAATGCAAACCAACCGAAGTACTCGCAATTTGTAGAAAATTGCGACTCAAACGAGTAACTATGCAATCCGCTTGAAGTGGTTGGCTCGATTATTACAAAAGTAGTCATCACAATGATCATTATACTTGACTTAAGAATACACTTGTCTTTCAAGTATATTTAGCTTGATTGTAAAGAAAATGGTATTATTTAGATATTGTGAATGTTAAGTTCTTACGCGAGTCACTAACGCATCGTAAAAAAAAGAGGAGAAATCTAACTAAAAGATATATAAATAAATAAAAAAAGAAACAAAAATAAACCTCGTATCTCTAGGATATATTTAACCTCGTATTGCGTTTCGATCACTCATTGTCACTGGCAAAGATTGACACTTTAGAAATGGAAATTTTTTACTTTCTACATTGCATACACGTAAACAATGCTCTTTTTTTCGAGATTCGCGTGCGCGAATACATATGTGTTTAAAAAAAATGTCTATGTAAATACATATTAGTCGGATGGGTTGGCCGATGGCAGCCATCGGCAACAATCCGCTTTAAGAGAATTTGCAGGAGAGAAAGAAAGGAGTGTGTCCAAGTGAGAATGAAAATTAATCTCGGATTGACGGGTAGAAGAACGGAAAGGTAAGAAAAAATGAGGAAGGCAGAATCGGAACAAATGGGTGAATGAAAGGGAGCGAACGAAAGCAATTATAATGGAGAAAAAACGGAAGGAGAAATAAAATCGAACGGGAGAGCGCAGCCAGTGACTATAGATATACGTACACAGACACATATAAAACACTTGCGATATTTTTCATCGCAATCATCGTAATTAATCATTATCGTCGAAGCCGAAGGCGCGAAAAATTGACGTCAGTCTATCTACCATAAAAACTATGTGAAAAATTATTGCTACCGTCATACCTTTCGCGATGTCAATTTTGAGCAGCTCCGGTCTTCCTCTTAAACTACCTGCAGTCACTAATGGTTAAGCGTAAATAGGTTTAAATGACTTATATAAATAAATGTACGAGATAGTCGTGATTCAATTTAACGATGAAGGAAGAATATAAGGATTAAAATATAAAAAATTTGGACGAATCTAATGTTTAAGAGCGGTTTGATAAATTTTAAGTGTTGGATTTAATACATGCGTATAGACAGGAAATGAACATACTTTATACAGACATTTATTCATACTCAACAACCCACACCGTGAAGACTAAAAAATAGAGCTGCGGTGTAACGGCTTGGACTTTTAAAATTTTGAAAATGTATTCGTTTTTGATCTAAAAGTATTTCATAAAAAAATTACTTTTTCTTTTAGTATAATTTAACAACTTACTTATACTTAATTGTGAGTAAATGAAAAGATTTTTCAAAATTTTAAAGATCTGTCACTCTGGACAATTCTGGACTCACACACACACACACACACACACACACACACACACACACACACACACACACACACACACACACACACACACACACACATTTGTAATCTAAGAATTAAGCCATAGTAGGGGAAATCAAATTTAAGTACACAGAATTACTGTTTGTATAAAGAGGCGCTTTGTTTTATGAATATTTTTGCCGTAAAAGATACACATACATCTGTAACTAATTGATTGCAATGTTACGTATGCAGTTGCATTAAAAGCCGTATTTTTAGGTATATTCATTAACGTATATTTTAGATAAAGACATCACTGCTGTGAAATCTTAGCTTTTAATTTACTGAGGAAAGAGAAACAAAGTCAAAGATCAAGTATGGAGAAGCAGAAGTAAGAGTGCAGTGTTTATTTATTAATTTGATTTAAGGAAATTTGTTCTTTTTAAGAAATAGGAGAGTGAAGAATTTCTGTTGTACGAAGAAGAGCAAGTGAATTTAAAAAAAAGTGATTTTGAATACATTTTTAAGATAATCATCCAGCAGAGTCAAGAAACATATTCAATTTAATAATATATAAGAACCTTTTTATATGTTTTTAAAATAGAAATGATTCGCGCTAAGCTGGAATTTTATTTGAAAATTGTATTCGGTACTTTCACTTTAAAATAAACCAAATAACAGATTTTTTCATTACTGAATTTGCACATTCATACAAATAAAACTACATTTCTTTTATATTTTCTGTCGAATTCTGTTACTTTTTGATTATAAAGAATTTCATCGAATGGCGTCAATTGTTGCCTCTTTTTCACGTTCCTCTTGCGAAAACATTACGTTCACTTTCGATGCTTTTGCTGTATAATTTTCTGATAAATAAAAAAATAATATGATAATTACTTCGCCTTGATATTATTTTGAAACCTTATGCCCTTTTATGAAATAAATATATTATTAGGAAATTGTTTTTACGTACATTAGTTTGTCATTGATTCACTTATAAAATTACTCCCTTAATCAGTCTTAATTATCTTAGGGCATCCGAATTTGCAAATAAACTGTGACGTAAATTCCGCTGCTATCGTTTCGGATGTGACGTTAGAAAGAGAATTGCCTCCGCGTATTTAGTTAAATTACATTGGAGTCCTAAGATATATTTATTTCCTTTCTCCGAAATTTCAAGGGGATCAACTATATCCATTTCCGAACCGAATGCTTCAATCTTCAGCTCACGCTTGGTCGGCAAGTGGGCGCGATCCTTCGCTTGGGGTTGAGGCCATTGTTTGGACGAGGCTCGCTATGGGTATTCGCTGCTGTATTGGCCGTCGACCTGGCGAATGATTGCGGATGCCGTACGTCAAAAAAATTGAAACGTCGACCTGATGATCAGCACCAATGCCGCACCGACTTCGTACCAGTGCTTCGTCCAACATGTAGTGCGGGATAGTGTCCAGAGCGGCACTACTGCTGCACTATTTTCCCGCATCAATGCAGCACCTCTGTCGTATCGGTGCAGGATTAAACTTTTTTACACAGGTCCTAACGCGTAGTCAGCTGCATCTATCGTAACTAAAAATTCTTTTATAAAATCAGAATATTGCAGTATCGGTTCAGAGCACAATAAATTCATTAAAGTATTAAATGCGTTTTCTTGCATCTTTACCCCAATTGAATTTAACATTTAATTTTAACGAATTTTAAACAATTAATGGTTTACTAATTTTTGCAAAATCTGGAATGAAACGCCTGTAATAACCTGCTAGACCGAGAAATTGTTTGATATTTTTTTCTATTTTGAGGTCTTGGAAATTCGGAGACAGCTTTAATTTTTCGCGGATCCGGTTCTACCCCTCTTTCAGAGATCAAATGGCCGAGATAGGCTACCTCTCTCTTCAAAAATTGACATTTTTCAGGCTTTAGGGTTAATCAGGCACTCTTCAATCTACTAAGTAATTTCTTTATTTTAATAGTATGCTCTGTTAAGGAAGTACTGTAGACAACAATGTCATCCATATATACAAATAATTCAATTCCTTGTAAAGCGCACAGTACCTTATCCATGGTAGATTGAAACGTGGCAGGTGCATGCATCCTTTAAGTCAAAGTTCATTCTTTTGAATTATAGGTGCTGATAAGGCATTGAAAAGGCCGTTTTATGTCTGTCTTTAGGTTCAATAGGTATTTGATGAAATCCAGGGGCTAAGTCTAGGGTAGTAAAATATTTTGCAGATCTCAATTGATCCAAAATATCCGTTATATTAGACATAGGATATGCCGGAGCTATCGTTTTTTTCGTTTAACGCCCTGTAATCTACGTCTGCGGCTTATTTTTTAGGAACTATCCAAGTGGCCGAATTATAAGGAGATTCTGGTTACTTGCAATTTCGTTAAATTTAATTTATCCACAGATAAATAAAACTGATATGGAAATTAATAACAAGTTCGATTACATTTTGTTTTTCTTCATCATTAAGCGAATCTAAATTTAAAATCTGTACGATTTTGTTTATACGTTCGTTTAATGCGTCTTCGTCTTTGTGCGTAATAGTCTTAATATTTCGAACGGGAGTTTGAGCGTAGTCAAAGGACTCTAAACATTAAATTAAACGCCTCTTTAAAAAATAAATAGAATAAATGAAGATTAAATAAAACTTATCAAAGGGCGCGGTCGCGCCCTGTAGGCAAGTAGGAGTCGTAAGTGCAGACGACGCGGCGGGCCGACCGTTCCC
>JAWWEO010000001.1:4172777-4233306 GCA_035582975.1 Ormyrus labotus | reverse complement strand
TATTCCTGGTGCAGAAACCACATCTAAACTTATAAATAATTTTTTTTATAGTTTTTTATCTGCGGTTTTCAACCGGGTAAGTCACAGGTACTTGTTAAGGCCCTCATTTTCCCCTTAAATCTGTTTCTACCCGGAGATTTATCTGTACACAGATCTGGTGACTTAAAATAAAAAAAATACTCAAATAAGACTATTACTTATAATATAGTTAATATACTTATATATAATTATACTTATATATAGTTAATTAAAGTTTATAAAATATTCATAAGTGAATTAGTAACAGCTCTGTTAAAATTATTTGTCTGTGATTAATTTGTCTTTATCCAGTTTTATAATTTGGCTTTCATAAGTAACTGTTTACTACTAATTTGAATATAGAAATTATTGTAAAACTCAGGCAAGTAAAATGTTTGTTTATTCAAATACAAAATGCAAATAAAAATTATTTTATTTATTTAAAATAAGAGTAAAAATTTGATTTATCTGTACAGGTATAATTTTTTTAATTAAATATGTTTCTATATATTTATCCATAATAAACTGTAAAGCTTCTATGAAAAATTAAAATTTTAAATTTAAAATTTTAAATTTATGGTTACAATTGAAATAGACATTTCAAATCTAACTGAAGAGTAACCTAGCATAGGCGAAGATTGTAGTAATGTTCTTTACAATAAGCTGTAAGCAGAAAGAAAAACAGTAAACGTGTCTGCAGCAGAAGTAGGCAGCAGCAGTAGGCAGCAGCACTGCAATAAGTATTGGCAGTCTGAACAGCAGTGCATTAAGATGGGTGACGACGTAGCCGCAGCCTTGCAGAACGTAACGCTGAAGCAGGAAAAGGCACGATAAACCAAAGCGCAAATTGTTTTAAAATTTGTATTACTGCAGTCTAAGCTGTAAGGTGCAAGTAGGGTAAATAGGGAGAGAGCGTGGAATGCTGCTGGCGAGTTTAGTCTGCCGGGGTTTAAGGCTTGCACCAACCACTTCCGGTACTAGGTGGAAATCGCTACGTGCTCTGGTTCGTCTGTCGGCTTTAAAAAACCGATTTAGTGAAAAATTTGCAAGGAATTTTATCCCTGCTGACTAACGTCCTCATGTTGATTAATGAGCGCGTGTTCTTGTACCTAACCTCCATGCTTGCGTCTTTTCGTCCTCGTGTATTTTCCTCGATTAAATCTCTATCAAAGAAATAATTAAATATATATTTTTCAAATTACGTACTTAGAGTTTCGCTTCTGGTCATTGTATTTAAATAATATTCCTCCTTTGTGAAACACATTCACGTGAAACACACTTTTACATATGTAAAAAGAGGATTAGCTATTATTGAAATATTAAAAGCAATCTTGTCAAATTAATTGCATCAAATTAATTTTTTTATTCTTTTCATAATTATTAAATAAGTTTCAAACATTTTGTTTAAAACAAAAATGTCCATGTAAGAAACTCAACAATAGTAAACTTTAGTTCTTAACATATTGTTGTAAAAGCTGTTATGAATTTGTTAATATGTAAATGTGAATTCAAACATTTTTTTAACTGTAAATATTAAATTTTTATTTACTTGATTTTTTGATTTTATAGCACAGTGTTATCACGTGTAAATCATATTTTGATTGCATCATATCAAATTATTCAAAACATTCTATATATAATTGATTAGAATACAAAAAATATTTGTTGACTTTGGTGTCATTAAAAATTATAGATTATTTTTACTAATGATATTTATTTATTAATAATTCAAAATAATTCAATAAATTTTTAATAAAATTTTTTCTTTATTCAGGGTAAAATGAAGCAAAAGGCAATTGCACCAGAGAAAAATTCTGTAAAAGAATTAAATCCATGGCCTTCATATATTCAGGCAAGCAAATTTACAATAATTTATTCAATATTATTTTGTAAATAAAATACTTTAATATTTAATTGCTCTTTGCAGGATAGGATAGCACTGTTTGACAAATTAAAAACTGAATATGAAGCAGACCTGGCCGCAAAAGAATCTAAAGAAATTGTAGTAACACTTCCAGATGGCAAAACAGTGCCAGCTCAGTCGTGGCGTACTACTCCTTATCAAGTAGCTCAAGGTATAAGTCAAGGTCTTGCAGACAACACAGTAATAGCAAAAGTAAACAATGAACTATGGGACTTGGATAGACCATTGGAAGCAGATTGCAAATTGCAACTACTAAAGTTTGACGATGCAGAAGCTCAAGCTGTATTCTGGCATTCGAGTGCTCACATCCTTGGAGAAGCCATGGAACGAGTTTACGGTGGCTGTCTGTGCTATGGCCCTCCAATAGACAATGGTTTTTATTATGATATGTTTCTTGGAGAGAAAGGTATTTCCCAAGAAGATTTTCCATACTTAGAAAATCTTTTTAAAAATATTGTTAAGGATAAGCAGCCATTTGAGAGGCTAGAAATGAAAAAGGAAGATCTTTTAGAAATGTTTAAATACAATGAATTCAAAGTTAGAATCTTGAAAGAAAAGGTTCAGACTCCTACCACTACAGTATATAGGTAAGATATTATATTAATTACATTTAGGAGACACAAATTGTAAAGTTTTTAAAAACAATTTAATATTATGCATCTTGTCTTTTAGATGTGGACCACTAATTGACTTATGCCGTGGACCACACGTCCGTAATACTGGCAAGATCAAAGCAGCAAAAATCACGAAAAGCTCATCAGCTTATTGGGAGGGCAATGCAAGCGCAGAGACATTACAACGTGTTTACGGTATCAGTTTTCCAGATTCGAAGCGCCTTAAAGAATGGGAAAAGTTCCAGGAGGAAGCAGCAAAACGTGATCATCGAAAAATTGGCCGGGAACAAGAACTTTTCTTTTTCCACGAATTGTCACCGGGATCCTGCTTTTTCCAACCCCGAGGTGCTCACATTTACAATACTCTTGTAGAGTTCATTCGCGGTGAATACAGAAAAAGAGGATTTCAGGTGCTTAGTACAATTTTTTTATTTCATTGCTTTAAATAAATTAATCTTATTAATTATCCCTTTTTATTTACATTTCATAAATGATAAAACCTTTTACAGGAAGTCGTTACGCCAAACATTTATAATAGTAAATTATGGCAGACTTCTGGCCATTGGCAGCATTATGCAGAAAATATGTTCTCTTTTGACGTAGAAAAAGAAACATTCGCGCTAAAACCAATGAACTGCCCTGGTCATTGCATGATTTTCGATGTGCGAAATAGGTAAAAATATTATAAAAATTACAGCTGCATTTAATGTAATAAAAACTATAATCTTATTTTTTACAGATCTTGGCGCGAGTTACCTGTTCGTATGGCGGACTTTGGAGTTCTCCACCGTAACGAGCTATCTGGTGCATTAACAGGTCTCATACGAGTGCGCCGTTTCCAACAAGACGATGCACACATCTTTTGTATGCCAGATCAAATCAAAGATGAAATGTTAGGTGCACTGGATTTTCTTGATCACGTTTATTCAGTCTTTGGTTTCACATTTAATTTATGTTTATCAACGCGACCTGAAAAGTATTTGGGTGATATAGCTGTTTGGGATGCTGCTGAAAAGGCTTTATCCGAAAGTCTCGATGCTTTTGGTAAACCATGGACATTAAATCCTGGTGATGGTGCATTTTACGGACCTAAAATTGACATTACAATTATGGATGCTCTAAAAAGGCCTCATCAGTGTGCTACTATTCAGTTAGACTTCCAGCTACCCATTAGGTTCAATTTATCGTATGTAAAGTAAGTATTCGTTAATTATTTTATCGTAAAGTTAAAAATTTGACGTGCTCTTACAATCTTTCTTTACTAGAGTTACTTTAAATATTTTCTTTTATTTTTTAGTAAAGCAGGTGAAAAAACAAAACCTGTCATAATTCACAGAGCAATTTTAGGCTCTGTAGAACGCATGATTGCGATATTGACAGAGTCATACGCCGGAAAATGGCCGTTTTGGTTGTCACCCCGGCAAATCATGGTTGTACCTGTAGGTCCATCCCTTGACGAGTATGCTGAGCAAGTTAAAAACAAAATTTATGCAGCTGGTTTTATGGCTGAAGTCGATACGGATCATGGCGAGACACTCAATAAAAAGATTCGTAATGCTCAACTTGATCAATTTAACTTCATTCTTGGTAAAATTACTATTATATTTAATTCTTTGAAATAAATAGAATTCTATAAATTAAATAAATTAGCAATTTTTTAAATTTAATGTATGTTTCAGTGGTTGGGGAAAAGGAAAAAGCTGCTGGTACAGTTAACGTGAGAACTAGGGATAACAAGGTACATGGTGAAATAGGTATTGATGATCTAATAAAAAAGTTTGCAACGTTCAAAGAAACGAAAGATCCTAATTGCGAAGAAAACTTCTAACGTGTTATTATTATAAAATGCGTTATAATCTCTAGGTGACTTATACTATTTAATATTTATAAGCATTGTTTATATTTAGTCGATAATGCTTCTTTTCCTCTTTATTACGTTTGTAAATTTTTGCACAATGCTGAAATTTTTAAATTAATTTTTGATTGTTTTTGTACACAAAAGCTGTAAAATGAAATAAATTCTATAAATATCAAATTAAATATTATTCTTTTCTTGCATACATAGAAACAATTGTAAGTGAAACAATTTCTTGAATTACCTATTAGATGTTTATTTTAAATAAGTAAATAATATTTAAATATTTCAAAATTATCTTAGTACAATTATTTTTTAAAAACTTATTTTTTAATACAATAATAAAATTAAAGAACAAAAAAATATTTTATCTACGATATATTTTTTAGTGATTGAAATTGAATATATCAAATTTTTCATAAAAAGCAATCTTTAACTGTAATAGCGTATATTTATAAATCATAAATTCACACTGACACTTCGTTCTAAATCCTTAACTTAAAATATTTGTATATGTCGCTCATAATATACCATCACATAATTATTTTAAAATAAATAATTTATTTGTAACTTTTTTATTTTTCTCACACTATTTATTTAAACTTACCCCTTAATAGATCCTAGTAATTTTAGATATGTTTACAATTCAGCCGATTTATATTTCTGAAATCATTAGTTTTGTTTCTACTACGAAATAAATTGTTCACCATTCTTTCTCATATCGTTTCTTTTATTGATTTACAATTAAAGCAAATAATTTGTGTTTAACAAAATTAAATATTTTAATTATTTCATTAAGAATTTCTCAAATCTGTTGTTGGTCGACAGATTTATTTTATGAAGTTTTTAATATTGCATGATAAAGATTTTTGCCATCAGCACTTAAAGCTGTTAATCATTAACAGGATTTCGCTATTTAAGATTCAAGTATGTTGTGTGCTTAAATCTCGTAACTATCTTTCTTTAGTATGCGAATTTGAGTAAAAAATATTTCAAAGACGAAAATTTTGATTGTTTTAGTTTGAAAATTGCTTTATATTGAAACATTTATAAAATCTAAGAGTAATTATTCATTTCGTTGACAGTGTGACTTTATTAAGTATTTGCGTACATTTACCTTCCAAAAGCAATCTTAAATTTCGTCCATTAAAATGTTATTTACTCGTCATATATCAAAATCGCACAACTTTATATTTCACTATTATAGCTATGTATCTGTTACCTTTATCATTTATTTACAATTTGCTTGTTTTTACTACAAAATTATAATTGAAAACTATCTAATATATCATTATTAATCGAAAAAGCAAGAAAAATAATTGATTTCTAAATTTACTGTTAAGTTCATTAAAAACTTTTTAATTATAAATAAACGATGGCCAGTTACCGATTCACAATCTTGTTTTAAGAATAAAATTGTAGCAGAAAATCTTTCTCATTAAAAAAAATTAATATAAAACTCTTAAGAGCACAGCTTTATTACAATTTATTCATAATTTCTAAATTTTTTAATAAATTGAATAATAAGTTGAAAGACTGAAGAAATTGAACTTATCCAGACTTAAAATAAAATGAATTATTAGATGAATATCAATTTTCAAGACTCAATCTTTTAGCATATAAATTACAAAATTGATCTTATTTGTTTGATTTTTTAACTTACACATTCATTGCTTAATAACTTTTATATAAAATCTTAAAATCAGTTGAAGTGTATTGTTTATTTTTTCTACTCCCTATTTACGCATTGCTGTTATTAAGTGAAACGCGAAATTTTCAAAAATTTCAAAAGAAATACATTACTTTTTATTGCAATATGAAATTACAGTCAATGACTACATGATTTCATATCAGCGATGTGAAGTTATAGAATATTAAATGTTTAATAAAAATGTATAAGTTTAAAAAACGAATATAAATTTGATTTACTGCAGTTTTTTGTTCCTTCTTATATTTTAATACTTGAGAACTCGAGCGAAAATTTATTTTTTATAAATATATTTACTTCGAAAAATATGCATACAAAAATATTTACAAAATTAATAATGAAAATTATAGAAAAATAATAAGTTTTAATAATAGAATATGCTTAATTCACTAAGAGAAATCAATGAATAAATAATTTGTTGGAATGATTTTGAATTATAGAATTACATTTCTTATCATATTTTTTAAATAAATGACCATTAAAAAACAATAATAAGATTAAAATTAAAAACTATTTATAAATAAATTACAAATCAATCTTTTTTATATGTAAAATAGTGAAAATGTAAATTTGTAATTTTGAAAAATATTTTGAAGATAAATTTTTACTCGAGTTTCTAATATTTTTGTTTTTATATTTGACGGTAAAATAGTAAAAACGGGATTCAAATGTAATAAAATAAATAAATAACGAAACATTTTGTTTTTCGCAGTCTTGGTACGGAGATCGATTTTTTTGTAGTGTGCGATTGTATTTACAAAGTGCTTCGAACAATGAAAATTTAATAATTTCTTTAAAAGTTATAATTTTTACATTGAAAATTATTTATAACAGTAAAACAAATTCATAAGAATCAAAAACATTAATCAAAATATTCAAGTTTTCGGCTATAGTTTTCGTTATTTCTTGGATGAATAAAATTCTAAAAAGAATGGTGTAAGGAGATGTAAGATACCAACATTATAATTCTTTTTTTGAAATTCTTAAGGTTTCTTTGTAGTGCTCTTTTTTTTACCTGAATAAGTGCATCAGAAGACTGCATTTTAAAATATTTTAAAATAAAACTACAGACAAATTTTTGAATACTACAATGTCGATTTTTATAAGTAAATAATATATCCTTTCATATCTACTTAATATGAACTAGATTAAGAAAATGTTTCAAAATAAAATTTTACAGTATTAAATGCAACTCTTACTAGAATAATGTATTTATTGTATGCACTGATAGAACTTATCAAGATAATTGGTTTGAAACATTTTATCAGATGCTTTTTCTCTAAAATTGAGTATTTTATTTAACATTTAGTTGATTATGATTTTTACAAACTTTTTCTATATAATGCTGTTATTATTTACACGTTTAAAGAAAAATTAGTTTTTCCACACAACCAATCGCTACATACATTGAAATGAAAAATTTTATTAGTCAAGAAAAATTATAAACTCTATAAAAAATCATCAATTATTTTAAAATTTTTCACTTTTTTAGGTAGACATTTTGTCTAAATTTATTAAAATATTCATAAATAGACAGAAAGTAGCATGACGAATAACGGTTTTAAGCCTACTCCTGCTTTTGTTCTTGTTCACAATTTGTAACCTTGGAAGACTACATTATCATCGTCTGAGATTATTTATTTTAGGTGTATCCTAATATACCTATACGTTTTATAAATAAAATTTAAAAAACTAGTGCAGATGGCTCAATTAAACTCTTAATTTTCTTATTGTACAAAAGAGGAAATTTTCACTGTAAAATGTAATGCTCCATAAGATGAAGAAAACAATCTTTTTTATTCGAGTCAAGTGCACAGTCTTTAAAATAAAAAAAGAGATCACATAAGTATAGAAAAAATTGTTACGCGTTTTAATCTTTTATACATTCATTTACACACATCTCATTCTTTACTCGCAGTCAATAATACGGCTAAATATAAAAAATCGAGATTACGCACGCCATACTTAAAATACTAAGTAAAATGCCTATTGGGGTGACTGACAGTAACATTATTTTTTGCAAGACTATATTTACGTACTTATAAAGATCTACTTCAAAAATGATTAATTAATTTTAGTGGATAGTAAAACATGCTAATAATAAAAACTTTAATATAAAAAAATAATCAATACTAAAATTAATAGAAGATTCTATGAATAAAATGCAATTAATCAGTCATCAGAACGATTGAATTTGTGCTTACAGTTTTATATGCAAAAGAAATGAAAATAAGCTTACTGTAAATGTGCTTAAAAAATAAAAAAACAAGTATTCGTTTTCAAAAATTATCATCTTTTTTGAAAATCATACCAATAAATTTTAATTTCTCTTTTTTATGTAAGCAACGAAAATAACGTAGGATCCTTCGACTAGAAGCAAAGATTTACATACACTGACTCCAAAGATCCATTGCATACTTTGACGCCATTTAGAATTTTATGATTCTACGTACACATCTTAGTGCTTTGAGTATTTTTGTTACCAGTCAATCATCTAGTATTGCTTTATTATTTTTTACTCTTATTTCATTTTGTTATTACTAATTTTACCATCTTTATTTCCACTATTTTTTTCGGTACGATCGAACTTTTTAGCTCGGACAAAAAACCTTCACAGAAGGTAGGAAAAACTTTATACTCCATAGTTTATCAATAGTTTTGGCTTGTAAATTTTCGAAACTTACTTCAAAGTGAAGAAATAATAATAATGAATACTGAGTGCCTACAAGAAAAAATATGTTTCAACTCCAAGTACAAAGTTTTTCATAGTTATATAGATTGTAAAATTAATAATAAAAAAGAGTAGTCGTTAAAAGAACTTTTGTTTTATATAATCAATGATCATACAACCACCCCGGTGATTTATGAGTTACTTTGAAGTTTTCAGTAGCAAGTTGACGATCAAAAGCTGGAATGTTTGCTTCAGCTTTGTTCCTGCACCAGAATAATGTTTGACTTTCTGCTTTGGTAGCGTAATATAAAGCAAGGGATGACGGCAGTGTATGATCATGTAATGCATTCAAATGTATAACGTGATGTTTTCCACAGTCCCGATATGCCGTTTCATTTTCTCGACATTTCGTTCATTAATTTAACCAACAATTGGTCAAGTCGATAATCTTTCATTTTAACTTCATTTTATACATTAAGCATTTTAATTAATGCTTATGATTTCAGCAATTAATTAGGAGAAGCAATGCAAGACCTTGTGAGGGATTTTTGCTAAAATTTTGACACTTTGCTGAATGCCTTTTAGTAATGGTGAATGCTTTACTTTTGCAGAGTGACTTATTAAAAAGATTAGTTTTGATTTACCATTTGTAAATTACGAGAATCTTCGATCATTTATCAGGAGATTCTGTTGCTTGGTTTTCAGTTCTACAATTTAGTCTGAATAATAATGTGCTTAAAAAAATCAACGTGGTTTCGCCTAAAACAGAAAAAGTATAGATAAGTTGCAACAATAGTAAAACAAGAAAATAAAAGCGTACCTCGTCATCGGTCGGCTGCTGCTGATTCTGGGCAGGAGTAGCCGGAGCTGCCGCCGCAGGATTGGCGATAATCGTATTCTGCTTTACGAAATGCTTGCTCGCAGAGGTCTCGGTAACAGTCGATTGGCTCTGCTGCTGTTGCTGCTGCTGCTCGGCTCTCCGAAGAAAAGCAGCTGCGACCTCCTTCTTGGGTGGCACGATCGGCTTGTTCGGTGGCACCGGAGGCGGTGCGCCTCGAGCTGCCGTCGGTGCCAGTGGCGGTGTCGCCATCCCCAACGGCTTCTTTACTCCTGTCAAGGCGCCACCGGGAGATGGTGGAGCTACTGGCGCTACTGCTGCTGCTGCTGTTGCTGCTGGCACTGTTGCCGCCGCTGGTATTGCTGTCGTTGGCACTGGTGCAGCTGTTGCTCCTGCTACTGCGACCGGCACCGAGGATGCGACCGCCGAAACGCCGCCGGACGGAACAACCGCCGACCGCTTGTGCAGCGCCTGCGGGAATGCAACACACAATCGCCTGATGCCGCTGTTTCATAATGCCAGAGCAGAAATATTTTTCAAGATATGTCACCCGGTCTAAATCTGCGCCAAGCACGTTACTTACAGTGATTGAACAGTGATTTACAGTCTGTTTAGCTAATTTCTATCAAGACTACTAAAAGTATATTATCGTTTAAGTCCGAGTGCAAGGTACATTCAATTTCTACGAGTTAAACAGCGAGTCCCTCGATGAGAATAGACTGAAGAATACTTTCCTCTTCCGTAATACACAGATCTCTTTGACGATAGCTTCGGAGTTGTGCACCAAACCAAAAAGCATTAGGTAGGAAGAGAATTGAAAAAAAGAGATAATTAAAATAATTTTTTAGAAATTCTATACCGATGCCCTAGTAAAACTCCAAATCTCCAAGGAAACCATCCAATCAGGTGACTCTTCAACAAAAGCAAATGCTTGAATATTGTGAAGAAAATTTGAAATTACAACCAATGTTCAGAGAAAAATATGCTCGTTTTACCATTTTATTTTTAAAGAAGAACATTTGTTTGACTGCTTTGATTTTTCTCTGGTGCGATTGGTTAGCACTTTTCAAAATCAATATAAGGAAAGTTACTGGGTAAATAAGGCTCATTAATGAATTTTAAATATTTTAATACAAGAATCAATCAACATACATCTTAAAATAATAATAATAATTATTATTATTATAATGATTGTGTTCACAAAGTAAACTTCCATAGTAAAACACGTGTAAAGTTAACGTAATAAAAGAACGAACTCGCGTCTCTTTCAAAACTAATAAAAATTTAACAAAAACAGGTAAATTTTTCATAATATAATGAAAAAATCAAATAAGATATAATAATAAAAAAAAAATAATCAAGGATCGACTCATACACGTATTACAGGATCTCTTTAAAAGGTAACAAGTGCTTGAATAAGGGAGATGCAGAGCCGAGAGAGATAAGTGTCTACGCTCGAGGGAGAAATTTTTAAAAAGATAAATATAGTTTTTTCTTCGTCGCTTCTTAACACTCATTTTATCAATACATTATTTTTCGATTAAAATTGACTTTGAAATTGTACAAAAATTCGCTATTGTAGAAGACATTATTTTGTACAGTTTTATTTAATAGATATCATCACTTTTTGCAGTTTGTTTGCTTTTTTTGTGGAATAAAATTAAATTTTAAAAAACTTTTAAAAAACTTTGTTAAAAACTCAAATTATTTTAAAAATATCTCTTAGGCACAGGAAGAAGAAACGTTCCGTTATATCAAATTAAATTCATCAAAAGCGTTAAGCTACAAGACTAGATGCATCATTGATATTTTTTAATAACTAAATAATTATTTACTGCATGCAAAAGTAAATAAAGATTTGTTATCAGTAGTGATGCAATTTGACTATTTTTTGTACCTAGCTACCTTAATTGTTGTATCTGATAGTTGTATCGCACATAAATTGTAAACAATGATGTAGTAAAGCTTACATCAATAATACTAAAATATAATTAATTGTAAGTCGTTATGCAATACGAGCAGCTAAATCTTTTTGTATACAAATATTTCATTGTCTTTTAAAAAAATATCTTTCACCATCATTTTAATCCTTTTTTGCATCTGTATTATTTATATTCAAAGTCTGCTTTAACTAATTTATATAAAATAATTTATCTATTCGTTGTACACAATAGAATAGAGTACATAAGTTGTTTTACTTTTGGTAAAACGGTAATATATATAGACAGAAATTACTTTTTTATAACTACATTAATTAAGAAGATATACGTGAATGTACATTAAACTACATTTTTTTAAAACTGCGCAATGAATTTTCCATTTACTTCCTTTAATGCAAAAGGAAGAAAACAAATTCTAGTGAAATTTTTTCACTTTCTTACGTTTTTTTTTTTTTTTTCATGTTGATCCGTTAACTTTATAGGAATACGTTAATAGAAAAATAAATTTTTTTATCATATTTTCAGTCAATCCGAAAAATTAGTTTTTTATCGACTCATACGATAAACGTATGCAAATTATTTCATTTAGATTAGCTTATAAAATATAAGCTTTTTTAATGCATTTAATTTTATGGAAATTTAGTATTTTTATTAATTATTAATAAAATTCTATTCTTATATTCAACGCACAATTTTAAAGTGAAGGAATAAGTATTCAATTTAAGTTTAACATTTTTAACGTAGTAATAAACGCAAATTTTTGGGAATTATTAATTATTTTGGTAAAATTTCTATTCTTAAGATTAATCATACGTTTTTTTAAGTTAAGTTCGTAAAATGTAATTATCGACATTTTTTATAAGAAATAGGATTGTTAAAAATTTTCAAAAATTTACGTTTCATTTCAAACAGATTGGAACAGATAAATTGACCGAAGTAAAGCATGCTCTCCAAACTTCATAATGGTGTTTATATCAACGTTGAATGGCTAGGAAAGTGTGTATAGGTTACCTGCTCTGCGGCTGCGGTATCTTGTGTAGGAGCAATGCTGCCTGTATTCGCGCCAGCAGGCGACCCGCTCAATCCAAAATTCACGCCTCGAAGTGCCTGGCCTGGTGTCACGGATCTTGCTATGCCGGTAGCTAAAATACGAAATTTATTGTAATTAATGTATAGCAAATCAATTTTAATACAATTCTAATTTTCATTAATCATTTTTCTTACTTGGTCCACTAACTGGTACGCTAGAAACTGTAGCAGTAGGTTGCACTACTTTACTGCTGACCATTGGTGTTCCTGCGCCTAAAACTGCTCCTTTGACTAAAATATTTATATCCAATTATATTTTTATTACGTTTTAAATATGTTATACAAAATTTATTCTTTTTATTTTTTCTAAATTATTACATTTGATTTCTAGAACTGAGAATAAACTTGACCGAACGTGCCAATTTTATTCTCAGTTCAAGAAATCAAATGTAATAATTTCGGGATAGATATAGTAAAAAATAGTATACATACCATAGTTAACATAGAGTGCTAGTTGCTTACTATACTATGATACAAATTAGTTTTTATATTTTTGAAATTCTAAAACATTGATCTCACCTGTGGGAGGAGCTGCTGCAGTTCTAAGAGTTGGCATGGACGCAAGGTTAGCGGGCTTGGCAGGAGGTGGAGGTGGAGTCACTCCAACAGCTCTTACTGGACCTCGCGCTTGCTGCTCTTTAAGTATATCAATTTCAGCTCTGAGTTTTTCTAGTTCTGCCTGTTGCTCCATCAATTTTTTGTCCTTATTTGCAGTCGTCTGCCGAAACTGAGACCTTTCAATATCAAACTGTGCTTGCTGCTTTTCCATCTCTGCTTCCATATGCAACGATTTTTTGCTTTCCTCTTCAAGTCCTTCTGCCATTGAATCCGTACGTACCTGATGTAATCGTGAAATATTGTCTTTTAATATATTTTCTATGATAAAATAGCATTATTTAAATTTTGTTTTTAATTATTACTAACCTTCTCTTCACTGAGAATTTGAGCCAGATCTTCAGATCTTTTACGTTCTTCTATGTATTTCATAATTATCTTCTTTCGCTCAGCTAACAAAATGAGAACGATTTGCTTGTGTCGATTTTTTTCGTCTTCTAAAGTTTCACTCATCTTCTTAAGTTCACCCTCAAGGCGTTTTTTCTCTTGCTTCTCAATCTCCAGCCGTTTTTTCAATTGTGTTCCTTCCTTTTCCAACATTTGAAGATATGTTACATCGTCACCCTGAGCTGTGTTATGTTCATGCATTTGTTTCTCTTCTTCCAGTTCTTTAATTACCTGATAATTGCAAATCGTTTGTTTTATTTCAGGAATTTTGAATATTTTCTTAAATTATTATTATACAATAAAAATTTATTATAGAAAAGATTGTTTTCTTCAATACAAACCGTTCTGTGTCTTAGCTCAGCATTTTTCATAACTCTAGCCATATGACTCTTCATGTGCCTTTGCCTAGTTATCAGAGCTTCAAGAGTTGCACCTAATTGATCTGTCTGATTTCCTTGTGATCCAGTTGCACCTCCTACTAGAGCTATATCTCTAGCAAGAGCAGAGTGAGGATCAGAGGTTCCACTTCTATATCTTGAGTTTAAAAGATGCTTCATTTTCTCTGACTAAATAAATAATTAAAGAAATTTAATTTCAAAATTTTTTAATTAATAACGTTTATTTTAAAAGGTAAGTCTTTACCTTAAGTGCAGCTATAACAACATCACGAGCTTGCAATTCACCTTCCAAGTATCCAAGTAATTTCAATAAATCTGTTTTACCTAACTCCATTTTTGGATTTCGCTAAAAAAAGAAATATAATTTAAGCACTTTGCAGTAGATTACATTATATCATTTTTTCAATTGATATTCAGAATAGTATTTGTAGACAGTGATGTTCAAATAAATAATAATTAACTGAGATATCATGGCACATTTATAAATAAACCTTTTATTCTTTGTTTATGCCATGTGGTATTATTAAATTGACACTCCAGTTTGAAACATTATTAATGTAATTGACAGTTTTTATACTGGCTATTTTTATACAAGAAAACTTTGCTAACAAATAGATTGCACATAGGGCTCTGTGATATAAATCTAAAATGAAAAATTCTAGTGTATAATCACTAACTAAAACACTAGAAATTTAAACACATTTAATTTTAGTTGATGGACTAAAAATTTTTAAATATAATTAACATTTATTGTGATCTCTAAATTGTTTGTAAAGATTTTACGCAAAGAAAATCTTATTACATCTACGAATGATTCAAAGTTCTGTAAAGAAATCTTTACGTTAGGCATTATTTACCTTGAGAGTATTGGAGGAGCTTTTATCCAGCGGCTCAAAGTTGTTGCTCTGCTGCTGCTGTTGAGGCTGCGGCGAAATAGACAGTGGAGTTTTGCTGCCAACAACTCCAGGTGGGCCGTTGGCTGCGTTGCTGCTCTGTCCCTGGGTAGCCATGTTATCCTATCAGCATGAACTTTTGTCTTCCTTGTAAGAAAGTAGCCTCCTATCAGTTGAGCAGCAGAGGAAGAAATGAGCGGTTAGCCTGGCCTAGCCTAGCCTCGACTCGATGAAGCCTGCCGCTGCTCTCGGGGAAGATGAGCCGCGCCCCCGACAACGAGCACCTCTCCGAGTGAATAAACTCGACGTCATCCTAGTGCCACCAGGAGCTCCTCGCGATGACGCGGGTCGTCCAGGTGTGGGGCACTTGTCGTCGCTGTTGTTTTCGTTGTTTCCCTCGGCGGCAGCGGCGGGGCTTCTTCGACGAGAACTATCGCGCCAGCGCGCTCGCTCGCTCGAGCGTCTTCGTCTCTCCTCTTTCCGTGTGTTAAATAGAGAGAGGTATGTTAGGGATGTTTTTCTCTCTTTCCTTCCCTCGCGCGTGCTCGCTTCGCGTTTACCTCTCTCTTTCTTTGCCTCCTCTGTTCTCTGTTCTCTCTCTCTCTCTCTCTCTCTCGCTCTCTCACAGTCTCACCGCACGGTGCACACATATGCACAGGTCTCTACAATCTGTATACTCGCGTATGAGTCTTCCTTCGCGCCTTAACACTATAACCTCATACATTGCAAGTCTTTTACGTTTCTTCCACTATTTTCTCTTCAATCCTTTTTATTTGAATTTGCTCCTTTGATTCTTCATTCCCTTCGTTCCTCTTTGCAAACATTTTGTCCAAGCGCGTTCCCAACGTCTGTCTTCTGCTTCCAGCTTTTTTCCTAGAATTCAGGATTAAACAGAGGTGCAAGCTGAAATATAGTTTTAATTTTAAGGACTTTTAGGCTGCAGATGCGAGCCTTCTAGCCGCTGCCCTTCTTCCTTCCCAAAATTCATAAAATTTTTGTCGTTTTATTAAACCGACAGAAAAGCGGACAAAGGAAATTGATTTTTTAAGACAATTTCCGAGTTAATTTCGTAAACTTTTTTTAACAATATAATATGGATTTAAATTACTTTTAAGTTTAAGTCCTTTATCCTTGAAATTAATTCGATTTTCTCAATCCAAAAGGTTGAGGTATCAATCCGATCGTGACATCTTACATATTGACTATTAGTCATTTAAATGTTCAGCTACTTTTGCGGTATTTAAATTTGAATAAAAATTGTTTGTCTTTGTTTTTGTTTCGAACTAAAGAAATTTTGCTAGTGTCATCTTTCTAAAATTTTGAAAGACAAAAACAATTTCAAATGCGATTTCTCTGAAATTATTACTTCGACCTCTTCTTTTTAAGAGTAAGACGAAATTTCAAATAAACAATATATTGGTTTTTGGATTTTCGAAAACAAAGAAAATTTTTCTATATCTGATGAGAAATCTTTGCCTTTTATTATCGTTTGTTAAATAAAATATTTTATAAAAATGAGTAACGTATTTTTGGGTCACCAACAAACAGAAAAACTTACGACTTGTTTCATTAATCGCTTTCATTGATAAACAAAAAAACCCTCAATTTCCGATTATTTATTATTTTTAAAAAATTAAAATAAACATAAAAATTTTTTCAATTTATTAAAATTTTGTTTTAAAAAATTTTCATTAATCAGAAACTACATTTTTCTTTTCCACGAATTGCAAAATCAAATTAAACGGACTGCTTTTTGAAGCTTAAAAATGTTCATTCTTAACACTTATCTTTTCTTATTTTTATTTAATAAACACTTGACTCTGTGAATCTTTCATTTGCATACATATGTATATTGCATCTACAAATATCACGGACGTGACCACCAATTTCGATATAATGGTAATTTTTTAATTTATCAAATTACTAACTTGATTATAATTAATAGAAAAGGTTGATTTATTTAGTACGACTAACTTTTTTAATTAAATATTACTATAAGGAACGTTTACAGGTACTCAGGGCTGTTATTTTTTAGAATTGTAAAATTTTATTTTAATTACAATTTTTAATTGAATAAAATTAAACGTAAACATTATTTGTTTTAGTGGTGTAACTATTACTTTTATTCTCATTTATTTACAGCAATTAATATTTAAATTATAATCAACTTTAATTTGTAAGTATTAAAATGCATTTCATAACAGAATTTAAGAAAACATCGTATACACAAATGAAATACAGATTAATGTAAATAATTTCATATCAAATTATACTTAATAGCATAATATAGTCACATCTTATCAACAAAGTACATACAGAAACTTATTAATAAAGGATAATTATCAAAATTAAGTTCTTAAAGCTAAAGTTACATACAACCAATGATTATTAGCCTACAATAATATTATCAATAATCGAATATTTTTTTGTTGAAATGAATATCGGATAAACAACTTTTCTAATGTACTAAAAATTATTTACCCTATATTCATTTCAACATTCTTGGCAAGATTGAAGAGTCTTTATCTTTCGTCAAGACTTACATCATATTTAGGCCGCTGTAAATTTAAAACATTGCGATAAAGCATGTCATCAAGTTTATTTACTATAAAAATCAGTATATATTTGAGTATGATCCTAAAAAATTACTTTTAATATAAACTGTTAATACTTTACTGTAGATACTATTGTTTAAAGATATAATAATTTTTATAAAATATGTGTATAAAATTTTTTTTCGTCGTACGTAATAATGTTCGCCACGATAATGTTAGATTTCGTTCTTCATTCATCGCACAGCATGTATCCTCAAATACATACTATGCGACACGTAGAAAAATATGTTTCGACGAATTTACTTTAAAGTACTTTGGCACTGAAAATGCATAATAAGAGCATTTTTTAATTTTTTTTATGTTTCCAATGTAATAGCCAAATTGTTTATTTTACTGAGTTCTCGCAAGTGTGACTTGTAGATTAAAAAATTAATTATTATATTTTGTGTGTAAAGTCGCAGTTATAATCTAATTCCCATAACTTGCTTTGTATTTAATCACTTTCAAGTATATCATTTTACAATTTTACTATATAAAATATTTAGTATCTTCTACTGTGAATAACACTTATATTTTTAATTTTTATAAACTTTTTCCGAAACATCGATAAAACAAATTTTACAAAACTCCTTAGTCATTAAGGATTGGCACGTGATCGCTACTTTCATTTATACTATTTTTTAGAAATTTACTATTTACTCTCATATAATTTACTCGATAAAATGTGTGCTTGACTATATATTTTCCTTACTTTTCGCATTGTTTGTGAAATTCGATATGTTTGCAAAAATTGTTGCCTTATGTATATTATGCGGCAATTGTGCTTACAATTACTATAGTTTTGCGGACAATATTTTAAATAAATATAATGTATAGATTATGCTGCATTAATTGCGTGAATACGTTACTTGCACAATTAATTAGTAATATTAAGTAGTAACGGATATTACAATTAAAATTATTTTTCTAAATTACTTTGTGACGGAAAGCGCAACTTTCATTCTCATTCAATTCACTTTTTTTTTCTTGGACATATGGAATTTCTGCCTTTTTTTATAATTGAATACGTTCTGGAATACAAGAACAAATATTCTTTAAAAAGTTTTAATTAAAAATCTTTGTTTTTAATATAAAACAATTCAATAATTGATAATAATAATCTCCGTCGATTTCACTGTCTGTACGAATACTTAAATCTAGATGTATAAAAATTCCAGCTGTACATTTGAATTTCTTTAATTATTAAAAATTCATGTAAAGTTCGATAAAATTTGTTTTTTATTTGCTTGGCAGGGACTTAGACAGTCTTTTACGTTATCGTAACTTCGTGTGCTTATTTTATTGTACATTACTTGTCATTTAAATGTGAACTTAAAAACTTATTTTGTTCAAGGAGTGACAGTAACATAAAAACAGTCTTTTAATATTGCTCTGGGTTTTTCCTGACTAATTTTTCGTTGAAAACGGTTTCATTTAAAAGTAAAACTATATATTTTTTCAAATAATCTTTTTAAAAAAAAGATTGTATGATTCACTTTTCATTGTACTAGATTTCATTCATAAGTTTCAAAATTGTATAAATTAAAATTTTATCAAATAAAATGCACAAGATAAAATTTTGGAAGACAGACTTTCACAACTATGTGCACCTAAATTATCGAAAGAATATTTTGAAATCTAAGTTGTAATTTTTAAGAATAATAAAAATTTGAGTTGAGATTTCGAAATATACTTTCTGATCCTTATTAAATTATTAAAAAATAAAATCTTAAATTTACCAGTTTGTTCCAAATCGCACTGATATAAAATTTTTATCATCTGCAAACATTATAATAAATTCATTTCTTAATTAAAATGATAAGTAAATACATATAAATAATCTTAACAGCTAATGTTGTATAAAATCTAAAATATAGTTATGGTGTTGGGTCTAAGTAATGCATCGGAATTTTAATTTTGTACAATAATTACCTATAATAAAGTTATGTTCAAAGAAAAACATATTAAAAAATTTATAGAAAAATAATATTAAATAAAGCTTAGAAAAGTCTGGCGTTGTACTCGTTTTAAAATTTTACATAATTTTACCAATCATTAAGTGGAAAAACCATTGTTTTCAGTTTATTTTAGAAAATTTATATCAGTAATATAAGATAGTACTTTTCAATGCTATAAATTTCTTCAATTATTTTATTAAGAGCATTGATTGATAAAAAGGTACGTCTTTAGGACGCAACACTATCTGTTAGATACTGAGCACAAATTTTATAAAATATTCGTGAAACCAGTAGTTTTTTTTACTTATTCTTAGTTATGGCTTGCTAGCAATAGTTCGTCTCCATATTCCGATGAACGGTAACAGCAGCTATAACACGATGTGGTGATCCAATATTTGTGGTAGGCGAGGGCGGCGCCACAATTGTCCCGGTCGTTGAGGTTGATGTAGCTGGAGAATCAAGCGTTGAATTGCTCATTGATGGTACAACTCCACCGGTGCTACTCATACTGGCCATACTACTATTACCCGCAAGTACTAGCAACGGTTCTGAAAAATTTTGCTGTTCCGAATCATCATGTGGTGTCATGGTACTGTATCCATGGTCACTATCACCTCCTGGTGGTCTCCTGAATAAATTTGAATGTATAAGTAAATAAGTTTCAAAATGTTGTTTTAAATATTTTTATAATATTTTCACCTATAATTTGTAGATATTCGATAAGGTGAAATAGGAGCAACAATATCACGTAGAAGGGCAGAATCCATGCTAGCCTTGGGTTCGCGTTCGTGATCTATGGGTTCAATATCGCAGTCGAGATGGGTCATACGCAATGTGTCGGGTGAGTTATGATTGTGCAGACATTGGTGTTCGAGACCAGTGTGCACCGAACGCAATCGATAACAAAAGAGTGCAACACCCAGCACTAGAACAAATGCCAGAATTCCTCCAGCTACAGGACCAACTGATGGCCAGTCTCCTGGCAGTATCTCTTCCGTCGATTGTGAATCTGTAATTGTTGTAATATAGATTATGAAAATTAATTTTTTTTTTCTAAAAAAGCAAAGAGCAATTATTTAAAAACGTATTACTGTAAGTTCCATCTCCATATGGAATAGGTGCGCCAAGAACACCTCGAAAGCATGCAGCAACGTCAGCACAATATGATTGTTGCAGAGGTGTTTCCCCGTCATTATCAATTTCACACCATTGGCAGTTAACTATGCCAAGACAATCAGCTTTCGTCAAATGGGATTTGCAACTGAAAGTCTGGCAAGATTTGAGTGCTCCACCAACAGTTTGTATCCAAGGTGTAGCTAAACTAGAACCTTGTTCCTGCGGCGCAGGACAGGCCTCGATATCGTTGGTCATACTGTCCTGAAATTGACACTCGTTAGAATACAAGGTCTTACATTCACAAGGGCATTCACAATCTGTCTGTTCCATGCGTTTGCAGCTGAGACACGATCTATCAATCTAGAAAAATTAACAATACGTATTTTTAGAATTTATAGCTTTTATTATTAAAGAGGAACTTAATATATACTCACGGTGCTGCAAGGACAAAAAGCATTGAAAGAACTACACGTAATATTGACAACACCTAAGAAGACATTAGTGCCAGGTACAACAGCGAGCTGATACATAACGCAGTGCTCGCCATGAACAATATTTGTTAAAACTTCATTAAGAGAAGTATTAAATTGATAGTAACGTTGAGTAGTACCATCCATATGACTTGCACATAGTTTTTTTTGCACAAAGAAATCATGATTCAGTATGTCATTTGCAACAAGCAATTCCTTATTCGTTAAGTGTTGCTGTTCAATCTTACTTGCTGGCAAAAGTAGCGATGGATGGAATACCAAATAGCCTTAAAAAATGAATACATTTTATTATATAACTGCATTCAACTAAAGTTACTTTATTAATGGGACAATAAAAGTGTTTCTTACCGTTATCATCCATAAGAAAACACTTTACGTTAGGTTCGGAGCAGAGAGGAAATAAACTCGTAAGCATAAGCGACAAGTAGCCGAGTGTAACATCCATAGCCATTACGGCAACAGCAGGGTCAGTACTCGAGTGCAAACCAACCGAACGACCCTCGTGTACGACCTGACTGAGAGTGACAACAAAACCAGAACCACCGGCATCCAAATAAGGCGGACTCAAAATAATACGACCTGGTTGCTGCAGCGCTTTCGTATACCAACTACGACGCTTGGGATCTAAGTCTGAGTCCAATACAAGACCAGGATATAATTCAAGTACACCGCTGTTCACCGATGTGAGGTACCTAAGAAAATGATTTATTTATTATATATCATAATATATTACATATAAAAGTTTGGAAATATTTCTGATTATAACTTTACCTCTGCACAATATATTTGTTTAATACACTATTAGCATGTCTCTTCTTAAAATACTCCAAGATCTGTGCAAGCATAGCTACGTCTGCTTTGACGCTTTCCTGCATACCAGGGTTTGTGAGTAACCTTGTCACGTCTTTGATATAAGCCATGTAGCTCTGCACAGTGACAGCTGGAGCTGTTTGCAATTGTCGACCTTGTTCTGCGGGAGACTTAAAACACCATGGTGAAAGATATACAACACCGGCTTCGAGGGTAGCTATGCGATTTCCATTATAAGCGCATAAACTGTCTCTGCGCACGTTTGAACCCAATGCTAAATCTAGTCTATGGTGCAAAATACCAGCTGGTAGAGGGGGAGGTAATCGTACAACTGGCATTCGTGTTGCATCTTCATCAAGACGGGATACCACGAGACAAACAATTAAATCTGAGTAGGTCAGATGTTTCCATAAAATCTGCTTTTGTGAACCCAAAAGAGTTTTTACCTCTACTACACCTTCTGCTTGTTCTGACATTCTGGTAATTGTTGAAAAATTATTTTAATCTTATTATAAATTATAACAGTTAAAATTATCATAAATAAAATTAACAAACCCAGTTGTTTCCATAATCTTCTCATCCAAATTCTCCAAATCGTACAAGTAAACCTTAAGCGGCTGTTCAATAATTGTTTCCATTCTCGGAAAATTTTTATGCATCCACAACATGCCTCTTTTATCAACAAGAAGGGCATGCAACTGATGAGCACCTGCTTCAAAGTAAGTTACGTCTTCAACAAAGTCTCGTAATTTCACGTCGAAAGATAATAAGGCAGTGTTCGTTATTTGACCAACAGAAAGCATCATCGCTTTACTATATGGTTCAAAATACGGGTCCGACAAATAATACGGCTTTATATCCTCTTTATTGCATTTTAAACCTAAATGTCCAAAAATAATTATAATAATTAAAAGAATGATTTTTTTTTGTTCTTATTCCCTTCTAAACCCACAACCTTTTTCCAAGAATTTTCATTTTTTAAACTTTGAAAGTACATTTCTTAATAATAATTTACAAATTGATTTAATTTAAAAATTTAAAATATGTATTTACCAGCAAATAATCTGGCTATTTCATATCCAAGTAGATGCTGAGTTGGCAATATAATAATACTTCCATTGGTTGAATATTCATTAACGTTAATGTGTGCTTGTTGATTGGATAAAATTAAAATTGTTCTCAAATGCACACTTAATCCTTCATTTTTCATAGACTCAGCAAAGCCTTTAACATTTGAAAAATCCTTCAAGTTATTTGTTAGATGTATAAGCACAATTTCACCAACAGCATTCTTAATAATTTTGTTTATATCCACACTAAATGTTTGGTTGACTAATGATCTTGTAAGGGAATCAATGTGCCGATCCAATCGCATCTTATGAATATCTGTAGCTCTGGCAAGAGTTTTACCTGGACAAAGAATTGAGCCACTACCAACTAAACCAATGACTGTTACATGATCTGTTTCTGATAACATATGTACAATTGTCTTAGCAGTTATATGAGCCAATGTTACATCTTCCTCTGACATAAAAGCCGCACTATGCTCCAAGAGTAAGATTACATTTTTGGAACGATTGCACTGGGAAAGCAAAAGAGGCCCTATATTATGTGCTAAACTTGGAGGCCCACACATAGTACCTGGTTGAATCACCTAAAAAAATTTTTACTTGCATATTAATTTTGTAAATAAAAAGACTACATAATAAAATAAAATATAATAAAATTAATTATTTTAAAATAGTATAAAATATTATACATCACTTACGGGTAAAATATGTAAATTTTTCCAGTCTTGATTACGCAGATTCATTGTGAGAGCATCAGTGATCTTTGAGCATATATCAGAAGATCTATTTGGAATATCTGATTTCTGTGTAGATGAATAAATGTTGTGCCTTTGTAAAAGCAAAATAGGCTGAATTACACTGTTACTATCTTTTAATAAATCAGTGTATCTTTTTAGCTTGTCATTAAGGTTCTTAGCTAAATCATTTAATCTAGAATTTAATGATGTGATTGAATCAACAAAGTCAAGCTTGTCCAACATTCCTTGAAACTTATTAATTCCAAGCTCTTCATCAGTAACATTTTGTAGATGTGTAGATAAATGTATCACCATATCTCTAAGACATACACCATTTAATGGTAATACATCTATTTGTTTTCTAATAGATTTACCGAATTGGCACTTGATTACTTTGTTAGACAATCTTTCATCTACTGCAGAAATGTGACCTGATACAAGTACAAGTAAGAAAATACAGAATACTCCACCCAATGCCATGATGATTTATTAAGCACTTATATATTTCTTGTGCTCATTTAAGTTTAATTATATATTGAAAAATTATGGCACCAAGGATTTTTATAAACTTGATAGAAATGTCTTACATTATAATTATTTAAATGCATTTCAAATTTGTATGTGTAAAAATGTGAAGAAATGTATCTATGGAATCTGTAAAAAACAAATATAATAAATTATTACTTAAAAATACTAATAAGCTCGTGTTTTTTCTTACTTAAACTAAAAATTTGCTTTTAAGTACAACAATAAATTTCTTATTAAAAAATCAAATAAAACAATTGAGATGTACAAGTACTATAAGTTTTCACTTTGTTTAATGCAGTATATATACATAACCATATACAGACACTTTTAAAGAATACCAATCTCTTAAAACAAGAAAGTAATCCACTTTAAAACTGAAACTAAAAAATACTTTAGTGCTCCAAAAAGTTAGTGTTTATTATCAATTTCAAAGCAATAAATTTTTCGGATTTGGAATTTTTTAGTCCAGCAGATCGTGTTTTCAAAGATCAAAGGTACCGGCGTGGATATAAGAAAAAATCATTGTTTTTCTTACCACCGACAAAATCCCAACAAGTTTCCATCTTTAAATCCTGCAATGTCTGCATATCCTTCGAATGGAACAAGATAGCGTTCACCGGGAGACAAATAAGTATATACGAGCGTCTTTACACATAAGAAAAACCATCCGAAAACGAAGCAACCCTTTCGTTCACCGAAGTTTTCTATCTTTTTCCTCTTTTCTTTTGGTCTTCGTTCTTGTCTTTTTCTGGAATTGCAGCTGCAATAGTTCAAAAATTTTTTATTTACACAATAAAACTTGTCCCTTATTCATCTCCCTTTCTTTCTCATTTTCTCTCTCTTCTTGATTTTTATCTCTTTCCCTGTTACCAAGTTTTGTCGCCTCTCTTTCTTTTTCACTTTTACCCATTGACTGCATCTTTCTCCCACGCGTTGAGGTCCATTTGCTATAGTTTGTTCCTTTAATAACAAAATGACTCCGTAATACCGGTTAATGACCAGCCCACAAAAATTTCATGCTTCTATAATATACATTTTCTCTATAATTTGTATAAATTATTATATTTATTTATACACCATCTATTTACAAAAACTCTCATTAGTTTCAGGTTTTGAATAAATACGTCATTACAAAGAAGTAGCCAAATATTGCATGCAATAAAATGTTAATACATTAATTTTTTTCAATAACTTTTCATAGGTGTGAAATCAATAAAAATGTGTCGTGGCAATAACATTATTTAAAATTGTTTTAGTAACAATAATTCAAAGGATTACGTGAACAGACTTTCTCTAGCTATACGTTCTCACAATCTCCCGTAAACATACTAAATTTATGCGTATACCTATATACATCGCCACTATCGTCAGTGAATCACAAAAGAATTAGTGCATGTATTTTGTATCTTCATGAACATCGCGAAACTTGTGGACTAGCTAACCAAGTTTACGAATTAATAAATCAGAATTTACCTTTTTTCTTTTTACCTAACAATCGAAATATCGTATTAAAACGCAGTCTTTGTACCAGATTGTGAGCAAATGCTGTACATAATGAAAATTATCGGCCCACTTGGTTTGACACTATGATTTTTTACAACGGTAAGTTTTTTTGACTTGGTTATTTTTGAATTATAACCTCTACTTCTTTGACAACAATTTTTCTATATCTATAAAAAATTATAATATGCACATAAGAAAATTTCATTGCTCTTTTAATGTTTCCTTCAATTCATATTCCTTAAATATGTGATTACCTTTTCCTTACCAGGAATACATTTTTGTTATGCTTTTTCCATTGATGAAATCAAAAATATATCTTTCATTATTTGACAGTTTTCTTTCATTTTTAGCCAATTTTTTTTAATAGATCAATTTTAATTTAAATCAATCTATTCTGAGATTAATATAATTCAATAAGATTGTGTGAATTAAAAACAATACAGAATAATGCTTAAAATTATAATTTGGCACTATATTATATTTTTATTCCTTTATTTGATTAGTAATAATATTCTTATATGTTCATATTTTAGGGTTTGTATGTACAAGACAAAATAATGATAGAATATACTGAGCTATGAGAGCCCAGTTATTCTGGGCCCAAATGGACTAAAGAAAGCTATCCACTCCTGCAAGGGCATCGTTCGGGCCTTTCAAAAGCGCGATGCCCAATGTGCAGCTAGAGGCCACAACAGTGAGTGCCTCTATATCGAACGAGGCCAACATTCTCTACATACCATTGACTTCATTCACTGGTGTGTATTCCTACGCTTTATTTTCCAGATCCCTATTTTAATGATAGATTAGAGCTGGAGTTAGATTTTTCAATTATTATTAGAAATATCTTAAATTAGGAGAATAGATAAGTACATAAGTGCACATTGCATTTTGCCTTATTCCAGCTCTAAAATATTAATAGATAAACCATTCCTGTATTTCTTTCTATCTGTAAATCTAGTTTTTACCCCCTCTATATATGTACCTCAAGAATCCAGCATAGATCGAATGATTAGTTGAATGTGCACTGAGCATCTTGATTTTACTTCTTATTGGGCTTAGTGAGTTCAATATTTTGTTACTGCCATTTACTCCATTCCACATTCATCGATCATGAGCCTACGTTCATTTCCTGGTACGTACGTTTCTTTTTACATTACTTTATTATTTATTTCCATATGCTTTTAGTGATTTTTTTTTATTACTTTTGCTACTTGTATTGATTTATTTATCTGTATTTATTCATAAAAAATTTTATTGACTAAAGATGAAAAGTATAGTAATTTAGACATTTGGACTTTCAGAAATGTGGTATCAAATATTTCTATGGGCATTGTTCTCATCAATATTCGTCCATACAATCGCTGCCGCTATTTGCTTTGCAACTCTTAGGAAACACAAATATGGAAAGTAAGGGCATATTAAATGTATATTTTTGACCGATATAAATTTTGAATATTTTTTTATTAAAATCTCGTATTTCAGATTTTTTCCACTGTTAATCTTGATAATGGGAGTATTGATGCCACTGACCTCAGGAGTGGTAAGCTCGGCCGCCGTCGCTTTCGTATATGGATCGGCAGGCTACCAAATGTCGCCATTGTATGCTTTACTATGGGGCATCGGCCAGACCGTTCTCGCGGCCTGCGTTGGTTTCACCAGAATCCTTGCAACCCTCTAAGAGACTTGCCACGTATTTATCTGTAAAGCTCTTCAACGAAACAAATTGGATACGCGATAATGTCGAAAGAGCGCTTTTGATTTTATTGCGATCCAATGATCGAATCGCTTTTGTCGATTGCACAAAATTTCTAGCTTTCCTGGTAAAAAATTTTAATAATATATAAAAAGATTTTTATAATGCTAATTTTTCTTACCAGGAAAACTTATTTAATAGGTTATTAAGATGTGTAATGAGAGAAGGAACGCACGATTGTTGCCTTATTGTATAAAGCAAAAACAAAATATCTACAAGACGAATTTTTTGTGGATAATAGGAACGTTTCATCATTCAATATCATTAACGAGTCTTTCTTTCATCAACTAAATATTTCAACAAAAACAGGAGGAATTTTTTCCAGTGATTAATTCCAATTGTCAATGGAAAATATTCTTATTATGCACAAAGTAATTATAATTATTGGAGGAATTCCGCTTATCATTATTTTATTAATAATGTTTAAAATAATATGATATGCGTAATATTCATCCAATGTCTATTTGTAAAAAGATATACAATTTTCGTCAAACTTGTTTAATACACAATTTTATTTCTTTGCATTTCTTCTATTAGAAAAATGTTTTCTTTTATAAAAATAGAAATTTTTACAGTTGTAATTTTTACTAAAATATTTCTCTTCTTGTACTTAGAAAATTAATAATTTTTAAAATTAGCATAAACGTTATTTAACTGTATTTTTATATAATCAGGGAATATATTTTATTAATAAAAATTTCTTCCGTAAGCATAGATTTTTTTAAAAACAATATTTTTCTGAAAAAGAAATGCAGCTTTAAAACAAGTGTAAGCAAAAACCAAAAGTGAAGCGAAAAATGTTACGAATCTAGTTTTAATTTTAAGTTTCTGTACATATATGTATTATATGAATACACACACACACACACACACACACACACACACACACACACACACACACACACACACACACACACACACATATATATATGCTTATGTAAACGTTATTATTGAAAAGGAGGAAAGGAAAAGGTCATCAAAATTTTATTCACTATAATGTCTTTATAGTCATTATTCTATTAAAGTGTATATAATATTTAGACTTCACTTCATCACCCTTAATTAATTTTTTTATTAATTTATAGATTAGTTTGATTTCTCATTTGTTGCTATTTAAATTGTACATTCAAAAATAATAGAATTTATATTGTCAAATTTACTTCTGAAATGAATGGAACTATTAATCATTATCAAAATTCTTTACCCTTTTGCTCTCTCTCCTAAACACTTACGTACTCAAAAACAAATTCACGTAAAATTGAGCATTAAATATTTATAATAATTTTAAAAACATAGAGTACTTCAGTTTAGTATTTCTAGTATTTCATTATTGAAGTACTAAAAGGATTAAAATGTTTTATTTCCAAAACATACTAAAATTAAAATCTAAAATTTCTACTTTTTTTATCCTTATTTAACGTCTATAAAATTCGTACAAAAATTCTCTGCTGTAAGTATATGTAAATATTATTTCCAAAATACTAGCTCTGTTTAAATCAGCGGACGATTTCATGATTAGAAAAGAATGGTTTATACATTTTTTTATAAAAAATGATTAAAGATAATTAATAATAAAAGAACAATGTATATAAAAAAATTTACTGGCGCTATATGATGTATTTCCCATTTTACAAAGGTATCATCAATATCTTTAAATATCAAAAAACTGATAAGAGAATTTTATAAAAATAGGACATGCATTATTTAATTTACTGCAATTAATAATAATAAATAAATTTTATTTTAAATTATTAATTAATAAAATGTTAAATTTTTTCTAAAATTATACATCTGTTTATTAATTTATTTCAATTTTGTTTTGCGTTGCATTCTAATTTCTTTCAACATTATATCCTTTCCTTTACATATAAATAAAAATTATAAAAATTCCACGCGGGGATATCGAAATTATCCGCGTTTATCAAATTATATGTTTTATCAAAGAAAAATGGAATAATGACTAATTCGGAATATCAGTTTGCGATACGCGCTTGATGATTAATGGGCAATTAACTTAGTTAAAGTAATTGTGCGCGTGTACGAATCTCGAATGCTAGTTACTTTTAAAACTTCGATTTGATTATAGATATAGCGAGAATTTTCAAATAATCGAATTGCAGACGACACTGCAAAATAAGATGCCGCGTTGTCCTCTTTGAAAAAAACATTTTATTGTAAGATAATGCAGCTGCCAAAACGATTTAAGCAAGTTTTACCTCTCATTCTTAATCACTAAGATTTCCGACTTTCTATACCATTGAAATAATCGAAAAAATTGAAAAACATCAATTATTTTCATTTCATATCATGTGAGAGAATAAAATCAGTCTTAATTTAAAGGTTATGTTTTCAAGATAAACTACACAAATTTATACATTTTTTTGAAAATGTCACATAAAAAAATTTATATTGGGGATAGTGGTAAGTTATTTACTTTTATATATAAAATATATATCATTAATCAAACAATAATAAATATTTTTTTAAGATCAATCAATGGGAGTAGAAGAGTTAAAACCATCTCAAAAGGAAATTAGAATATTTTGTTTTGATATTGGTAACCTCAGTGCAAAAAAACAATTGTTATGGTGTAGTTTAGGAATATTTACATTTTATATTCTTTATGGATATTTACAAGTAATTTAGTAATCAATGCAAAACTAAACTTTTCTTAAAGATTTAAACAACATGAATTTGAATTAATTTTTTTTTTCAGGAATTAATATTCACATTGGATGGTTTTAGACCTTTTGGGTGGTATTTAACCCTTATACAATTTGGATATTATACAATATTTGGATGGATAGAGTGTCATATAAGAGGCATAAGTAGAAGAATTCCAATTAGCACTTATTTATTGCTGGCACTTTTAACTTTAGGAACTATGGGATTTTCAAATTCATCACTTGGATATTTGAACTATCCTACTCAGGTAATTCAAATATATCAAATATTTCTTCTTATTGAATTCTTTTAAAAAAATTCTAATTTTTTAATCAATTTTACAATTAACTGTTGTAAATATTATAAAAGATTCTCTAAAAAATATTAATATTTTAAAATATTTATTTGCTTTTTAGCAAAAGTATGAAAAAAACTTACAAAGAATGTTTTATATTGAACAAAAAATACTATCATTGAATGATTAACTCAAAATGATTGCTCTTTTGAACATTTGTTTAAACAAAAAGTTAAGATAAGCAATCTTTGAATTTAAAATTAGATTGTAGTTCAAATAAAAATGTTGAAAGTGATCAATTTTAATTAGAGAAAATTTATAAGCTTCTTAATAAAATTGCTTTTATATTTATAACATTTTTAATAAAAGTGAATGTGTAATATAAGATTTTAAGATTATAAAAAAATTAATTTATGCCGCAGTACATAATTGAATTGACTTTTAGAGTACAAATAACAATTAAATATTTTGCATTTCAGGTGATATTTAAATGTTGCAAGTTAATTCCAGTATTAATAGGTGGAATTTTAATTCAAGGGAAGCGTTATGGTTTCCTGGACTTTGTAGCAGCAAGTTTAATGTGCCTGGGTCTTGTTCTTTTCACTCTAGCAGATAGTGTAATATCGCCACGCTTTGATCTTATTGGAGTGGCAATGATCAGTTGTGCTTTACTCTGTGATGCTCTCATTGGTAATATCCAGGAAAAAACAATGCGCCAGCATAAAGCTACCAATACAGAAGTTGTTCTGTATTCTTACAGCATTGGTTTTCTTTACCTTTTTGCTATACTTACCTTTACAGGAGATATTGTTAAAGGTGCATCTTTTTGTAAAGAGGTACAAATTTTTTTCATATAATTTTTATTTTTATCGATCAATTAAAAAGCAATTTATTATTTTATATCCAAGAGTTTTATCATAAATAAGACAGAATATATTTCAAAAGCTTTTTAAGATAATTGAGCAAAATTTCTAATTTTTTTGTTACAGCATCCAGTAGAAACGTATGGCTATGCTTTATTATTCTCTATATCAGGCTATTTAGGGATTCAAATAGTTTTAGCACTTGTACAATCTTGCGGTGCATTTGTTGCAGCCACTGTAACAACCTGCCGGAAGGCAGTAACTATAATCATCAGTTTCCTCTTCTTTTACAAACCCTTTACTTTCCAATATGTTTGGTCAGCTCTACTCGTTCTTTTAGGTATCTATTTGAATATTTACAGCAAGCAATGTCAAGGTAAAACTAGTTTGAAAGAAATCTGGCAAGCCTTTAAAAAATGTCTCAAGCAACAAAATCGCATTCAACGAAGGCTTATGTCTAATGTTTAGAGACATTTTTTTATTATACTACTTGTATTGTACTCTGTGATGTATTTTGAAAAAATAAGAAAAAAATTGCAGATAAAGCTTATTTTTTCAGTATCTTAAGTAAACTGTTTTATAGTAAAATGTAATTTGTTAATATTCACAAGGATGCAAGCGTATTTTACGCCTTTTAATATCTTTTTACCATAAATCGTATATAAATGAAATCAATGTAAGTAAATTTTATAAAAAAAATGTGAGATAAATGAAATGCAATCATTTATAGATAAGTATTTTACTTCTAAGTACTATCTAAAATTGATTTTAAATATAACAATAGAACACTATGTAACAATAGAATTAAGAATACATATACTCTTAAATAAATGAGATATTAAATATTAAATTCTTAACAGAATTTACTTCAAAATAAAAATTTTTAAATTGTTTATTTGTAAATAAAAAATCACAATTTCAAATAAAGTGATTTTTCGTACTCTTAAGTATTCAAATAAACTGAATAATACTAACCTAAATCATAGCAGTTTTGTGTGATAATGGATTTTAAATTTCCAAAATAAAGCAAAATTTATTCACGTACCAGTATGACGATACTTGGTGTGAATGATGATTATTTAAAATTTGAGTAAGGAAGAATTATAACAACAAACGATGATGTACTGTTATAAAACTAATACTTTTTTCGCTTTTATTGATTAAATTAAAGAAATTATTAATATTAATATTATAAGGAGTACAGTTTTAGATAAATTTTGTAAACCATATACTACTTTTGTAGTATTTGAGTATTATTTTTATATATTTAAGTTATTTATTGTAATTAATCTATTATTTAATTATGTTAAAGATTCGTATGTAAAATTTAATCAACCTATTTTTCAATGACAAATACTCTTTACGTAAATTTATTCTTGTTAAAAAAAATTTGAATGGTACTTACATATGTTTCTGTTAATAATTGTATTATAATTTTTTAAGTATTTGAAAATTTTTTATATATGTATATTAAAAAATGCGTCGAATCCAAAGAAATACAATGAAAATCAAATATGTACACAAATTATGTATTTTAACTTTTTCTCGCCCATCCCCAAATTAATACGAGCTTGGAATCATTTTCCTACTGGCATTAGAAAATTAGGTACTATAGTTCGATTCAAAGTGCAATACGGAGACATATTTTTAAGCAATTAGTTCAAACTCGTTTTCTCCACCTATTTTGTAACAAATTTGTAAACAAATGGCTGGTGCCCGTTAGACTATAAATAAATAAATAATTTTTCTTTAAACCCTTCATTTAGACAGGTGGACTACTTTAATGTGATCTTTTATTACTTATTTTCTCTAACTTTATGTTTATATCATTTATATACATACGAACTAGTACAACCTTGTAACTGCTTTAGATAGAAACTTATTTTTAAGCAAACCCAAAAAAAGAAAGAATAAAAAAAATTATATTTTTAAACGTATCTTTATTTGTCTCTTTCATCTACATTCATTATATAATCCTTAGATTTAAAAGTAACTATTCACTTATAAATATGCAAGAACTTTGAATAGAGAAAAGTTAACTACGATTTTATATACACGTGAACATTTTTAAAGAACTAATAATTGATAAAAAAAGGAATAATAATTTTAATTAATGTTAGGCATTATATAGAACGTATTTACGTGTTTTTGTATCGGTGAGCAGAGTGGTGTTGCAATCAAGAGCTGAAAGAAATGAATGATTGTTGTTGATTTTAATAGTTTTAAATGAAAAAAAAATAAGATTATATCCTAATTAATAATAAAGACAGCAAAGAATAGGGAATTTCCCGATCGTCGTGATGAACTGTTTGAGTGCTTTTGTTATTCTGCTTTAATTTTGTTTGGTGCTCTTTCTTGCGCTTGTTGAAATTATACCGAATGAATAATTATCTTATTTCTTTCGGTCGTTTGAACCACTACGACGGGAACGAGATCTGCGGTCGCGACTGCTGCTGCGCGAACGGCGGGTCCTGAAAAAAAGGAAAAAATAGGTTGATTATTAATTTCGTTAAGAGTAGAGAAAGTTTTAATGTGATTTGAAAGAGTTCATCAGTGTTAATCGCTTCGGCGGTATGATCAGAGTTCAAAGAGAAAGGAGATTTCTTGGGAAATCGATCGACTTTCAATTTGAAGCCTCAGCTCGGCCGTTTAATTCATCATAATAAAGTAAAATAAGGAGGTGAAACTAAACAGGTAGATAAAAAATTGTAGCAAACGCACCTTTTTCCTCGACTGCGACTCCTGGATCTCGAGCGTTTCCTTTCCCTATCCCTGTCCCTGCGATCGCGATCCCTTTCCCTGTCCCTGTCCCTGTAACTCCTCTCCCTGTCCCTACTCCTGTCTCTGTCTCTGTTTCTCTCCCGATCCCTGTAGCTCCTGTCCCTGTCTCTGTCCCTGCTTCGCTCGCGGCTCCTGCTTCTATGTCTGCTGGCAGCCCTGTCCCTGTCTCTGTCCAACATGGAATCGCGCTTCTCTTTCCTGCGGTCGTCGATGGTCTTCTCAAGATCGGAGAGCTTCTCTCGGATCTTGATGAAGCCGAGGTGGAGCTTGCCGCCAAAGTGATCGGCCAGCCGTCTATCGTTGTCGTGGATGCCGAGGTAGGCGCTGCAGACCTCGCAGACACGGAGCTTCTGCTGCTGATACGAGGAGGCGGGCATGCTATTGCGATACTCCTGCTCGGCCTCGTTCTTCTTCTTGCGCAGCTCGTCGATCTCGCCCATGAGCTTCATGGACTCCTCGACGAAGCCCTCCTCGCCGAGTTGCTCGGCCTTGGCGAGCTTCTTTCCGATCTCCTCGGCGAGGACGTGGACGTTGTTGGCCTTGGCGGCCACCTCGGCGCTCAGCTCCTCCTGAGTCTCGGCCAGTCGCTGCTTGGCCTGCTCGGTGCGTCGGTCGCAGTCGGCTATGAAGCTCTGCAGGTGCTCCATCGCCTGGAAAACGGGGGAAAAGAAATTTAAAGTTCTGTGTCGGAAGGTTGTCAATGCGGGCAAAATATGGCAAATGGTGGATGATGGCTTACGTCAATGTCGTAGAAGTGGTCCTTCTTCTTCTGCGCGGCCTCGAAGTCAGCCCGCAGGGCCAAGTCGTGAATCTGGGGGCATTCTCCCAGGTCCATGCGCTGCGATTCATAAATATTTGTAACATTAGAAGCTTTTCTCGGACATGAGGAGGAGGCGGGCGCGCGGATATGATATCACTCTCGATTCGTTTTTCTCTACGTCATTTATAGATCCTCCGCATTTTATAGCTTGAATTGGCATTTTTAGACGCTTACATATATCAACCACTTTTTCCTTTTCAACATCACACAAGCAACTCGTCTTTATTTACATTATCTTTTTTTCATTGAATTCTATTATTGAATTATTGAAATGCGCTACTTTTAAACAGTCATGTAAATAAATGTTTTCTACTTGTGAAAATGATGTTGGCCTAAACTGTTTTTCGAGACATCGGCTCCGGATGAAGGGAAAGCTTATTTGCGTGACGGTTCGGACAGACACCCCCCCGAATTTTCATTATCAGTCTGGTTTTTTTTTTTTTTTTAATATAAATTTCTTTTTATGATTAGACTTACAAAGGCAATGAGTCTTCTGCTTAAGTCTTCCACACTGGTTTATAATGCCTACGGAGAGCTCAAAGGCTGCAGTTGCTCTGGTAACAGTTGGACTTAATTTAACATTGAGATTTCACCTATACAGGAATAGGAGCTCGGCTAATCTCATGAAAAAATACGCTGCCTTTGCATCACATCAAATAGAGAAAATTTTTGGTTTATATTGTTTGTCATTGGTTTAATTGAAGAGAGAATTTGACAAGTTTCGTACATGGGTACAGAGGAAAGTATTTGTAAATATTAAGTAAAACAGGAAATAAAGATAAAAAAGTACAATAATAAACGTTCTATAGATAGATATTTTGTTGATTTCACTTACAGAGTGGTAACACCTCCCCGCCTGATATTGCGATGGACAGTGATGCTACAATCAGCACACAACTTTAAGTTTTTATATATTCAATCAATTTAGCTAAGTCGAGACCTTAAATGATTTACTTTATTATTTTTTTTTTAATTTACTCTCTTTCTTTTAACAGATCTGTCAAAATAAATAATGATGCTTCATCACCGATTTATAAAAAATTCATTTTCATAAATTTTGTCATACGTACGATATAAGAACACCTTCGCTGTTTATTCCATCGAGCCGAAGCCCGCCTTTCTCTGTGCTTGCCTACTCTGTCGATTCTTTTTTTTTTCGCAAATTGCCAAATGCGTTTTTCTTTCGCCGGAAGTTGAAATTATAAATAATGAAAAATAAAGTGAATGTAACGATACTCGCGAGGAAAAAATCAATTGATGCAGCCAAAAAGTTTTACCGAACATTTTATAGAACAGTCATGCAAAATAGAATTGATCTCTTGTCGGAAATGTCTGAGAATGCTACGCGATGAAATTGTAACAAAATTAAAGGCTAAAAGGTAAAGCACGATTATAGTGTACGAGAACTAAATCTTTAAATTGATTTTATTAGGTTTATCGAGTTCCGAATTGTTTTATTTCGTACGGAGCAAAATTTTATTTCGAATCAGATAAACCCAAATAAATTTTTTTTGGCAATTTGTGACGGCTTACTTACAGTCAGTGCTTTCCTCTCACACGCGCTTTCTGCGAGCAAAAAAAATTATGTATCTCTCTCTTCTTTTAAACACTCATACTCACAGAAATTTTTAGCTTTATTCTTTTATTCCCTTCTGGCTCAATGGATGTGCAAGCAAAAAATTGAATACTGATTCTCTTTGTCGTGTAAGTTTTTTCATATTAGGTCGCTTTACTCACCAACAACGAATGAGACAGGATTGTTTGACACACGTTGGGTCTTGGGATATTGGAGAAATTTGACTCCGCAAAATTAAAGCGGAGTAGCCAAGATGATAATCCGATGTGTCTCTCCCAAGCAAAGTCAATATAATGAATGCATGAGCATAAACCTTGGTAGAAACTTTTATAAATAAAAAAAAAATATTACCATCAAATTACTTAAAAAAATGTCTTGCATTAATTTATTCTTCCACAATTTTAGAAAGAAAATAGTCAACAATTTACTCGAAATAAACATTCATTTAAATCTAAGATTGAATTAAATGATAGCAATTAAGTAGTTTTGCTTTATGCAAGAATATCTTTCAAGTAATCAATTACCTAATAAGTTTATAAGCATTGCTACATAGCAATTAGGTTTCTACCAAGGTATACATGTTTTATATGTAATATTTATGCGATACTTATAGCCAAGTAGCTTAATTATGTTAAGTAGAATCAATTTTATATAATACGTACGTCCTTTCTGTGTTTCTTTTTTCAAATTATTGAGTACTTACGGACATAACGCGATCATTATTCAACATCAAGAACATTATTCAACAGGGTTTGAGTACAATTGGATTCGCAATTGCTTTTCCAGACGCTCTGGAAATAGAGAACTGCTGGTTAGCAGTCCAACATTAGTCAAATTTTAAAATGGCTTTTTAGTGAAACGATCTCAAAGGAAATAAGAATGTTGCCTATCAAAAAGTACAGAAAATTAACCTCCATATAAAAGAACCATTTAACTATAAAGTTTTTATGTTATATCTTAAAAACAGAACTGAAGTTGAGAAATAGAAGATGCAAAGAAAAGTTGTACAAATGACACAGAAGAGAACAACTAATATGTTTGAGCTTTCATCAATGCTAATAATTTTTCAAACTAAAGCTGTTGATAATTGTGGTTCACGCGCATTAAACAAAAAATTTACACAGTCTACTCACCGTTGATGAAAGAATTTCATGTGGACAACAGGCTAGCAGAAAACTTTTGCAGACCTTCGGATCCGAATATTTCACTTGGAATTTGTTATTCTCACCTAAAATAGAAAAAAAAACAAATATTTACTGTACAGTCATTGTTCCAAAAAACACTTGAGTGGAATCCTTACAAATAGAACAAATTCTTATTCTTTTACAAAACTGATTGCGTTGATTACATGATTAAGAACATGAATTCAAGCTGGAATTTAGTTATTTATCACAATTTTTAATTAATTCAACTACATAATATAATAATTAATAAGAAGTAAACTAATTAAATTTATATAACTACATAAATTGGTACACTTGTGATAAAAGTTGCTACTTGTACTTGTTAATTAGGTATACATCATTAAAGTCAATAATTAAGTGTTAAAATGTTCTACGAAGTCGATTATAATTAAAGAAAGTAGGTGGAGAAAATAGTTAGAATTCCGTAGGAGCAAGATAGGATGACAAACTTGTAATAAAAAATTTTTGAAAATTCATTCATTGAAATAGGTGAGCATAAGTGAGCAAAAAACATTGTTGAGATTCGTGCAGTTCTTTGAACAGTCAAAAAGTGAGATGCTGATAAAAAAGAACCCCACGCCCATGGAAAATCGATATTGGAGAAAGCGCTTTGCAACCGCGGGATAGCGAAGTCGCATAAAAATTCTGTGCCACGCGGGCTTCCATTTTGGATGTGTGCGTATATGTTTCAAGTTTCTCGTGGCGTCGCTTTACTCCTAAAAATTATTACTAACCGTTTCTTCCGGTACCCATCAGCTGGTCGAGCATAGCTCGCATTTGATCGTGGGCCGTCATTTTTTCCCGCTGGCTGGCTTTTTCTCCTCAGGATGACGACCTGGACGAGGACGAGCCGCGAAAGCTGTTTTCTTGCTGGTTATCTCTTTTTACGAAGGCGTATATACTCTCAAGCTGTGTAGCGCAGACGCACGCGCGCCACGAATTGCAATGCCAACAGCCAAGCCAGCGACTGCCATCAATTCCCCTACCTACAGCCACAGTCAGTCCATTCCACAGTCCGTTGCAGAATTTGCTTCCATGGATCGAAGAGGAACTGAGGATTCGAAATTTTCGAACGCGAATAATACTCAATTTAAATTGTTTTTTCATGTTTTCAGCGCCGATTGATCGGTTAAAATGCACTTATCGCTTAGTCACCGTTAGTAAAGTTGTAAAACTTAATTATTTAAAATTTTTTTTATAATTTAAATAATTTAAATTATCTTTAAAAAATATTAAAAAACTAAAACTAATGTAATATTAACAATACGCAGAATAAGTTATGCAATTTTATTAGAATCATCATATTTTTTCATTTATTCTTATTATTTTTTTATTATTTAACAATTTTAGAAAAAAAAATACTTGTAATTATAATGCATTGAAAATACGCCTTAAGGTTTGTGCGGTGCACTTTTGGTTTGGAGTAGCATGCGTGACCGCAACACGGCGACATCGTCAGCTCAGACGAGATAAAGATGGAGCATTATGTGTAGTATACAATAAGTATATGGTTTTTCCAGTCAGAAGACGCTTTATTCTTATTTATCGGTAATAATAATTAACAAAAAGTACCTTCATAAGAGATCGCGAAAAAGTTTAGCGGCTGCCTGCCGTATACATCGGCCTGCATTCTTGTCAACATGGCGTCGGCTGAACAAATTGGCCGAAATAAGACCTGGGAACTGTCACTGTACGAATTGCATCGTACTCCCCAGGAGGCCATAACCGATAATACTGAGATAGCTGTCAGTCCTCGAAGTCTTCACAGTGAACTCATGTGTCCAATATGTCTAGACATGCTCAAGAAAACAATGACCACAAAGGAGTGCCTTCACCGCTTCTGCTCGGACTGCATCGTTACCGCCCTCCGAAGCGGCAATAAGGTTCTTTTTAACCAGTTCTTAATTAAACTTTACATTCTAGGTATTTAATTTTGAGCTAATTAAACGATTCAATTTTCAGGAATGCCCTACGTGTCGAAAAAAGCTTGCATCAAAACGATCGTTGAGACCTGATCCTAACTTTGATTTGCTCATTTCAAAAATATATCCAAGTCGAGATGAGTACGAAGCCCACCAAGAACGTGTTTTAGCCAAATTAAATAATTCACATTCACAAGCTGCTTTGGTCAATTCGATAAATGAAGGAATTAAATTGCAAAGTCAAAATAGACCTCAACGTTCAAGAAAAAATGCAAATGATTCTGAAAATGTAAACAATGCAGCATCTTATAATAATACTCCAAATGTCAGTTCTCCTACTACACCCAATTCGGCTATTACAGTAGCTAATCAAAGTGATTCTTCTCAAAACGCTGTTGTTGGTCAATCAACTAATGGTGGAAATAGAGAAAATCACTCAAACGGTGTACCACAACCATCAGTCAGCCCTGCAGTTTCTGGTAAATCTTAAAATGAAAGATAATATTTAAAAAATTATTAGATTAGCCAACAAATGAGAATAAATTTTGAAAACTTAGTATTTTTAATATTGCATTACTGTGAAATTAAAATATTTCTGGTTTAAGAACATTTAAATTAAATTTTTTGCTACTCTGTATTAGGTACAACATCGAGAAATTCAACAACACCTTCACCTGTTCCATCTAACCCTAAACCAGCTAAACGCCAAAAAAGCCTTCAAAATTCAGAAAATGATTCCTCTAGTGCAGAAGCTGAAACAGGAGGTAATGATTCTATGGTAGACACAGAAGGGGAAGGATCTAGTGAACCCTTGATGTTAAATGAAATAGAATTAGTATTTAAACCTCATCCAACAGAAATGGCTGGTGATAATTCTTTGATTAAAGCTCTCAAAGAAAACAGTATTAGATATATCAAAACTACAGCAAATGCTACAGGTAAATATTAAAAAAATGAACTTTAAAAAGTAGTTAATTTAAATGACAGACAAAAAGATTTAGAAAATATTAACTTTATTTCAATGTTTTAGTGGATCATTTGAGCAAATATCTTGCAATGAGACTAACATTGGACCTAGACACGGAACTGCTTTCTGAATCTGATAGGTTACTGAATTTTTGCATTTACATTGCACCAACACCTGGTCAATTAGTAGTTTTAAGTGGTTCACAAACTCTTCGTCAAGTGAATGATAAATTCTGGCGGGTCAATCGACCATTAGAGATGTACTATTCATGGAAAAAAACCTAGGGAAGGGTTCGTAAACTTCAAGTCGACAGCGGTTAAATAGATCCGCTAATTATTTCGCGGTTAAAGCCCCGTACCAAACGATTTGTCTGGTGCAGCAAAATTTTTTTATTTCTTGTTAATTTTATGAGCAAATTATTATACGAAAACAAAAGAAAAAGTTTTAATTTTCAATAATTAACTTTTATTACATTACTAAATTTTAATCATTTTAAATCAGTCGTTTACCAAAAGAAATAAATTTTAGCAGCAAAAAATTTATTTAATAAACAACCTTTTGTGTATGCATTAACTAATAAAAAAATGTAATTGTTTAAATTACCATGCATTCATGTGGTAATTAAACAATAAATCTGAGTTGTTTATCTTAAAAGCGCACATAAGCGTGCAACGTATTGAAAAATATTGTTCGATACACGAACGAAAAATGATCCTTCGCTCGGGCAAGAATAATCTCTTTCGCACTAGTATCAAAATGAACCTACTAATATTTATGTTTTTTGCTCTAATTTATTTCTTTCATTTTATATGTATACAATGTATACTGTATATATAAATAAGTTTACAAATGAATTTGGGGCTGTAATTGTAAAAATGTCTAAAAGAACATTTATAAAACATGTGAATTTTGACGAGAAAGTAATTCTTCAAAATCTAACCTTCGCATCTCATTGTAAATAGTAAATTATGAAATTATTGCGCATGAGTTTTATTTTGAAAACCAACAACCTCGTCTATTTTTAGATGCACCATCTTTACTATCAAATGTTGCATATTATTTTATTACAATATTTTTAGTTTCGATATTTTATAAGCATAAAACTGATTTTATTTAATAGATCCATTAAAAAAAATGTTTTTTCTTGCACATTGAGTTTTATTTTGTACTGTTCACATTTACTAATCTGTGTAAATTATATAATAAGATTTAATGTTTTTCAAACCCTTAGTTTCACAAACTTTATAAGCATAAAAATAACTATTTTTTACATGTTTTATATATTTTTATAAGTTTGAGTATGTAATTTTTTTTTTTTTTTTTTTTTTGTTATATATTGAATTTATTAACATTGGACTTTTAATCTTCGGTACTATATAATCTCGGTACTAAGAAAGTTAATTAATTCCTATAATTAATAAATACGAAGAAGTTATAGTTAATTAAGCATGTAAATGCTATAAATACGGAATATTTTTTTATCTTAAAATTTTTAGTTCAGTGGTTTTTTAAACAAATTTTGCATTTCATTTTCAAGATTATCTTATTACATTTTTCATAAATTAATTTTTTTATACCTCGATGCAAATTAAAAAAAATATGTTAGCATTGTTTTTAATTCATTTTACACTTCTATTGAGGAAAAAATAGCATTATCTGAAAAAGAATCATTTTAATGATCGATATCTGGAGAAAAAGTTTGTAAAAGGTGTACAATAAGTAGGTGTTGTAAATCCGAATGATCGGGAATACGTGATAATCACTTTCAAAGATATTAAAGATTAAGCAAATTAAAGATATTACAGATTTTAATTCTTTTAATTTGTCTTTTTATATTTTAAAATTAATTTAACTTTCTTTAATACTTTTTTGATTGTCTTTTTATGCAAATTTACAATTATATTTGTTTTTAAAATTTATTTATTTTTTTCCTTTTTACAATATTTTACTTGCAATTTAAAAAAAAATGGTCTAGAAATAACTTTTAACTTAAAAAATTGTTTTGATATATACCAATTAATATTTTCATTCAGTAATAACTAAAGTTCAAACGTTATTAAAACCAATTTATAATTCGATTCAAAATGCTGTATTACGTCCCGAAGTCAAGAGCCGACTTTGAAAATATTATTTTATAAAAATTTTATATTTTATTAAATTAGTTTTTTAAAATAAATATTCTTTTTATTCGAATCTTATTTGAAATTAATGAAGCTAATTCTGTTTTCCAACTACAAGTACTATCATAAATATTTTATGATAAAAAGTCTTCACTTTACTGAGCAACGCATTTATTAACGTGCTTTGTATAAGTAACGAAGGAAGTCATAATTTTTATTTAATGAAATGAAAGAATCTAAAAAATTCTTAATTAATGTACGCAGATGATTGATTAGACAAAAATACAATTATCAATTCATAAAATAATATTTATCCAGTTTAGTTTTTCGCCGAACGTCCTGCAATAAGACATCAAATTAAAAAACTATTCTAAAATCCGCAAAAAACGTCGACTCCGAAAACCACAGTATAAATTTCAAATTCCCAGCGACCTGCTTCATTCCCTCAAGCTTTCCAAACTTGCTCGATATATCGATCTTTAAATTTGCATCGCCCAGCAGTGTGTGCCTTTACAGGAAACTAGCAGCCGAACCGTTTTCCAGTCGTCTGTGTGTATCAGCGCACATTGACGCACATACATCTCTTTGCAGTGTATCGCGTTACACACGCTTTGGGGCTCTGACAGTGTTATAGAGAGCAGTCGCCAACGTCGCCGCTACTTTTATCCGGCGAGTGTATCGCGGGGATGGAAGCCAAAGGAGCGAATACAAGGGACACCGAGAAGGGGGCACAAGCACAGCTTTCAAGCGTACAGAAATCACAGAAAGGGACAACAGCCGACGTCAGAAAATCAATTTCGCGCCGAGCGGCCGACGTTCGTGTCGTTTATTTAAAACTTTGTGCCAATTTATTTGCGCAAAACGTCCTGCCAATAATTACGTGCAATCAAGGCGGTCCCGGTTGGAACGACGAAAAGAAAAGAAGAGGTGCAAATTAAATAATTACATTTCAGCGGCTATTTTCCAGCCGCGTTTCAATAATGATCGCCGCTCAAACAGGACTTTCAGCTTCCCTCAACGGCGCAGCGTTTATGCAGATGATGCGACCGCCGCTCTTTTTTCCCCGCGAAGCTCCCCGTCGGCTAATTAAAGCCAATCAATATATATAGGAGAGAGAGAAAGAGAGAGAGAGAGAGATCTGCATATTATACAAAAAGGCTCGCATAAGCCTCAAATAATTAGACGCTCCCTCCCGTATAAAGAGCGCGAATCTCGAGGCAGAGGGCTTATAATATCTAGGAGAAGCCTCTCCTCGCGAACGATCGTGTGGCCGCGCGGCCAGGCTCCTCTCGGTTAGGAGAGCTCCCCACCATAGGCTGTGCGGCAAGGCTAAGGGCAAGGCGCCGGTCGCGCGGTGTATATACGTATATATACGTACACGAATACAGCCTGCACGGGGAACGGAGCGCGTTATAGGCTTTCGAGGACAGGCGCGCGAGAGCCGCGAGGCTCGCAGTCTTTGACGCGCGCTCCTCGGGCACGGACACCCGTATATCGCACCACCACCACCGCAACGACGACGACGACGACGACGACGACACGCAAACGGAAGGGAGTCTGAGATGATCCGCCGGGCGATAAGGTCAGTGGCAATTTGTTTTTTTTTTATTTTTTTTTCATTTCCGGATCATTGCTCTTTTTGTAAGAGCCTCCTATTATTTTTTCGTTCCTCTTATACGTTACGCACTTTGACCGGCGCGGCTTTCGTCGCTCGGGTTTTTAAATCTCGCGGAGAGCTCTCGAACTTTTAACGGAAAAACTCGTCCGCGAGGAGCGATTGGAAAGACGGATTGCGCAAGTCTCCGGGGGGGTATATACCGTACAGTAGAATTCATCTCCTGTATCGTCGACGTGCGCGCACGGCGTGTACACGCTTTAGCGGTACTCGCGCAGCTTTTCGCATTCGCGACGAGCGCACGAGAGAGAGAGAGAGAGAGAGCTCCTTAGTAGGCTCCTACGTTCTTCCCGGAACGCGATATTCCTTCGTTCGAAGACCGAGTCAGCTGTTTTTCTCGATCGCCTGAAATTGAAGCGCGGCTCCCGTGTATATACTAATATATATCCCCCGCGAAATCCAATCTCCCTCAATGTCATCGATCGACCGTCCGTAATCGAGTAAGTTCCTCCCGTGAAAAAAAAAAAAGGAAACACGCGCCTCCTTCGTAATATGTAGAACAGACGACCTATACCCAGGTGTGCATAGAGCGAGGAGAGAGAGGGAGCTGAAATTCTACAGCAGACTGAACAAACGAAGCAGCACTCTCTCTCTCTCTCTCTCTCTCTCATTATCTCTCTCTCTCCCTCTCGCGGCACCGTAGGACCGTTATGTAATGCGCCTCCTCTAGCCCGCGATAGCCTTTTGCCTCCGCGTGTCCGTGCCGAGTACAGAGAGCCTGCCTGCCTGCCTGGCCTCGTGTCGCACGTGTTCGTGCTCCTCCTCCTCCGCGCGCGCACCTGAGAAAGATCCTCTTTTTCTTTCCCGGGCCCGCGACAATGGAAGCTCGATTGGAGAGGCAAAAAGAGCCTCTTGACACGCGATCCGTATGGGTTTTGTTTTTTTTTTTTTTTTTTTTCGTTCCTTTCGCGGAGAGAGAAAGAGAGTCAATCGATGCCGATGGACTCCCGGCCGCTCATACATATATACGGCGGGAGTCCTCTCCGTCCACCGGCCATTAATCAGCCTTAGCACTGCCGCCACTGTCTCTCGTCGTATATCTCCTCTCGTCGATTCCTTTTTTTACCCCGCGATTTTTCCGTCCTCTCTCTCTCACCGGCAAGAGGAGAAGCCTTATATACCCGCGCGACAATGCTCGAGTGTATTTTATATCTGGGGGGGCCGTCGTCGGAGGTGACAGCTTCGACTTGAATAATGCCTCCGGCCGAACGGCTGCAGCAACAAGTCCCGGGATTTTAGGTTTTATATACATATATTTATATGCGGGGATATAGAACCTCGCGTTATCCACCGCGCGATGCACGCGGTGCTCCGCTTTTAATTGCCTGTTGGTTTCCGCGCGAGTTTATGACTTAATTCAGCGTGTCCGATGGGATGTATATTTTTGTTCCGCCGAACGGAGAGAGAGAGAACTTCCTCGCGCTTGGTAATAGAGCTCCTCGGTGCGAATGAGTTTTTGCTTGGCTCTCCGCGGTGTACAAGTACGCCGGTATTATATCCGGCGAGAGCGATAAGAGGCGAGCTGCTCGAGCGTTTTAGGGATCGTTGAGCAAACCGCCGCGACGGCGGAGAGCCGCGTCTGCTCGGTGCGTTATATACCTCCTTGGCGCGGTGTTGTACTTCCCCATTCCTGTGACAGTGCGCGGCATTATATCCTTCGCGCGCGGAGAGCGATTCAGTTACCGCGAGTGATTTTTTTTTCCGCCGAAAGTCTCTTTCTCTCTCTCTCTCCCTCTATGCTCGTCGCTTTGCGCGCAGGGCAAAACCGGTTCGGGATAACTAGCCGCCGCTGCCGCCTGCTACCGAGGGAGCTCTCTGCTCTTGTTGCCTTTTCCGCATGGCACATCTCGATGCAGCAACGACACCTGAGCAACGGAGAGAAGGAGAGAGAGAGAGGAAGAGAGAGAGAGAGAAGTCGCGCGAGAGGCCGAGAGCTCTCCTTACTTATACCTCTCGTTCTTCCACAAAAGCCGCGCCGAGAGCCTCTCGTTTCCGTTAATGCCGGAAAGACGACGCGCCGAATCGACGTGTAGACACGCCGGCCGGCATTAAACGGGTACATATACGAGTATAGACTCGGGGATCGAATACGAGCGCGGCATAGTAGCGCGCGAGGCGATTACGCTGGAATCCTTTCCTCTTTGCTCGCTCGCTATTTTCTCACTTGGGAATGGCGCGCGCACTCGGGCCATGTGGATGCGCGCGCGCGGCACATTCCGGGGCTTAGGAGGAAAAAACAATTACATCTCGGCGACTCGCTCGGGATGTTCGTCTAAACTGCAGAGGCGCTTCTTTGCTCTCGACCCGTTGACTCATCTCTCTCTCTCTCTCGTTCTCGGTGCTTTTTTTTTATTTTTCTTCCACGACTCGGTCGCGCGGCGTGCTTTTCACCTTTTTTTATCAGAGACGACTACGCCGCTTTTATCTTTTTTCGAATATACCTGCTTCTAATGGCTTTTAGGAATTTTCTCTAGTTAATTTTTTTCTGTTTCTTTTTTTGTTTTTTTTTTTTTTTTTATAAATCGTCAAATGAAAATGAACAGTTAGACGCGACGCGTGAGAAGAGCCGCCGCGCTCTCGTCGCGACGCGATTAATTTCGATTTGTAATCAAAGAACGAGTCTCGCTCGAGATAAGAGTCCCGCCTGTCTTGGCTCCCTCTTTTTTCATTCTTTACGCGCTTTCGAGACAATGCGAGCGCGTACAAAAGCATCGCGAAATTTACGGCGGCGGACTTTCAGCGATTTATGCCTCGGAGACTGCGGGTCGCGAGAGGAGATTCAAATTGAAAGCGAAACGCTCGCGAGAGGCTGCCAGTCCGATTTACGGCCCGAAACCCTTAACGACTTCTTTTTTTTTTCGACAAGGCAAAAGCCAACGAAAATAGAGCACCGAGACGCGGTAAACTATAAAAGTAACTTGTTAAACAGATATCCCGCGTAGGTGGTTGGTTAATGAGAGAAAGAGAGAGAGAGAGAGATTTAACTCGGTTCATCGCGGTGCTAGTAAACGGCAGTAAAGTTATATCTTCCCTCTCACGTGGCTAACAGCAGAAAGGTGAACAAACTCGGATACTCGCAGTCCCGTCCAAGAGTCCAAAGAGCAAGAAAGAGGAAGAGAGTCAAGTCTGGGAAGAATCCTCTTTTTGTCTCTCTCTCTCTCTTCCTCTCTCCGCTCTTCTCGCGCGAGTCGTCTTCGCCGTCGTCGTCCTCCCGTCAAAGTGCAAGATGCCATACTCCTTTTTTTCTCTCTCTCTCTCTCTGTCTCTCTCTCCAGAGGAAGAAGGGAGCCCTTATAACAAACTCCGCTCCTCGCTTCCTCAGGCTTTCCCTCCTCGCGGCGACGCTGATGGCCTGCGTCGGCGCATTCTCCACCGACGACCTGGAGACGGTGAGGACGAGCAACGCCGCCATCCTGAATCGGCTGGGTCTGATAGCCCAGCACCCGACGGACGGCCACCACCGAAAGCGACTCGCCGCCGACGCCGATACCGCCTCGGGTCGCGTTCATCAGCCGCCGCCGTACGGCAGACGTCACGGCGGCGGCGGCGGCTCGGGCGGCTCGGGTCACGACAGTCACGTTTACATCGTGAAATTGCCGCCGAGTCCGCCGTACTACAGCTTCTCCAAGCCGCTCAAGCTCGACGAGGACCCGAACGTGACGGTCGCTCTGCCGAATCCCGGCTTTCGCAGCAACGGCCGGCCCGCCAAGATCTACCACTGGAATCTACCCCTGGTCAAGAGGATCAACGAGAGGAAGAAGCAGATGGCACTGCTGAGAATCGACCAGGCGAGGAGGAGCGCCCAGGCCGAGAAGGAGAGGCAGAGGCTCGCGGAGAAGATGAGCTACCTGAAGAAGCTGGCGCACGAGCAGCTGCTGCTCGACGACGGACAGGGGAGAACGAAGCCCACCAGGAACAACGACAAGTGGCTGAGTCATCCGGAAAAGGCGAAGCCGAGGTGAGAACTGACGCGTAAGCTCGGGATATCGCGAAATCGCTGATTTATCGCTGGATTATACACTTCTGAGCCGCTGTGCTTTATGTTCTCGATTTCGCTGAAATTCATTCAACCATCCCTTTGTATAATATCTCGGCGCGAAACGTAATCCGCCCACTTTGCATTGCTTGCAGGACCAAAACTCCGGAGGGCGCGACGCAGCTCAAGATCCTGTCCTCGGTCTCCTCCTCGTCCTCCGGCCCGAAAACCTACCGACTCGAGGACGGTCGCGAGGCGCAACGAATCATCCCCGGCTGGAACGACGTCGTCGTCGGAGGCGGCGTCGGCCAGCGGGACGACGGCCTCAAGCCGAAGAAGCACAAGAAAAAGTCGGCCGTATCCTACTACTACGCGCCGGCCTTGACGGGCAAATCGGCCTCGACCAGCATCAGCAAGCACTTCCCCGGCAACGGTAAACCCAAGGGCTTTTACGTCATGGAGAAGAGTCGGAAGCCGATTTATTATCATCAGCTCTTGCCGTAAGACTCGCGGCGGGGAGATCTCTCTCGCGGGGCAACGTTTTTAAGTTATATACGGCGGAGGAATCGACCGGGTGCGTGGTGTCACCTGCGTTTGCGCGAGGATGAGAGATATTGTTTTGTCCGCTTGCTGCTTCTTTGAAATTGGTTAACTTTCGGATACGTTATTCGGTTGAGAACGTTTTCATCTTCGTTCTGATTCGGTATTTATTAGTTCGTTGGCTGATTTGATAAATTTTTCGAAAAAAAAATAAGAAGGGTGACACCACTTTTTTTGTTGAAATGAATTTTTGCTTTTCTCCGGACTTTGACAAGTTCGCGGATCGAGATGATCGCTACTTAATCTAAACGAGATTTAAGAAATAGGAGCATGCAGGGTAGTATAACGTGACACTTTCTAACGGTGGCTTTGTAGTACGGAATTTCAAACAAACTTTAAAAAGTATATGATGCAAAAGTCTCCTTTTCCGTAGAGAAACGTTACGCTAAAAGTCACCGAATTACTTCATGCTAAGAGATATTTTCTAAAAGACTTAAAGGACTGATTTTGATGACGGGCGGGATAAATGTACGATATCTTATCGCTGGGCATAAATATAGCGATAGACTGCACTCTTTGCAATATTTAAAAGCGTATATACAATTCGCGTGAGCTTATTACGATAAACGCGACAATTTAGAAGACTGAAGCGCTGCTCAACTCTAATCTACTAATATATATATATATATATTGTAAGAATAACGAGCGACGAGTGTTGTAAATGGCCGAAAATCTTTGGGGACCTTAGATTTTTTGGCTATAAATTGAAAAAAAATTAACACTGCAAATTTGTAACTTAGATGCGTAAGTAAACGAGTGATTGCGAGTTTATAAAGTGACTGCATGCTTAGAACGCTGGTATATATTCAGAGAATCTTTTGATATTTTTTATTATATATTATACATTTAAGCGAATAACATAATAAAGTATTTAAACTTAAAATACATAACGAATTGTTCTTAACGATTCCCAATAGAAATCGGATTTTACAAAGGCTCCGGAGTATTATTGCATTTGATTTTTGGCTCTTGCCAATTGAGTACCTCTCAGCCATCTTTGAGAAAAGTTCCGAAGTTCGGCGCTGAAAAATCGATTCCCTTTACTGCTCAATGTATAAAAAAAAAAAACTCTTTTACGCAACATTAAAAAATGTATTTTTTATTTACAATGCAAAAATATTGTATATTCGTATAAAAGTAAAAAAATAATACCAACTATAAAATAATAATATATAATTATTTACACGTAGTTGCCGATTACGTACTAATTTGATTCTGATATTTGTCTAATAACTACATTAATCCTAACAATATTTATCCTCGCTTATCGCGTAAAATCACATTTAACTTCCCTCTCCGCCGAGAAAAGGGATATATATATATATAGATATATATATAATTTCAACGTTCAATTAAGCCATTCCCGAAGACTGCAATTTTTCTAATGGATCATTCAAGATACACAACGCGCGGTAAGTTTCGCGCCGCACTCGAGCAAATCAACAATAGTATATAATCTCGACCGAAGGTAAGTGTCCCGCGCGAGATCCGCGAGCAAGAGCAGAAGAAGAAGAGGGGGAGGGGACTCGGACGAGCTGCGGAGGAAATAAACTGGCGGTTTATACTGGCTCGGGAATGGTGTGCGGTCGTACACCGCAAAAATAATCCGGCTTACTAAATTACATCGTTCAATTGCCGTAATGCAGGCGGCTCTCTCGCCGCGCTCTCTCCGATATATCTCTCCGCGGCCGAGAGTCGAGAGTAATTTCCGCGCGGAGGCCTTTTTCCATTCTCTTCCCTTTGATCGTCGCGTCGGTGCGCGCGCGCGACTCTCCCGCCAGCAGCAGCGGCAGTCTTACAGTCGTATCGCCACGGGAGATCCGTATACACTCCATTAAGCCTACGAGCCTAATATAAAAGCATATCGCCGAGAGAGAGAGATAATACAACTTTTGCTTTCCGCTCTCTCTCTCTCTCTTTGACGAATTATACATCGATCGGGCGGCCCGCTTATTTATCCGGCAAACAACCGTCGCGGATCAGTAGAGGCTCTGCGCTTTGGGGGTCGTCCTGCGGGCCTTCTTCATCACGTTGATCCTCGAGGGTTTCCCGTCGAAGACGTAGGGTCCGCGATTCAGCCGGATTATCGGACTGTCCGCCGGGTTTTTCTCCCGGTGATGATGCTTGTCGGGCGGCGTCCAGCGGTAGACGGTGGTCGGCTTGCCGTTGCTGACAAAGTCGATCGGCAGCTGGATGAAGGGATTCCTCTGCGGCTGCGGCTGCGGCGGCTGCTGCTTATTACCGGCGAGGAGGGACGTGGAGAAGGAGGGCGGCCGAGATATGTAGCCCAAGCCGGGGACGTAGCTGTACGGCGTGGGTGGCAAGCGGATGAAGTACAGCTTGCTGTCCTCGTTGCTACCCTTGCCGCCCTTCTTCGACTTCTGCTTCTTTCCGGGCTTTCTCCCTTTCTCCTGCGGCGGGTCCTCGTCTCCCCGCCAGGTTTTCCGATCTGCTGAATTTTTTATCGACTTGACGATCGGGTCCGGGGTCGGCTTGGGAATACGGTGGGGCGCTTTTATGGCGCGGCTGGCGGCCTTTAATTCGTAATGTTTAGTAAGTAGCTCTGTAAAAAGGAGGATCACCTCCGGATCGCCGATTTGGATGAAACTTTGGAAATTGTTTTCTGTTGCCGAATAATGAAACACAGCACCTTTTGTTTAATCTCATAGCGCTTTATTTATGAGATAAAGTATGTAAGCAAGATACCTACATGTATGATATTTTTAGCATTACTTACATGAGCAATAAAAATGCTTTTATTCGGTTGAGATCAAACTAAAGGCAGTGTGCTTTAGTAAAAATTTTCAAACTTTCATCGAAATCGCTTATCCAGAGGTGTGACACTCTCCCGGCAAACTCTCTGTTCTTTACCTCGCTCGTTTTGTATCTCCTGCCGCTCGGCGGGTCGATGGCGTTATCTGCGTTAAATTTATCCTTAGCCGCGCCGTCGAATCTCGGAGAAAGGCTCGTCGGCGAGGCGTCCGATTTCTTGAGAGCCTGCTTGCAAAGAAACTTCCATATGACCTGGAGGTCCCTCGCGTCGGTGCTCTTGAAGGCCCTCGCGAGGCAGGGGTTGGCTTTTGTCAAGAGCAGGTGACACAGCATTGAGAATAGGAGCAGGTGAAATCGGATCGTCATGTCTGCCTGGAAACCGAAAAATATTGACTTTTGTTTGTGAAAGGTGTTATTAATTCGAGTGATTAACCTTGTTTAAAAACGGATTTGCATTCGTTTCTTTTGATCAAAATTTTACAAGTTCGAAATTTCAGTTTGCTCGGTGATTTTAAATAAAAACGTTAACTTTTTAATGCGAGAAAGTATAATGACTCTTTTGAAAAGCTGATATATCGCGCGTTAAAGATCATTTCGAACCCTTCAAACTTTCACATCGTTGATCCTTGCCTGTAATGTAAGACCGATTAATAAAATCGAGTGAATAACGTTTTTGCCATTGTTGCCACTGTATGTAGCCAGGCATCAGCGCTACAAAACTTTTACAGTTAGATACTTTCGATAAGAGCTGGTTTAAGCGATGACGTTGAGCAAAGAAGCGAAATTGTAAGATGGCCTGCAAATATTTACTTTGCATTAATTGACAAGCGAAAAAAGTGACAGCATATTTAATATGAAATAACAGATCGGCGACTCGTTAAGAATTGAGTGTGTCAATTCCATTCGTTTTCTGTTGAATTTCATAAAAGGATCTAAGAATGAAAGAATTTTTGTGAAAAGAACTTTTTTAAAACGTTAGAGAGTATTTCGAAAGACAAGCGTACTAATTAAAGACAAAATGAGCAAATACATATAAACGTAAAAAAGAATCTTTTTTTATAGATTTTTATATTAAAATACACAAGTCCTTTTTAACTTAAATGTTAAGATTCCAAGCAACTTTTTAATTCGGCTAGAAAAATTTGTAAAAAAAAGGAAATCATTTACGATGATAGTACGTGCATCTTATTACTTTGAGAACAGAATCACATTTTGATTAAAAACATTTTTTACGAGAGAGATTTCACAACAAAAGTTTTTCAATAGCTATAACACAATTAACCATTATACTTAACAAGAAAAATCTCTCGACCAGTGACATAACCAGTTTGAAAAAAAAGGTACTAAATGGATTCTTTCGGGCGTCTTACACATTTGTACATTACAGTCACGTTAGGCATTTACTTAGGCGAGTTTCTCGACACCATTTAAACTCGAATCGTGCGAAAAAAAGTCAGTGACGTGCTTTGGCCGCGAATCTCATAGGTATCCACCCACAAAAAAATCGAATCTGCTTAATTTGGAAAGGCGTGACGAATTCGCCATGCCAGATATGTGGGCATGAAAGATATACTCTGTTCCTTCGGCGCCTGGGAACTCGCTGATGGATTTTAGAAATTTCAGTTAACTTCTTCAATCGTGATTGCACGAAAATATACTTGGAATCGGAATTCTTCAATTTTTGAGCGGGAATAAGAAAAAATTCTAATTATCAAAATTGTAATTATGTTAATTTTAATCATAATCGTTTAGAAGAAAAATATTGAATTATAATAATTCATAGTAAAGTAGGAATATTATCTGCGCAAAATTTAAATTATTAGTATTTTAAAGTAGCTCCGATCAGTAACGTAAAATAAAATATGTATATTAACTTTTTTAAAGGCGCTTCCAAAAATCAGAGATGGCATGTATAATTAAATCTTTATTAGAATTCACAATTTTCCAACGAGTGCAAAAATATTCTTGCGTTCTGCAACGTTTATGCGCGATTCGCCAGAAAAAAAAACAAGCTTTAACAGCAAAAGCCCAATGAACGAATAAAGAAAATTGGCGCGACGTAACTGTAAAAATCGTCGGACAAACGAATTTAATGAGGAACCGCCGCTTCGGACTTTTAAAATTGTTATGAAAATATCCACGTCCTTATCCGCAGGCATCCACGTCCGCGAGCTGCATTGCTATACCGTTCGGAAAAAGATTTTTCTCTCACTTTCGAAGCGCGCCGCGGCGATAAAACCAAAAAGCGTGACCAAACGGCAGGAATCTTGAAAATCTCCTCGCGAGGATAATGCCGTCGACTGAGAGAGAGAGAGATTATCGACGTCTGAACGCGCGGCTAACAAAGACATTGTTTGCACTTTTTTTTCCTTTTGCCGGCTGGCCTGTGGTGTGTTTGCGATTTTCAATGCTAACGCCGCTCGAAAGTTTCTAATTCCTGATTATTTTTTTTTTGTTTTAGCTTCCCCGCTATCTTAATTCCGAGATGTAAATTCTAGGCATTCGAAATATCGGCTACTTCGTTTCTCGGTTTACGGTTCTGCGGATTCTTTCGATTTTAACTTTTTAACTTTGATTGTAGGTAATTTAGATAAGACGCCCAATATGGGTCTAGGATCTTTGATTGTTTAGTACCAATTCTAATTAATAGATTATTTTTGTAGGTTCAATTTGCTTTAAATTTAGGCATTTTTCAAACACTTTTAGCTCTATTTTATCCAAGTTATTTCATTTACTATTATCTTTTCTTAGATGCCTTGAAAAAAACTTGGCCTTGTACCTACTTTTAGTATATAATATATTTTCACCTTTCATTTTATCCGCGTTAGATTCTCTTTCTTTTTCTTACAATCTTTTTTCCACAAAGTAATTTTTTATAAATAATTAAATCTTCCTTGCATCTCCCTATTCGAAGGCACATAAAAAGAGTAAAAATATGATTTGCCCATAAAATTCTTGTTTCTTATTTCTTTCAAAGTATTTTTAATTATAAAATTATAAAAATGTTTATCCATTTACGGCAGTTATTTATTCGTCAACTGTCTAAGATTCATTAAAGAAGATTTACTGATAAAAATGTTTTCTGTCAAATAAGAATTATTTAATTAATTCCTTTTTTTTTATCTGAAATTAGTATTTTAAAAGTAAACCGTATTTGTTTATTCTCACTTTAACAATTTATTCTTTAATTTTAAAATTGTTGTAAAAAATTATTTTTGATTGTTGCAAGTTAAATATTGGTTTGGTTAAAAAAAATAATAATTTTATAATAATTGAAAGATTCTACTTATCTTATGTGAAATATATAATAAAAAATATTAAGAGTTACGTGAAAAAGTAAAATGTTCATATCAGAATAATTTTTCTCTTTGAAAAATCATTTAGAAAAGTGAAGAATATTCACTTTTTTATGCTTTCTAATTGAATTGATTCTTTTAATCTTTAGCTTTTGAAAATGCCTTAATAACTTTTGTTTTTTTTTTTAAATAGAATTTTTTTCTTTACTACTTTTAACGGTGGCACAGAATAGACTGTGTATTTACAACATGTAGCATCTTAAAGTTACATAATTTAATTCCTAATTATGAGGTCTTCATAAACAATGGTTCTCGGGCTCTCAGGATGACGTTATATATTGTAACCGGAGGTATAAGTACTTGCATTTTATCTACAAATATTTAACTTTCTGGATGGTATTTCGAAATTACTTGTATAGTGAAAGATGTGGCAATATTACAAAAGTAAATGAAAATTTTTTTTTTATCAATTTCAGAAGATATAAATAATCGATAAATAAAGGTTGATAAATAAAGCTTAATCAAATTAAAACACCCAGCTGCAATAAAAAAGATAAAATTGTTATTTGTTATTTTATTTCATTATAGTTTTCTTCGAATTTTAAAGCAAAGCTAAGAGTTTTATTACAAAAAATATGTAATCATATCATAATTTTAATTAATTCAATTCCATTACATTGTCTAGATAAGTGAATCAGTTGGGATGCTTAACAATCAATATGTATAATTATTAATTTATTTTATTAAACCTGAAAAATTTTGTACATTCATGCAAAAGTTTTAGGAAATAAGTTAAAATGAATTAAAATTCATCGTTTCTTTACAGTCCAAGTTTGTATTTGCATAAAAAATCTGTGAACTACATTTGGATACGATGACTGTGTATTTCTAATATCATTTTTTTTTAATTATTCAAATAATTTATTCTACATTCAGGTAATAAATGCAATTTTTAATTTTCATCGTGCCATTATTTTCGTTACGCGTATCAGATAAATGCGCGCCTCCCGCATACAGCTGGCTCGTGAGCAGTAATCGTTTCTTAGCCTCGTTAAATCAAATCGTGCTACGCGAGGAAACCCGGTGAGAAATAAAACGAGTCTTTCTTGACGTGTTGTTCCGGAATTTCGAGCTTAATTGCGCGCAAAATTTAAAACAAAACTAGGTCAGGAGAATTTGGCGGGTTCCTTTTCCTCGCCTTTTACTACAGCTATTTTCGAGCGGGAACCATTCAATTTTACTCCGAAGGGGAAAGTTTTCGCTTTGAATAAAAAAAAAAAAAAACTGGTCTTCCGGATGAACAATGTACCGCAATTTTTTTGCCGAAAATTAAAACCAAAAAAAGGCCTGTGTTGGATGAAAAGCGATTTCGCTTTTTAACTAAAAGGTTTCACAGAAGCGGATCGGACTCGAAAAGCCCGGCCGCGGAGAAACTTTTTCCCGAGAAACGTCACAATTGGTTTGAGTTCGAGTTCAGAGCATTGGAAATTTCAACTGGCGCACGGAGAGATTTCTTCAAATCAATATTTCGACATGCATTGTTGATCTTCTTCTAGAAATAACGGAAACGCGTCACGCCTGTCTAAAGTCGGAAACTATATACCAACTCGGATACAAAGCCGGATATTAAAGGAATTTAAAGAGGCCGTCGGCTCCTCGGTGCGTTTAGCTTTACGTCGGATACAATATATTTTGCTGAAGTTAATTCAAGACTACAAGTCGCTTGAATCTCTTTGATTTCGCTCGCAGGACTTTTTTTTTCCCAACGCACCGAAGAAACGAGGAGCCTCCAAGCGGTCGGCCGTCGACGCTTCCAAGCAAAACGACCTTCGACACGTCCGCGCACTTCCAACTACAGCCTCTAAACGTCTTATCTAACGAGAAACGGAAAGCGTCCTTACAGCGTGTCTAAGAACGCGCGCAAACACACCTGGTTACCGCGAGCTGCCCACTCGGCTCGACGTTCCAAAGGGAGGCTGCTTATAGGGGTGGTGCTCGAACAACCTTGTAATAATGTCACTCTGCCGCGTATTATCTCAACTCAGAAGAACCTCGCCGGCTCGGCGGTGCTCTCGGCGGTTCGTCGATGCTCGAATCCGCGACGACTCGGGATGACAGACATTTGGCCGAATTGACGTATATAGGTATATATATAACGGACTCTCCGCGCGGAGAGGCTCTCGGACTGCGAAAAGAACGCGAGAATGTGCCGAACACTATCGGAATGAAGAGTTTTCCAAAAGCCGGCGCTTACTTATGCCCGAGCCCCCACTCGCGCGGTGTTTCGCGCGACGATCGCCCGGCGAGCAGCGCGGGATGTATAGCGTATGTAGCACCACGCGCCTCCGCCTCCCTCTTCTTTCTCTCGGCTCCTCCTCGGCGCTATTTTTTTCTTTTTTCTTCTTCTTTTTTTTAACGCCGCCGCCGCGGCGCGCGACGATTTCGGTAGGAATCGAGAAATTACGTTTGGGGCATTATTTCGCCGGCTGCGTTATATTAGAGGAAAAAAAACGTCTGCCGAGTAACGAGCTAACCGTAAGTTATATATATGCCTGTAGGAGCTCGTTACCGATATCGGCACCTCTTTTTTTTCCTACTCCGCGAATTCTGTCGGATCATCGTAAGATCAATATCGCCGGCAAAAACCTAAACTCGATATTCTCCTCCGTCGGAGCTGGTAATCGCTTCCTATTCGCGCGGAGCTGGATATATTTCGGAGAGTCCTGTGCACTCTTTGGCAGGGAAGCGGGAAAGCGCGCCAACAGAAGCCGCCGCATCGCGGAATAAAGAAGCAGAAAAAGAAAAGGAGAGAGAAAAAAAAAGAAGCGGACTACGCGCAGGTGACTCCGCCGGCAGGAATCTCCTTAACCCAGTTCCCCGCCGTAAAAATGGCAAACACCGCCGAGAGCCGAAGGACGGGATTACAAGTACAGCGGGGTTAAAGGACATTAGAATCGCGCGCAATGCGAACAAACATAATACTCGTATATCTTTGCGAGAACTTTTCCAGTTTTCCGAAAAATTCCCTTTCGCTTCTCCCGACTAACATACAAAAAAAAAAAAAAGGGAGGCGGGCGGACGGCGCGTGGGAATCGCGATCGCGTACATACGCGAGAGAGTCGGTAAACAATTAACGAAATGCGATTAGCATAGAGCGTAACGGTATCCACGAATTTTTTTACGCGCTCGCGGCGGCGGCGGCCAACTTCTTTTTTCCTTCCCATTGTTTCAAGCGCTCTCGCGGGGATATACATACGCGTCTATCCGTTCCTCCCGGGCTCGCACACACACACACACACATATATATATATATATATACATTCGGCGCGGGAAAGCCGGCCCGGGGAATAGGAAAAAATCCTCAAAAGACCGCGCGTCGTAAAGAAGGCATTTATCTTTGGCGAGGATCGAGACGCGGCCGCGGCCGCGCGAGTAGGAAACTTGGCTAGTGAAAGGGATATCGACGACTACTCCCAAGCGCCGGGAAAGGACGCGCGCGCAAAGGACAGTTTTAGCGAGGGAAATCAATCAGCGCGGCGAAGTCTGGATGCTCGCGCGACGCGGCTGACGACTGCACGGCGACGGCCGTTAACTGTAAAGCGCGCGACGATTGCATTTCACGTTGCGTAGCGTGACGCGCCGCCGCCGCCCCATCGCCTCGCCGCTCGTTCAAATCTTCGCGCGCGAGAGCGCAATGCGGCGCGTGCACGCGGCGACTCGCGCTCCCGAGAATACCAATGAATTTTTCATTCGCCTTGGCTCCGAGGCTCATCCTCTTCTTTTTCTCCTCCCTAACGTTACTCTCTCGCGCGCGCTACAATTTATTTCGCGGCGCTCCGCGCCGTTTTTACGGGGCCTCGCGCGCGACGTGATCGGCTTTGCAATTCGAAGCGGCGGCGATATATAACTGCTAATTTCGCGAAAGGTCCGTTGTAGGCGAGCGACGGAGAAACACGACCCTTGCCGCGCGGATATACGTCCTTCGGATGTATCTTTTTAGCCAGGCTTTCGGGCAAAAAAAAATTATTCGCCGCCGCGCAAAAAAGGTGGAAGAAAACGGATGAACGAGAGCCGCGACGCAATTGACCCACTCTCTCGTCGGCGGCGAATAATTAAGAAAAAGGCGAGGAGGAATATATAAAAAAGAAACTGTGGATAATCAGCTTCAATGAGCCGGCGGTGCACGATTGTCGCGTCTCGTTGCGGGGCGGTGGATCTGGGTTACGTTCACGCTGCACTTTTCAATTGGGATGTGCGTTTCTTTGCTGCGTCTTAAGTCGATCGCCAAATTAATTTAACGCCACTTTAGCAAAACGTTAACGATTGAAAGGTTCGCTTCGGATGATTGCTCAATAAGAGAATTTTCGGGGCGAAAGTTTCGATTAAAAATTTCTATAATCGTTTGTGCGCGCGGAAATAATTTCGATAAAGATTCGGTTAAAAGTTAGCAGAGCCTCACTTTCCCCTTTGACATTAAATTAGTTTCAACTTCGGAAGAAAGTAGAAATTATTTTCTGATTTGACGAATTTGCGCGAATTAAAATAAATAATAATAATACTCCGGGCGGCGCGATGCTGCAATAAAACTTTCTTCGCAAACGTTCCCAATTAAATATCCCCCCAAAGCAGCCTCCTTTTTACAAGCCACGAAGCCAAAAATTGAGTTTTAACGAGATACTGCGTAATGCATTTACATTTGGAAAGCGCCGACAAAGAACCTCGCTTAAAGAGGGTAAATTAGCTAGTCGGCTCGAAACCTTAACGAGTCATAACTGCGACATCCGCAAGGTGGTGCAAAAGCACGCCGGGTTACAGTCCCTTTTTCGACTTTTAGACAAAATTAATCGCGCGTCTAATTGTGTCAATGGGCTGGTGGTGGAGTTGATTTTTTTTTTTTTTTTTCATGAGCGTACATATATAAAAAATACCGCGAGAAAAAAAAAAGAACGAAGAAGAACCGATCAAGAGTCCGGAAGGCTGGCAAAAAGTGTAACGTGAGAGTCGCCGTGCGGTTGCCACGACCCTTCACGCAATTCTTGTGCGCGAGCCAAGAAGCACACACACGTCCGCGCGGATAATAATAAAACGCTTCGTTGCGCGACAAATTGACCGTAACCGACTAGTTGGCGAAAAAATTGTTCTTTTTTTCTTCGAAAAAATAAAAAAAGACATTTTTGATTTTATGTAATCTTTTACTAGTTCTCTGAAAAAAACATGTTCAACTTTTACGTCATTTTAAGAAAAGTTTATAAAAGATTTCCTTTAGTATGTAGAACATGCAAATTTTCACGTAAACGGTGCAGATTCTTTTTAATACACAATTCATAGAAACATGACTTGGAATAGTTTATTAGGAATTTCAAGAAATGTTTTGTGCTGAAGCGATTATAATTAAGTTGTAGATAATATATCCTAATTATGGCTGGTACTATCCCTGGTAGAAATAGAAAACATTTCTTACCTAGGAAATAGGTAGCAGAAAATAAGATTAGGTAGCAACGAGCTAAC